>MU968317.1:1933913-2544377 GCA_034641835.2 Pinus albicaulis
AACCACTCATGTTGAGGGCACATCATTGTATGAAAATCATCCATGTACATCTTCCCATTTTAAGCACTATATGAAGTGTCCTACCCCATTTTGACACTGGGATTGGGGACGTAGCCCACACTGGGTGAACTCCGTTATCAACGTCTCGTGTTTTTATGTTGTTGATGGTTGTCTTGTTTCCTCTTACTTAAGCATGCACATGTGTTCTTCTATGTTATTTTAAAATGCAATTCTAACAACATCACAGAAGTAAAAGATCATGGGTAAATCCGGTAGCTGACAGACCCCAATCAAGTGGTATCAGAGAAGTCTTCTTGCTGATGCAAATTGCGAGCATGAACAACGATTGAACGTGTAGCAATGGAAGATGGCAAAGACATGTACGAGGCCATGCTCAGGATGTCCAAAATGGGGGACATGATTTATGAAGCTCATGAAAAACGGGAGAAAGAAGAAGGAGAAAGGGATGCTTCATCTTCGAGTGAATATTCATTTCCCTCATAGTCTTTTCATCATTCGAATGAGGTAATCAACCATAGCCTTCAATCATATAATGTTGAATTGAAATTGCTTCTACGAGAGGAGAAAGAGGATAAGAAGAGAGTACAGCTTCAGTTGCAAGCCGCAGAGGTAGCCTTGCAAGAACTACTAGAGCCTTCAAGCAAAGGATGTTGAATTAAGGAGGCTTCTACCAGAAGAGAAAGAGGATAAGAAGAGACTGCAACTTCAACTACGAGCCATGGAATAGGCCTTGGAGGAGTTGAAGTGCAACAAAGGCTTGAAGAAGCCATCATAGCCTGTTTCTGAATCGACATTTGAGGTAAACAATGTTGATGTTTCTTCAGTTTCATATTCACATGCGATCATTTCTGTGGGAAATGTAGAGATACCCCTTACAGGAACTACATGAGACTCCTCACCAAGATGGAATACAAAGGAGGAGGACTTGGTGTTAATGGCCGAGGCATAACTCAACCATTGGGGGTTGTGCAGAGACCTCGATTCACAGGTTTGGGATACAATGAAGGACAATGCTCGAAGGTGTCAGAAACTTCCAATGCATGGTTGAAACCATTAGGGAAAGAGATTAATGGTAACACTTCACCATCATCCTATGAAAACTCACATTGCATTGAAAGAGCTAAGGTAAGCTGTCTTCACCATGATTGCACCAGAGACAACCGAGAAAGGTATAACAAGTATCAGTATTCTAATGTTCATTTTGATTACAAACATGTCGCTAACAACGAACATATATCATGGGATTCGCAAACATGTAGTTATTGTGGATTACATAACCATGTATTTGCTGAGTGTTTGAAAAGAATGGTAGCACAAAATAGGATGAGGTGTGAAAGTACTTCTCCATCGAAGGAAAAGAAGAAGGTAAAGCAGGTTTGGAGGATGAAGACTTATTGTAGTCATTGCAATAGAAGTGGTCATCAAAGAGCTACATGTTGGAGGCTCCATCCAAAGTAGCACCTTAAGGACAAAGCATCAGTACATGAACCAGTTGAAATAATTGTTCGACAAGAAAATGCGCCACAGAGAGATGACCCATTCACTTTGATAAGTGAGAGATGGTTTTTATAGGTTTGGTAGTGTGTTTTTCCTTACTTTCTAAATCATATGTTACATGTTAAAATGTAAAAGTGATGATATATTTTCCATCACTTGCTAAGAAACAATGATATTTTTGGCCTTGTATTGATAGTCGGGGTATTGATTCCATTTTAATGTAAACATGACCATCAAGTATGTGTTATAAACTCATGGCAAGTATGGGATGCTTGGGTCATAGATTGGTCACTTATTTAAGCATGTTATTTGCAAAATATTGTACTATAAGTTTGCAAAAGATATAGGTGTCGGCTCACCGCTTATGGCTCCGAAGGACAAAGGTGAAGGAGTATGAAGGGTGACCTTTCAGGGCACTTGTGGTGCAGATAAGGTACAAAGCAGCTGCAGATTATTTTCATGATTTTGGTGTACTAAAAGCTCCTCCATGGGGAGGATTGATCCAGGTAACTCCAGACACCCCCAAGAGACCAAGAGGGCTGATGATAGGTCAAAATTCAAAGTGGTTGGATTGCTCTCGAACTAGGTTTAGGTTGAAGTACTCGTCGCCCTGATTCCAACGGAGTGAGCAGATCTCCAATCCGAGCTTGTATGTAGAAGTTAGAGTGAATCAAACTTTTGGTCAAAGTTAGGCAGTGGGCCAGGGTAAATTTCCCAAAAATTCACCGTCAACCAGTAGGGAACCCAACACTTGAAAACGGGCGAAATTGTGGCCTCTTTAATTTGCCCAATAAGCCTTATGTTTGGAAAAATTAAAATCGACCATTATGTTTTAAAAAATAAAATATAAAAAATGGGGGTGGCAGCCTACCACCCTCGCCACCCCACAGAATTTCATATTAACAAAAACAAATTGTAGGGGGGTGAGCTGTCAACCCTACCACCCCCGCCGGAACCACCACCAAATATACATTACAAAAGGGCCACATGGGCGATTGGCGGGCCACCTCCGGTGGACCCGGCCCATGCCCCACCGTTAATAGTGTCATACATTAATGTGGGACGATGGGGATCGAACCTGCCCGACCACGAAGGCAGGCTCGCTCCACAGGCGGCCCAACCCATAAACATCAATCAACACCATATTTAATATGTTTCAAAACACATATACAACATAAAATCAACACCCTATTACCATTTTAATCCAACGGTGATGAAACGTGCCAACCAACGCCTATTTCAAACCGAAAAACGTTAAAACGCCGCGGGTTAAAACTCATGCTTGTTATTTTGGAGTGGGCGGGGTTTGAACCTGACCCACCTCCACACTAGTATTATCCGCCACTAACGGCCCATTGGGCCTCACATTGAAAACTCCGCTATCCAAGTGTTATAAAACCTCTCATTTCCACAGATGCACCCAGGCAGAGAGCTGAGTGCGGAGTTCGAGACATACACATTTTTTTATTGCAGGTGGAACCATGAGCCATGGAGGCAGCGGAACCATGCCCCAGGGAATCTTGAGGGCATCAAAAGATTCCTTGAGGGCCCAAAGTTGTAGGAGTCTATTTTCGACAAACTTTATATATATTTTACACCTCTCAGCGATAGAAATCCGATGGCGATGTCCGTTTTAGCAGCAGAGCTTCCCATTTCTTGGCTATTTTCTAGATTGGAGTGACGGTGTCCGATTATCAAGTGTGGACAGTCGATTCTATGCACCTCGACACCACAAGTTTGACGGTACAATGAGATTCAGTAGCTGAGCATTCGCTTCTTCAACTAGCTTCAAGGGTTGAGGTATATGCATTTGATCATGTGCCTTTTTTGTTGTGAGATGTATTATAATTTCTAGATCTCTGCTTGATGCATGTGCGGGATATTGTTTTTGCTTCATGTGAGATTATTTCATGTTGATAAGAGGTCCATTGTGAGTGAGAGTTCCTGTAGCGGAACATCTCGTGGAGAGACAAACCACTCATGTTGAGGCATTAGAGAACTTTTGAGGTCTAAAATAGGGTTCCTAAGAAAAATGTGCACCCAAAATAAACTTTATAAGAACCAATAGGATTGAAGATCATGATGTCAACCATGGGGGATGATTCACCATTTTTGGGATAAAAAAGTAAAAAGATTAAAAAATAATAAAATAATAAAACTACTTTTTCAACTTGTATTTTCAACTTATCTCCTTAAGGATTTACTCAAATTTCTAGTGAGAGTACTCGTTGGATTCAAAATTTAATTCTTTATCCAAGGAGTACCCTTGTTGCATACTTTCGATGGACAATGCTACACGAAAAATGAGAAATACATGAAAAACGTGTTTGCAATCACATTTTGGATGTATTTTTCATTTTTCATGTAGAAGGGTCTATCGAAAGTATGCACCATTGGTACTTATTGGATGAGGAATTGAATTATGCATCCAACGAGTGTTCCCACTCAAAATTTGTGTAAACCCATGGAGAGATAAGTTGAAAATACAAGTTGAAAAAGTAGTTTTTTCTTTTTTCCCTCTAAAATTTGATGATGTAATCAAATATTATTTTATTATTTCCACTATTATTTTATAATTTCCTTAGGGGGGCCATTATAGACCTCAAAATTTCCCTAATGGGCACATCCTTGTATGAACATAATCCATGTACATCTTTCCATTTCTAGCACTATATGAAACAGCCTACCCCATTTTGTCACTGAGCCCGAGGACGTAGCCCACACTGGATGAAATCCATTATCAAAGTCTTGTTTTTTTATGTTGTTGATGGTTTTCTTGTTTTCTCTTTCTTAAGCATGCACATGTGTTCTTCTATGTTATTTTAAAATGAAATTCTAACATTATCGTAGAGGTAAAAGATCATGGGTAAATCTGGTAGCTGACAGACTCGGATCAAGTGGTATCAGAGCGGTCTTCTTGCTGATGCAAATTTCGAGCATGAACAACAATTGAACGTGGAACAATGGAGGATGGAAAAGACATGTACGATTCCATGCTCAGGATATCAAAAATGGTGGACATGATGTATGAAGCTCATGAAATATGGGAGAAAGAAGAAGCAGAAGGCGATGCTTCATATTCCAGTGAATATTCATCGCCCTCACCATATTCTCATCATTCGAATGAGGAAATAAACCATAGCCTTCAAGCAGATAATGTTGAATTGAAAGTGCTTCTACGAGAGGAGAAAGAGGATAAGAAGAGAGTGCAGCTTCAGTTGCAAGCCGCAGAGGCATCCTTTCAAGAACTGAAGCGCAATGACCAGAGCCTTCAAGCAAAGGATGTTGAATTAAAGATGCTTCTACAAGAAGAGAAAGAGGATAAGTAGAGACTTCAGCTTCATCTACGAGCCACAAAAGAGACCTTGGAGGAGTTGAAGCACAAAAAAGGCTTGAAGAAGGCATCATCACCTATTTCTGAATCGACATCTAAGGTAAAAAATGTTGATGTTTCTTCAGTTTCATCTTCACATGCTATCATTTCCATGGGAAATGTGGAGATACCCCTTATAGGAACTGGCATGAGACTCCTCACCAAGATGGGATACAAAGGAGGAGGACTTGGCATTAATGGCCAAGGAATAACTCAGCCATTGTGGGTTGTGCAGAGATCTCGATTCACAGGTTTGGGATACATTGAAGTACAATTCTCAAAGGTGTCAAAAATTTCCAATGCATGGTTGAAACCATTGGGGAAAGAGATTGATGGTAAAACTTCACCATCATCCTATGACAACTCACATTGCAGTGAAAGAGCCGAGGCAAGCTGCTCTCACCATGATCGCACCAAAAACAATCGAGAAAGGTATAAAAATTCTTAGTATTCTAATGTTCATTTTGATTACAAACATGTCGCTAACAATGAACATAGATCATGGCTTCAAAAAACATGTAGTTATTGTGGATTACATAACCATGTATTTGTTGAGTGTTGGAAAAGAATGGCAGCACAAAAGATGATGTGGTGTGAAAGACCTTCTCCATCGCAGAAAAAGAAGAAGGTTAAGCAGGTCTAGAGGATAAAGACTCATTGCAGTCATTGCAACATAAGTGGCCATCAAAGAGATACGTGTTGGAGGCTCCATCCATAACAGTGCCTTAAGGACAAAGCAACAGTACAGGAACTAGTTGAAACAATTGTATGACAAGAAACTGCACCATAGAGAGATGATCCATTCACTTTGATAAGTGAGAGATGGTTTTTCTAGGTTTGGTAGTGTGTTTGGCCTTACTTTTTAAATCATATGTTGCATGTTAAAATGTAAAAGTGATGATGTGTTTCTCATCACTTGTTAAGCAACAATGATATTTTGGCCTTGTATTGATATCTGGGGCATTGATTCCATTTTAATGTAAACTTGACCACCGAGTATGTGTTATAAACTCGTGGCAAGTATGGGATGCTTGGGTCATAGATTGGTAACTTAGTTAAGAATGTAATTTGCAAAATATTATACTACAGGTTTGCAGAAGATGCAGGTGTTGGCTCATCGCTTATGGCTCTAAATGACAAAGGTGAAGGAGAATGAAGGGTGACCTTTCAGGACACTTGTGGCGCAAACATGGTATAAAGCAGCTATAGATTATGTTCATGATTTTGCTGGACCAAAAGATCCTCAATGGGGAGGATTGATCTAGGTGGCTCCAGACACCTCCAGGAGACCAAGAGGGTTGATGATAGGTAAAAATTCAAAGTGGTCGTAATGCTCTCGAACCAGGTTCAAGTTGAACGAATCGTCGCCCTATTTCCAACGATGTGAAAGAATCTTCAATCCGAGGCCGTATGGAGAAGTTAGAGTGAGTCAAACTTTTTGTCAAAGTTGGGAAGTGGGCCAGGTTTAAGTGTTCCAAAAATTCGTCATCAACTGGTAGGGAACCCAACACTCGAAAACAGGCGAAATTGTGGTCTCTTTAATTTTCTCAATAACCCTTATGTTGGGAAAAATTAAAATTGACCATTATGTTTTAAAAAATAAAAAATAAAATATAAAAAAAGAGGGGTGGTGGGCCACCACCCCCACCACCCCACGAAATTTCATATTAACAAAAAAAAATTTGTTGGGGGGCGAGATGTCAACCCCGCCACCCTTGTCGGAACCATAAAAAAATATACGTTACAGAAGGACCACATGGGCGGTGGGTGGGCTACCTTTGGTGGACCTGGTCCACACCCCATTGTTAATAGCGCCATATGTTAATGTGGGCCGGCGAGGATCGAACCCGCTCGACCACATAGGTAGACGCACTCCACGGGCAGCCCAACCCATATACATCAACCGACACCATATTTAATATGTTTCAAAACACATATACAACAAAAATCAACACCTTATTACCATGTTAATCCAATCATTATGAAACGCGCCAAAGAATGCCCATTTCAAAATGAAAACGTTAAAACGTCGTGATTTAAAACTAATTCTTGCTATTTTGGAGTGGGCGGGGTTTGAACTCAACCCACCTCCACTCTATTATTATCCGCCATCAATGGCCCATTGGGCCTCACATTGAAAACTCTGCCATCCAAGTGTTATAAAACCTATCATTTCCACAGATGCGCCCAGGAAAAGAGATGAGTGTGGAGTTCGAGACAGACATATTTTTTTATTGCAAGTGGAACCACGAGCCATGGAGGCAGCAGAACCATGCCCTAGGGAATCAAAATATTCCCTGATGGCCTGAAGTTGTAGGAGTCCATTTTCGACAAAATTTATGTTGATTTTACACCTCTCAGCGATACGAATCTGATGGCGATGTCCGTTTCAATAGAAGAACTTCCCATTTCTTGGCCATTTTCTAGATTTGAGTGATGGTGTTTGATTCTCAAGTGTGGATAGTCGATTCTAGGAAACCCAATGCCATGATTTCGACGATACAACCAGATTCAGTATCTGAGCATCTGCTTCTTTAGCCAACTTCAGGGGTTGAGGTATATGCAGTTGATCATGTGCCTCTTTTGTTGTGAGATGTATTACGATTTCTAGATCCCTATGTGATGCATGTGCATGATCTTGTTTTTCCTTCATGTGAGATTATGTCATGCTGATAGGAGGTCCATTGTGAGTGAGAGTTTGTGTAGCAGAACATCTCATGGAGAGACAAGCCACTCATGTTTAGGGCACATCCTTGTATGAACATCATCCATATACATCCTCCCATTTCCAGCACTATATGAAGCGACCTACCCCATTTTGACACCAGGCCCGAGGAGGTAGCTCACACTGGGTGAAATCCGTTGTCAATGTCTCGTGTTTTTATATTGTTGATGGTTGTCTTGTTTCCTCTTTCTTAAGCATGCACATGTGTTCTTGTATTTTTTTTAAATGAAATTCTAAAAACATCACAGAAGTAAAATAGCATGGGTAAATTCGGTAGCTGACAGACACAGATCAAGTCTTATCAGATCAATCTTCTTTCTGATACGAATTGCGAGCGTGAACAATGATTGAACATGCAACAACAGAGGATGGAAAAGACATGTACGAGGCCATGCTCAGGATGTCCAAAATGGTGGACATGATGTATGAAGCTCATGAAAGATTGGATAAATAAGAAGGAGAACGCGATGCTCCATCTTCAAGTGAATATTCATCGCCCTAGCCATCTTCTCATCATTCGAATGAGGAAATCAACCATAGCCTTAAGGCAGATAACAATGAATTGAAATTACTTCTACGAGAGAAGAAAGAGGATAAGAAGAGATTGCATCTTCAGTTGCAATCGCAAAGGCATCCTTGCAAGAACTGAAGTGAAACGACCAGAGCCTTCAAGAAAAATATGCTGAATTAAGGAGGCTTCTACAAGAAGAGAAAGAGGATAAGAAAAGACTACAACTTTAGCTACGAGCCATGGAATAGGCCTTGGAGGAGTTGAAGCACAACAAAGGCTTGAATAAGGCATCACCACCTGTTTCTGAATCGGCATCTGAGGTAAAAGATGTTGATATTTCTTCAATTTCATCTTCACATGCTATCATTTCTATGGGAAATGTTGAGATACCCCTTACAGGAACTGGCATGAGACTCCTCACCAAGATGTGATACAAAGGATGAGGACTTGGCGTTAATGTCCAAGGCATAACTCATCCATTGGGGGTTGTGTAGAGACCTCGATTCCTAGGTTTGAGATACACTGAAGGACAGTGCTCGAAGGTGTTAGAAGCTTCCAATG
The DNA here is from genome assembly GCA_034641835.2 of Pinus albicaulis. Lineage (NCBI taxonomy): Eukaryota > Viridiplantae > Streptophyta > Pinopsida > Pinales > Pinaceae > Pinus > Pinus albicaulis. The sequence goes on from MU968317.1 coordinate 1,942,602, forward strand.
CATTTTTGAAACCATTTGGGAAAGAGATTGATGGTAACACTTCACCATCATCCTATGACAGTGCACATTGCAGTGCAAGAGCTGAGGCAAGTTGTCGTCACCATGATCGCACCAGAGACAACCGAGAGAGGTATAAAATGTCTCAGTATTCTAATGTTCATTTTTATTACAAACATGTCACTAAAAATAAACATAGATCATGGCGTTGGAAAACATGTAGTTATTTTGGATTACATAACCATGTATTTGTTGGGTGTTGGAAAAGAATGACAGCACAAAAGAGGATGAGGCGTGAAAGGCTTTCTCCATCGCAGGAGAAGAAGAAGGAAAAGTAGGTCTAGGGGATGAAGACTCATTTTAGTCATTGCAATAGAAGTTGTCATCAAAGAGCTATGTGTTGGAGGATCCATCTAGAGAAGCACCTTAAGGAAAAAGCATCAGTGCAGGAACCAGTTGAAACAACTGTTTGAAAAGCAAATGCACCACAGAGAGATGACCCATTCACTTTGATAAGTGAGAGATGGTTTTTCTAGGTTTGGTAGTGTGTTTTGCCTTAATTTGTAGATCATATGTTGCATGTTAAAATGTAAAAGCGATGATGTGTTTTCCATCACTTGTTAAGCAACAATGATATTTTTGGCCTTATGTTGATAGCTGGGGTATTGATTCCATTTTAATATAAACATGACCACCGATTATGTGTTATAAACTCGTGGAAAGTATGGGATGTTTGGGTCATAGATTGATCAATTAGTTAAGCATGTAATTTTCAAAATATTGTACTACAGGTTTGTAGAAGCTGCAGGTGTCGGCTCACTCTTATGGCTCCAAAGGACAAAGGTGAAGGAGAATGAAGGGTGAACTTTTTGGAAACTTGTGGTGCAGACAAGGTACAAAGTAGCTGCAGATTATGTTCATGATTTTGGTTGACCAAAAGCTCCTCATTGGGGAGGATTGATCCAGGTGGCTCCAGGCACCCCCAGAAGACCAAGAGGGTTGATGATAGGTCAAAATTCAAAGTGGTCATATTTCTCTCGAACTAGGTTCAGGTTGAAGTACTCATTGTCTTGATTCCAACGGTGTGAACGGATCTCCAATCCAAGGCCGTATGGAGAAGTTAGAGCGAGTCAAATTTTTGGTCAAAGTTGGGTAGTGGGCCAGGTTTAAGTGTCCCACAAATTCATCGTCAACCAACAGGGAACCCAGCACTTGAAAACGGGAAAAATTATGGCCTCTTTAATTTTCTCAATAACCCTTATGTTGGGAAAAATTAAAATCAACCATGATGTTTTAAAAAATAAAAAATAAAATATAAAAAAAGGGGGATGGTGGGCCACCACTCCTGCCATGCCACGAAATGTCATATTAACAACAAAAATTTGTTAGGGGGTGGGATGTCAACCCTGCCACCCCTGCCGGAACCACCAAAAACTATACGTTACAAAATTGCCACGTGGGCAGTGGGCGGGCCACCTCCGGTGGACCCGACCCATGCCCCACCGTTAATAGCACCATACAATAATATGGGTTGGTGGGGATTGAACCCGCCCCGCTCCACGAAGGTTGGCTCGCTCCATGGGCGGCCCAACCCATATACATCAAACAACACCATATTTAATATGTTTCAAAACACATATACAAGAAAAAATCAACACCTTATTACCATGTTAATCCAACGGTTATGAAATGCGCCAACGAACACCTATTTCAAACTGAAAAATGTTAAAATGCCGTGGGTTAAAACTAATGCTTGTTATTTTGGAGTGGGCAGGGTTTGAACTCGACCCACCTCCACACTATTATTATCCACCACCAATGGCCCATTGGGCCTCACATTGAAAACTTCGCCATCCAAGTGTTATAAAACCTCTCAATTCCACAAATGCACCCAGGTAGAGAGCTAAGCACAGAGTTTGAGACAGACAAAAATTTTTATTGCAGGTGTAACCATGAGCCATAGAGGCAGCGAAACCATGCCCCACAGAATCTTGAGGGCATAAAAATATTCCTTGAGGGCTCGAAGTTTTAGGAGTCCATTTTCGACAAAAGTTATATCGACTTTACACCTCTCGATGACAAGAATCTGATGGTGATGTCCATTTCATCATTAGAGATTCCCATTTCTTGACCATTTTCTAGATTGGAGTGACGGTGTCCGATTCTCAAGTGTGGACAATCGATTCTATGCACCTCAACGCCACGGGTTCGACGGTACAACCATATTCAACAACTGAGAATCCTCTTCTTCAGCCAGATTTAGGGGTTGAGGTATATGTAGTTGATCATGTTCCTCTTTTGTTGTGAGATGTATTATGATTTCTAGATTCCTCCTTGATGCATGGGCGGGATCTTTTTTTTGCTTCATGTGAGATTATGTCATGCTGATAGGAGGTCCATTATGAGTGAGAGTTCCTGTAGCGAAACGTCTCGTGGAGAGAAAATACACTCATTTTGAGGGCACATCCTTGTATGAACATCATCCATGTACACATTCCCATTTCCAGCACTATATGAAGTGACCTACCCTATTTTGACACTGGGCCTGGAGACGTAGCCCACACTGGCTGAACTCCATTATCAATGTCTCATGTTTTTATGTTGCTGATGTTTGTCTTGTTTCCTCTTGTTTAAGAATTCACATGTGTTCTTCTATGTTCTTTTAAAATGAAGTTCTAACAACATCATAGAAGTAAAAGATCATGGTTAAATCTGGTAGTTGACGGATCCAGATCAGTAGGTAGGGTAAACATAATCCCTATGTGATCTTTATTAGACCTTAACCAAGTGAAACCCAAAACCCATGAATCAAGTTCTACCTTTCTCCTCCTTTTTTCATACCTGTTCTCCATTTAGGTTCTTCCCAAATGTGTTCCATCGAATGTGTCTCAAGCCTTTCCAAGTATCAACTATAAATAATGATCTATGTATGAGTGTTCATTAAAGATCATGATTCCCCACCTACTCGAGATGACCCATGGGTCCTCGCGACTCCACCATCATGCCAAATTGTATGCTTCATGTAATCCTCACTTGGTTATAAACACCAAGTAATTTAGCTCAGACCGACATGCCTAAGCTTCTCCCATTTGATTAAATCATTGTCGTGTAGTCTCATATCATGATGCTTTATGTATTCTAAGCACATCCCTTAGGTTTGCTCCCCTCTCAATCCAACTTGTTCTGTCCATAGGAACACTCGGCATGTTAGTGCCCATGTCACTTGACTCCTCTATGGTTCTCTAACTCGCATGAGGGGAAAGTTTCCCCCATCTTTGGGATAAAATCCTTAAATGTTTCCCTTTTATCACATTCCTTGCAATGAGAATTCCATCGTGCTCTCCATATCAATGTTGCTAGATTCACATGTGGGTGTTCATCCTTAAGGGTTTAACATCCTCTCCTACTAATAAAATTTTTTCATCCTTTACAACGAACCCCCTTTGGCAACCTACCCATCACAAAAGATGTAACTACATCAAAAGGAATGTGCTCATATCTAACACTACATATCATCAATTTGTGAATACACCTACATCATTATCATGTGTTGGATCCCCTCATGAATTTGGCTAATAAAGTAGCTAATCTTATCTTCACAACAAATCGAATAGAATGCAGTCATCCCATACAAGTGCAAACATCTTCAAATCATATTTTAATCCAAAAATCCTCCTCATCAACATTTCCCATGAAGAAGTACTCAAAGGTGCTCTCACACATTTAAGACTCATTACCCTAAGAAATTTATAGAGATCCCATCTCAAAATGGCTAAGTTTGAGGATGGAGTGGTGTAGCCTCGAGGACTACCTCTCCCAACTCCATCCTCAACTCCCCATTGTTATGCAGAATTTTCACGATTGCGAACAAAAGTGAATTCCATTTGGGGAATTTTGAGGTCTAAAATGGGCCTCCTAAGAAAAATGTACAACCAAAATAAAATTTATTAGAACCAATAGGATTCAAGATGATGATGTCAACCATGGGGGATGATTCACCATTTTTGGAGTAAAAAATAAAAATATTAAAAATAATAAAATAATAAAACTACTTTTTCAACTCGTATTTTCAACTTATATCCCTAAGATTTTACTCAAAGTTGAGTGGTAGTACTCGTTGGATGCAAAATTTAATTCCTCATCCAAGGAGTACCCATGTTGCTTAATTTTTATGGACCCTACTACACGAAAAATGAGAAATACGTGAAAACACGTGATTGCAATCACATTTTTAATGTATTTCTTCGTTTTCGTGTAGCAGGTTCCATCAAAAGTATGGGATATGGGTAATTATTGGATTAGGAATCAAATTCTGCATCTAACAAGTGTTTCCACTCAAAATTTTAGTAAACCCATAGGGAGATAAGTTGAAAAAACAAATTTTCCTTTTTTTCTCTCTAAAATTTGATGATGTAATCTAATCTTATTTTATTATTTCCACTATTATTTTATAATTTCCTTAAGAGGCCAATTTTAGATAACAAAATTCCCCTAATTCCCCAGACCTAGTGTTTTGTTCTAGAACAACAAAAGACAAAAAACATAGAGTTGAGAAATTAGGGAATGGGAAAGAACCCTACCTCGAATCTGGAGCAATCTTTTCTTTCCTCCTTGATTTTAAGCTCCAATTGTAGCTCCAAGTGCTATAATTAGAACCTGCACACACAACTAAAACAAGAAAAGGATCCATAACATCCAAGTAGCATAATATAATATCTCTATTCAATGAATCAACATGGCATTGAAGTACATGAGTGCAAACATAATACAATAGATATAGGAAAATAGGATACTCTTTGTATTAATAGGAATAGGATATAGTTTACAACCATAAATAGTAGATGAATTTGTAGATATATCCCCAAGTTTACTTGTCCTTCCTTGTCACAAAGTATACCTCAAGATCAACCCTAATGTTGTTGGGTGTGTGTTATATTCTTTCAACGACTAGTCGTACCAAGGGGGTGGGGGGTGGGGGGAGGGGTTATAGGGGGGGCGATAACCCTCCATGCTTGTTGTCGGGCACAACAGGGGGATCACAGGGGGAGTGATATCCCTCCCTTTTTGTAGCATCGTGCGTAGCAGGGGGGTCACAAGGGAGGGGAAGCACCCCATTTTTTTTTTTAGGCCCTGTAATAGGTGGGGGGACCTACCTATGGTTTTGTGCATGTGTTTTTCACATGGTTTTGGGCGTGATGGTTTTATGCCCATGGTATTTTGTAGATCCATTCAATGGAACTATGGTTATGTTCTAATCTAGGGTTAATGGATTAAGGTTTATGAATTCTTCGGCATGTATATATATGTATTATAACATTGAAAGGAATATAATGAAAAATCAATCTGGTAGTCCCAGTTTTGGGATCCAGGGGAAAATATTTGTGTATATTTGTTTTATATTCTCACCATTATTTATTTTTCTATTTTAAGAATTTGTTTGCAGGAAATTTTTGTACAGGGTTAAAACCTACAAATGCATGAATATGATGACTCCTTTAGGTTCAAGGCAACAACATAAGGGAACTATCAATATCCAAAATCCAACCCTGATGCTATGGATGGTAGTAAATTTATAGGATAAGTGTGGTAGTTTAGGATTTACTATTATGGGCTTGAGATCCACATATGATGGCAGGATGAGCTTAAGGGATAATAGGTGAAGTCTCCAATATAGGATCATATAGGATTTGAGCTTCCTATCCATGGTAAATAGTAAAAAAAACCTTGGAAGCTTCTACAAGATGAAGTTTCATAATATATTTTAATTTTCTGAATTTATAGAATTAACGCACCTATAGAAGGGAGAAACATGTGTTTATCAGTGTAGGTGAACAAGGATGCAACCGAGGCTAAATGAAGGTGGCCAAAGAGGTAAGGTACGTTGGGGATAAAAAAAATGTTTTTGAGAAATTCATCCTAGAAACTCAAAATTCTTGAAAATTTCATGCTTAGAGCTTTGTGAGGGGATGATGAAAACATGTTCACGGATGTTGATTCATCTAGTTTGGAGGCCTATTGACCTGATGTGAAAAAATGGCCTATAACAGATTCCCCCCCCCCTAAAGTACAAAGTTAGAAGGGACATTTGATGACTGAAGTTATTTACCTTGTGATGAGTACATATCAAGAACAACAGGTCGAGATCATTATCTGTTACAATACATTTTCATCATGATATATTTGCTAAGGGAGGCATACCCATGCTCAACACATAAGCTAAATTTACATGTAAAATGACAAATAAGTCTCATCCATTGATGACAGAGAGTGGACCCATGCTTGGATGATTGTTTGTATGAACATATCCATCATAATTTATAATATTGTATTATTCTTGAAATCAAAACCCGAATGGATGAAACTATATCTAGGGTCTTCTATCTCGTTCAGTTGATCGTCCAATGTACGAGTCTAGCCATGCGCATATTGAGTTGGAGTAAAACATGGTAAACACCATCTGATTACCAGCCAATGATGTAATTCATTAACATACGTTGGAGAAACCACTGATGATGTTAATAGCTCTCAAGGTACTACAGTAAAATCCATATGGTGTGAATAGGTAAGTTGAAATTGAACACCACACAAAATATTTCGGTCAAAGGAAAATGACGAATACTTGTCGCTGAGAGCGAGGAAACTTGTCATTAATGTATGCAAGCTCCAAGGTACCAAAGGGAGTTTCTAATTCAACTTGCTAGATAATGAGTTGGTGTCGATAGGAAACAGCTCGTCGTAGGCTATCTAGCTATCTGGATAAGAAAGATCTTGGTTGGTTTGTTTGCTTCTCATTTAGATCTGACAGTGATTCATTGTGATAATCAGAGTTGCATTAAACTCTCGATTAATCCTGTGTTTCATGATAGATCTAAGCATATAGATATCTGGTATCATCATATCATATATTGTGTGCAACGGAAGATCATGTTGCTTTAGTACATTCCTACGGAAGATCAGGATGAAGACATTCTAACGAAGGTGCTCACCAAAGAAAATTTGAATACCATAGAGACATGATCGGGGTGAAGGATAATCCCTTTCTTGTTGAGAGGGAGTGTTGAGATTCAACAAGAATATCCTAGTGAAAAGTATGCACCTATACTAGGATGGTGCCTCAAGATAATTTTAGGTGGATTTCTATTTATAGATACATGAGAAAATTCTATTTATAGATGAAGTATATATATAGATGCATGAGAAAAGTCTATTTATAGATGAGATATATTTATAGATGTATGTGCAAGTTCTGTTTATAGATTTCATGTCTATTTATAGATGCATGTCGGCTATTATTATGCCTTAATATTAGTTGGAAAATAAACAATAATCTATTCTCAATGAGCACTTGGAAATAGTTAACTGAAGTGGAAAACCAGTTAGCTATAGGAAATTCGAGTTCAGAGTTTTGTTAGTGGGACATGCAAGTGGACTTAGTTGTGACTCAGTGATTCAAAGTTGTAACAAAGTTGGAACTGCAGTTATGAGAGTTGTAAAGTAGCTTAACTCAGTTAAGTGAGTTAAACTCAGTTGTGCTAGTCATAACCGAAGATACACTAGTGAGAGATCAGTGAATTAATTATTAATTAATTCAAAATCAGTGGTCTCACATGCAACTGAAGATTTACTACTGTTAACTACATGCATGTCAGATCCAGTGGAGACCTAGTGGAGATGTAGGTGAAAGGGACAATTTGACTATCAGTTGTGACATTAGTGGGTGCACACATGCAACCACACACATTGGATGTGCCCATGATGATTGTGCAGTCAAGGAAAGTAGGATTCCATTCATTCAGGGATTGCTATCAGCTGGGATTGCGTAGTGGAGGTAGGCTGTCTGGAGGCAGTAAATTGGCACATGAATTTGACAATTTTTGTATGACAGTGTGAGACGATTGCATATTGTACGAAGAGCTCTTTGATTGGAGCTTTGTATGAGATTGTTTCAAGATCCATGATATATACATAATATATTATAGTGGGGTTTTTAGCTTTATGATTTCCCGGTAAAAACATCTATGTTATGTGTGATTGATATTTCTTCTTGATATTGCAATTGGCGATTGTGTTTTAAATTCCGCAAAGATTTTTGTAGAAGCAATTCTATGTTTAACAGTGGCATATAATTGTTAGATTAGGAGAATCCAGGAAATACATAATTTGTATTAAATTTCTACATGGTATCGGAGCACAGAAGATTGTAATTTTGAAGCAGGAATTGAGTTTGTTGGTGGAAAGAATTCGAATTTGCAGAAAGAATTTCTTGGTGCTACAGTTGAGTTAACATCAAAATGGATTTCAATGGCTTATGGCTAGAGTATGCACTCGAGGGCAGCTCAAACTACATTTCTTTGAAGGACAGGATGGAGGCGGTGCTCAAAGATAATGGATTGAAGGAATTCATTGACAATGATGTTCCTAAGCCCACTTTGACAGATGTTGCATTACTCGATTCATGGAAAAAGAAAGTGGAAAAGGCGAGGAGGATTCCGTTGGAAGGTGTACGAGACCACATTGTATCAAGCCTTCATGGGAAAGCCACACCATATGCTATGTGGAAGGCTTTGACGGATCTTTTCCAAAGTAGCAACGACCATAGGAAATTGGCGCTGAAAGATAAACTCAGGAAGATCCAGATGGAAAAGGGCAACAATATTCCAGAGTATCTCATGAAGTTTTTCCAATGTTGGGATGAACTCGGGAGTGTGGGAATAACTATTGCTGATGATGATTTGGTGATCTTGGCTCTCTTGGGACTTCCTAAGAGTTGGCATAGTTATGAAGACTCTATCAACGGATAGGAAAAACTGCCAGATTGGGAACGACTGTGGTCAGATCTGGTGTTGGAGGAGTTCAAGCGGAACACCAGAGATGGCTCTTCATCAAAGCATGATGATGAAGAGGATTGTGCTTTGGATGCAAAGGCAAGGAATGGGAAGGGGAAGAAATTCCATTCTAAATCCGAGTCTAAAGGCAAGAAGCTGGATTTGTCCAAGGTGAAGTGTTTTCACTGTCACGAACATGGGCATATCACTACTAATTGTCTGTAGAAGAAGAAGAAAAACAAGGCTACTAGAGCTACAGCTGGTGAGGCCCTTGCCTTGCAATTTGAACTTGACTTCTCTTTGATCACATGCATGGTGTCAAGTGCATTGGGATCGGTGTGGTATTTGGATAGTGGCGCTTCCTTCCACATGACGGGAGATAAGGAGATTTTCAGTGACTTGGAGGAGAAATATCTCCAAATGCATATAGAGATGGGTGAAAATGGACGATAAAATGCAACTAAAATTGGTACCATTACCTTTTATAGGTAGTCAGGTAAACCATTTCAATTAAAATATGTTATGCATATTCCAGGTCTGAAGAAAAACTTGGTCTCAGTCATAATTTTGGAGGACAGAGGCTATGACATTGTTTTCAGTGATGGAAAAGATTTCCTGTGACATAAAACAATAGGTCAAGCCAAGAGGATAGGTATTCAAGTTAATAATATCTACAAGTTGGAGGTATATGGCTGCGCTGCCATGATGGGCAAGGTGGAAAAAGTGGTGATCCAGGATGAAGGTGAATTATGGCATAGGCGATTGGGCCATATTCATCATGGAGCCTTGAAATTCATGCAGAAAATATCTATTGTACTTCCAATGGGAACACTTGCTCAATTAGATCAGTTCAAGGGTTGCTCCATGGGGAAGTATGTAAAGTACACCTTTCATGAAAAGGAGAATTATGCTTCTATGATCCTGGAGAGAGTTCACATAGACGTGTGTGGACCATTCTCGATTTCTTCAACATCAAAACATAAGTATTATGTTATTTTTGTTGATGAATTTTCTCGTAAATTATGGACCTTCTTCATGCAGATGAAGGATTAGACATTCTCAAAGTTCTGTGAGTTCAAGGCATTGGTGGAGAAAGAGTTGGGGAAGCAAGTGAAGGCTCTGAGGAGCGAAAATGGTGGAGAATACATCTCTAATAAATTCAAATACTTCTGCAGCAAAGAATGAATTCGAAGAGAACTCATAGCGCCTCATAACCCATATCAAAATGGGGTCACGAAGAGGAATAACAGAATGATCATGGGTGCAGTATGAGTGATGCTGCATGATTAGGGCCTACCATTTCATTTGTGGGAAAAAGCATGCAATGCTGCGGTTTATGTGCAAAACCATTGTCCTAATAGAGTACTTGGCATGAGTACACCTGAAGAAGCTTTCACTGGTAAGAAACCAGATGTTTCACACTTTAAGATTTTTGGCTCATCTATTTATGTGCATGTGATGAAGAACACCAGGAAGAATTTGGAGCCAATTGTTGAAGTTGGGATATTTTTGGGGTACATAGAAACACCCCATAATTATCATGTGTATTTTCCTAATAGTAATATCGCTGTTATGCGACGAGATATAAAATTCGATGAGGGGAAAGCCATGTGGTTGTCACTTGAGAGGGAGTTGGACTTGCATGCAGAGGAGGAACAGATGGTTTCCAAAGATGAGTCTCTAGATGTGGATCAACCACAGGAGGATGTTCATGGAGTGGAGGAGTCCACTCATGCAGAGCCAAACATCAGAACTGGCAGAAGGCATACCACAGAAGCTGATAGGTTGTGACTTGATGTTGCACAAAATGTAGGAGCCCCTACTTCACAGCGCAAACAAAGACAGTCTCCTGACTGATTTACTAGATACATGGCTCTCATGAGAAAATGTATTGTGACTAAGCCATCTTCCTTTCAAGAAGCAGCGTAGGAGCCCACATGGGTAGATGAAATGGTTGATGAGTATGACTCCGGTGGAGGAGTATGACTCCATTTTCAAAAACAATTCTTGGGAAATTTTTCCAAGGCTGGTTGATAAATTAGTGGTAGGTTCGAGATGGATCTACAAGGTAAAGCAAGCTGTTGATGGGAATGTTGAGAAATACAAGGCTAGCTTTCTGTCCCGGGGCTTCTCACAGATCAAGGGGATTGGTAATGAAGAAACCTTTGCACCTGTCGCAAATTATTCTTCCATAAGGACCATCCTTGCTCTCTAAGCGTAGATGGGATGGTGCATTCATCATATGGATGTGACGACTGCGTTTCTCAATGGGATCATTGAGGAAGAGGTGTACATAGAGAAGCATGAAGGATTTGAGATATTCAGCAGTGAGTCACATGTGTATCGACTCAAAAGAGCGTTGTATGGGTTGAAGCAAGAACCCCGCGCTTGGTACACTCGGATAGACAACTATTTCACCAGACTGGGCTTCGGCAAAAGTGAGGTGGATGCAAACCTATACCAAATTGTGGCGGAGGGTAAGATTTTAATCATTTTTCTTTATGTTGATGATTTAATATTGACTGGTGATGAGCATCTGATACACTCATGCAAGGAGGACCTTGGAAAGGAGTTTGAGATGAAGGATATGGGCCTCCTTCATTATTTCCTTCGATTGGAAATATGGCAGCGAGATGGTGAAATTTTTGTGTCTCAATGTAAGTATGCAAGGGAGATACTTGGTAAGTTTCACGTGGAGGGTTGCAAAAAAATGGATACTCCTCTTCCAAGAAATTGGAGGAAAGAGGATGCTACTTCTGGAGAGGTAGTGGATGCTACTGTCTATCGACAGTTAGTGGGTTTGCTAATGTATCTAGTGAACACGAGACCATGTTAGGGTCCCGTGATTTGGCTGATTGGCAAGCCAAATGACAGTGTAACATCAAACCAAGCTTTGGAGCCCAAGGACCTAGCCTTCCTGGACTCAGAGATGGCTCTCTCTATATGTGTAAGGGATATCTGTGTGTTTGCTTATTGTGTTCTGATTTTAGGCTAGTTATGAAGTAAGTTTTTTGGTTTTGGTTTTTAAGTTGTGAGGGATGAAACTGATCAAAGATATAAGATAGGTAAAAAGATGTCAGATCAACTGGGCTATGGGGTCGAAAAGGTCAAGAAAGCTATCAGACGGTGATACAAGGCTGTTGAAGGGCCGATTTGATTCAAGGTAGAAAGGATCTTTGGGCAAAATGGAGTAAATGGGCATCAATTTTGTGAACAACAAAGAGTTTCAAGCATAAATAGTTCAATAGATAACATAAACATGGTAGGGAAAACCATTAATCATGAAAAATGTAACTATAAGCTAATCAATACATAGAAATAAACATTCAAGCCATGCATAGAAGTATAAGACCCTCTAACTTTGGGAAATGGCTTTCAGACTTTGGGGAAAACACTTAAGGAAGACAAACAACTCAAAACACTATGCCGGAACGCCTAAACACAATACTTCAAGTTATTGGGCACTTTGAACAACAAGATTTGCATAGTTTTAGGCAAAGGGCTAGATCGAAACTAGGCCTCCTTGGTTCAAACAAAATGATAATCTAATCAATCAAAGAGAAGTTTCATGGATGGAACTATAGCTATCCATAGGTAAGCAGGGCATACCGTAAGTCCTTCTTAGCATGTATAAAACCATGAATGAAACAAGCAACAATATCCTAAATATTTAAAGAGCAGTCAAGAATTCTTTAATGTTACTTAGGAAGAAGAAAACAAAGAGGCTATGAAGAAACAGGAAATTTGAGGTGCCTCCATAGGCATGTCTCAAATTTTTTCTCTACTGATCTATAGCAAGAAAGAAACATGTATTCATGAATGAAAACTAGAAGACAACAACAAAGCAAGAGACACTATACCATTCTACCAAGTCATGGAATCCATCAACAATCCTTCATCATTCATCCAAGAATATCCAAGAGGCAATCCAAAAGCATAACACAAGTATTTCCTTCCAAAGCTCATATGACCATATATTACTTCTTTTCTCAAGTTCAGCCTTGTTTTACAATGAAAGCCTTTGGAATATATAAGCTCAAGTGAGGAAAACCTCATGGTTCAACTTGCATCCTCATTGGCCTAATCAAAATATCTAAACTTGTCCTTGAGGCTTTGCAAAGCCCAAGGCACAAAATATCTCATAAAATATCTAAAAAATGCTAAAAAAGGGAAAATAATTGACTTTTCCTTACTTCTCATGTGCAAAAATAGCTAAACGCACATGAGGAAATATCAGTTTTTAAAGGTTCAAAAATTACAAAAATATTCAAAATTTACATCAGCAAAAGGTCCCCTGACTTGCCGGAAACATTTGGCAGCCTTCCCAATGTCGAAACAAGGCTCATGATAGCTCGTTGGAAAGATCTGTGTGTCTAATTTCTAGAACAACTTGAATTTTCCCAATCTGATGCCTAGACGCCCTCCAAAACTGCACCTATGTGTAAAAAACCAAAACATTACAGTCTGCTGATAGAACGGGAAGAGTGTGCAAAAAGCGAGCATTTTTCGCCATTTTGAGGGAGAAAATGATCTCCAAATGTCCTGAAAATCGCTGAGGGTGTGTTCCAAATTATGGCATCCAATGATACCATTTTCCTCCTTTGACGAATTCCCAAAATGAAATGGCGAATTTCATGAGTTTTGACAAAAAACTCAAAAATGCCAAAAAACCAAAATATGTCAAAATGTGCCCAAAATTGGTGAGTATGACCCTCAAGGGTCCCTATCAACATGCTCTGAAACAGAAGCCAAAATGTCAAGTCTTGATGTGTCCTTCTTCCCTTTCCGTGCCGGGTGCTTCCCTTTAGCCTCCTTTAGTTTCTCTTGGGCAGCCTTTAACTTGCGACGGGCAAACTGATTTAGCTTTTGATAATGCTTCGTCATTCTCCTTTGAAGCTCTAGATCCCTGTTCTTTCAAAGCAATGCCTTTTCTTGCCTTTGTGTACCAAACAAACAATGCTTATAATGAGCACACAGTCAATAAAAATAAACACAATCAATAGTGATATTTTTCTATGTTTTGTGGTAAGGGTACCCTGCCCTTTGATGTTTTGAGGACATAAGACACCCTTGTTTTTTTAGAGGAAGGTAAACACAGTCCTTTTAGTTCAAGACCATTTTCTCCTTTGTAGGCCACTTAAACAATAGATTCAGCAGTATGAAGACAGTCTGTTGCAAAGGCATCTACACAGTCCAAAGTCACTGTGTAACAGGATAAGAGGATAGAGTTTATTTTGTTTTTGATGTAGTCACAAAAATCTTGTAGTATTCAATCACAACAAACTCCTCCTAAAAAAAAATATTGCCCTCCCTTTTATTTACTGCTCCTCACACTAGTTTGACCCACACACCCTCCAACTGTAAAGGGTAGCCTTCTTACTGATTTTGCCTTATGGAACTGAAAGGCACAACACTGTTTTTTTGTCCCTTTAATATACAGAGGACATTTTTGGAAGGTCATAAGTGTTTATCTAATGATCATTGTGTTAGACAAGTGACCCATTGTTCTCACCCTAAAAACACCTTATCTTTCCTTTCTGTTTTCAACAATGCACATAGCTGACAGATTTTGACTTTGTTTCATCACAGTTTTGAGGGCGAATGCAATGGCTATTCATACTAGTGTAAATTCAACCCTTTTTTGATGCTTTACTTCTGGTCTCATTACCACAACAAAATCTCATTTTTACATAAAACTCAAACTGTGATTTTTAACCCCTTCCATCACTTAGTAATTTTGAAAAACCAAGGGAGGCATATAGAAATACCTCTAAAATTCGATGAAAGGCTTCTTGAGGAGTTTTGAGCAGCTTTAGGAGTTGTTTGGAGGTGTCTTGAGTGTTGGAAATGTGCGCGGCTGATCCAGGTGGATATCGGTGGCCACCCACCTATTCCATTTGGACCAGCACCATCAATTCTTGCAGATTTTCACATTCAGCACAACTTACTATTTTTAGCAGTTTTTCGGGTCCCGAACTTCCGGAGCCGTTTTGAGGCCCTAAACGACGTTTTTTGGGTATGAAAGCGCCAACGAATTTTTTGATAAAATTCGTCCCGACAGTTGTAGTCCTCGGATAGATCTTTCTAACGAGCTATTGAACGCGTAAAACGGAGATCGGGTGCCAAAGTTATGCCCCCGGGAAGTTGAACCACCAATTTACCCAAACTGGCGCCCACAGTTTTGGCGCCTCATCTCCTACGGTTAGGTTTTTGGACGTTTCATATTCTACATTGTTTCTCAACAATAAATAGGCCCTTGAGCCTCATTGTAACACAGTTCAGAGGTCTGTAGCCACCACATCTCTTCTCAGAGATTCGCTACCAGCACCCTAGCTATTTTATTTCCATTATGTCTGTAAGCATCTTTCTGTTATTTGATATTAATGAAATGTGAAGCATTATTTCACAGATTCTATGTTCATGGTTATTTCGTATTCGCTATGCCTCAGATAAAACTGACGGGCCGCACTTTACGCTGGAGAACGTCAAGACAAAATGGGCCGTTTGGGTCATCAAGCTGAGCCGGCTGTGGATCGGGTGACGCATTGTATGCCATTTACGTGACCGCTAATTTTTTCAAATTCTCATACTAAAGGCCAAGGCTAGACAAAAAGGGTACAAGATGTGATTTTAACCCTTGAAAACCCTGGTTTCTTCGTTCAAAATCTCCTTTCTCGATCCAGTTGGCAGCAATAGAATTTTCTTGTGCTTTGAGATGTGAACAATGCGTGGGCAACGGTCCCTATTCCCTTTGTATTTTAAAAAAGGTAAAGACTTCTTGGTGTAATAAATGATGTTTTGAATAATCTCTAAAGCCTTTTGTTTAAAATCAAAACATGGAGTTGTACCTCCTTTGAACATAATCAAGAATCCCTTTTATTTCCTCAAACGAAAACATAGTGATGGTGCTTATTTTCTATAAGCTAGTTCTTCTCCTCTTGGGAAGGAATAACCCTTTTGAGAAACTTTTCCTTAAAAACTTTGACTGTCTCTCACTTGGAGAGAAAAATGTGTCCTGTTGTGGCAGTGGCATGTAAAATTTTCCTTTAATGATTTCCAGAACCCGAGAGAATATGCCAAAGTTCTTTTTGTACTTTATGAACCTGGGTACTTACTTGCAGTGCCCTTTGCTGAGGAAGAAACTGAACTGTCACCTCAATACCCCTTTTATACTTATGGTGCATTGTATGAAAAAAGGACACTTGTGGAGGATATTTTATGTTGCAGAGGGTTTTCTTTCACATCTGACAGAGGTCCCCTTTCCCTTTTGCAACATAAAATAACACTTTTCTCTGGATGTTATGAGGAGAGTCTTGTTTACAGTGTAAAGTGAAGTAGATGACAAGTGTTGATTGAGTTTCCCTTTCTGAATGTGGGTGAAAAAATGCAGTTGCATTTACCCCGGCTCTTCTACTATTTTCCATTTAAAAGGAGATTTCCTTAACACTTCTCTCTTCACTCAAATTTCATTGACATGGTGCCTTTGACCTTTTACAGGGAACATGCCTGTATTTTCTTTGAAACCTTTTCCAGAATCTGAAAGTATACCAAAATCCTTCTTGCATATTTTGAACAACTGTGTTCAGTTATGTTGCCTCTTGGGGGGAAATGAGCTCAGATTTCCTTTGTCAACCATGATAAGTATATTAGAAAGACACATTTTTATGAGTAGAGAGACCAGTACTCTTTATAACATAATCATCATTAGTTCTTTCGCCTATGCAATGACTCACCTCATCAACTACTCTTCAAATTTTGTTTTGTTGGAGCTGCATACTGTCTTTTGACAGAAACCTTGTTGAGAGATAAGCTTGACCCACTGGATTGCAGTGGTACCCCTGCTTTCCTTTTGGTCTCTTTTCAGTACTTCTCTGTTTCAACTATCCCTTATTATGTCTATACTTTGTCTATCAGTCAGTGAGAAAACCTAGAAATAATCACTGCCCTGGTCCACTGCTAATGAATGAAGGAGGGCCCTTCACTTGGCAAAATATCTGATGTTTTTTCAAACTTCTATCCCAGCCATATGAAGGCTGCCTGATGAACATATTGACAAGGGTTTCTTTCACACATGATGGCAGGCAAACAAATTGTGAAGAGCACTACTGCTCTTACCTCTGCTTTCAATCATTACTTTTCTGTTAGAAAAAACCCTAGTCACTGTCTTATTGTTCAAAAACAAATCTGTCCTACAGTCAATTGCAAATCTTAAAACCAACTTTTGGCCATCGCCCTATGCTTATAGATGAAGGAGGCGCTTTAACCCTCTGCTTATAGATGAAGGAGGTTCTTAGCCATGTGATGTTAACAACCCTTGACATTGTTGTTTTTCTTCTACTGTCCTTTCAGGCTTTGAATGAGGTTGAAAGAGCTTTGATGAGAAACTCTTTGCCCTGTAGATGCATCTCAGGTTCAGGATCACATTGAGAAGCAGCTGTCTTTTCATGTGGCACCAAAATTGTCTTCTAAGATGCTGGTATGTTTCCTGTCCTTGAAAGATCCACCAAACACTGTAAAACACCTAAAATTAGCTTGAGATTATGGTCTATGTATTGCTGAGACTTAAGGGTGTATTAGTGGCGCAACTTAGGGCTGTGACAAACTTTATTAGCAGAGTGGGAGGTCTGTTATGACTGGTCTATAGCAGATGGAGGTTGTTGGCTCTTGGATAGTTTGCCAAGGGCGAAATGTCTTAAAGCGCCACTTCCTAACTTAGGGGAGACTATTTGAATAGATTTGGATTGTCTCTTTAGAGCTTGATGGGCAGACTAGTATGGCTGAGGCAAGGTAGGATTTGATAATGAGGTTTCATCTCGTCATGGGCAGACTGAAAAGTAGGAGGGAAAAAAAAGTTTTATGGGTGTTTTCCCAGCTGGCAAATATGACAAATTTTTGGATCAGCTGCTCGAAAACTTGGCTGTGAGAACTAGTCATCACTAACAAGTGAAAAATACTGATGACTAACAGTGGCTCCATTTGGGGAGGGAAGCTACTTTTTAGGAGGTGTCCAGAATTTCAGATCTCTGGCTTATGAAGACCAGTGCCTTACCCATTGGCGCAAAATTTCATTCTTCTTTGATACTATTTCTCAAAAGCGACAATGTGATTAGCATCAATGATATTTCTACCTACCCCACTATCTTTCCTAACATTTTTTTCTTCTTTTTTGGCGCATTTGAACTAGCAGCCTTTTGACAACATATTTTCTTTTTGTAAAATGAACCTATCAGTTTCTACACTTATATCTGCCGGGAGTTCAGATTAAACTGATGAACTCCTTCATTACTCTACCTACGCTAGATCAACTGTCAAGATTAAAATGTTTGACAGGATTTTGTTCTCTAATCTAAAACAAGAAATTTAAAAGATGATCAAATCAGGATTAGACAGTCTAATTTTTCATGCATTTGCGGCATAAAAGACAAGCTGCACACAAATATTATTTTGCATAAAATGGAAATCTAGAAAAACGGGGCTAAGATGTACAATGTGTTTTCCATCCCTGCTTCCCTCTTTGGCTCTGTTTTGGGCGTGTGGAACCAGTATCTTTTCCTAATCTAATCTCTTTGATAAGTCAAGCTTACACAATGTTGACCATATTTTTCACTCACTAACTTATCAGCAATTAAATTTAAACATGTTCAGCTATGATTCGGCTAGATAGCTGAACAAGACATTTGAGTACTAGTAGCGGCATTTAGACTTGCACGCTTTCTGAATGACTATTTTTTTGGGTATGGGGTTGTACCATTGCTTGTTTTAGAAACTGCCCTCTTTTTCTACTTTTTACTGTTTTTGTGTTTTCTGCTTTTTCACTTTTTCTTCAAACAAACTACAACTGAAAAGGTGCTTCACAAGGCTGAGATTATTTTCCAATGCTGTCTATCTATCCTACTCTAATCCATACACAATAGACATTTGTTTGGTGAACTCTGTTTTCCAATGCAACCAGTCAAGTAGATGATTACATGGGTGATTCTGGTTTAGTTCTTTCATGATGCTGAAGTAATGAAAAGACCACTCCCATTTGGCTTGTTTTCGGACATTAGTGCTTAAAGTTTTCCTCATTCTTGGTAGCAACTTGTTCATGATAGAACCCACTACTCTTTCAGACTTCTCAAGGAAAACAACAAATGGATCTCGGAATAATACCTGATCTAGAGGATTTGATAGATAGGCTTCATTCAGGACTACTCTTTTTTCCACTTGGTTATAATTGGGATTCTCCTGGTAAAGCAACTCTTCCCCTTGCTCATGATCATTTGAAATGTCAGACTCGTCATATATTGCAGTGTAGTTTTCTTTCCAAGCTGATGTGTTTTGATAGGGCGGGCTGAAAACTGTGTGAAGGTCATCAGGTTGATGGGCAGGGATACACTTTGACAGTAAATTATCTTGAAAGGATAGTGTGACAACTCCCATGTGTTTATCAACCTCTATTTCTTCATCTGCAATTTGTAACTCAATGGAACTGGGTGGCTGCAAATCTGGAGTAAAGGAAGATTCCATGCCTAAAGTTATTTCCTCAACAATTTCAGTAAAAGGCTTCTCATTTACAACATGCTCGGGGATTTCATCATCCTCCTCAACCTCATCATCAAAGCTGAAAAAATGTTGATTTCCAATTATGTGAATGTTATCTCTGATGGACTGAAGTGAAGTAGAACAAAGAGTTCGAGACTCTTCACTTACTTCTAAACTCTCAAGGCTCTTCTCATCAGTGTCATAGATGACCTGTAATGGCTGCTCACTTTTCTCAAGTTTATGAAACTGAGCTTTCTCCCAAAAATCAAAAACTGAGTCTTCTACAAAGTTAGCTTCTGTTTGGAAATCATAATCATCAACATATTGATCAAACATTGGAGAATCATTAACATAAGTAATGTCACCAGCCATGTCTATTGGACTATCAGATTTCTTTTCTTCAACTTGATTTACAAATCTATTTTCTGACTTATGATATGCAGGATTAACAAGAAAAATATCAGAGAAGTTTTGGTTAAATGAAGTTTCAGAGGCTATTTGCATGTTTATAATTTGATCTATTTCCTGTTCAGTTAAAGGAGAAAGTATTTTCTATTTTCTTTGGATGGGGCAACAATTTCTTTCCATTTTTTGTGAAAGTTGATCTTGTGGCTGAATGTCCTCTTGTATTTTACAAGGAAGGGAAGATGGTTTGTTATTTGTTTCAACCTTTTCAACGAGCTCTTGTGGCTCCTCTCTTATTTTTTGAAGGATTTCATCTAGGATCAACTCTTCTTGGTCATCTTGATGGTTAGCTTGGGTAAGAAAATTATGGAACTCCTCTAAAAAATCCTCAGGATGCCAATTTCCTAAGTTTTCTTCAATGCTTATAAGGTGTTGTATGAGGTTTTCAAAGTGATCAAAACAATTTTCAGTCAATGATAGAGATGGAAAATTCCCTATATAGCGTTTACAAAATACTTTGTGGAAATCCTTCAAAGAAAACAAGGTGCCAGGTTCTAGGCCCTCATACCATTCTCTTGCCTCTTCTTCTAATGTACCCATGAACATTTTCATGAGGCAGTCCTCATGCCATTCAACCTTTAACTTCCACACATGTATATGAAAATTGATGAGGTGTAAAAATGGGTCGTCAACATTTTCATTTCGAAAGAGAGGTAGGTTTTTAGTCCAATCTATGTCTGTAGGCATTTTGTGTGGGAATCTAGGGATATGTTCTCTGCTCATCGGAGCATATCTCCTTTGTGTCCTCGGGTGGAGGATTTGAACTATGTTGTCCTCCATCAGCATGATTGGGATTGCTTAATGCATTCTCAGGAGACTTTATAAGGACTAGTGGGGAAATATGCCTACTGGAGGCTAGTGGAGTCGCCAGGTGGAACTTGGTTGTTTTTGAAGAGATGTAGCTATGGTCCACCACCAGTAACTAGGGAAAAACCCATCTGGGAATATTTTGGGGTTTTTTGAGTTTTATGTGCAGCCTTATGGTTTGTCTAAAGTATTCTAAACTTGTTTCGACACTTTGCTAGGGTGGCGATAACAAAAAGAGTTTACTCTAAATGATCTTATGGACTGCTTGCTTGTTTAAGTATCTAAAGGACTAAAGAGTCTATAAGAGTTTGCTAGACTGTCATGTACTCAGTGTCCCACCATCTCCCGCTATGTTAGTGAGCGATGGGATACGTTGATCGGATGGTAACCTAGAGTTCGGTAAAATAGTAAGGCCTACTGGAGGCTAGTGGAGTCGCCAGGTGGATTTTTAGTTGTTTTGAGGTATATGTGTATGGTCCACCACCAATACTGACAAAAACCAATCTAAGGGATTTTTTTGGGGTTTTTCTGAGTTTTATGTAGTCCTGAGGTTTGGAAGAGTGTCCTACAGCTGAGTCATCATTTTGCTAGGATGGTGAGACAACCAGATTCTACTCTTCTAAGTTTGACTGAGATTTTGAGAGTTCCTAAGGGATACTTAGGATGTTTTGACTCAAAGTCCCACCGTGATCGCCATTATGTTAGTGAGCGGTGGGATAAGTCAATCAGCTAGTATTCTCAAAAAGTCTCTAAAGATTAGGGAAACTAAGTTTTGTTTAATAGCCTGTAACGAAGAAACGTGATCGCCATTATGTTAGTGAGCGGTGGGATAAGTCAATCGATAGTATTCTTAAAGGTCTTTAAGGTCTAGGAATCTAAGTTTGTTTAATACTTAGAGTCCCACCGTGATCGCCATTATGTTAGGTCCCGTGATTTGGCTAATTAAGAAGCCAAAATGACGTTGTAACACAAATTGCTTGAGCCCAAGGACTCAGTTTCGGGACTCGAGAGGGCTCCCTCTATATGTGTAAGGGATATTTGTTTGTTTGCTTATTGTGTTCTGATTTTAGGCTAGTTATGAAGTAAGTTTTTTGGTTTTGGTTTTTTAAGTTGTGAGCGATGAAACTGATCAAAGATATGAAATAGGTAACAAGATGTTATATTAACTGGGCTATGGGGTCAAAAATTCAAGAAAGCTATTAGGTGACGATACAAGGCTTTTGAAGGGCCGATTTGATTCAAGGTAGAAAGGATCTTAGGGAAAAATGGAGTAAATGGACATCAAGTTTGTGAACAAAAAAGAGTTCCAAGCATAACTAGTTCAATAGATAACATAAACATGGTAGGGCAAACCATTAGTCATGCAAAATGTAACTATAAACTAATCAATACATAGAAACAAACATTCAAGCCATGCATAGAAGTATAATACCCTCTAACTTTGGTAAATGGCTACTGCATTTGGGGAAGACACTTAAGATGGACAAAAACCTAACTTACTATGCCGGAACACCTAAAAACACAATACTTCAAATTATTGGGCACTTTGAACAACAAGATTTGCATAGTTTTAGGCAAAGGGCTAGATCGAAACTAGGCCTCCTTGGTTCAAACAAAATGATAATCTAATCAGTCAAAGATAAATTTCATGGATGGAACTATAGCTAGCCATAGGTAAACAGGGCGTACCGTAAGTCCTACTTAGCATGTATAAAACCATGAATGAAACAAGCAACAATATCCTAAATATTAAAGAGCAATCAAGAATTCTTTAATGTTACTTATGAAGAAGAAAACAAAGAAGCTATCAAGAAACAGGAAATTTGAGGTGCCTCTATGGGCATGTCTCAAATTTTTTCTCTACTGATCTATAGCAAGCAAGGAACATGTATTCATCAATGAAAACTAGAAGACAACAACAAAGCAAGAGACACTATACCATTCTACCAAGTCATGGAATCCAACAACAATCCTTCTTCATTCATCCAAGAGCATCCAAGAGGCAATCTAAAAGCATAAGAAAAGTATTTCTTCCAAAGCTTATATGACCATATATTGCTTCTCTTCTCAAGTTCAGTCTTGTTTTACAATGAAAGCCTTTGGAATATATAGGCTCAAGTGAGGAAAACCTCATGGTTCAACTTGCTCTCCCATTGGCCTAATCAAAATATCTAAACTTGTCCTTGAGGCGTTGCAAAGCCCAAGGCACAAAATATCTAATAAATATCTCAAAATTTGCTAAAAAAGTGAAAATAATTGACTTTGCATCATTTTCCATGTGCAAAAATAGCTAAACGCACATTTGGAAAAAGCAATTTTTAAAGGTTCAAATTTTACAAAAATATTCAAAATTTGCATCAGCAAAAGGTCCCCTGACTTGCTGGCAACATTTGGCAGCCTTCCCGATGTCAAAACGAGGCTCATGATAGCTCGTTGGAAAGCTCTAAGTGTCTAATTTCTGTAACAACTTGAATTTTCCCAATCTGATGCCTAGAAGCCCTTCAAAACTGCACCTGTGTGTAAAAAACCAAAAAATTACAGTCTGCTGATAGAACGGGCAGAGTGTGCAAAAAGCGAGCAGTTTTCGCCATTTTGAGGGGGCGAATGATCTCCAAATTTCCTAAAAATAGCTGAGGTTTTGTTCCTGAAATTATGGCATCCAATGATACCATTTTCCTCCTTTGACGAATTCCCAAAATGAAATGGCGAATTTCATGAGTTTTGACAAAAAAACTCAAAAATGCCAAAAAACCAAAATATGTCAAAATGCGCCCAAAATTGGTGAGTATGACCCTCAAGGATTCCTATCAACATGCTCTGAAACAGAAGCCAAAATTTCAAGTCCTGATGTGTCCTTCTTCCCTTTCCGTGTCGGGCGCTTCCCTTTAGCCTCCTTTAGTTTCTCTTGGGCAACCTTTAACTTGCAACGAGCAAACTGATTTAGCTTTTGATAATGATTTGTCATTCTCCTTTGAAGCTCTAGATCCCTGTTCTTTCAAAGAAATTCCTTTTCTTGCCTTTGTGTACCAAACAAAAAATGCTTATAATGAGCACACAGTCAATAAAAATAAACACAGTCAATAGTGATCTTTTTCTATGTTTTGTGGTAAGGGTACCCTGCCCTTTAATGTTTTGAGGACATAAGACACCCTTGTTTTTTTAGAGGAAGGTAAACACAGTCCTTTTAGTTCAAGACCATTTTCCCCTTTGTAGGCCACTTAAACAATAGATTCAGCAGTATGAAGACAGTCTGTTGCAAAGGCATCTACACAGTCCAAAGTCACTGTGTAACAGGATAAGAGGATAGAGTTTATTTTGTTTTTGATGTAGTCACAAAAATCTTGTAGTATTCAATCACAACAAACTCCTCCTAAAACAAAATACTGCCCTTCCTTTGCTTTACTTCTCCTCACACTAGTTTGACGCACACACCCTCCAACTGTAAAGGGTAGCCTTCTTACTGATTTTGCCTTATGGAACTGAAAGGCACAACACTGTTTTTTTGTCCCTTTAATATACAGAGGACATTTTTGGAAGGTCATAAGTGTTTATCTAATGATAATTGTGTTAGACAAGTGACCCAATGTTCTCACCCTAAAAACACCTTATCTTTCCTTTCTGTTTTCAACAATGCACATAGCTGACAGATTTTGACTTTGTTTCATCACAGTTTTGAGGGCGAATGCAATGGCTATTCATACTAGTGTAAATTCAACCCTTTTTTGATGCTTTACTTCTGGTCTCATTACCACAACAAAATCTCGTTTTTACATAAAACTCAAACGGTGATTTTTAACCCCTTCCATCACTTAGTAATTTTGAAAAACCAAGGGAGGCATATAGCAATACCTCTAAAATTCGATGAAAGGCTTCTTGAGGAGTTTTGAGCAGCTTTAGGAGTTGTTTGGAGGTGTCTTGAGTGTTGGAAATGTGCGCGGCACATTTACAGTGGAGAACATCGCGCAAAATGGGCCGTTGGGTCACTGTCGGGCCGACAGGACTGGCACCCACAGGCGCGCCGCGCGACCGTTTACCTCTTTGCAAATTCTGTGCCCAAACACGCCGCGCGCTTGTACAAGCGCGCCGCGCAGATTTTAACCCTTGAAAACCCTAGTTTCTTCGTTCAAAATCTCCTTTCTCGATCTAGTTGGCAGCAATAGAATTTTCTTGTGCTTTGAGATGTGAACAATGCGTGGGCAACGGTCCCTATTCCCTTTGTATTTTAAAAAAGGTAAAGACTTCTTGGTGTAATAAATGATGTTTTTTGAATAATCTCTAAAGCATTTTGTTTAAAATCAAAACATGGAGCTGTACCTCCTTTGAACATAATCAAGACTCCCTTTTATTTCCTCAAACGAAAACATAGTGATGGTGCTTATTTTCTATAAGCTAGTTCTTCTCCTCTTGGGAAGGAATAACCCTTTTGAGAAATTTTTCCTTAAAAAAATTGACTGTCTCTCACTTGGAGGGAAAAATGTGTCCTTTTGTGGCAGTGGCATGTAAACTTTGCCTTTAATGATTTCCAGAACCTGAGAGAATATGCCAAAGTTCTTTTTGTACTTTATGAACTTGTGTACTTACTTGCAGTGCCCTTTGCTGAGGAAGAAACTGAACTGTCACCTCAATACCCCTTTTATACTTCTGGTGCATTGTATGAAAAAAGGACACCTGTGGAGGATATTTTATGTTGCAGGGGGTTTTCGTTCACATCTGACAGAGGTCCCCTTTCCCTTTTGCAACATAAACTAACACTTTGCTCTGGATGTTATGAGGAGAGTCTTGTTTACAGTGTAAAGTGAAGTAGATGACAAGTGCTGATTGAGTTTCCCTTTCTGAATGTGGGTGAAAAAATGCAGTTGCATTTACCCCGAATCTTCTACTATTGTCCATTTAAAAGGAGATTTCCTTAACACTTCTCTCTTCACTCAAATTTCATTGACATGGCGCCTTTGACCTTTTACATGGAACATGCCTGTATTTGCTTTGAAACCTTTTCCTGAATCTAAAAGTATACCAAAATCCTTCTTGCATATTTTGAACAACTGTGTTCAGTTATGTTGCCTCTTGGGGGGAAATGAGCTCAGATTTCCTTTGTCAACCATGATAAGTATATTAGAAAGAAACCTTTTTATGAGTAGAGAGACCAGTACTCTTTAGAACATAATCATCGTTAGTTCTTTCGCCTGTGCAATGACTCACCTCATCAACTACTCTTCAAATTCTGTTTTGTTGGAGCTGGATACTGTCTTTTGACAGAAACCTTGTTGAGAGATAAGCTTGACCCAATGGATTGCAGTGGTACCCCTGCTTTCCTTTTGGTCTCTTTTTAGTACTTCTCTGTTTCAACTATCCCTTATTATGTCTATACTTTGTCTATCAGTCAGTGAGAAAACCTAGAAATAATCAATGCCCTGGTCCACTGCTAATGAATGAAGGAGGGCCCTTCACTTGGAAAAATATCTGATGTTTTGTCAACCTTCTGTCCCAGACATATGAAGGCTGCCTGATGAACATATTGACAAGGGTTTCTTTCACACATGATGGTAGGCAAACAAATTGTGAAGAACACTACTGCTCTTACCTCTGCTTTCAATCATTACTTTTCTGTTAGAAAAAACCCTAGTCACTGTCTTATTGTTCAAAAAAAAATCTGTCCTACAGTCAGTTTCAAATCTTAAAACCAACCTTTGGCTATCACCCTCTGCTTATAGATGAAGGAGGCGCTTTAACCCTCTGCTTATAGATGAAGGAGGTTCTTAGCCATGTGATGTTAACAGCCCTTGACAGTGTTGTTTTTCTTCTACTGTCCTTTTAGGCTTTGAATGAGGTTGAAAGAGCTTTGATGAGAAAATCTTTTCCCTGTAGATGCATCTCAGGTTCAGGATCACATTGAGAAGCATCTGTCTTTTCATGTGGTGCCAAAATTGTCTTATGAGATGCTGGTATGTTTCCTGTCCTTGAAAGATCCACCAAACACTGTAAAACACCTAAAATCAGCTTGAGATTATGGTCTATGTATTGCTGAGACTTAAGGGTGTATTAGTGGCGCGACTTAGGGCTGTGACCAACTTTATTAGCAGAGTGGGAGGTCTGTTATGACTGGTCTATAGCAGATGGAGGTTTTTGGCTCTTGGATAGTTTGCCAAGGGCGAAATGTCTTAAAGCGCCACTTCCTAACTTAGGGGAGACTATTTGAATAGATTTGGATTGTCTCTTTAGAGCTTGATGGGCAGACTAGTATGGCTGAGGCAAGGTAGGATTTGATAATGAGGTTTCATCTCGTCATGGGCAGACTGAAAAGTAGGAGGGCGAAAAAAATTTTATGGGTGTTTTCCCAGCTGGGAAATATGAAAATTTTTTGGATCAGCTGCTAGAAAACTTGGCTGTGAGAACTAGTCATCACTAACAAGTGAAAAATACTGATGACTAACAGACCAGATATTTGGTATGCGGTTAACCAGCTAAGTCAAGCAATGGTTAATCCTACCAAGCTCTTTTGGAAGGTGGTCAAGCATGTCCTGAGATACTTGAGGGGCACATCTGAGTATGGCTTATGGTACAAACAGATGGATGAGGTAAAGTTGAATGGCTTCATGGATGCAGATTGGGCAGACAACCCATCGGATAGAAATAGCACATCAGGGGGGATATTTAGCATTGGATCTACATTTGTTTCTTGGTACAACAGGAAGCAGAGATTTGTGGCACTCAGTTTAGCGAAAGTGGAATACATGGCATCAATTCAAGCTGCATGTGTGGCTATCTAGATGAGAAAGATCTTGGTTGGTTTGTTTGGTTCTCATTTAGATCCGACAGTGATTCATTGTGATAATCAGAGTTTCATTAAACTCTCGATTAATCATGTGTTTCAAGATAGATCTAATAATATATATATCCCGTATCATCATATCAGATATTGTGTGAAGAAGAAGATCATGTTGCTTCAGTACATTCCTATGGAATATCAGGATATAGACATTCTGACGAAGTCCGTCACCAGGAGAAAATTCGAATACCATAGAGACAGGATCGGGGTGAAGGATAATCCCTTTCTTGTTGAGAGGGAGTGTTGAGATTCAATAAGAAGATCCTAGTGAAAATTATGCACCTACACTAGGATGGAGCCTCAGGCTATTTTTAGGTGTATGTATATTTATAGATGCATGAGAAAATTATATTTATAGATGATTTCTATATATAGATGCATGAGAAAATTATATTTATAGATGAGGTCTATTTATAGATGTATGTGCAAGTTCTATTTATATATGTGGCATGTCTATTTATAGATGCATGTCGGCTATTATTATCCCTTAATCTTAGTTGGACAATAAATAATAATCTATTCCTAATGAGCACTTGGAAATAGTTAACTGAAGTGGCAAATCAGTTAGTTATAGGAAATTCGAGTTCAGAGGTTGGTCGGTGGGACATGCAAGTGGAATTAGCTGTCACTGAGTGATTCGAAGTTGTAACAGAGTTGGAAGTGTAGTTATGAGAGTTGTAAAGTAGTTTAACTCAGTTGTGCTAGTTGTAAATGAAGATACACTAGTGAGAGACCAATGAATTAATTATTAATTAATTCACAACCAGTGATCTCACATGAAACTGAAGATTTACTATTGTTAACTACATGCATGTCAGATCCGGTGGAGACCCAGTTGAGATGTAGGTGAAAGGGAAAGTTTGAGTATCAGTTGTGACATTAGTGGGTGCACACATGCAACCACACACATTGGATGTGCCCATGAGGATTGCGCATTCAAGGAAAGCAAGATTCCATTCATTCAGGGATTTCTATCAGTTGGTATTGCATAGTGGAGGGAGGATGTCTAGAGGCAGTAAATTGGCACATGAATTTGCCAATTTTTGTATGACAGTGTGAGACGATTATATATTGTACTAAGAGCTCTTATATTGGAGCTTTGTATGATATTATTTCATGATCCATGATATATAAATAATAAATGATAGTGGGGTTTTTAGCTTTATGCTTTCCCGGTAAAAACATCTATGTTATGTGTGATTGATCTTTCTTATTTATATTGCAATTAGCGATTGTGTTTTAAATCCCACAAAGATTTTTGTAGAAGCGATTTTGTATTTAACAGTGGCATATAATTGTTAAATCAGGAGAATCCATGCAATACATAATTTTTATTAAATTTCTACAAATTATACAAGGAAAGATCCCAATCTCATTAGGAATTTTATCACATGAATAAAAATAACAATTATATTAAACTTAAGAAATATTTTTTATAAAATTCTTAGTAGGATCACAACCCAAATTTATTCCTTGTAACAACTATAGGGTCCCTCCCTTTTGCACTCTTGTGCATATAAACTATCTTAACACATATTATATTAGTACAATTGTCTTATAGCTATTGGATAAAGTTTTCATTGATATCAATGATGAAACCCTAGCATTGTTGAAGATGACAAAACCTTAGCATTTTTGAAGATGATGAAACCTTAGCATTCTTGAAGAAGCTAAGCCCGAAGCATGACCCTATCATTGTTTAAATATCATTAAACCATAGAATTATTGAAGAAAGTTCTAGGTGAATGGATGAATTAGATGTTGATAAATAAAAATCCCTAAGGATTGTAAGCTTTAGGTGACGAAATCATAAGTGCACAAAAAAATCCCTAAGCATTGTAAGTTTTAGGTAAAAATGGAAAAGGTTATTATGATGGTTGTGTGTATACATATGTTTGTGGTGTATATGATTCAATAAATTTCTCCACTAGAATCTATATGGCTTATGCATGAGAATAAGAACTTTCGTAGGGTTGCAATTCATTCTATTGAAGAGATCAACTGGATAAATGTATTGTAATGGGTTATAAAATGAACGATCCTTCTAAGCTCAAATTGCATTTCCATTTATAAGCATGGATTTTTCTTATGAATAGGAAGATAAGATTTTTATGATCCAAAGTTACCCATCATTACTGATGGGCCTCTAAATTAGACATAAATTAAGGCCCATCTAACCTTTCTTAGGCCCATCTACCTTTCTTATGGACATAAAAAGGTATATTAAATCTCTCCTTCTCCAATTAATAATGTTTTATTATGCTTTAATATGTTCTTAGGAAGGTTTACAGGTAATTACCTATTTGTGCCTAATATTGGTTATTTTTGTAGAATATTGTGAGAATATTGGGCAGATTATGCAGATTTGGAGAAGGAGATAATTTAGGGACTTGCTCCCTGCCACTAGAAGATCGATATTGAAGAATAAAAGAGCACAATGTCAGGAAATTACGGAGAAATATTGGAGATATTCAAGGGGTTTTTCCACCCTCCTTAACTATAAAAAGTAGCCAAGAAAACTGAAGATGATGTGCACTCAATCTATGGTTGACTTGTAGTCAAAGTGGACTCAATCACTATTTTCTAGGGAGTTGTTGGTAGCTTCCCTTGAGGATAAATAAAGCTGAACAAGAGCTAATTAGGGGATTCCGGTCGATTTTCTGATCCATTCAATGCTAGTTGATTCCATTTTCATTCCATTCCATCCCATGCCATTATTTTCCATTCTATTAGGCTATTGTTGTTTTAGACCTTCGCGATGTAATAAGATTGTATTTTTGTAATGCAATGAGTAGTGAGATGTTGTTTTACTGATCTAGTTTCAAGGAGCGAGGCTTGTGGGTTAGGACCCAATCCATGTGCCTCAACTTCTCTGCTATTTTCCTTCTTTTCTTTCTGTCATTTAGCTAGTTTTATTTCTGATATTTTCATTTTTTTGCTACAGATTTAATCTTCTTATATGTGTTGTAGAATAGTTGATGAACTCCATAAAACTGTGAGGCAACCTTCCCCTCTCATCTCTGTTGATAGAGCTTGATGAAGGTAGGCCTTCCCGCAAACCAAAAATGCTTTCTGTTTATGATTCGCTACTTCTCAGATTAGAGTAGAGTGCAATATTAGTATTAGTCTTTCTTCCACTGTGTTATCACACATTTTTTCTATTTTTCCGTGCATGAATCCATAGGTTTGTTTGCAAGAATCAATATTAAAGTTCCGTAGAAGTTCACCCTCACCTTCTTGCTTCATTTTCCATCTCTGTTTTCATGCTTCCAAACACCTCTGTTACACTCTATTCCCTCCTTCTTCTTTTATTGCAGTTGTCGCCCTTTTTATTCACAAAATTCTTGAAAAACCATCAAAGTTGGACCTTCGCCTTTGCTCGTTGAATCTCCCACTACCGTACTTTTCTCATCGCAAATCACATTTTCTATTTGTTTCTGTTAATACTTTCACCTCTGAACCCCGATTGTGATATTACTGTAGCACTCTGCCACATCACCCATCACATTTCAAACTTCACAAATTTCAGCCTTATCGCAATCACATCGCTGCACCTTCCCGTATCGCACTTCGCAACCTTTTCCTTTTTTTTCCTTTAAAATACTTACCGTAATTCCATTCATATTGTATTTCGCACTTCATAACCTTTTCCTTTTTTTTTCCTTTAAAATACTTACCGCAATTCCATTCATAGCGCATTTCGCACTTCACAACCTTTTCCTGAACAACACTTTAACTACCCCTCCAACTTTGTGATATTGTGGATTGTGATATCACATTTCACAGTTTTTATCCCATTGCAAATCGCAAATCACATTTTTTATTTGGTTCCCGTTAACATTTACCGCTGCAAATGCTTATTGTGATAATTCTCCGTACTCCGCCACATCTTAAATCGCAAATCACATTTTTTATTTGGTTCTCATAACACGTCCAACTCCCAACACCGATTGCGATATCATTTTTGTACTTTGCCACCGGCCCTACCACCACGTCATCCTGTCACATTTTTTATTTCGTAGTTTTTATCCCCATCGCATATCACATTTTACAACTTCTATCCCATCGCATTTCACATTTTTCTCCCATTCCCGAACATCACTTCCGCTACTCCTCCAACTTTGCGATATTTAGATTGCGATATCGCATATCGTACTTTTGTCCTCACATCGTAAGTTCTCCATCAAACTTTTAAAAGCCTCCCACTCCAAAGGATTTTTGTGATATTATAAGCTTTAATAATGTCCAAACACCTTTTTCACTCCTTTGAGCCTTGTTTCGTGTGTTAATCCTTCCATTAGCATCTTTAGCTCTTTCCCTCCGGACTGCAATCAACACTTTTTCAATTAGAATTCAGTCATGGATAACTTAGCTCCATGGATAGAAGCACGGTAGATAGAGCATAAGATAAGTAGGGTGTTTTTAGCTAATTGGCCAAGTTAAGTGTGGTTTAAATTAGTTTCTTTTTTGCCATTTATTTTCAGCAAGTTAAATTAGTTCCCTTTCTGTCATTTCCTTTCTACAATTTAAATTAGTTTCTTTTCTGCCATTTATTTTCAGCAAGTTAAATTATCTTCCTTTCTTATCATTTATTTTCAGAAATTTATTTATTTTCCTTTCTGTCATTTCCTTTCTGCAATTTATTTTATTTTCATTGAAGTGTGACAAACTTCACTGAGAACCCATAGAAGTAGCACCCTTTCGTAGAGAGGAAGAGGATGACATGAGTAGACTGCATCTATTATGTATATAGTAATGTCACCTCCAAGTTTGTACGAACCCCGGGTTGATAAAGTAAAGTAGGGCAACCCTTGGGAGTTGCAACACTCCTAGTGCAATACTAGGGCTCACCACTTTTTGACGCCGTTGCCGGGGAGGTGTCTAGTAGATGCTTTGATTATGTTTTAGCATTCTTTTCTACTTTTATTTTTCATGTTGTTTCTGAAATATTGAAAAATACAAAAAAAATATGATTTTTATGCCTCATAGGAGTAGGAACACTCATAATTTTTTTAAAAATAATTCTCCAATACCAACCCCCCCACTTGACCACGTGGTGCAATAAGAACCATATCACGATACACTTTTGAAGGTAGAAGAGATGGATGGATATAACGACAACGAATAAGATCTTATTGGGTTTCCAATTCAAGGTATGGACATCAGTGCACATATGAAAAACATCCCTCCATATTTCCTTCCCAACATCCATGGTATGAGGACAGAGGATCCAGAAACATTTCTCTTTGAATTTGAGATAATTTGTAGATCACACACTCAAAAACTGATATTGTTTCCTGCAACATTGAAGGATAAATCTCTTAAATGGTTCATGAGTCTAGGTACTAATTCAATAAGATCATGGAATGATATGCAAAATATATTTCTAGAAAAATATAAAGATCGTGATCTTAGAGAAGAAAATTTTAAAATGAACCAAGAAGAAGATGAGAGCCTTGAGGATCTAATAGAGAGGTTCATGTATAATGTTAAGAGGGAAAAATTGCATCATCTAGGATTTGACACACTAAAAACCCTCTTACTTAGAACAATTAGGGATGAGTGGATTGATCTCCTTAATACCATGAGTAGAGGAGATGCATACCAATTCTCATTTGAAGAAATTTGTGAAACTTGCAAGTGCATATCAAGAGGAAGGGAAAGAGTAAGTAAATCCACATCAACATTGGTAAGGAAAGATGAACTTGGAAATTTTCTTGATAACTTTAAAACATAAATTCTTAGAAATCTAAGTGAACAAGTAGAAATGTTAAGAATGAGAAATGAGCAAAAATAAGATGCTGATATTTTTGTTATCCATGCATAATATTGTGCTACTAAATGTTGTTCATCATTCCCCAGGTTTAAATAATTTTACCAAGAAGACAATGGAGCAAGGCAGTCACCAAAGAAGCTATGTTATGTAGCTCCAAGGAGACCCTAACAGCCTAGTCAACTTGATATGATGCAAGGACCCACTTCACAATTTCAAGCTTATTCAAATCCATATCAAACTAATTGGGACACTCTCCCTTCTTGGAAACCTTTTCCATCTCAAACCCAAAACCAATCTTGGAAACATGGTTGGCAAGGACCTTATTGGGAAAACCCACAATATCCTCAATATTTCCCTCCATAACCTCCATACCCAACTCCATTCTATCCCTACTATCCACCTCCACCACAACCACAACCTCAACCATATCAATATCATATATCCACCCCCACTCAACTACGTGTACCACCATTTCCAAACCCACACCATGAAGTATCTCATCCCACTTACAATGCTGAGGTACAACACTACCAAACATATCCTCTTGATCTAGATGGTATTCATATTAGTTCAAGAAAGGTATTGCAAAGAAGATATTTTATTAATGCCATTGAATGACAACATCAAGAATAATAATATCCAAATGAGGAGATCAAAAGATCAAGGGCTGCACTTGATGAAGAGCAGACATCAGAATCATCTATTGGGAAAGTTCCCTCATGTTTACCATCACTTCCTCCACGTGTTCCAGAGAATAATCAGCAAAAAGAGGAAGATTTGAATGTCATAATAGAAGAGGAAATCCAAGATGATCAAACTTAGCACATGGAATAGGGGCATCACAACTATATTGACATATGGTTCCAAACAGTCATTAAGTTGCAGTAACACACTCTTCTCCAACAGTACTTGATACAATCCCAGTCAAAGCAATTCATCTCTCATATTCAAGTACATGTAAAAGCATGTATTCCAAGTGTGCACATGATTTTATCTGTCATCTTGATGTCTCCATTGGAAGTATTCCTATACTTGAAAAAGGTTTTGTTTTTTTTCAAGTAGAGTAGGAAAGTGAAAAAGAGAAAAAAAATAAAAAAGGGAAAAAGAATAAAATCTCAAGTGAAAACCTCTTTTGAGGCATTTGAGATTGGCTCAATGATTGAAAACCTCCATGAGGTGGTCATTGGGTTAAAAAAAAAAGAGAGAAAAATAAAAGATCCTAGGTGAAAACCTCCTTTGGGGCACCTAGGAAGACCTACCAGTTGAAAACCTCATTAACGTAGCTAGTAGGCCTTAAAAAAAAAAATTCATTTCTCCATGTATCTCTCTTTAATGAATGCAGGTGCTCTCTATTGATCAGCGGTTGTCATTGATGTCAACCCAAGAAACACCAGGGGCTACCCCAATATTGCATGGGAATTTTGACCTACCAAATTACTATATTATGGCCAATAACGCATTTGATGGTTTCTACTTATCGAGATGTTTCCGTTGATATATGGCACGCCACGTAATTCTTCACGGTTTGAGAGATATTCATGTTTGAATTTTGTAACCCTAGTTAGTGGGCTAAAACCCCATGAGGTTGTGGCATGGATCATTTAAAAGTCAATAATTAATAATTTTTAAGCTCCTAAAATCCCTCCCACGTTCACTTGTTGAAGCCCCTCTCAACCTAAGCATTTATATAAATGTTGATCCTCATATCCTCCTTATGTAGGGATTTTGCGACTTGAAACAAGTCATCGTGGAATTTGCGCTCTAACAGTTTTTCTGCAAAGGTTCAGAAGCAGAAATTTTTATGAGTCAAAGTCGAAATCCTAAGGAATCTATTGTAAAAAGCTCAGTTCATGGTGCGAAATATTTTTTGAGATATGATCTGTGGAAGTTAGTGTTTTTGCAGGCTCCTGAACTTCATCTCAAAGAAGTGACCTTGGGAAAATCGTCATAACTCTCTCTTTCGGTATCAGATTGGAATTTTGTAAAAGGTGGAAGATAGTTCATGGATCTTATTTTTATCTGTATCAATTTTAGAGCTGAATGAAGAAACAATGACATCTGGTACGCCGTACAATTTCATTCTACTGAAATAGTCCATAATTAGGTCATTGTGAGAGATTGGGAATAACTCTCTCTTGAAGAATCCAAATTGGATCAGACCTATGGCATTGGAAAGAAGACTCAAAGTAATACTATAGAAATGAAAATCACATATTGGGAAGTTGAAATAATAGAGATACAACAGATTCAATATCGAGATCCTAGAAGGAAAGAAAAAGCTATATCATGTGTTGTTAAGGGCTGCAAAGAACCAGACTTTCTAGGGAAAAAAAGCGAATAAAGGTGTAGCAGAGGATAGCATGAAAATAGTAGTAATAAAGGTGTAGAACAACATCAAGAGGTTTAGCACATGAAGTCTTCAAGTGGGCAACACTGCATACAGTCATTGTAAAGGTATCATTGTACTAAGTCATTGTAAATGCATCATTGTAAAAAATATACAAGTGTCTATCTGCCAAGAGTTGAAGAGGCGGTGTCGAGAGGTCTAGGATCATCATTAAGTGGTTGTGTCATAGTTGGGGTTATGGTCTAGTGTGTCTTATTCTTCTACATCATTATATATCATTGTAAAGTGGACCATTTTCCTTGGTACGAGAGTCCATTCTTGTTTTATTCTTCTATAGGGTGGTAGGGTGGTGCTAGGTTGGTGCATGAAGTCATCAACAGGTTCAAGCCAGTGAAAAATTTAGGGTTCTAGGGTGGCGCTAGGGCGAGTTGTAGCTCATTGGGTGTTGGGGCATCCGTTCAGTTGACTACTAAAGAATCTTGAGCGTTGGAGCATCCATCCAGTGGGAGTTGGAGAAGAATGCTTTTATAGATTCTAGGAACTTGGAGCTTTATTTTAAATTGGAGTTGAATATTAAAGAATTATTAGAAAAACATTCAGGTGGTTTTTGTCCCGGAGAGGGTTTCCACCTTAAAAACTGTGTGCATTTTTGTTTCTTTTGTTTACTTCTATCATTGTACAAACATTGATAATAATTGAACATTAAATAATGCTCTAATTGAAAGGAATATTGATTCAACCCCCCCCCCCCCCCCCCTTCCCCCCCTCTCAGTATTTCCAACAATTGGTATCAGAGCTTGGTTCCTTCAATAGCAGTTTAATAGCTACAAGGAGGTCATGGAGCATACCAAGAATGGTGTACCTCTATTCAATGAAAATAACTATGCACTATGGAAAGGAATAATGGAGGTTTATCTCTTGGCGCAAGGTTACGAAGTATGGGACACTATTCAAAATGGATTTACATCAACCGCGGATGAACAAGGTAAGAATAATTTGGTAAAAGATGCAAAATCAAAGAATATTATTATCAGTGGACTTATTAAATCTGTTTATCAGAAGGTGTTGGGTTGTAAAACCACCAAAAATGTATGGGACAAGCTTGGGAATATATATGCAGTTGACTCAAATGTCAAAGAAGAAAAGCTTAAAATCTATAAAGCAAAATTTGAGCAACTCAGAATGAAAGAAGATGGCAACATTGTTGCATACTTCCAATACGTTGATGAAATAACCAATACTCTGGAAGGATTGGAAGAGCCAGTTGATGAGAATACTATTATACGAAAGATTCTTATATCATTACCAGGGAAATTAAACCCAAAGGTATCGATCTTAGAATACAGTGAAAATATGGACAAACTCAAAAAAGAGGAATTACATGGAGTTCTCATAGCATATGAAATGAGACTTGAAGAAGAAGAGGGTACTTCGCATCTAGAAACTGCATTCATTGCATCTAAGAAAACCAATAAGGACAAAAAACCTTCAATTGAAAAGAGATGCACTTGCAAGTGTGAAGAAAATGGAGATGATGAAGAAGGTCTTTCAAATGAAGAATATGCTTACTTTATGAGAAAAATAAAAATTGGTAAGGGAAAATTCAAAGGTAAAATTCCATTGATATGTTTTGGCTGTGGTGAGGTTGGGAATTTCGCAGAAAAATGTCTGAATAGAAGTGATGGAAACTCAAAAGGAAATAAAGGCTTTAAGAAATTCAACAAACAAGAAAAAAAGAAAGGATCCAAAAGGAACTTTCTCTCTAAAGAAGATACCTCATCATCTGATGAAGACAATGACAGTGAAGAAGAAGCTAATGAGAGAGTATTGTTTATGGCTAAGTACAATAAACAAGAGGTATCAAACAACGAAGAAGAAGGGTTGACCATAAAAGAATTTTCTAAGGAGGAAATCAGGCTTAGAAAAGAGGTCAAGGCTGAGAAGATCCGTTCCAATACTCTTGAAGAACAAGTTCAAGGTATCAAAATTGAAGTTGAAGAACACAAATGTATTGAAGAGTCACTTCAAAATAAGTTGGAAGAAAGCAACCAAGAAAGGGAAGCATTAGAAACCGAAGTAGTCTCGCTGCGTAAGGAAGTGAAGAAGGGAAAAATTGTCCAAAACTATGCCAAAATTTCAAGGGCATTGGAAGAACTCAATAACAATCAATGATCTTACAACGACAGAACTGGCCTCGGTTCAAAGAGGAAGAAGTAGGACCTTCTACAACAAAATACAATGAGCCTATGAGATCTAACATGCATGTAGACTTCATTGGACAAGATTCGCAAGAACATCCTTGGAAGACGATTCCTTGACAAATATTTCCATTTAGGTACCAACATATTTTTCATGGATATTATTATTCATGTGGAAAATTTGGTCATAAAGCTGTAGAATGTCGCACGTACCCTAGGAACTAATAAAATTCCAGGAGATCCTTCAAATATGAACCTCCCAGGGCTCAACGAAACATCAATAGATTTGAACATTTAAGAAATAATATGGAATGTTACAAATGTCATAAATTTGGACACATAGCCAGAGAATTCAGACTTGAAAATCCTCTAGAAGAATCTTCGAAGCCATAGAACAAACGAACATGGAAGAATAAGAAGACTGATAATTGTGCTCTCGCTCTCAAGGCTCAAAACAACAAAGATGTGTGCTATATTGATAGCGGTTGCTCAACCCATATGACTGGATATATAAGGAAATTTGTATCTCTGAAAGAGAAGAAGGATGGAACTGTATCCTTTGGAAATGATGGATCTTCAAATGTTATAGGATCGGGTACCGTCACTCTCAAAATAAAAGATGTTATAGCCAAG
The DNA here is from genome assembly GCA_034641835.2 of Pinus albicaulis. Taxonomy (NCBI): domain Eukaryota; kingdom Viridiplantae; phylum Streptophyta; class Pinopsida; order Pinales; family Pinaceae; genus Pinus; species Pinus albicaulis. The sequence continues at coordinate 1,981,000 of MU968317.1, forward strand.
AGTGTTCTATTGTTTGAAAACATGAATCACAATCTCCTCAGTGTTGGAAAAATGTGTGATCAAGGACACACAATGCTATTCAACTCCACAAAATGTGAAATCAGGAAAGGCAGGTATGGTAAAATTATGGCTACAGCAAGTCGAGCTCCAAACAACATATATGTTCTGGATGAAGCAACTAAAGAATGTCTACTAGCTAAAGAAGATGAAAGTTGGTTATGGAAAAAGCAAATGGGTCACATAAACTTTGAAAATCTTGTCAGGATAAGAAAAAAGGAAGAAGTACGAGAAATGCCAAAAATCTCAAAACCTTCCAACACACTATGTGAGGCCTGTCGGCACGACAAGCAGACAAAAGTCCAATTTAAAACAAAAGAACACTTTGCATCACATCCATTGGAATTGATACATATTGATATATGTGGTCCTGTGAGAAAAAAAGGCTTAGATGGAGAATTATATTTCATGTTAATGATAGATGACTATACCAAGATGACAACCATCAGTTTCCTAAATAAAAAATATGAAGCATTTGAGTGCTTTAAATTCTACAAGGAGTTGGTCGAAAATGAAACTGATTTGAAAATAAAGTGTCTAAGATCAGATAATGGCAGAGAATCCACTTCCAAATTTTTTCAACAATACTGTAACGAAAATGGAATAAAAAGACAATTTTCAACAACATGAACACCTTAGCAAAATGGAGTTGCTAAAAGAAAGAAAAGAACCGTATAGGAAATGGGTAGAACAATGTTGAAGGACTCAAAATTGGATGAAAAATTATGGGTTCAAGCAATTGATATGACAGTCTTCATTATCAACCGAAGTATTCTCAGAAATAATTGCAACAAGACCCCATATGACTTATGGAAAGGAAAACCAGCTAATGTAAAATATTTTAGAATCTTCGGAAGCAAATGTTATATCAAAAGAGAAGATCAAAATTTGGGTAAGTTTGAATGACATGTTGAAGAAGGTAGCTTTGTTGGTTACTCACGCAAAAGGAAGGCCTATAAATGCTATAATCTAAGATGAAAATAGATAGTGGAGAGCATAAATGTTACATTTGACGAATATGGTGTTCTAACAAATAATGATGAGGATCTAGAATCTTTGAAACTTGAGACAGAGGTTGAAAAATACACAAAGAAAATTCTAGAAAAAAAAGCATCTATCAACCAGGAAGAAGTAAATAATGGTCATCAACATATACCAGAACAACAATAAGAAGCTCCTCCAAAGAGAACAAAAGAATTGATTCAAAAGAATCATCCATCAAATCAAATCATTGGTGACATAAATGAAGGTCGACAGCTTCGTTCATCACAACAAGCTCACATTGCTTTTCTAGCAACCTTTGAGCCTAGTAGTTTTGAGGAAGCCAGACAGAATGAACATTGGGTAGTAGCTATGAATGAAGAATTGGATCAAATCGAGAAGAATAACACCTAGGAATTAGTTCGACATCCAAAAGATAAAAATGTCATTGGGACTAAATGGGTGTTCAAGAACAAATTGAATTATGATGGACAGGTTACCAGAAACAAAGAAATATTGGTTTGCAAAGTCTATGCACAAGTGGAAGGAATTGATTTCGATGAAACACTTGTAGCAGTTTCCATAATGGAGGCCATCTAAATGTTTCTCGCCTATGCATGTTCAAGAAAAATCAAAGTCTACCAAATTGATGTTAAGTCAACATTTCTGAATGGCGAATTAGAAGAAGAATTTTACATCGAACAACTTGAAGGTTTTCTACTATCATAAGAAGAAGACTATGTTTGCACGTTAAAGAAGGCTCTATGTGGTCTCACGCAGGCTCCCAGAGCATGGTATGCTCGTCTTGATGGATATCTACATCAACAAGGGTTCAAGAAAGGTATTATTGATAACAATATTTATGTACAAATAGATCAAGATAATTTAACAATCATTGAGGTATATGTGGATGATATAATATTTGGTAGCAATGTTTTTTTTCCATAGAAAAAAATCGAACCTTCTGTTGATATAGAGAGTTACAAAGCATATGCAAAAAGCATTACAAAAAACTGCATTTCTCCCTTTCCAGAAAGAAACAAAGTTACAGCTGAGGTAAATAGTGTGTGCATATTTGGTAGCAATGATGATCAAATAAGTAAGAACTTTTCTAAAAATATGCAAAGTGAGTTCAAGATGTCTTTACTTGGTGAGCTGACATGCTTCTTAGGGATTCAAATATCTCAGGAAGAGAAAGGAATATTTATATGTCAAGCCAAGTACATCAAGGAAATTCTCAAGAAATTCAAAATGGAAGATTGCAAACTCGTCCTTACTCTGATGGTAACAGGCTACAAATTGAGAATAGGAAACTCATCTAAGGATGTGGATCAGAGGTTTTACAGATCTATGACTGGAAGTCTTCTATGTAACAACGTCCCGACCAGATGTTATGCAAGCATTTGAACACATAGCAAGATTCCAAGCAACACCAAAAGAATCACATATTATTGTTTTCAAAATAATTCTTCGATATCTAAAGGGCACAAAAGAATATGGCTTGTGATATCCCAAGGGTAACAATCTCATTATTCAAGCCTTTACAGATGCAAATTGGGCAGGAAGCGTTGATGATTGTAAGAGTACTATTGGAGCAGCATTCTATCTAGGTGGTTGTCTCGTATCATGGTTGAGAAAAAATCAAACCTCAATCTCGTTATCTACAGCAGAAGCAGAATACATTGCAGCAACAACATGTTGTACTTAAGTACTTTGGATGAAACAAACTTTACAAGATCTTCAAGTGCAATTCAGTGAGCCTATTCCCATATTCTGTGACAACACCAGTGCCATCAGCATCTCCAAGAATCATGTCATGCATTCAAAAACAAAACACATTCTGATCAAATATCATTTTGTTAGAGAAAAAGTCACTAAAAAAATATCAAACTTGAGTATGTTGGTACAAAAGAACAAATCGCTGATATATTCACGAAACCTTTACCTCGTGAAGCATTTGAATAACTTCACCAGAAGCTTGGGATTCTCCCAAGTTCTCATTAGATTTTCCTTATTCAGAATATAAAGGGGGAGTGGAAGTGTGTACAGGGCCGCAGGATGGTAGTGTGTGAGGGGGAGTGGAAGTGTGTACAAGTATGCATGATGGTTGTGTGTTAGGGGGAGTTACCCTTTGCCATTGATGTCAAAGGGGGAGATAATTTTGTAGGAAGAGGTGTCATGATCACAGGGGGAGTACTTGTGTTGCCATCAATGCCGAAGGGGGAGATTGTTGATCAACGGTTGTCGTTGATGTCAATCCAAGTAGCACCAGGGGCTACCCCAATATTACATGGGAATTTTTACCTACCAAATTACTATATTCTGGGCCAAGAATTCATTTGATGGTTTCTACTTGTCGAGATGTTTCTGTTGATATATGGCATGACACGTAATTCTTCACGGTTTGAGAGATATTTATGTTTGAAGTTTGTAACCCCATTTAGTGGGCTAAAACCCCATGAGGTTGTGGAATGGGTCATTAAAAATTCAATAATTAATAATTTTTAAGCTCCTAAAATTTCTCCCACGTTAACTTGTTGAAGCCCCTCTCAACCTAAGCATTTATATAAATTGTGATCCTCATATCCTCCTTATGTAGGGATTTCGCGACCTGAAGCAGGTCATCGTGGAATTTGTGCTCTACATTGTTTTCTACGAAGATTCAGAAGATGAAATTTTTATGAGTCGAAGCTAGAATCCTAAGGAAGCTCCTGTAAAATTTTTGGATCAGGGTGTACATTATTTGCAGATATATGATCTGTGGAATTTAGTGTTTTTGCAGGCTCCTGAACTTCATCTCAAAGAAGTGACCTTGGGAAAATCTTCATAACTCTCTCTCTGAGTATCAGATTGGAATTTCGTAAAAAATTGAAGATAGTGCATGGAATATAGTTTTTTTTGTATCAATTTTAGAAACAATCCATAAATAGGTCATTGTGAGAGATTGGGCATAACTCTCCCTTGAAGAATCCAAATTGGATCATACCTATGGCATTGGAAACAAGACTCAAAGTAATTCTACAGAACCGAAAATCACATATTGGGGAGCTAAAATAACAGAGATACACTAGATTCAATATCGAGATCCTATAAGGCAAGAAAAAACTGTATCATGTGTTGTCAAGGGCTGCAAAGGAACATAATTTCTAGGGCAACAAAGCAAAGCAAGGTGCAGCAGAGGGTAGCATGACAAGAGCAGCAATCAAGGTGAATAACAGCAACAAGAATTTTAGCACATGATGTCTTCAAGTGGGCAACATTACATATAGTAATTGTAAAGGTATCATTGTAAAAATTGTACAAGTGTCTATCTTCCAAGAGTTGAAGAGGCGGTGTCGGGAGGTCTAGGATCATTGTTAGGTGGTTGTGTCATAGTTGGGGTTATGTTCTAGGGTGTATTTTTCTTCTACATCATTCTATATCATTTTAAAGTGGACCATCTTCCCTGGTACAGGGGTTTATTCTTGTTTTATTCTTCTATAGGGTGGTAGGGTGGTGCTAGGCTGGTGCATGAAGTCACCAACAAGTTCAAGCCTGTGAAAAATTTAGGGTGGTAGGGTGGCACTAGGGTGATTTGTAGCTCATTGGGTGTTGGGGCATCCATTCAGTTGAATAATGAAGAATCTCGAGCATTGGAGCGTCCATCCAATGGGAGCTGGAGAGAATGCTTTTCTAGATTCTAGGAAGTTGGAGCTTTATTTTCAATTGGAGTTGAATATTAAAGAATTATTAGAAAAGAATTCAGGTGGTTTTTGTCCCGGAGATGGTTTCCACCTTAAAAATTGTGTGCATTTGTGTTCCTTCTGTTTACTACTATCATTGTACAAACACTGATAATAATTGAAGATTAACTAATGCTCTAATTGAAAGGAATATTGTTCACCCCCCTATTAGTATTGCAACACACTCCACCCTTTGCAAGAAGAAAAACAACAAGTTGGCACAAAAAGAAAATTTGGTCAACACCGTGGTCAAATGTAGTCAAACTTGGACTTCCTCCTCCTGTGCTCAGAAGATCCAAAAGGAACTCAAGCAGATTATCACATGCAGCTTCAGAACCACTGAAGACAACTTCAACAACCATATCAACAGCTTCAATATCACCTGCAAAAACAAATCAATGGTAAGGCTTAGGTATGAAATCATCTAACCTTTCTTCGAATCTATTTTAGCTTAATAAAACATTAAAATTGTGAGAAAGAAAGATTTTTATATAGCCAAAATTAGTAGCAGAGCAACCTCAACCTTATCTAGCAACTAGCCTCACTTTTTCCACCAAGAAGAGGAACAAGACAAAAGTAAAAAGGACTTGAGAAAGTGGGTAGTAAGAAATTGATTGTAATGGAAGATAAGGAGTGCCAAGGGGTAACCAAGGGTGAACTCAGTTCACAGAAAAAAGAACTGTGAGTTTATTCTGCATGCAATTAAAAAAAAAGAAAAAATAAAAGAATAAAATAAAATAAAAGGTGGATCCACCACCTCTTGGCAAGAAAAACATATTTTCTCAAGGTATCTGAGGACCTCCACGAAGCACCTACGAGAAGAAATGCAAGAAGAATAGCAAGAAGTTAGCAGGAGGAGAAACACATGGGCCAATAAACATAAAACGAAATAAGCCAGCATGGAGGAAGAACCATAAGGAAGGGAGGATGAATAGGTTTCTCAGAGGATGATAAAAATTTTTCAATAGGGGGGTGATGATGGGCCTCTAAATTAGATATAAATTAAGGCCCATATAACCTTTCTTAGGCCCATCTACCTTTCTTATGCACATAAAAAGATATATTAAATCTCACCTTCTGCACTTATTAATGTTTTATTATGCTTTAATATGTTATTAGGAAGGTTTAAAGGAAATTGCATATTTGTGCCTAATATTGGTTATTTTTGTAGAATATTGTGAGAATATTGGGCAGATTTTGCAGATTTGAAGAAGGAGATAATTTAGGGAATTTCTCCTTGCCACTGGAAGATCAAGATTGAAGAATAAATGAGCATAATGTCAGGAAATTATGGAGAAATATTGGAGAGATTCAAGGGGTTTTTCCACCCTCCTTAACTATCAAAGGCAGCCAAGCAAACTGAAGACGATGTGCACTTCATCTATGGTTGAATTGGAGTTAAAGTGGACTCAATCAATATTTTCTCTGGAGCTGTTGGTAGCTTCCCTTGAGGATAAATAAAGTTGATCAAGAGCTAATAAGGGGATTCCGGTCGATTTTGCGATCCATTTGATGCTAGTCAATTCCATTTGCATTCCATTCCATCCCATGCCATTCTTTTCCATTCTATTGGGATTTTGATGTTTAAGACCTTTGGGATGTAATAAGATTGTATTTTTGTAATGAAATTAGTAGTCAGATGTTGTTTTACTGATCTAGTTTTAGGGAGCAAGGCATGTGGGTTAGGGCCCAATCCATGTGCTTCAGCTTCTCAGCTGTTTTCCTTCTTTTCTTTCTATCATTTAGATAGTTTTATTTCTGATATTTTCATTTTGCTGTTGTATATTTAATATTCTTATATGCGTTGTAGAATATTTGATGAAATCCATAAAACTGAGAGACAACCTTCCCCTCTCATCTCTGTCGATAGAGCTTGAGGACGTTAGACCTTCCCGCAGACCAAAAATGCTTTCTGTTTATGAATCGATGTTTCTGAGATTAGAGTAGAGTGAAATAATATTTTCAGTATTTCTTCCACTATGTTATCACGCATTTTTTCTGTTTTTCCGTGCATGAATCTGCAGGTTTGTTTGCAAGAATTAGTATTAAAGTTCCAGAGAAGTTTGCCCTTAACTACCCGCTCCATTTTCCATCTTTGTTTTCATGCTTCCAAACACCTATATTCCACTCTATTCCCTCCTTATTTTATTGCAGTTGTCACCCTTTTTATTCATAAAATGATTGAAAAACCATCAAAGTTGGACCTCTGCCTTTGCTCCTCGAATCTCCCGCTACCGTACTTCTCTCATCGCAAATCACATTTTCTATTAGTTTTCGTTAATACTTCCTCCTCCAAACCCCGATTGCGATATTACTGTAGCACTCTACCATGTCACCTATCTCATTTCACACTTCAAAAATTTTAGCCTTATTGCAATGGCATCGCTGCACCTTCCCATATCGCACTTCGCACTTCGCAACCTTTCCCTTTCTTTTTCCTTTAAAAGACTTACCGCAATTCCATTCATATTGCATTTCGCACTTCACAACCTTTTCCTTTTTTTTCCTTTAAAAGACTTACTGCAATTCCATTCATAGTGCATTTCTCACTTCGCAACCTTTTCCTAAACAACACTTCCACTACCCCTCCAACTTTGCGATATTGTGAATTGCGATATCGCATTTCGCATTTTGCAGTTTTTATCCCATCGCAAATCACAAATCCCTTTTTTTATTTTGTTCCCATTAACATTTACCGCTCCAAACGCCAATTTCAATAATTCTCCATCCTCCACCACATCGTAAATTGCAAATCGCATTTTTTATTTGGTTCTCATAACACATCCCTCTCCCAACGCCGATTGCAATATCGTTGTCGTACTATGCCACTGGCCCTACTGCCACATCATCCCATCGCATTTCACATTTCACAGTTTTTATCCCCATCGCATATCGCATTTCGCAACTTCTATCCTATTGCATTTCACATTTTTCTCCCGCTCCTGAACATCACTTCTTCTACTCCTCCAACTTTTTGATGTTTTGATTGCGATATCGCATATCTCACTTTCGTCCTCCCATCGCAAGTCCACCATCGCACTTTTAAAAGCCTCCTACTCGAAAGGATTTTTGTGATATTATAGGCTTTAATAAAGTCCAAACACCTTTTTCACTCCTTTGAGCCTTGTTTTGTGTGTTAAGCCTTTCATTAGCATCTTTAGCCCTTTCCCTCCATACTGAAATCAACACTTTTTCAATTAGAATTAAGTCATGGATAACTTAGCTGCATGGGTAGAAGCATGGTAGATAGAGAATAAGATAAGTAGGGTGTGTTTAGCCGATTGGCCAAGTTAAGTGTGGTTTAAATTAGTTTCTTTTCTACCATTTATTTGCAGCAAGTTAAATTAGTTCCCTTTCCGTCATTTCCTTTTGGCAATTTAAATTAGTTTCTTTTCTGCCATTTCTTTTCATGAAGTTAAATTAGTTTCCCGTCCTGTCATTTCTTTTCAGCAATTTAGTTCAGTTTCCTTTCTGTCATTTCCTTTATGCAATTTATTTTAGTTTTATTGAAGTGTGACAAAATTCACTGAGAACCTTGAGAAGTAGCACCCTTTCGTAGAGAGGAAGAAGATGACATGAGTAGAATGCATCTACTGTGTATATATAACTGTTACCTCCAAGTTTGTATGAACCTCGGGTTGATAAAGTAAATTAGGGCATCCCCTGGGAGTTGCAGCACTTTTGGTGCAATACCAAGGCTCACCAATTACTACAAAATTATTGAATACACTCAATACAGAAGGGAAGCGTAGCTTCCAAATACAATAATAATGGCCAGTTTGATGAACCCTTAGCTAAACTACGAGGGGGGGGGGGGGGTGATTCTTATATTTAAATCTCTTATACAGATAAATACATGATTGTTTTCATTCTACAGGGAATACGAAGTGAACATGGCTGACCCTATGCCTTCCACCCATTTCATTCCTCATTCTTCAGTTTAGGTTATTACATTATAAATAATCATTACAACACTCATGGATTTTTTCCTATGCCTACAGAGACTTTCCTTTGCATCACAAACAATATAAAATCAACAATGAACTTACATTTACAATTACAACAAGTATATTTCACTCAGCCCTTTCAGCTCTTGGCTCGCTGTGCGTTTTTCCTTTCCTACTTGTTGTCCCTTTGTCTTTTATGTTTTTGCTGTTATATTCTAATTGTGCTGCATAACCGCCTTTTTTGCTCGACTCGACCCATGCTGTTGCGTTTCTAACAGTGACACCATATCTCCTTTTGCATGACTCTGCCCAGCTACCTTCCTTCTCTTTCCCGCAACGTTCAGCCTTCTGCTTTTCTCAACACCCAAATCTGCCTGGAGGTCTTTCTGAGCCCGAATCGACCCATGGTGCATGTCTTCTTATTACTGCAACGTTCAAATTTTTCCTTTGCCATTTGTTCCATGTCAGGTCACTTACCCGAGTCTCCTTTAGTCGCGTTTAGACCTTTTTCCACTTAAATAGGCATAAGGTTGGGCTTGAAGTATATTCTATTTCCTTTGAATAATGCATTGCGTCCACTTTCCATCGCATTTCGACATTCAGGCGATCTCCGTTATAAGGATCCTTTTCTCTCTGATACGATTTAACAATGGAAAACCTCATACTTCTGTACTTGAAATATATTAGTATTTACCTTTGAGAGGTATCACGTCTGGGCCCATTTCGCATTTCACACATCGACGTTTCTTTTTTTATTTGGTTCTATATTTCTCTTCCATTCTCTGATGCGATTTCTCAAAGGATAAAACTCATACCACTAGATTTGAAATATGTTAAATGGTATTTATGAGTTGCATCACATCTGATTCCTTTATCGTATTTCGACATTACATAGGTTTTACGTTATAATCCTCATTTTCCTCCTCCGATGTGATTTCTTCACAAAAGGGCCTTACATCTGGATTTGAAACCATTTAAACTTCAACATTGACCTGCATCGCATCCGTCCTCTTTATTGCACTTCACACTTCTTATCGCATCACAACTTAAAACAATTAGCTTGTGATGAATTAACATGTAAATATAAGAATCGCCGATAGCGATGTGTAGTATGCAAATGGGTCACATGCCAGACTTTAAATCCTCTAGACTTTAGCTTTGAATCATATCGAATCCGATACTCTTATCGCATTTCATACTTCGGCATTTTAACATGATTCTTGAGTGCTTATCCTCTTGAGCTTGCGATATGCGATATGCGGGCCAGGTCCACGTCATCTCCATGTCATTTCCATGTCATCGCCACGTCACTGCCACATCATCTTGCCATGTCATCTCCCGCACTTCGCATCTCGCAATTTCTATGTCTTATCACAAACCATATATTTTAACTCATCGACAATTGGCCCGAAAACCTTATTTCACTACATAGAATTTAACCCATCGCAAATCGGCATTTCAAACATTTACCTCTACATCGTTACCAGTTATATCGTATCATATGCGTTATGTGATATGCGATGGACCTACACCCACACATGTTCACTTCATCGCATCACAACTTATATAGTTTAACTTGCGATTGCTTAACATGTAAATATAAAAGTCACTGATTGCAATGTGCACCATCTGTCTTCTGTGATCTGGTCCTTCCATTGCTCGCTATCATTTCTGCGACTTGATCCTCACCATCCGTTCCACTGGCACACTGATCTCTATGAATAGAATCGCATCCGTAATAAAACCCGTTCTTCCATACTTTGATTTTCAACGAATTTCATAGGAACTTCGTTCACTATTCGTATTCATACAACACAGTATTAACATTAGATGCACGCAAACCGACTCGACCCGTTGAACTGCACGCACCCTCGTGCACTATTCTGAACTCAAAACAGTTTGACTCGACCCAGCTAGTTCATGATTTTCCTTTGCCTCTTTTTCATGCTGCTCCTATAATTTTTGTTGTCTCTTTACTGCATTTTGTTGCTCTTGATCTTCTCCTTTGCTTCTTTGCTGCCTTACCTGCCTTTGCTGCCTTTTCTCCTTTGATTATAATTTTTCTCCTCTCTACTCCTTTGCCTTTTCTAATGGTCTAATGCTGCTCCTTGCCTCTTTTGTGCTCTTCTGCATCTCTTTTATGCTTTCTCACTGCATCATTGCCTGCTTTGCCTTATTGCTCCTTTATACTCCAGCTTATCCTGATCTTCTCCTTTGTTCTCTATGATAATTTTGGTGCTACTCCTTTCTATTCCTTTCCCATCAATGACAATATTTCCAACACAACTGCACTACAACTCTTAAAAAGTAAACTCAAAACCTGAATGACTATGGCCAGTAGGTCATAAAAAAGAAAATTCTACTTTCAGTAATATATATCTTCCAAAAAATTTAGCAAAGATATCCTCATACAAGAGATTTTACTCAAAGTGTCATCACCCTCTGCTATCATCTTGTGCCAGAAACAGATCTTTCTTTTATTCACAAAGAATGGAAATTTACACTTGCAATGAGAAGAAACTAATACTAGGAGATCATATGTCTTTGCAGTGGTGGTAAAGCCTAGAGTTGTGATGTCTACTTTGGATAAAAATTCTTTTGGTTTTTGTATGCATCAATAGAAAAACATGAATAAAATTTGGTGTTCCTATCAAAGAAGAGTTGAGGAATGGACCATGAAATTCTCAAGTAGCAGTCCTAAAATTAACATAAATAAATAATAAAAATATACATAGGTCGCCACTATTGAAATCAAGTTGGATTTACTCCAAGGGGTGTGTCCCTTAAAACTATGATCGATCAAGTATAAATAGGCTCTAAAACTCTTCCATTTCACCATAAATTCGGTCAAAAAAGTTTGAGGATATGAAGCAATGAAATCATAGCGTATGAAGCAAAAAAATTGCAGGGTCAATTACATGGTTTGAGTTAGCTAAATTATAGAAGGTATGATGCAATAACTATGGCATCTTTAAGCCATCGAAGGGAATAATCTGAGGTAGTGGTTTTCATGGAAATTTTAGAGCAAACCTGTAGCATTGTGAGCAGACTTCTCACCTTTTCGTAATTCATATTTTGAGATTGTTACTGCAGATTTTTTCTTTGGTTCTTTTTACATTCTTGAGTATTATTTATAAATCTTGCAAAGAATAGACTCTAGCCTAGAAAACAATAGACCTTGAGATTCTTTACGTCAGTCGTTTTTGCAACACTTGAGAAATATTTAATTGATCTTTTGAAGTTATTATGGTTAAGGATTATATCATATTTGTGTATGATACCTATAAACCTTATTGAAGAATTATTAAGAAATAATTATGGGAATTGGTTGGAGCAACCTAATAATAAATTTGAAGGAACCTTTGGAAATTTCTGGCATCATTGAAAGCAGGATTTTTAGGAGCGGAACTTGAAAAATATCTTGAAGACATATTATTGGAGAACCATCAAAGACTTGAAGACTTGTTGAAGTCTTGTGAAAATCTGTTGAAGGACATTTGATGGACCAACTATTAGAGCCAGTTCCCCTAGGTTACACTTTTTGGTATATTTTTGTACAATTTTTGTATATGCGCGTTGCACGAATAGGTTAGAGGGATTTGGGGCAGGTGAAAGTCACTCTTTGATGTAAAATGGTTTTAAGGATAAACTGTGGTCTTCAAACCATGGTTTGAGACCATAGTATCTGCGCGCTAGATTGAATATAAATAGATAGATCGACTCTAAGGAAGGAAGACATAACTTAATTGAGGTAATGATCCGAAAGCTCATGCATCTATGAAAATTTTTGTAAGGGTTAAGTCTGGGTTGGGTAGAAAGGCTCCTATTGTTTGTGTGCATGGAAACCTAGTCTTAGCTGTGTGTGCGAAAAGGGGTAAAGCATAAAGGGAAAGTCTGATGTATTGAAGTATTATGAATTAATACAAGGACTAATTTTAGCGGAAACATTTTGTCAATTATCCGAGTTATCTGTTTACTATTCTATCTTAAGATCACTTTACTTATATTATGCTTCTTTGTATTTGTGAAAATACATTTGTTATTTATGCATGAATTTATATTGATGATTGACTATGTGGATGAATTTTCTTAAGTGATTACGCCTTATATAGATTTGGATCTGGTTCTGTTATGGTATATATATATCTGCGCCAAAGTAATCTGCGATTCTGTTACTGTAATATGATAAGTATTATTCCATATTTGCGTACATATGTTTATGATTTGTATGTATGAATTCAATCTGTTTAGGGATAACACGTCATTTTCTCCCTCAGAGTGCGGGAACTTGGTTCCAACACCCCCCCATACTGCTTCGGGTGAGACTTTGATCTGCACAAGCAGGTAATTTCTGAAAGGGCCAATAGTTGGAGGGTTTTTTGGTTGCGTGATAAACTCTGAACCTAGGTCAAGACCCTTCAAGCAAAAAAATTGTTTTGCTGCCAGTACCGGGATCATTTTGAGGTATATTTTATGTTCTGGCATCCTTCGTGGAACGAATCGCGAGATTGGCTGGATAGAAACATCCTTGAATTGGTGCTTCAAGAAAATTGAAGTAATAAGATATCTGATGAATATTGGGTACATAAATACATCTACACAGAAGTTCACAATATATTCTTTTGTTCCTTTGCATCGGAGTTGTAAGAGTGTTTGTCGCGATTGACAAAGTTCAATACATGTGTAAAGGATGATGTAGTCACTGAGTGGAGTCCTGAATTGATTCAACAAGTAGAAAATTTGGATAATAATATCACCCACATGGTAGATCATTGGATCGATCGTCTCTTGGGAGGATTTGTGACTGAATTTTCCATTGATCAATTTGTGTCATACTCTGAAGCAAAAAGGATATTTTTCAAGGGTTCTAGAGGTAAATTCCAATGCTCTTTGAAGTTGTTGCTGAATATTCTATTATGTGAATATGGCTCTCTCTATCAACATATTTCTTTAATGCCACGAAGAGTCCCGACTAAACGTAGTGGAAAAATTTACCGCGAAGATCCATAAAAGATTATTTATAGCCCTATGAAGCACATATCTGACAGTGAAGGTGAACTAGAAGTTAGTAGCTCTAGTGACTCTGAAGAAGAGGTTTCATCAAACCAGAATGATTATAGAACCTTGATCCTTTTCCAAACCCCATCTACTCCACTTCTAAACTCTTCTCACAAAGCACCTGACAACAACAAAACTGAAATTTGGCCCCTAAGGAGAGCTGGTCTGCTATTGTCTCTCTGTCAGCATTTGCTCCTGCTTAACTCCGTTCGCCTCCACGTAGTATTTCTAAATTTTCTTGTAATTTCATTTATCAATTTCAAATAAATTGACAAATAAATATACTCGGCAAACTTTGGAAAATTAATTATATCTCTCGAACTTTATATTCTATCGCCCAACCTTATAACCAAGGTTTAACCCTTCGAAACTTTATATTAATATCCGACGCTTTTTTAAACAAACAACATTATAATGGACCTTTGGCCCTAGGCCCACATATATAATCAATGGCCCAATCAAATACACGCATCGTACCTTGGTTAACCTTCGGGCTAATTCCAAACGCGATCACCGCTCGATTAGCCTTCCTCCAGATCGACGACGTTCGTCGATATCGCACTACCTCCTTAGTCGAACGTTAGCGTGCGATGGCAACGCAAAAAGGCGGTTTTCAGGGTCCCACCTTATGCTACATGTCAGCTGCTCTATGGAATCACTCCCAAATTGAAAATACCGCTTACTCCGCAAAAGCGGTGCGATATGGCAGCTCGGTTTCGCAAATCCACTCGCGGTTTTGGAACAGTGATCGACTAAAGGTTAAGTCAGGGTTACACTATCCTTTGATTCACCAACTCAGGGTCTAACCTTGGCAATATTTCCAATAGAAAAACAAGTCTATCTCTGTGTAAGAGGGGTTTTCACTACTACGGGATAGAGCTCAATAACCACAAAAATACGCAGACCTCTTCCTTGGGTGGGATTTAATTCAAAAGAGTTTGTCCAGATAATTCAAGAGAAATAATGGACAAAGAGATACAACAGCCCAACCCAATAGTCATACACAGACCAGTGTTCAATCGCCTCACGGCTAAACAAATTCCTTCACAATATCAATTCAAGACAATTCGATGGCCAACGAGCACTGAAATTTATTTAACCGGAAGCAATTGTTTAACACCCGGATTTTTATTGCAGAAATATCTCTCCTCAATGAGATCCGGGGGTTACATATATACATAAACATTTGTCTCTTCGGTTCCTCTGCAAGGACCATTTAGTAAATCAAAAGCCGCATTACAATCATTCAAATAACTGAAACATGACAGATGGATTGAATCCAAACCTATTCGACTTCTATGGACTCTAACTAATCTAAATGAAACAGACAGCTAAGGCATTGACACCTCGCTGTTACAATTTAATGATTTCGAACCCTCCTAGCCACAACATGTGGACAAAACCTCCTACATTCCTGGCTAGTGTCTAATGCCCCTGCATCAGACTCCTGAGGGAAATTTTCTTCATGGACTCCTGTCCATGAGCTCTTCCACTGATCTGCCTATCTTCTGCAACATTCTTTCATTCATCCAAGTGGCATCTTCCTCTGGCTGGTCCTTCCATTTGATTAAGTACTGAAAGTAATCTTGTCCTCTGGTCTTCTTGAACACTCTTTTTTCCAATATCTTCTCTGGTTGTAATGGTTGTATTGGAGTTAGTTGCTTTACCCATTCAATCTGTTCCTTGTCTGCTGATCTTTCTTTTGCACCATCATCCTCATACTTGTACAAATCTGCAACATTAAAAATGGGAGATATTCCAACATCAGGAGGTAATTCAATCTCATAAGCATTTGCAGAAAACTTTCTAAGTATCTTGCATGGCCCAATATTTTTGAACTACAGTTTGTTATACTGCTTCTTTGGGAATCTCTCCTTTCTCAAGTGTGCCAAAACCAGATCTCCTACTTCAAAATGAACTTCTTTTCTGCTCAAGTCTGCTCTGCCCTTGTATTTGGTGTTGCTGCCTTGTAATTGTTGTTTCACTTGTTCATGTATGGCCTGGATCTCTGAAGAAAATTCTTCACCATCAACACTTCTCATCTCTGCCCTTCCCAGATTTATTAACTTTGATATTCCCCTGGGGTGCATTCCATAGATAATATGGAATGGGCTCTGTCCTGTGCTCCTGTTTGGTGAGTCATTATATGCATATTCTGCCTGGGGAAAAATATGATCCCACTGCTTGGGATGCTCTCCTGCAAGACTTCTCAACAAATTTCCCAGACTCCTATTCACTACCTCAGTTTGTCCATCAGTCTAAGGATGATAAGCTGAGTTGAAACTCAGTTTGGTACCAAGTTTCTTCCACAATGTCCTCCAAAAGTGACCCACAAATCTGGTGTCTCTGTCTGAAACAATACTCTTGGGCAACCCATGCAATCTAACAACTTCCTTGAAAAACAAGTTAGCAACATGGGTGGCATCACTAGTTTTATAGCATGGAATAAAATGTGCCATTTTGGAGAATCTGTCCACTACAAAAAAGACTGCATCATTCCCTCTCTGAGTCTTGGGTAATCCTAGAACAAAATCCATACTCACCATGTCCTAAGGCCTGTCTGGGATAGGCAAGGGAGTGTACAATCCTACATTCTGGCTCCTTCCTTTGGCATATTGACAAATTTTGCAATTTTTCACAAACTTTTCCACTTCTGCTCTCATCTTGGGCCAATAATAGAAGTGACTCAGCTACTCATAAGTTTTATTAGTACCAAAGTGTCCAGCAAGTCCACCATTATGCTTCTCCTTAATCAAGTTTTCTCTCATGGAACATTTTGGTACACACAGTTGGTTTCTTCTGAATAGTAAGTCCTCCTGCAAGAAATAATCCAGCCACTGGCTTCTATCTGTTAGAACAGGGTTACAACATGCCTCAAATTCTTCTTTAAAATCTGGATCTGTTTTATACAATTCTTTGAGAAAATCAAATCCTACAACTTCAAAATTGGTTTCTTGAACAAGCATGTGCCTCCTACTCAAAGCATCAGCTACTTTATTTGCTTGGCCACTTATGTGTTTCAAAACAAAGTTAAAACCTTGGAGATATTCAACCCATTTGGCATGCTTATGATTCAACTTGGGCTGCTGTACAATGTACTGCAAAGCATGATTATCAGAGTATAATACAAATTCTTTGGACATCAAATAATGCCTCCACTTTTTCAATGCCTGAACAACTGCATAGAATTCCTTCTCATAAGAGGAATACTTCCTTCTGGTGTCATTCAGCTTTTCACTGAAATAGGCTACAGGCCTATCATCCTGACTCAGCACAGCTCCAATGGCCTCCCCACTGGCATCACACTTCACTTGAAATGGTTTAGTAAAATCAGGCAGAATCAAAACAGGCTTCTCAGTTATCTTTTGCTTCAAAAGTTTAAAGTTTCTTTCTGCTTCAGCAGTCCACTTAAATGGCTGTTTGCTCTTCTTTATTGTCTCAATGATGGGTGCATTAATCTTACTGAAGTTTCTTATAAATTTCCTGTAAAAACTAGCAAGTCCATGGAAACTTCTTACCTCAAAAACATTTCTGGGTGAAGGCCACTCCACAATTGCCTTAACCTTTTCTGGGTCCATCTTCAATCCTTCTGCAGAAACAAAAAATCCCAAATACACCAACTCTTCCTTCATGAATGAGCATTTCTTCAAATTTATCAGCAGTTTCTCTTGGTGCAGCTTCTTCAAAACATGATTAAGATGCCTTAAATGTTCTTCTCTAGTTCTGTTGAAAACTAATATATCATCCAGATATACTATCACAAATTTACCAATGAATTCTTTCAACACTTCATTCATAAGTCTCATAAAAGTGCTAGGTGCATTTGACAACCCAAAAGGCATTACCATCCATTCATACAGTCCTTCATTTGTTTTAAAGGTAGTTTTCCACTCATCACCCTCTCTTATTCTAATATGATGATATCCACTTTTTAAATCTATCTTTGAAAAATATTTAGCACCACTCAAACAATCCATTAAATCCTCAATTCTGGGCAAAGGGAATCTGTACCTGATTGTTATCTTATTGATTGCTCTGGAATCAGTACACATTCCCCAGCCTCCATCTTTCTTTGGGCTCAATACTACTGGTACTGCACATGGACTCAAACTTTCTATGATCAGTCCCTTGTCCACCAATTCCTGTACTTGTCTCCCGATTTCCTCATTTTCTGTGGGAGTCATTCTGTAGGCTGCCTTATTTGGCAGATTTGAACCAGGGATAAAATCTATCTGATGGATGATCTTCCTCACAAGTGGCAGCTCATCAGGTAAATCATCCACAACAATGTCATAATAATTATCTAACATCTCTTGGATTTCTATTGGAAAATCAGAAATATTTGTAGAAGTAAGAAATACTTTAGGTTTGAAAAATAAAGCAAAACTTACCTCTTCTTCTTCTATCTGTTGCAGATATTCCTTCTCGCTCAGCAACAAGGTCTTTGGATCAATCACTCTTCTTTATGGATCTCCTTCTTCCATGGGTATCAATGTATGATGTACCCCATCCTTGAAGAACTTGTAAGTGTTCTTCTTGCCATCATGCACTACTGCTCTGTAAAACTGCCAAGGTCTACCCAGCAGTATGTGACACACATCCATGGGCATTACATCACACAGGACCTTATCTTTGTATTTTCCCATTTGCAGCTCTATCTCACACTATTATTTTACAATCAGCTGGTGCCCTTTATGTAGCCAGGACACCCTGTAGGGAGTTGGATGCTCCCTTGTCTTCAGCTTCAACTTCTCTATTACCTTAGTGGAAACCAGATTGTCTGTGCTGCCACTATCAATGACTAGCTGGCAGCATTTTCCCTGTACTTTGCATATGCTCATAAACAAAGTCTTCCTTTGTGCAGGCTCAGTGACCTCTTTGGTTTGTTTCAACAGGACCTTATTAACCACCAAGGACTCTCCCATTTCTGGTAGAATTTCTTCTTCAATTTATGCCTCTTCTCCAACCTGGGCAAAAACAACATTTCTTGGACCAACACTCACATTCTCTGGGCACTCATAGTGCTTGTGTCCCAATTGCTGACATCTATAGCACCTCAATTCTCTACCTCTGCCTCTATCTCTGCCTCCTCTTCCTCTATAAGAACCCATTCTGCCTCTTGCATCACCCTCTGTAGATGCATTCTGAGGTGAGCTACTGTTAGCTCCATCCCTGGGTGTAGTAGACTTTCCTCTACGACCCTGACTTCCATTTCCACGGAAAGTACCTCTCCCTTTGGCAGACTGCTTCCTCAGGAGTTTCTCCTCTGCTTTCAAGGCCATATGATAGGCCTCTTCAACTATATTAGGAGACAGAAGACCAATCTCATCTTAGATCTCCAGCTTGAGACCATTCACATATCTAGCAGTCTTCTCTGGTGTGTCTTGAAATTTCCCAGCTCTTATGCTTACTCTATAGAATTCCTCAGTGTATTCTTTTACTGTCAGCAACCTCTGTCTCAGGTTCTGCATTTGCCTAAAAAATGTTATCTGATAATCACTAGGAAAGAATTTACCTTTTAACGTAGCCATCATTCTGGTCCAGCTCTTGATAGCCTGCTTGCCAACTCTCCTTCTTTCTGCCTGCAATCCATCCCACCAGAGTGAAGCATGCCCCTTTAGCTTTGTTACTGCAAACTTGACCTTCTTATCTTCGCTCATTTCTTCATAGTCGAAGCACTTGCTCATTTCATTAATCCATTCCACCATCTCTTCTAGATTCAGTCCTTCTGCAAAACTCGACACTTCAATCCTGGGCTTAACTGCAGACCCCAGAACAGTTTTGAGGAGCCTCATGTCAGGAGGAATCTCATCATTTTCTTCAGCTTCTTCTAACTCAGGTTCACTGTTGTCTTCAGGATCTCTGGGCTATCTTCGCTCCATGGCATCCATTCTGGCCTCAAACCTTTGCAAAATTCCCAACACTTCTGCATTGGCAACGGGTCCACCTCTCCTTCTGCCAACACCTCTACCAACTCGGATTGCCATGTTAATTATCTGCAAAAAAAACTCGAAAACACTCTGATACCACAAATGACAACAACAAAACTAAAATTTGGCCCCTAAAGAGAGCTGGTCTGCTATTGTCGCCCTGTCAGCATTTGCTCCTGCTTAACTCAGTTCACCTCCATGTAGTCTTTCTAAATTTTCTTGTAATTTTATTTATTAATTTCGAAGAAATTGAAAAATAAATATACTCAGCAAACTTTGGAAAATTAATTATATCTCCCAAACTTTATATTCTATCACCCAACCTTATAACCAAGGTGTAACCTTCGAAACTTTATATTAATATCCGACGCTTTTTTAAACAAACAACCTTATAATGGACCTTTGGCCCCGGGCCCACATATATAATCAATGGCCCAATCAAATACACGCACCGTACCTTGGTTAACCTCTGGGCTACTTCCTAACGCGATCACCGCTCGATTAGCCTTCCTCCAGATCGACGACGTTCGTCGATATCGCACTACCTCCTCAGTCGAACGTTAGTGTGCGATGGCAACACAAAAAGGCGGTTTTCGGGGTCCCACCTTATGCTACGTGTCAGCTGCTCTATGGAATCGCTCCCAAATGGAAAATATTGCTTGCTCCGCAAAAGCGGTGCGATATGGCAGCTCGGTTTCGCAAATCCACTCGCGGTTTTGGAACAGTGATCGACCAAAGGTTAAGTCAGGGTTACGCTATCCTTTGATTCACCAACTGAGGGTCTAACCTTGGCAAGATTTCCAATAGCAAAACAAGTCTATCTCTGTGTAAGCGGGGTTTTCACTACTACGGGACAGAGCTCAATAACCACAACAATACACAGACCTCTTCCTCGGGTGGGATTTAATTCAACAGAGTTTGTCCGGATAATTCAAGAGAAATAATGGAAAAAGAGATACAACAACCCAACCCAACAGTCATACATAGACCAGTGTTCAATCGCCTCACGACTAAACAAATTCCTTCACAATATCAATTCAAGACAATTCGATGGCCAACGAGCACTGAAATTTATTTAACCGGAAGCAATTGTTTAACACCCAGATTTTTATTGCAGAAATCTCTCTCCTCACTGAGATCTGGGGGTTACATATATATATATAAACATTTGTCTCTTCGGTTCCTCTGTGAGGACCGTTTAGTAAATAAAAAGCCTAATTACAATTATTCAAATAACTGAAACATGACAGATGGATTGAATCCAAACCTATTCGACTTCTATGGACTCTAACTAATCTAAATGAAACAGGCAGCTAAGGCATTGACACCTTGTTGTTACAATTCAATGGTTTCGAACCCTCCTAGCCACAACATGTGGAAAAAACCTCCTACATTGCTGGCTAGTGTCTAATGCCCCTGCATCAACACCCAATCACTGTATTTCCAAGACCATATGAAAATTTTCTTGTGATTTTCATCCAAAATCTAGTGGAGTGATCGAGGGTCCAGCCACCACACAAATTTTATACACTAGACCTCTGTGCACGATGGTTCCCAACAAATTTACACTTTATTCACCATACCTCTACACACACCTCCTTTCGCTTGTCTTTTTGCAGACTCTGAATCTCCAAATGCATGACTTCCAACAGATTCTGAATCAAGTGAGTTCTAAGCATAACAGGTGTTGGGGTAGCTTCTATTTTCATCGCAACCTCTATAACCTCAACCTGTGTGGAAATCTTCTGTTGACCCAAATTTTGGTGCAGATGTGGGAGAAGCATAGAAATAAAACACTCTTTGTGTTGGGTATCAGCAATTGTAAATCCACCATCTCTGATAGTGTGCTTCAGCCTCTGATCAGCTTCCCACAAAAATTCATTTACCTCCTAATGAATATCTTTCATTTTTTTAACCAACTGTGCATATGATTTAGTCTTCTTGAATTTTTATTTTAGGGCATCCTTTATTTGATCCAAAGTGGCATTAGGATTTGATTGAGCATATCTGATATACCAATATAATGCGTGATCTTTGAAAGCAGTGGCTAATTTCACTTTCTTAATATTATCATTATTAACTTGTTGAGCCTGCCATACAACATCAATCAAAAACCAAAAGTTCTCAGTATCTTCATTTCCAATGCCTTTGAAATTAGGTAGCTTCATCGATGCGTCCATATCTATGCCTGGGGGAGGTGGGGGTGGCGATGGACTGAGCGGCGGAGTGGGAGATTTGTGAGATTACTTTGATAAGATTGGCAAAGAATTGCATAATATTCAAGAAGTAATATTTGATACAACAAATCCTGCAATTGAGTGTGCTCCACCAGCATGGGATGTGCAGATGAAATATATTGTGAATTGCAGGAATCTGATGGTTGAAGACAGTGAAGAAAATCCAAGAAATATTATAATTGTAAAATCTAAGGGACAACGTGATGTGGCTGGAAACTCAAACACTTCACTAGATGTTAGAAAACCTCTCATGATCCAACAAGTGAATATTGGATCTAAATATCAACAGAACTTGGCAAAGATTGGAGACTATTGGGATGATGACACAGTAGGAAAAGTTGTTGAGTTGTTGATAGAGTGTCAAGACTTTTTCCCTACAAAGTTATGAGTTTAAATGAATCATTGGAGAACTTGGAGTTATGAATATCACTTTGAAACTTGATGCACGCCTAGTGATGCAGCACCCATACGGGTTTAATCCAAGATATAATTAGAAGGTGAAGGAAGAGTTGGATAAGATGGTTACTGCAGGCATCATAGAGCTAGTAGAAGATTCCGATTAGGTAAGTCCCATGGTGGTACAAGACAAGAAGAAAAAAGGAGAAATCAGGATTTGTGTATACCTACGCAAATTGAATGATTCATGTGTGCATGATCCCTTTCCTACTCCATTATATGATGAAATATTGGATAATTTTGGAGGACAAGAATCTTATTCATTCACAGATGGGTTTTCTAGGTATCACTAGATCAGGATTGTGCTCAAATATCATAGTAAGACTACCTTTGCAACTAAATGGGGATCATTTCAATATACAATCATGCCCTTTGGCTTGAAGAATGCACCTGCCATATTCTCGTGCATCGTAGTAGCTTCCTTCAAGGATTTTATCCATAAGTTCCTAGAAGTATACTTTGATCATTGGACTATTTTTGGGCTATTGAAAAAGCATGTTCCAAATATATGCTTAATGTTGGACACCTCTAGAAAGTACCAGATCTCATTGAACTTGAAGAAATGTATATTATGTGTGCAATTTGGGATACTACTGGGACACATTTTCTGTTAGCAAGGATTTATGGTAGATCCTGTGAAGATCGCAATGATTGTTAATCTGGCGATACCCGAGAATATCAAACAATTGCGCTCAATATTGGGGCACACTGGCAATTATTGAAAATTCATTCACAGTTATGCGCTGATAACTATGCCCATGGAGAAGCTACTCAAGAAGGATGTGATTTTGTTGGGATGAGGAATTTCAGAAGAGCTTTTAATTTTTAAAGGAAAATATGGTCACTCCTCCCATACTGGTCTTTACAAATTGTTCAAAGGTGTTTCATGTGCATGTTCATGCCTCCTGTATCACGCTTGAATCTATCTTAGCATTGCCAAGAGCTGGAGAGATTTATCACCCTATTTCATATGCAAGCCACAAACTATCAAGCAAAAAATAGAATTGTTCAACCATGGAAAGAGAAGGATTAGTAATGATTTATGTGCTGCAAAATTTTTTCCAATATCTGTTAGGAGGCCATTTTAAGATGTTTACTGATCATTCTGCTTTAAAGTGCCTAGTCAATAAGCCTGTGTTGGGGGGAAGATCTACAGGTGGCTGTTGCTATTCCAGGAATATGAGTTTGAAATCATCATGAATCCAAGAATACTGAATGATGGACGAGGCCATCTGTTGCACATCGAGACTGGTGAAGAACCTATGAACTTGGAGGATGGATTTCCAGACGCGTAGTTGTTTTTGATCAAGGTGGTTGAGGATAATTTCCTTGATATTATTCAGTTTTTGACTACTAGAAGTGTGCTGGATGAATATGCAGTTCAACAAAAGAAAGAGCTTGTGGAGCGCACAACAAACTTCACTATTATTGCGGGAAATTTGTACAAAATGGGTGGAGATAAAGTTCTGCAGAGATATTTTTTGGAGTATGAAAGGCGTGCAATCCTATATGAAGCTCATGGAGGGGTTTCCGGTGGTAATTATGCAGGTAAGGCCACCACGCAGAAGATTCTGCAAGTTGGGTTATGGTGGCCCACATTGCACAATGATGCCTATGCACATTTTGGCACATGTGATGTATTCCAAAGAACCGAAAAGCCATCGTGCAGAGACGAGATGCCCTTGCATCCAAAAATGGAACTGTAAGCATTTGAGAAATGTGCTATAGAATTCATTGGACCTATCACTCCTCTAGGCAAGAAGAGTGGTGCAAATTACATAATCACAACACCAGACTATGTAAATAGGTGGGCTGAAGCTAAACCTGTGAAGGATTGTACTGTGGATACAACTTTGTAGTTCATATCTAAGAATATTGTGACTCGCTTTGGATGTCATAAGATTCTCATAAGCGATCAGGGTACGTATTTTGTGAATGGCACCATTGAAGCATTGATAGATGAATTTTGGATGCATCATTAGAAGATCACTCCCTATCACCCACAGGCGAATGGTGCGGTGGAAGAATTCAATAAGTTGGAGAATGCGCTTACCAAGGTGTGCAATGCTAACTAGAATGATTAGGATGAGCGCATACTTGCAGTTCTCTGGGCATATCGGACTACATGTAAGAAGGTGAATGGGAGGACACCATTCAAGATGGTATATGGGAAAGAAGCTATGTTTCCAATGGAGTTCATTGTTCCTATTCTATGCATTGCAACATTAAAAAATATGGCAGAAGAAGATGCTATGGGGGAACGACTGTTGCAGTTGGTCGAACTGGATGAAGATCAGTTTATTTCCAATTATCATAGGAAAGTTCATAAGGCGTGTGAAAAAATGTGGCATAATAGATACATCAGGAAAAAGGTATTCAAGGAAAATTATTTGGTCTTGTATATGACAACATGTTTGCACACCACCCAGGGAAGTTGAATGTAATACCCAAAAATGGGAATAGCAGCAATATAGCTCATAAAAATGTAGAACACAGAAAATATAAACATGGAATAATAGGGATCAATATAAAACCATCATTTTATTATACTATTAGCAACCATATACAAAAATATCATGAGGGACAAGCCACTCAAGTAATTAAAACAAACCTCCAATGAGTAGAACAATCAACACATGAGTTGCGGCAACTGTATAGAATGCCGGAGTGAAGTGAAAACGATGTATATATCAGTGTAGTTGCTGATAAATACATATATAAATGAAATGTGGCTGATATAAACAAAATAAATTCCCAACAAAGAAGATGTGGGCTCTAGTACCTGATTTCTAGCCAACCCAGAAAAGATTACAAGAAATATCAACAAAATATACAATGTGACAAATAACCTTGGGGTTGAGATGTCACTGCAAACTAGATTTGAATGGAATGAGGCTATGACAGATCTGAAATGATGATGTCCTCCTCCAATGGTAGTTCTAAATACAAGGTTGATCCCTCTACTCAGAAATAGACCCTCCTTATGAGCTCAATGAACCCTCCCAGCAACTGCCTGCAAAAATAACGCAGTTCAGAATTGTGACTGCACTGTGAGGGACGTTAGATGGTTGGCCTGATGCCAAATATGTGAAAATATTCCCAGGAGCCCTAATTTCTGATCCTCCAATGGATAGGCTACCTCTCCAGTGAAAAACAAGATCAGAAATAGCTGTATGTGATCCTCCTTTGCTGCACCCTGCAACACAACCCAGCTCTAAATAGAAACTGTGCTGTAGTTGAAGGAGGTAGCTTGGCCAAAATTCCAGAATGAGGAAATACAACCCAATGAACGTCTCCTTCCCTGAGGATGAGGTAGGGATTCTCGACCAGGAACACCCTTGTGCTAAACAACACAACAACCCTGCTAAACAGCAAGAGGAAGAAAAGTCTAAATAGATCAATATCAGAATGATAATCTAAAAACATGAATAACAATGGTTGCCATCCCTCCCATATATGGCATGAGAGCTTCCTCACATTGGGTCCCATCCATACTTTCCACCAAGCTCATGCAAGTTTTCCTCCACTAAAACTGCGATGTCTCATCATAAAGACCACTCCTCCATGACATCGTTGTTGATTTGGTCAAAGTTGACTGAATCAACATTATCAAATCCCTGTTCACACCCAAAGGTGCTTAATCCAGCTACTTATTCTTCCTCCTTTCACATTAGGAGTGTTATTATTCCTTCTAAAGGGGTTTTATGGGTCTCCCCACCTACTTATTCACCTACCTAGTGATAAAACCAACTATAATATTCCTTTTAGATGAAGGTTAAATTTTTGGAATATTGCATTGAAGATGCATTGGCCTAGGGCCATATGTTATTAAGGAGATCACTGATGGAGGAGTAGTGCGCCTGGCCACGAGTCAACATAATCTGCAATAAATCTTCCCTCCAATGGTTCCTCCCAAGTATGCAAAACCAAATGGTGTACATCATGAGAAAGTGGAAGGTGTAAGTGGAAACCTTCTTTTTGTCCAATGGCCTACTTAAGGTAGGAGTGATGAAACATGGGGAATATCATCCCCAATGAGAGTCTCCCATACCCATGCTATCATCCAAATGAAATGAGCCATCCTAGGTAGCTCATCAAATAAATCCTCAACCCTTGGTCTATGCAATGTGTTGGGGCTGCATGGAGAGTTTAGATTCTTCCATCCAAGTTGTTTCTCTCTCCATTTATGGTAAGTGTGGGGTTTTTTCTAATCTTGGGCTGAAATGACATGGCCTCCAAGAATGGCCCAAGTTACCCCACCAAACAAATCAACCATGAAGTGCCTCCTCCAAGAACTCAAGTTCTCCAAATGGCTCCTCCCACATGAAGAAAATAGATGTAGTATAGCAATCATGGTTTGCCCATTGTTTCTCCTGAAACATGAAACATGTACAGTAGGGAGAATCATACTCCCAATAGGCACCTTCAAATCTCGTCCCACTCTCCAAACAAATCTTCCCATGAACATAAGAATATCAGCAATATATGGAAGCAAAAACCAATGAAAAGTTGTCCTTTGACAACCGAAAAGTGGATTATAGTTCCACACATGGAACCAGCGCAGTGCATCCCTTGCCTGCCTCAAAATAAAGAATAACAAGTTCCCTTCCATTGACCTATTTTATGCCACTATCATCCCATAAGATGGAATCATGAAGAAAAATTTTGGTTTCAATTGTGCACACCAAGAATCATGTGGCTTCCCCCACAAACCACGAATAGAATAGCCAACCTCAATGCTGAAATTGGCCCTAAGTACATCATAATATAATATGAAAGAAGGGATAATCCTCCTTGGTACAACATGCTGCTCATATAAAGTAAATAAGTACAAATCATAATGCAAAATTGTACCTTCTCTACCATGTACTTTGGTCCTTGAGCTGAAATGGCTCAAATGAAAATTTTCCCTCACTCTCAATGAGTAGGGAAGTGGTTGTGACAACCTCTCCATCACCATCCAGGCTATGCATCTCTCCTCATGCTGATATAAATCCTGCTGAATGCCCTCCCAAGTGAACTCCTCCATCAAAGAATGAAATGCATCAAAGTGCATGGAAAGAAAGTCCACATGTGCTGCATGTAGTCACTTCCTTTTGAGCTCAAAAACTCTAGTCAAGAAGAATTTTCCAAAAGAATAGATGACCTTATCCACCACCATGTATCTATCATCTCCCTCTGGGTCACAAGAATCATGCAAGCACCAATATACTTGGAGTAATCTTCCAAGAGTTGAGACCTCCAATATGGATCAATCCTCCTAAGAGACAACGCTGAAGATCTGAAATGTGAAGCTCCCCACATGTTTTTATCTTCTCCTTTGACATCCCACATGTCAAAGTCATCCTCCAAAGTGCTGGAATTTCCATCATGCAGCTGCTCATGCTCAAATAGCAGTGGTGACTTTTGGAATTTGGCCTCCCATGAGAAGCTACCATCCAAAAAGAACCTCCTGATTTTGGCCAATGTAAGCATGAGTGGCCTCCATATACTCCAAGGTATGGAGGATTACTTCCTCAAGGGAAATACCCTCTATTTCTCCAAATCCATGGAGTAGCTCCCTTGCACCTGAAGGTGCCATCCTCCATCACTGCAGTAACTTCTGTCAGCATAGTATGTGTAGTGAGAGTGGGTAATGCTGAAAATGGGAGAATGTCTCCCTCCTCCTTGAGTCTATCCCAAACTCTCTGCGTTGTACTAGAATCCTCCAAGGTCTTCACCCCTCTGGAATCTAAGAGTGGTGAACCAAATGGCAAGATGTCTCTCACAAACTCTAGATCTGGTGGCCTCCCAGGTGGAATGCCCCCATGTAGTGAGACATCAAAATATGAAGTGGACTGTATATATGAGTGGATTGATTTGTCCCTCTCTTACCTACAAAATACAGTCTCCTCCTTTTGTGTAGAAACCTCCCAAAGTAGATAAGGGTGAATTCTCATCATCCCTTCATGCTGATCCTCCTTTTCCTCCATCTCACAATCCACAAAAATTGATACACACTGCTCTGGAATTGTGCCTTGGTTCCCACATGTTGGATCATTTGGAACTCCTTGCAAAGACACAAGGGCTCCTATAATGGAGGCAATGGCTCCCTTCCCATATCCATGTGGTGATGGATCTCCTCCCGATGGTACAACATTGTTAGCTCTTCTTTTCTCTTCCTCTTCATTAATATGTGAGAATGCCTCATCATCAATGAGAGACCCTTGATCTAGGTCTTCCCTTGAAGGAGGAACCTCCATGTCTTCATTTATAGAAGAAGGCTCTTCAAGAAGTGGGGATCTTGCCCTTGGTAAGGTATCATGCATGTTTCCATCCCGTTCAACAAAATTATGGAGTGGAGTTGGAAAAATAAATCTCTTCAACTCATGCAAAAGTTTTGAGTTTAACAAGAGATATTTTACAACGTTTAAGATCAAATCTCCTCACTAATTTCTTAGTGAACCCTACATAAGTGTTTACATTTGCATGATGAAATGAAGTAGAACTATAAAACCACCAATCATGGGCCATACCTTTGAGGTGCAACACTGCTACTCTAATGGCCTCCTTTTCTGAAACTTGGTGTAGCTGAAAATAGGAATCTAGCTCCTCCACCCAAGCTTTGGCTGTGCACTTTGTTGATCCATCAAAGTTAGATAGAAATATTCTACCTCTCTTGCTTCTATTATGGTTGCTAGATCTTCTCTCTTCCTTGAGTTGGAAAAACCCTTGGAATTCCAAGTGCTCTTTGAATCTCCGTGATTGAGACTCATACTCCTGAAGATAGTCACTCAAGGTCTCCTTCCTTGGTGCATCTTCTTCCTCCATCTTTCTTGCAGTGAATGTGGGAAATAAACTGCACTATGGATCTGCATGTGTGGCTGAATGTCCACACCCATCATGTGAATACCCATGGCTTGCTTCACTTTCAAACCCTCTTGAAGTTTTTCTACACCTCTCCCCTTTCATCTGCTTGAGATCTTCTTTGATATTCTTCACAGTTTGGAAAAGAAGTTGGGAGATCCTCTCTTCCTTAATTTCTCCAAATAATGGAGTCATGCCTTTTTTTATTCTGTAAAAATTCTCTTT
Source organism: Pinus albicaulis (assembly GCA_034641835.2). Classification (NCBI taxonomy): domain Eukaryota; kingdom Viridiplantae; phylum Streptophyta; class Pinopsida; order Pinales; family Pinaceae; genus Pinus; species Pinus albicaulis. The sequence continues at coordinate 2,010,459 of MU968317.1, forward strand.
TCTGTGAGAAGAAGCTTCTCCTTCTAATGACATAATGTCTTGAATGCACAGGTTGAGCCAATATTATGCTCCGATAACACTGTAATATCCCAAAATGGGAATAGCAACAATATAGCTCATAAAAATCTAGAACATAGAAAATATGAACATGGCATAAGAGGGATCAATATAAAACCATAATTTAATTATAATATCAGCAACCATATACAAAAATATCATGAGGGACAAGCCACTCAAGCAAATAAAACAAGCCTCCAATGAGTGGAATAATCAGCACATGAATTGCTGCAACTGTATAGAATGCCAGAGAGCAGTGACAACGCTATCTATATCAGTGTAGCTACTACTAAATATATATATAAATTAAATGTGGCTGATATAAACAAAATAAATTCCCAACAAAGAAGATGTGGGCTCTAGTACATGATTTCTAGCCAACCCGGAAAAGATTGCTAGAAATATCAACAAAATATACAATGTGAAAAATAAACCTGGGGTTGAGATGTTACTGCAAAATGGATCTGAATAGAATGAGGCTATGAAAGATCTGAAATGATGATGTCCTCCTCCAATGCTATTTCTAAATAGAAGGTTGATCCCTCTACTCAGAAATAGACCCTCCTTATGAGCTCAATGAACCCTCCCAACAACTGCCTGCAAAAATAACGTAGTTCAGAATTGTGACTGCGCTGTGAGGGATAGTAGATGGTTAGCCTAATGCCAAATATGTGAAAATATGCCTAGGAGCCCTCCTTTCTGATCCTCCAATGGATAGTCTACCTCTCCACTGAAAAACAAGCTCAGAAATAGCTCTATGTGATCCTCCTTTGCTGCACCCTACAACACAACCCAGCTCTAAACAGAAACTGTGCTGTAGCTGAAGGAGGTAGCTTGGCCAAAATACCAGAATGAGGAAATACAACCCAATTAACCTCTCCTTCCCCGAGGATGAGGTAGGGATTCCCAACCAGGAACACCCTTGTGCTAAACAACACAACAACCCTTCTAAACAACAAGAGGAAGCAAAGTCTAAACAAACCAATATCAGAATGATAATCTAAAAACATGAATAATAATGGTTTCCATCCCCTCCATATATAGCATGAGAGCGTCCTCACATTGGGTCCCATCCATACTTTCCACCAAGCTCATGCAAGTTTTCCTCCACTAAAACTGTGTTGTCTCATCATAAAGATCACTCCTCCATGACAACACTATTGATTTGGTCAAAGTTGACTGAATCAACATGATCTAATCCCTGTTCACACCCAAAGGTGCTTAATACAACTGCTTATTCTTACTCCTTTCACATTAGGAGTGTTATTATTCCTTCTAAAGGGGTTTTATGGGTCTCCCCACCTACTTATTCACCTACCTAGTGATAAAACCAACTATAATATTCCATTTAGATGAAGGCTAATTTTTTGGAATATTACATTGAAGATGTATTGGCTAGGGCCATACGTTGTTCAGGAGATCACTGACGGAGGAGTAGTGTGCTTGACCACATTGAGTGGAGAATATATTCTCTGGTATGTCAATGTAAGCCAATTGAAACCATATAGGGATGATCCTGTGCGCATCAAATGACTATATGGCCAGAGTATCATACATGCGCAGACGGGATGGCGAATGCACAGAAAGATGCGACGCATTTACGGTATCTACCAGAGGAGGTTGGTCGGGTCGCAAAGATGCCAAAATATAGCCATTGGAATAGTAAATATGGAAAACACAACTTTATTATCGTTTATGGGAGTGTTTAGGTTACATTTAATGAAGGGATTTTTCCAGATTTGGGACCATTTTGTCATTTATGGAGACGCATTAATGCTTAAGGGACCATTGAAGATGTGCTAAAAGTATAAATATGACCTGTGGGGTTGCAATAGTTCCATTTTATTTCTGAGTGAATTATTTTCCCTAAGCTCCTTGATTTCCATAGCTTACTCATTGTCTATGTCTGGTTTGGATCCAGGATTCGAGGAGGAGTTGTGCCGAAGAGGGTTGGGTTGCATAATTCTATCGAGTATGACTGCTACGCACCCCGAAGATAATTATGCTACACTAGAGGTTCCTATTGCGCTGATGGATGAAACCCCTACACCCACAAAAACGAATAAGGGTCAAACATCTAGAACAAGGAAAACCCTGAGAGAAAATACCCCAAAGTTGCGCTCTATTGTGGCTAAGTGCCAAAAATGACCAGTGGCGGAGGTCCCTTAGACAATTGAGGATGAAGAGGAGGATGTGGTCGAAGTAGCCTCATTCTCGCAGTTTCCGACCTATGTCGCCCCTTGAAAACTATCAGTAGCAGTGCCCAAAGACCTTGAGAAGGTGAATTCAAGTATCAATATGCCCTTGATTAAGGAAAACATCCTAGTGGAAGGTGATATGTTCGCAAAAGTGCCACAACTCAGACTAGAGTATTGGGATATTACAGAAACTGATAAATTTCTTGAACTTGCACCAGAGCTATACCTAGACCATGTCCAGTATGAAGGAGGAATCGTGCATCCCAAGCCAAAGAGATGGGTGATGGGTCTGCACAAGGCAGACTTGTTGAATTTAGTACAGATCCCTCAATTTGGGAACAATCCAATAAATGATATATTTTTCCGGAAATTGGTCACGCTCATGGATGATGATGCACTATGGTTGGGAGAGCACGTTCCCAGTGATGTTACGTTGATCCATAGGATCAATATCATACCTTCTAAAGGCACAGACCCAATCATCGATTTTGGAGGAAAAGTGCAAGAAAAAGCCGTCATAGAACATATCAAAGTTAAGTAACATGTCTCGCAAAAAAGCTGAGGGATTTTGGTGAGTGAGATAAATGATCTTGTTGTTCAGTTTGGCACACTCATATTGGCCCACAAGATGATTCACAAGTGTAGGCCCAAGGAGGTTCCTGCACATGTAATTTCCCTCGTAGGACAGTGCGAGAAAGGTGTAATCAACAATTGTTCCCACTATTTATGCAAAGAATTTTTGGAGAATGTCCACAAAGCACAGGAAGAGGGAAAACAATTTCATTATTCTTGGTTTTTTTGTTGATTGCATTAATCAGGTGGAAGACCCATGAGGAAACCCAGTTTCCTGAGATAGAGCCACAAATGTGTAAGGTCGCACGATACACTACACTCTCGAACTCATCAGACCCCACACGCATCAAGGAAAATAAAATTTTTTGGGTACTGTTCGACACCTTGCTTTATCAGGTTGTGTTGTCTAACCCAAGGTTGTCCTGGACATTATATGAACAATAAAATATGATAGCATATTTTAAGGCCACGTTCCATAATATGCATATCCGCGTGAAAGGTGCAGTGGAGAGAGTGTGATACAACTTACCTTATCTAGTCACAGAGGATGATCTGTTCTACATTACTACAGAATGGCTGCCAGCATGGTTGGAGCCTGGCCTCTCATTTCTAAAAACACCTACCAAGCTGCACATTAGAATCCAACTAGAGAAACCTATTGAGAAGCTAATTGAGAAGTCCACTGAGAAGCCAACAGAGAAAGAAACCATGCCGAAAACAACTGGCGAAACCATTGACTTGGAAAAAGATATTGCACTGCAAAAAAATGGTACTGCACAAAAGGACAACATGGAGCAAGTCGAAGCATATACATCTAAAGGAAAAAAGTGTGGCTCTCAGGATGTTGGAGGATCAAGGAAGAAGAGGAAATGTTCTAAAGACACAGGAGATGAGGTCCTGATGTTGACTGAGGATGACTTAAATGAGATTGAAAACATAGTCATGTTTACAACAGAGGATCATTGGACACATATGGAAGTGCAGTATAAGACTACACTCAAGGTAGTACAGTTTTGTATAAAGGAGCTAAAACTGCAAGCGATCTAGCCACAAACCAACATGCAGCTGCTAGATATAGGCTATATCTTTGCCAGCGATCGAAGATATTCGACTTGTGAAAATCCCTGTACCAGCCATCCATGTACACCCCAATCGACGCGCTTAGTTTCGAGGTGCAGGTGATATTAATATTAGCTTGTCTATTTTGCCTGTAGGAAAGTTGCACCTCATACACTCTATGATCGCATATGAACTTCAGTTCTGTGAGGCCCATGATCACACCACCATTGTAGAATCAAAGACGTAGGCCGTAGAAGCCCAGTAGAAACATCATGCAATGGGAGAAGCCTACTACACAGTCGAAGCCTAGCGCACTGCGCTTAAAGCTAAGATACATCAAGTATGCAGTGAAGTACCGACAATCTTGGCCTCAACTGCCCCTGAAGATAAATTGGAAGGACTAGTTGCCACCCTGAAAGCCTCGTGTTAGCACTCAAATCTACCTCAGGCTGAAATGAAGTAAAACTCAAGGCTACATCAAACCACGCTCAGCCTCGTAGCTAGCCCTACGAGGACAGGAGAGGGCTCTCTCCGTCAATCTCGAGAAAATAAGCAATAGGATGCGAGATGACTTACAATAAGAACTGATTTTAGGCTAGTAAAGAGATAGGTATGTTTGTTTTTTGGTTTTTGGTTTTTCGCTGGAGTAATGGGAAAACAAGTTTTGGGTCCGGGGATAAGGTCAGACCTTTGCAGAGTTCAAGCTGGGGCGAGGTAGGTGATTGATCTTGATGCTTTAAATTGGATTTATGGATAGTTTAGACCGACGAGGAGCTGAAGAGGGCAAAGAAGAACTTGGATCCTCTCCAAACAGCTGAAAACATATAGAACTAACTGAATTCAAAGGCCAAGCACTGTAAACAATGGATTCAACCTTATTCACTCATTCAATTTAGTTCAGAAGCATAATGAAAGGATGGCATACATTAAACATGGAGAAAATTACAGTAAACAAAGAAGAAACACCATCAAGAACAGAACACCACAAGGATCCCAACAAGTGCCGCAAAACCCCTGATCTTTCCTTAGCCAAAATATGAAAAATATGTACAATGATATCAAAAGTATCCCAAGAGTCCAACCTCTCCAACCTCTGAAAATGATTGAGAAATTACAATATATAGATCACTCTAACACCTTTTACCACCTCTAGGGGTCGAATTCCCTCTTCAGGGATCAGTTTCAACCAATTCTATTCATGGAACTACAATCTAGGTAGCTAACAACTTGCCTCTAAAAGAGTGGAAACTGATCCATTACATGATTTTTACCTTTTTTGTGAGTGAATCTTCTAGAAGAGATAAAAATAAGCCAAAGTTACATGCCAAACATGAATTTACATCATAAAAACCCAAAAATTCTATCCATAAGCAAAACTGGTCCATAATAGGCGAAATACTGAGCTGGCAGCTGAAAACTCAGAAAAATCTCTAGGTGGGTCGCTCCTGAACTACGTGGGTCGCTCATGTTCCAGGCTGATTTTGAGGTAGCTCCCGACATCCAAATTGAGCTCATGATAGCTCGTTGGAAAGCCCTGGATGTATAATTTCCAACCCAAGTGGAATTTCTGAATTTGGAGTTGATTTGACCCTCCAAAACCTCATTCTTCCAGAGGTACTTCCTGCTGGTGCAAAAGGTGGCAGCAAGGTGGTTTTCATGGTGTTTTTGAGCTGTTTGACCATCCAGATTTTGTTGAAATGCTAAGTTGACTTCAGAGGATGCATAATTAACCATGAAAAATCCAAAAATGTAAAATCTCCTCCAGCAAGTGTCTCAAAAAAATGCGAGCGCATGAGCGCGCGACCCACGTAGCTGCAAAACCTGTTTTTTAGACCAAAAATTTGAAAATGACAAAATTTTCTCCGAATTTGCCCAAATTCGGAGCGGAGGTCCTCCATCATGTGTCTTGCTCAGTCAATGAAGCCTCGGCCAAAATCCGAAGTGGATCAGGCCTTTTCCGCCATTTTAGTGCTCTCCTGGTGCATGCAGTTCCTGTGATGAAAACATTGTCTTGGTTGTATGATGTGTTGTTGTCAGTCATGATGTAGCAATGTGTATGTTCAACCTGTTGAAAATGAAAAATGGGACCTTGGTGTCTTTGTCTCCATCATTATCCTGTGAATGTACCTGCGCTGATGAAGAAGGCGAGACCCCTTCCCCGCCATGTGGAGATAGTACTCGCGTTGCTGATGAAGTCAACGAGACCCCTTCCACCCCGGGTGAAGATAGTACTCGTCGTGATGTTGAAACAAAGCTCTGTGACTTCTCTGATATGTTACCACTACTGGTGCACTGGTATGCTCCATCTCAGTGCATCAACCTCAACGATTGAGTCACTGTCCGACTCCTGCTCATACTCTGACTCTGTCTTTGTCATGGCCTGGAACAAGATATTGGCACTATGTATACTGATATAGATGCAGTGAAAAGAGAGTTATGATGTGTGTTTCAACACCCAATAAATATCCCACCGTCAAAACACCATCAAGGAATCAAATCATGGATAAAATCTCAGCTTTAAATGGATTGGAAAAGGCACAATCTCTGTTTTGAATGCAAGTGAAATTCTGACCAAAAGGGAGCAGGCAACCTTCAAAATATTGAACAAGTCTAGTCAAAGGGAGATCATGGCATCATATAAATGTTTTTGTCCATGAGTAATAGCAACAAAAGTGTCAATGGGCAGTTTGAAACAAAGTCATGAGAATGTTTTTACATTGGGAAGTGAGACATAATACAACCACAGTCACTATTGAACAAAGGTTTTAAAACATGGTATAATAATAACAATGGTCACAATGGCATAATAGGCATGAGAACAATATGGTTTTGATATTATATGGAAGGCTGGACATATCACTGATATAAGATAAGCAACAAACTCATGCAACCACCCATATCATTTTAAAACCCTGAAAACGATATTGCCATGACTGTGGGGTTTAAATCCTCCATTTTAAATGTTTGAAACCACCAACGATGCCACCGGTGCATTTAAAAACATCAAGCAATTGCAAATAACCTGTTTGAAGGCCGATGAATCGATCCCAAGCAAGACTGGGCGCTCAAAATGAAGTTTCGAACCTCTGTATCTGCGTGGGTCGCGCAGCCTCTGCGTGGGTCGCTCGGCCCAGGTGGGTCGCGCACCTTGCAAACTTGCACTGCTGAACTGACCTGCGTGGGTCGCTCTGCCCAGGTGGGTCGCTCGGCCTCTGCGTGGGTCGCTCACCCTCTTGCCACATAGTGCATTTTGCAGAAAGCTTTTGGAGGCCTTCCCGGTGTCCAAATTGGGCGTGTGATAGCTCGTTGGAAAGCTATTGGAGTCTACTTTCCAACACAAGTGGAATTAGGCAATTTGGATTTCATTTACCCTGTCAAAAATCAAATCTCCCAACACTAGTCAAAATGATCAGAATGAGGCTGCTTCAAGGCAAAGTGCTGTTGCAGTCAACTTTTGAAGGTCTTCCTCAACTCCAAATTGAGCTCATGATAGCTCATTGGAAAGGTATTTCTGTCTAGTTATCATTTGACTCATCATGAAAGTCATTTAGCCAAACATGCTAGGAGAAAACTTGATTTTCCCAAGGTCACTTCAGAGGTGCATTCAATTCTGCTGAGACAACGGTATTTTTGAAATTTCTTCAAAACCATGATACCTGTGTAAAAAGTGAAAGAGGTTTTTCTTCCGTGGAATGTTATGGACAAAAACCTCTCTCAGTTTTCCCAAATTCATCGTTTATTGCTCTAAAACAGCTTTTGAGTGAAACTTATCCCGATGTGTGGAACAAGGGATTTTGTCGAAATGAAGCGAAATGAAGGGGATAGGGGGCTTCTAAATTCTTGGGGAAATTTTGGGAAGTAGGTAGGGATGTTATGAAGCAGGGGAAAGTGGAATCACAGAGATTGAGTGAGGGGAAAGGGTCCAAAAGGGCAAAACACAGGCCTAGCCTAGGAAATTGCCAAGTTTTGGCTAGAAACTAGGGTTTGTGCAAAAATGAGGAATTTGGAGGATCTCAGTGATGGGAAGTGTCTAATAAGGTGAATTAAGTATAGGGGAAGGTGTGTGAACATCAGGATACAAGTTTTTCCGACGATTTGACCATCCAAGAGAAATTACCTCCAAAACCCTAGGAGAGGGAAATGGACCTTACCTAGGCACAACTGAAGCATGAACGAGATGTAAAATGACTCTTTGGAACCTGACATGATGATGGAAACCCCCTGAATGATGATACACTCATCTGAATGGTGACATGGACTGACATTTGGACAACTTTGGAAGGAGTGAAAACAAACCCTAGACCTAATGCCTAGTGACCAAATTTTGCTTGAAGACTCATTGAAATGACAAAATTTGACCTTGACACCTTAAAATCACTTTGTAAGAGCATGTTTGATCACTGAAGGAAGGCTGCAAAGGCTGAATATAACACCTCGCACAATGAATTACAGACTTTCTGGGCCATGTTTGAATACCAAATTGATGATCTGCAAATGAAGTTGCAGCCTGAAAATCCCCCTAAAGTCTACGCAAAGAGGGTTTCTGAAGTGAAGTAGGCCACTAACAATATTGTTGTCGTCGTCACACAGTGTGACAATCTTTTTTATGAGGCTTTGGGTGTCTAGACCTCGGTTCAAAATTAACATGTGGTACAGTAGCTGCGCATCGTGTTTCACATAAAAAAGCAATAGTTTGTTGATATCAGGACAATGACACCTATTATGGTTCTTACACAGCACCTCACCCGCCTACAAGAGGTATGAATCATTCAAAAAGAGATTGAGGACCTATGTCACAAAGAGTAGCTGCTATAGGCAAGAATGAAACCATGGGCTAAGGAGGCTCTCCAGCTCTCACAAACTTTTGATACCACCTTGGAAGCTATTCAATAGACGCAGAGAAGTATCGAGCTGGCCACTGAAGGGCCCAGCACTAAGAAATTGGTTCTTCAAGCGTAGGGTGCTGCTGCGCTAATTCTGGAAATGGTGCTACCTCTCACATCTTCTATCAACACGCTCCAAGATAAGATGAAAGAGAAGACACCACAGTGACTTGGGACAAGTCACATGTTTGTGTTGGGGGCCTGTTGGTGCGGGGTCCCCTGGGTTACACTTTTTGGTATATTTTTGTATAATTTTTGTATATGCATTCTGCATGAATAGGTCAAGGGGATTTAGGGCCGGTCAAAGTCCCTCTTTGATATAAAAGGGTTTTAAGGGTAAACTGTAGGCTTCAAAATATGGTTTGAGACCATAGTATCTACTTGCTAGATTGAATATAAATAGATAGATCAAGTCTAAGGAAGGAATACATAACTTAATTTAGGTAAAGATCTGAAGGCTTATGCGTCTGTGATACTTTCTGTAAGGGTTAAGTATGGGTTGGGTAGAAGGGCTCCTGATGACTGTGTGCGCGGAGACCTAGTCCCGGATGTGTGTGAACTCCGCTGGCTATGTGTGCGGAAGGGGTAAAGCGTAAAGGGAAATTATGATGTACCGAAGTGCTCTAAATTAATACAAGGACTGATTTAGGTGGAAACATTGTGTCAACTATCTGAGTTATCTATTTATTGTTCTGTCTTAAGATCGCTTTACTTCTGTTATGCTTATTTGTATCTGCAAAAATACATCTATTATTTATGCATGAAGTTATATTAATGATTGAATACGTGTATGAATTTTCTTAAGTTATTATGCCTTAATAGATATGAATCTGGTTCTGTTATGGTATATATATTTGCGACGAAGTAATCTGCAATTTTTTTATTGTAATCTGATAAGTAATATTCCATATTTGCGCACAACTCTTTATGATCAATATAAGTCTGCATTCAATCTGTTTAGGGCCACCTCATAATTTTCTCCCTCAGGGTGTGGAAACCTGGTTCCAACACCCCCCCATACTGCTTCAGGTGAGACTCTTATTTTCATAAGCAGGTCATTGCTGAAAGGGCCAGTAGTTGGAGGGTTTGTTGGTTGCACGATAAACTCTAAACCTGGATCAATACCCCACAAGCCAACACCAAAATTTTAAGAAAACTTTAGATCATTGTTGAATCTTGAAGCATCCTGATTAGCATCCCATTGAATACCATTTTTTAAATTCTCTTAGAGAAGCCTTGTTGAAGTAGACTTATTGGCCTTGTTCACCTTACCTTTTTTAAGGGAAATTTGGAGAAGATAAGGATGATTGAAGAGAAACCCTCAGTAGCCTCTTTAAGTCCCTATTGGGACTATCCTGTAGAGTTTTTTGAAGCCTAATTAGAGCAATTGTTGAAGAACCCTTTGTTGGAAACTAGATCGTTATAGAGAGGCGGGGGGGGTGGGGGGGGTGAATCAGTAGTGATGGAACTTATAAAAATTTTCTTCAATTTATTATCCTTTTGACCATGAAAAACCTGAAGCACATTAAAAAATATTAGAGCATGAAACAAAACTAAAACCATGAAAGTAATCACACAATAGACATAAGTGTTTCTACTGGAAAATCCTTCTCCTGGGTCAAAAACCACCCTTAACGCTGTTGCACTGCTCAATATATTTTATTAATTTGTTGAACAAATTTACATGGATCAGATTAAAATCATAAGCTAAAAGACTTGGCTTCCTTCACAGTATGTTGGCATCTATTAGACAGGAAATATTTTTCTCTCTCGGATCTATGGACTACCATCCTTTGAAGGCCAACATGATCAACGGTCCTTTCCCAGCTACCATTGGACTATCGAACTCCTATTCGATGGAGAAATCTATTCCTTATACCGAATCTGTCAAGTCAGTTTATACTATGAAGCCTTTGTGCCTTCACTTCCTCCATGTGAGCCTCATTCGATAATATTTCACACTAGACTCCCAATTAGCTCAACATGAACATCACAAAAGAAACATCGTTCTGAATTAAAAGATACAACAAAATCTGAAGAAAAAAATAAGAAAACACCATCTCCAAATACTCCACTAGCTTCCACAGAATCTCACCAAACCCTTAAAAAAATTCTTAACATGGATGGAATTATAACTGTATAGACATCGTTCAAATTTAATACAATGAGTTGCGAATATAACCTAACAATCAAACGTCGAATGCCAAATGCAATGAAATTAGATAATACCTCAATGAATTCACTATGACCCTTAGATCCATAATCTTTAGATCGGGTTGCAACCATAACTTGAGATGACATCATCAAGATATCCATCGATGAATTGGAAGAGGATTAATTGTGAGAAATCATTTTACTGTCTTATAAAGGAAATGGATCCTTAAGAACAATGGGTGTGGGTGAACCTTTGACGAACTTAGTTACCTCATCCCGATGAGGGCATTATTTTGTGAAATGATCTTCGTCACAAGTTAAACATGGATAACAAGGTTTCTTTTTCTTGTCAAATGGTTCAATTTTATCTATTTTCTCTTTTGAAGAGTTATTCTGTTTGTTTTTACCCTTCCCTCTCTTTTTACCCTTGGTTTAATTGGTCTTAGCAGTAGATGAATCTACGATTTTAATTTCGAAAGTATTTTCCAGAGAAGATTATCCTTTAGGTGAATCAGGTAAAGTTATAATCAGAGTGGTAGATTTAGATTTTTTGTTTTTCTCTTAGATGTGTTAGCTGTACCAATTACCCCATATGCGGCATGAGAACCAGAAGGAGTCCTGGTAACTTGACCAAGGTGAGTTAAATCTAAAATATTTTCATACAAACTGCCAGACTGCGTGTAAACAAGGTCTAGGTATTGGGCTTGAGTAATAACCTGCGCTTCCATGAAAACGCATCCTTTGGCTACATATTTAGTGATATTTGGGAGTAAAGAGTTAATAAACCATTCAACCAGAATTTGATTTGGAATAAAAACATTGAAAAAACGATGTCTATGTATCCATTCATGAATCTGATCTAAAATATAAGTAGGCATACTTTGTTTGAGTGAGGTCAAAAGCTCCGTACCATTATCATAACGGACTGGTAACTTAAAATGAGTTAGGAAATAAATGGCTAAGGAATTGAAATTTTTGAAAGAGACTCGTGGTAACTCAATGTACCACTTCGTGGTTGAACCAATCAAGGTTATTTGAAAAACTCTTAATCGAATGGAACCATCGATTAGAGAGTTTCATGTGCACCATAGATTATAAGTCATAACATGGTTTGAAGGCTCCTCTCCTTATTTTCCTTCAAAATTCAGAAAGTCACTGGGAAATTTAGTAGGCATGGTCGGCCAAAAAGGAAAATAATAAATAGGATCATTTTTTATCCGAGACAAGTCTAGTAAATCCAAATTTTATATAAAAGTTAACCGTCGGTTAAGGTCTTGCTGAGAAAATTGATAACCCTGAGGGACAAGTCTGGTACTTGGAGGAGGGTATCCAAGATATCCTGGAATAGCCTGAGCAATTGGAATGTGCATACCCTTATCCATACCATATTGAGGTTGAGATGGCATCTGAAATGTGTGAACAGGGTATGGTTGACTCTAGAAAGGAATATTTAGTCTCGTTTTTCCGAATTGATATTGTCCCTGAAATGATTGGCCCTGAACAAATTGACCTTGAAAAGGTTGACCTGTAAAAGGTTTCCCTTGAAAATTTTGACTTGTTTGTGTGGCTACTACACCAGGTTGTCCCAAAGATACTTGAGGTATAGATTGCATTGTAGGTCCAGTTTGATAAATGGTTTTCTGGGGGATGGCCTATGTGGAAGTTGGCATTGAAATTTGAAGGGTGGTAGCAATAGAGACTTGAGAAACTCTGGGCATGGATGTGTGAGGAATTCTGGTTTGATAAAAAGACGTTGGCATAGTAGGTTGGACGGGAGTATGAGGAGTACTCAGACCAGCTTGCTAACTACTTGGCATAGATAGCCCCAGTGTAATTTGAGGTGTTATCACTAAACTAAGGCTGATTGTCCTGCTCGACAGTCAATTCAGTGTAATTTTTTCAAACCACTTATGGTTTGAAGTTATCCCTTCTGAGCTAAGAGGGCTCTCTCAAGAAAATGTATGATATTTAATAGAAAATTCTTAGAACAAAGATGGCTAACTCTTGAGTTTGTTTTGAATGTTTTTTAGCAAGTGAATTGTGTGAGTTAATGGCTACCATTGGGTATGGAGTCAGTGTGAAACTTAATTACATAAAAAATCTTTCATGGAAGCTGAGGCATGTGTACTCTCGTAAAACTCATAAGAAATAACTTGAACGGAAAAATAGATGCATAAAGGAAGTTGGAGCATATTTAACTATGAATTCAAAATTATTACACATAAAGTGAGTTGAATAGACATTAAAAAGGCAGATAAGACAAATACATAAGAGTACATGAAGAATCTCAGGTCTGAAAGTAGGTTTCTGCAAATGTATATTATTGACTGGAAAATACTGCAATAGTAGCATATGGGTTAGACACCTTTTACATGAAGTCTGAAACCTGGGTTAGGCCCTCGAAACTGCTAAAGACACCTTATCCCAAAAGGAACTGATTACAAGGAGAGAATGTAGAGATATTTCTGTTTACAAAGAGTTTAAAACCTAATAGAACTCTAAAACCATTAAATTTATTAACAACTTTTAAATTACCCATACATGATGATTCTTATCGAACAAGACATATTTTTCCTGAGGTGGCAATGACCATGAATAAGTGATGAACATCCATACTAGAATCTAGGTTCTAATTCTCGAATTTTTAGGATGTGTTGTTATGCTTGATGATGTGGCAAGAATGATGAGCTAGCAGTCCATTCACCTTCCTTGCTAAATTTTCTTACCAACCAGAGTCTCCACTGATACACTTGAACATATCATGATGACTCATGTGCTCCCAAAAAACATTTAATGCTTCAAAAACATCAAAATTTCCCCTCGCTACAAAAACAGAGCACTTAAGGCAAGTATGTAGCGAAGAGTTTGTAGCATTTTCCATTTGGAAATTTCTGCAACTATTTTGACTTCTCAGCTAATTTGAGGGTCTTCGTTCAGAAAAAAAAATTAAATACATGCGTTTATACACTCCTCTTATGATAAAATTTGGAAATTTTATCATAAAATAATCTTCAGCGAGTTCGTAGCGAAAAATCAGCCCTAATCCTGGAGTACGCTATGAACTTGCCTGATACTTTCCAGAATTTGAAATTGCCACTTCTTGCCTCCAAAAACTGTGCAGATCTATGCGAAATGATGAGAGGGAGAATTTTAAAAATAAATTGGCTCAAAACATGTCTTACCCTCAAGAGGCAGCAAGTTCATCCACCACTATCATTTTCAAGGCTTTTTTCTTTAACTTTGTCTGCACCATTTCCATTTGAATTTCTAACTATTTGACTTGATTTTACAGCTTATCCTCTCTACTTGCAACCACCCGTTTCTCCTCATGATGTGCTTCATCATCCTGTGCAGGGGTAGTGTTATCTTTAGCATTTTCTTTGACCTTTCTTCCACTTCATCATAGAAGTCATAATTCTTGTTGACTTCTTTCTTAAAATCTGTTAGCTCCTTCCTTTCTTGTTTAAAGTCCTCCAACTCCATCTTGGTCTCTAAAACTTCATCTCTGGTTTCTTTAATTTTCTCTCTAAGAAGCTCCACTTCAGACTTCTCTTGGATCTTCTCTTTTCCTTTTTGTGACTTGGTGATTTCTAGACACTTCTTCTTCATTTTGGTTCCTTTTATCTCAATGGGGTCTCTTCAATATCAATGGCCTGTAAAATGTCTTCAAGTTTACCTTTTCTCTCTGTTTGACTCCTGGTGATTCTCCTATGAGCCTTTGTATCATTTTTGAGCTTTCTTCTTGTAGGTGTTGGATGAGGTGCCACTGTTTCCTGAAAATCTTTGATCTCTACCTCCATGGGCTCTACTATAGGTTTCACTTCTTCCTCAGGTTCAACCCCTACTTCAGATATGGGCTCTTTATCCTTCTTGGGAGTGTTTTTCCTTGACTTGGATGTCTTATTTGGAGTAAGAACATATACATCATAACCACTTAAAAACGAAAAGATAGCCCAATCCCTATTCAATTTATTCAATTATTCCATAACCAACAACTTGATTAACCCATAATGACATATGGATGTGTCACTACTCTCATGTCTAGCTTTCACTTTATCAAACATCTTACCTAAGCTTCTGAAAATAAAAATGGGAAGATCTAGGAGTTTTTTACCTATGAAGTGGAGTAAGAGAGTGAAATGATACTGGTAGATGATGTGAAATATACCCTCACATGTACAATACTTTTGGATTACCATCAACAACTTTGCGTATTTTTCCTTAAGGCAACTCTTGGATATACCTAAGGTCATATCAACTCCTATATGCTCCTGCTTCATAAACGTATCACAATTCTGAAGTTTAAACTTGGTTTCCTTGAACCATTCTTCTCCTGACCTCGAAATTTCTGTTGCTTGTGAAATAGTCTCAGGAGAAACTGTAAAACTCAATATGCCAAACTTTGAAGCTGTGCCAAAAAAGTTGACAGCAAAATATTTGGAGACTTTTGCATGGTACCCCTGCAGATTTTGAAAAATCTCTTGCAGCCAACATTTGTGAAGGCTTCTGCAAAACTTGGATCTCCATAAGTAGTTCCAGGTCCATAGCCTCATATCTGACTATAGATCCTCCTTTTTTGGTCTTCGTATGTGAATCCATGTCATTCAATACAACACTACTCTGCTTCAATTCTTGACACTTGCAAAAATTGTATAAGACATCAAGCTGCTTTTTTGGGTGATGTGGGAGATGACTTAAAACAACATCTAGACAAGAGATGGAAGTGAAAAGTGCTGGAAATGGATCAATAAACTCACAATAATTGAAAGGTAAGTGTTGTTGCTTGAATGGATGAAGGCTATATTAGGAAATAAAAGAGGGAGGGAAAACATAATGATGGTGGTGTGATGATTACCATGAATGTAATACATCGAATGATGACTCATAACAGATATGCACATGATGACAGACTGAACTCTAACCACTGAAAATATGAAAACACACTGATCCCCTCACTGCTAGCAGAAAAACACAAGGTCGTAGCGAATTCAATTAGTGGGATGACAAATTCACTACGAAATTGTTAAGTGAGTCTGTAGCGAAAACAAATTGTATTTCACAGAAAACGTTGCGGACTTAGGTAAAATGTGCCAAGTGTCAAGAAGTGACTTAATTGACCTCATGCATTCATATTTTTGAATTTTACCTCTAACAAGACCTTATTCACATGACTGATAACCACTTAAACCCTTTAGGAATAGATACCAAACATGAAATTTGATCAATTTCATGAGTTTATTTGACCAAAACAACTTGACCTAACTCAAAAATACACTGCTAACCAACCTAATTGTTATTAAGGATAACATGAGGTATTACCTGGACATCTTGTTAAACTTTAGTATAACCAAATGATCAAATTGGTTAAGCGGGTTGATTGTAAGGCATCTGTGGGGTATATTGAAAAGGATATTGAGTAAATGAAGGATTCCATATAGTGTTCATCCTTGGATAAGGAGTTCTTAATGATGTTTGTGACACATATGGTTGACCATAACCAGTTTGAGGGATTGGACCATAACTTTGATAATTAACGGGTAAAGTTTTCCCTACAACTGTAGGATAAGTCCCAGTATAAGGCTGTCCTCTCAGAAGAGGTTGTTTCCCCTTAGGTGGAATGTAACCACCTAATGAGTTAACTTGAGGGGAATTCCCAGAAATCATATGAATGTAGTCCATAGTCAAATTTTGGGCAGTAGACTATGTTAAACCAATTGACACAGTAGAAGCTTTAGGTGAAGGATATTCTTCTGAAAAATTTCCAGTAAGTGACTGGTACCTAGCAGGAATAGAAAGAACACCATACAACAATTTTTCTGGAGAAGATGAGAACATGGATGAATCAATAGACATGTTTCCAAAAGCCATATCAAACATACTATATCTAGGTAAAGAGTAAAATGGGATTCAATGACGTGGATGACCATAATGAGATGAATGTATAAAGGAAGGGATGGTAAGGTACCAAGGATTTGGTTTAAAAGGTGAAAAAGGTAAATCTAAAGGAAAGTTCGGTTCATCGGGCTGTAATTATAAAGAAATATGACGAGTAGGAATTTATTTCTCTTCTTCATCAGTTATCTCTTCAATGCTAACAAGGCCATGAGGAAGATTCTCAGTGATGATAATTTTTACTCGGGGTGAACGAGGACGAACAAGAGTAGGGGCTATAACATTCGAAGGTGACTCAGGTTCTGTAAAATCATACTCGGGTTCAGAAATTTCTAGTTCAGTGAATTTTGTATGTGAGAGTTCACCAGTAACAGATTCTACTATGACAGCTTCAGAAATTTCTGGTGGACCTTATTCTAAACCTATTTCAAATTCTTGAGGTCTAGTTACTTCAAAGTCAGGATGAATCAAAATAGATGACTCTGCTTATTCTGAAGACCTGGCTCTTATTGATTGTGTCCTTTCAATTTTAATTTTCTCCAACTAAATTGGTGTTTATTAATGGTGTTTCCCCTGCATTCTATGCAAAGTTCTTGGTAATTCAGCCACAATTAATTTTTAATACAAAAGATCACAAAATTTCAATAAATCACAACTCAGGCCTCTAAAAATAAATAAACAAGTGAAAATGTGCTATAAAATATAGAAGTCAAACCACACACAAAAAATATGTTTCCATAATAAAATCACTATTTGGTGATGAAATCCAACCTCATAGAGATCAATGTGGAACACAACAGTCAGAACAGTTACCCTGACAACTTGATTAATGAAACAATCTGATGCAAGTAACTCCACTATTCCATCTCGAGTGAAGATTACCCTCCAAAAAGTCCAAGTGAGTCTAGTCAACGTATGCTCCATGTACCTTCCCTCTATTGTCACCTTAAGGAAAAATCCTAAGAGTATAGCCACTAAGGTTACCAACTAAGACAATCAAACTTGGGGGAATAGTTTGTGGCCCGATATACATGCAAGAGCAGAGTAACAAAGCTTAATCCCATTAAAAGCTCCTCGACATGGTAAATCTGAGGTTTACTGGCAAGTGATCCTAGGTTCCTCAATAATGGCTAATCTAAGGTCTACCGTTTGTAATGCGTGCACATATTCTATCTTTACCAATGAAGTAGGTACGATTACTCCACTAGGTTTGACATGACCTCATGCTTGACTCTTTTAAGAAGACCTTCCTAGAGAAAAAATTCAACAATTGGAAACTTTCCTACCACAAGATACTATTTATTTGTTTATTTGTTTTGTAAAGTTAATTACTCCCTATTCCAAAGCACTAGTCATGATCTAGATCGGTTGAATCAGCCCTAGAAAATATAAAAATATATAGATTAATTTTAATTAGCATTGTGTTAATTTGGACTTTATTTACAAAGAGGAATACGAAAGTGAAACTTGATGATGTTGTGACTGACTCAAAATACTCTAATGCATTCAACAATGAATATGCAACTTTTCATTTTGATGAATTCCTAGTTAAGGGAAAGTTAGAGGTTCTTTGAACTTGAAAGTGCAAATTTCCTAAAAAATTCCAAAACAATATTTTTCATAAAGAAACCAATTCACTTTGAAGTTTATTCAATGAAACTTTAATGAAAATTGTGTTCGCTCTAAGCCAAAACATATGATTCTTTGTTTCAAACAATTGTTCCCAATTCCTCAAAATTGATAAAAAACACAAAAACCCTAAAATTTATGAAAAAAAATTCAAAACAAAAGCTCTTAATAAAAGATTTAACTAATGATGCCTACAAGTGTATTTTTATGATTAATTCACACTTAAAGCAAAACAAATCAAATTTTCACTCAACAAGTAGAAGTAATTTCACAAAATACTAGTTTTTTGAGACAAATCCTACTTCACTAATCTAGAAGATTTATTTCTAAAAATGAGCAAAAAAATAATTAAATGAGCAAGATTAAAAACACACCTAGTATGTATGGAAGAAAAATAAAGAAAAACAACAACCTAGAGAGGCAATCTATCCTTCCAAACAGAACAACTAAACCAACCAGGACAAACCCTACCTGAAAAATGCAAAAGGGATGAAATCTCAAAAATTTACACGACGACAAACAAAATAAACTCACAATAAATTATTGACGGTTGACATAAGCAAAAATGACCACTTAGAAATTAGAAATCAAACTTTGACAAGAAGGAAATTCATTTTTTCAAAAATTTCCACGGGGTGCGAAGGTAACCAGTGTAATTCAGTGCGCATGCGCACTGTGTTACACTGCAAACTGCGCAATACTATGCTATGTTGTTGAAACAGAACCACGCAGGGGTGAGAAATTTTAGAAAAAATAAAAATAAAAAATAAGGCACCCAACCTAGAGGATATAAAATTTCATCATTTATACAACATCCAGAGACAGTAAAACTAGTAAAAAAGGAAAGTTAAACCAAATAAAACTAAGAGAACTAAGACATCCCCTAGTGGAGTCGCCAATTTTTTACCCAGAAAAATCACTCTTGTGGACAAGAGAGATCTACCTAGAATCCAAATGGAATCTAGAAACAAACAAACATTAGGATATCTCTTTCCCTAAACTAACAATTTTCAAATTACTAAAACTAGGAGAAGAGGATGATGCTCTTACCTTTTCCACAAAATTCCTAATGAAGACCTCACACTTTGCTTCGATGAAACTCCTCAATGCTTAGAAGAAACCTGCAACCATAAACATGCAAAGGATCAAAGGCATCTGCAACATAATAATAATCTAAAAACCAACTTAACCTAATGATAAACGAGATTAGAAAATGAAATTATTTTAATGATTATATGAACACAAATCATTTACAAATCCCAGAAAACAAATCAGTGAGAAAAAGTACCCAAATGTATTATCAGAGAACAGAAAGAAATCTTACAACCAAGCCTTGATGTCATATAGGCTCCTACCAAATTCCTCCAATCTTCCTCCTTGGTTAACAAACTCTCCAACCCAAAAATACTTTCATAAGACTACTATATGTGAGCTTCCCTAACCATGAAGTCTGAGCTCATTTTATAGGAGAAACTAAGGAGGTTTTAGATCCACCAAAGATGGGTGAGATCCAGAAATGAGGGGATTAGGTTCCATGATCCAAGGGAATTAGCTCCATGATTAGAGGGTTTTGGCTCGAAATGATTTGAATCAGAGGCTTCTAGTTGGGATATATGTGCCCAACTATGCTTCTAGAACTTACTTTTATTTTTTACTTTATTTTGAGCCATTTGTGCAGTTTTATATGGAAAATAGAGCGCAGAATTGCACAGGGAATCTTAACAGTATTAGTTCATGCGCAAGAAATAACTCTATAAAGTGCACAAGCCATATTTAAGAGTTTAAAGAGTAATTTTCCCCAAAATTCATGACTTGGTCAAGGAATATGAATGTTTGACTTGTAAGGGAGCATGAGTATGGATGGCGATAGATCCATATTGACCATCAAGTTTCATAGTGAGAAAATGACGGGTAACATGAACAGCCCAGATTGACTACGAAATTAAAATATTTCACAAGGAAATTTTACATCTATTTTTAGCTTCGGTAGCACTACCCCTGAACCCCTGTCGGGGGACTACTAGCCCCCAGACCCCCCTAGCCGAGGGGGACAGGCCCCCTGAACCCCCGCAGGGGTTACAAGTCCCCCCTGAGTGGAGGCATGTACAATATTCTTGGGGTATACATTCGGCTGAAACAAATACCTCCAAATCAGGATGATAATCAGGGTCCACACCCAACAATCTCCCACTTGGAGACTGATTGTAAAAACTCCACCACTGCTTCATTTTTTGGACAATGACTCCAGTCTGGACCTAGTTGTTTCTCATCTTCATGATCATACTTGAAGACCATTTTAAACTAAGTAGAACCTCAGTATCTCCCTGGTTACAAATTTTGTTAACATATCTGCAGGATTCTGGCTAGTGTATATCTTTTCCAGCTTCAACAGTCCATCTTACAACACTGTGTTGGACCTTGAAATTGTCATTCACTTCCATTACATTTTCAATTATATTTCCATATTATCACCTTCGCTCCACCTCCATTTCATTACCTGTACCTTACCATTACCACTATTGGGTTACATTTATGTTTTTCCAAACTTTATTAATTCTTAGTATTTTTAAGTGAATTTGTGGTTAAAAATTAAAAAATAATGTGCATATGCTTATACCTAAAAAGTGGGATGAGATTGTTGCCATGTTTAGGTAAAAAGGAAGCTTCTAAAAGACCTTTATGTTGCCTCCCAAAACCAAATTCGAATTTGAGTGGAGAATATCATGGGATCATGAGGATATGTGTCTCATTTCTTTTTTTGTATTGAAACTCTAAGAAGATATGTGTATCATTTCCTATTTGTATTGAAACTCTAAAAAGACATGTGTCTTGTCATTTCCTATTTTGATTGTAACTCTATAGATAGAGGGAAATATTCATGGACTTTCATTAATGAGATAACTTCTCATATTTTTGTATAAATAGGGGAAGCTTTCTCCTATCAAGGCATGTGAAAAATAGGATAAGAAGAAAAAGAATTATAGAATGTTTTGTAACAAGGCTTGAGATGGAATGGGATGTAAAGTTGTGAGTTTATCAATAAAGAAAGTTCTTTTCTATTATTGAGTTTTAGAATGTGAAGTTTTGCAAGTTGGAATGCTATTGGACAATGGAAGGGCCCCCATCAACCATGTGCATCTCTTTATAAATTTGTAAGGTTAATTAGTTTGTTTTACTTGGATTCATGCAAATATTTTAGTTTTCCATTGCAATTGTTATTTTATTTTCAAATGTAGATTTACTTCACTTTGTAATCTTATGTTTCCTAATAGGCATCTCAAGAAAGTAGTGCCTTATCTATTTTCCAAAATTGGCTTGCTTTGGAGCAATAAGAATTCACAGATATCTAGTTTTCTTTACTGTTCTGTCATTTACTTTATTAGATTAGAACTATCAATTAATTGTATCAATGGATGTTCCTAAAATTCATTTCAAGAATATGGTTTTAAACTGAATGATTGAATATCTAATTCATACAGTTATTGAGTTTATTATGCACATTTTTACTTGTTTTCTAGGAATTTAGAAACTAAGGTATAACTGACTTCTTACACAACATCTCAAGAGGATAATACTTCACATTGAATGTTTGGGAAAATAAAATATACATTAGTTGTTTACAGTCAGCTTTACATGCTTTCACATTTTTCTTTTAGATCCTCACTTAATTGCATCACTGATATTCCTAAAGATCATTCCAAGGAGATTGATTAAATCATATTTTAAAATTGAATGATTGAATGTTTAATGAATGTAATTACTGAGTGACCTTCTGCATGTTTTATTTGGTTTTCTATATCATTAGGTATAATTGGTTACTTAACACCATCTCAAAAAGATCACACTTCATAATTGAATGTTGGAGTAGCTAAAGATGTTTTTCCTCTGCTTACTGTTCTAGGAAATTAGAAGTTAAAGTACAGAAATTTCATTTCAAGAAGGTCATACTTATAATTGAATGAACCAAAAGTACATTAGTTGATTTCATTTTCTTCCTTTACTTTCAAACACTACAATTTCATTCTTAGCTTTAAGACTTAAATCCATGGAATAGGACTACTAATAAGATAAACTAGATGCTTTGTTTTCCAAATTAGATCCTAACTAGCCAACAAATTTTGGTTTATTTTCATGAAAATTAGATTAACTTAGGAACACTTCCTTTTATTCCTTCTTAAAATTTATTAGATTCATTTAAATCTTTTCATAGTTTTAGATTAAAAATTCTTAGACATCAAAGAACAAAAACCCCCCAAAAAAATAGAAAATACAAAACAATGAAGTAAGACAAAGGTTAACTAAACACATACAGTGCACCACACTTCATCAGTTTAATAAACCCGGTTGATAATTTATGTTAGCAATTTAAGACATTAAATTTACTAAACATTTTGGCGTCGTTGCTAGGGAAGTGTAATTAGGAGACCTTATTTCTTACATCTAAAAAAAATTTCAATTAATAATTTCTCGAGTATGCTCTCCTCCTACGCTTTGTGTGATCTGGAGGATATATATATATATATATATATATATATATATATATATATATATATATATATATATATATATATATATATATATATAGCTACGGAATGCAATTCCACAGCTAAAATTTTGTTTTCATCATTTCATTTTATTTAATTTTATAATAAACTTAAAAAAAAAAATTAAAAAATTTATTTTGTTTAGTAAAACATATATGTATATTTTTAATTTTTGAAAATACAACCTATGTAATTTTATTAGCAAAACAATTAATTAAAAAAAAAAATTAAAAAAATTTTCAAATTCATTTTCTCTATTAATAAATTAAAAAACAAAAATTTTGATAATTTTTTTTGTGAAATATATATGTATTTTGAGAAAAATATAACATATATATATATATATATATATATATATATATATATATAACAATTCATTTAATTAATTAAAAAAAAAATTAAACATAATAAAAAAAACCAACGCAATGGCCTTTTGAAAAACTTTGAAACAATAGAACAAAAGTCAGTAACAAGGCTATATAGAGATAAGATCAGGGATACGATAGCAATGAAACCAAATGTAGAATGAGGAATAAAATTATGTCGCCGTTGAAGTGCAGATTTTCCTATTGATACATCTGAAGGCTTTTTCATTATACATCTGCAGAACAGCTCCGCAGAGATATGCTTTTTGTTCTCGATCAGTTCGAGAATGAGATGCTTTATCTCACTTGATTTGATGCAAAGAAAAAGCTATTGAATTCGATGCATATAGGTACTGTTGAACCTGTTCCACCAGTAATTGATTTTCGTTGTTGAAGCAGAAGCCATGGAGACTAGTCTTGGCCTCGGCTCTCACCTTGTTCGTTGCATAACTTGAAAGTAAAACCAACAGAGTGCCATGTTTGCCTGTAGAATTGATGGAGAAGAAGATCTGTTTGCCTGTAGAATTGATGGAGAAGTGGATCGGGTTATTTAGTGTGGTTACGGGGATCTTTATCCTTTTTCAAGAGAATGATTTCGAATTGAAATCCAATGCGTTGGTGGCAAGAAAAAATAAACTTGACTTGCTGGATTATTTTGTAATCCCTTAAAATCCAACCACATCAAATCATTTTGTTCACCAGAAATTGTTTTCATTTCTAGAAAAAAAACGCAACTGTTTTTTACACATGATTTTAAAACACAAATTCTAAGCAAACCAAGGCAAATTTGAAAAATCCACGACATGGGTGTTTTCAGGAATAGGGAGATTTAGTAACCCAGAAATAGTTTTCTATATTTTGCAACCGTTAGAGAGAATTTTGTGGTTATTCAGAGCCCTATTTTGTTGTCTGCGTGAAAAAAAAATGATTTTTATATATACACAGTGAATGGTTTCAGCAAGGTGGGAGAATGCAAATCAAATGAAATTATGTTGTGGAATTAAAACCACATGCTCGAGGTGGATGAATTCATATCAAATTCCTCTTGATCCACATGATTTTGTCCTATCTATGTGTCAAGCATTCATTAATTGTCCTTACTGTATATGCTGTTTAGAAGTGCCACTTCTATGCGTGTTGAAAAGAGGCAGGTTATGAGCTTGGCAACCTAGATGCGACATTTATTTTTCAAAGACCGAAACTAAGTCCCCATAAGAAAGATATAATAACAAACATTTTTGCATTTCTTAGGGATCATTCTTCTCTATTAAATGTCAAAGTTAAGACTCATTAGAAAATTGAAAATCTGGGCAAGAATCGCAGTATTTTTGCCCACACAGTGGTTCTTCTAATGAAGAAATAGTTGTATTTCCATCTACATAGTGAAATGTTGAACATTGAGTGTAAAATTGTGTTTCTTCCAAAAGAGGCAACATAATGTTTCTGCATTTCAAAATGCATAAATGGCAATAGGGTTTATTTTTATTAAAAAAATTCTAAATTGCAAAATATCTCACTACTTTTCCTTTTGCTATCTTTATTGGATTGTTACAATACCAGTCCTTGTTCCTCACTTCTTTGGGTAGGTAACATTCTCTATTGTGACACTGATTGAGGTTTAATTCTTAATAAAATGCATTTGCCATAATATATATATATATATATATATATAAGAAAAAAAAAAAATCTGGAAGGTATTGATTAATTTTGGACTGATGATGAGAAATTCATAGCTAACTTTCTGTTCAAGATTTTTAGCTACAGAAATTGTGCACATTCTGTAGCTGTGCACGTTCCACAGCTAGGAAGCAATTCTGCAGCTGAGAAACCTCACTGTTCAAATCAGCCTAACTTTCTCATACGACATCAGATTTCAACGATTCAAGTGTCATTGGAAAGATCTAGATAAGAACTGCACAATGAGAAAGCCACCATTAGACTTTGAAACAGTCAAGAATAAAGAAATTGCTTAAAAGATACAACAGGTAACTTGAGGTACTAATTTCGACAACAGGGAGTTGATTTATTTTTCATGGTCATCTCTTAAAAATAGACTTGTTATCGAAATCATGAATTGGAATGAATATAATTGTTTCAATTTTCCTTAAAAATCTATTTCATTTGGCATTAAATATTTTACGTATGTATCAGAAAGGGATTGATCACTTGTTTTTTAACACACTCACGTTTTATGTTTTAGTGCCAATTTTTTTTTTGCAGGATTAGGATGATTGAATGATCAACAAGAAGATTAAATTGTGATGACAATTGGTCTTCAAAAGACCAATCTCATGAGAAACATAAGAACAAGTGCATGTCCATATTCATCAAGACCATTACACTTCCTCCCTTTCGAATTATAAATCCAACCAAGAACTTAAAATCAAGCCACAGTTATTTTCCAAGCAAAAGTCAGTTGTTCATTTTCCTTCATTCGCATACACTTTCACTTACTTTTTGTCTACTCCATAAATAAAAGCAAGAATCTCACCTACATGCTTATTTCCCATTGTCATTTTCCATTTCCATTTTTCTTTTCCGATCCTTTTCATTTTGAAAATAAACCTTGCTTCAACGCAAATTATTGAGTCCATAGTCCTTTGAGTCTAAGTTCCTTGCAAAAACACCTTGAGGTTTGCATGCCTTAATGGCAAGTCTTCTTGCCGACGAACAATGTGAATACATTAATGTCCCTTGTTCATCGGATCTTCTAGGTACTCGACAACAACAAAATTATTCATACCTAGAAAGATGTGTTTGGGCACCTTGACTCTTATTTTCATCAATGGTGGGAGTTCTCGTGTTGACTAGTGGCATCCATTAATGGCCACTAAGTCAACAATTTCCTGCTATGTTCGACATCAGAACATCTATTCACATAGCAAGAATTGTGCCAATGAGTTTTGAAGACATGAAGACTATCATTTTCATCATTTTGGAGCAAATGAAGAAAATATGCAACTGTAGAACTAGATGACAGCTGTAGAATCGGATAGCAGCTCCAGAATCAGATGAAAACTATAGAATCAAATGACATCAGTAGAATCAACACCATTTCACAGCAAATTCAGTAGTTTTAGTTGAAGCAATAAAAATACATCTTTACTCTTTTCTCCATAACTTGTACAACCACTTGAAGAAGATTATGATCAGAATTTTGCAGCCACCACACATGAAACTCATCCATTTTCAAAGGGTAAGTTAAGGTACGTCATTTTATAACTTTTTACCATAGAATTCCTTGAAAAGCTAGAATGATAATTTTTGGAAAAAAACATTTCTCTTCCTCATTTCATAAAATTTCCAATACCATTAGTTGGGGGAGGGGGATACATTCATATGCATACTTTGCCATGCTCATATCACATTTAGAAACCCACATACTTCCAAAAGATATTAACTATTACATTATTATTAGGAGCATACAATGGCTTTTCAAAAGTACTCAAAACATAATTGGATACAAACACAATCATGGTTGTCACACAAGAACCAACCATGATGTAATCCAATAAAGATATACTTTGCAATAAAAATCAAATTATCATTATGAAAAGATCAAAGGTCAAAATTGAATGCAACAACAAAATATGATTGTAACACAAGAACCAACCATGTTGCAATTCAAGTAAAACACTTTGCAAAAGTATGAAGCTATCAAATGATATCACACAAAGTTAAGCCAAAGCTCAAGGATAAAAAAAGAATTAATGTAATAGGTTGCATGAGGACATGCAATAACTTCAGTTGGGGGGTATGTTGGACTTTGAAATTGTCATTCACTTCCATTATATTTTCACTTAAATTTCAATATTATCACCTTCAATCCAACTCCATTTCATTAAATTTACCTTACCATTACCACTATTGGGTTACATTTATGTTTTTCCAAACTTTATTAATTCTTAGCATTTTTAAGTGAATTTGTGGTTAAAAATTATAAAATAATGTGCATATGCTTATACTTAACAAGTGGGATGAGATTGTTTCCGTGTGTAGGTCAAAAGGAAGCTTCTAAAATACCTTTATGTGGCCTCCCAAAACCAAATTCTAATTTGAGTGGAGAAGATCATGGGATCATAAGAATATGTGTCTCATTTCCTTTTTGTATTGAAACTCTAAGAAGATATGTGTCTCATTTCCTATTTGTATTGAAACTCTAAAAAGACATGTATCTTATCATTTCCTATTTTTATTTTAACTCTATAGATAGAGGGAGAGATTCATGGACTTTCATTAATGAGATAACTTCTCATATTTTTGTATAAATAGGGGAAGCTTTTTCCTATCAAGGCATGTGAAAAATAGGAGAAGAAGAGAAATAATTATAGAATGTTTTGTAACAAGCCTTGAGATGGAATGGGATGTAAAGTTGTGAGTTTATCACTAAAGAAAGTTCTTTTCTATTATTGAGTTTAAGAATGTGAAGTTTTGCAAGTTGGAATGCTATTGGACAATGGAAGGGCCCCCATCAACCATGTGCATCCCTTTATAAATTTGTAAGATTAATTAGTTTGTTTTACTTGGATTCATGAAAATAGTTTAGTTTTCCATTGAAATTGTTATTTTATTTTCAAATGTAGATTTAATTCACTGTGTAATCTTATGTTTCCTAATAGGCATCTCAAGAAAGTAGTGTCTTATCTATTTTCCAAAATTGGCTTTCTTTGGAGCAATAAGAATTCACAGTTATCTAGTTTTCTTTACTGTTCTGTCATTTACTTTTTTAGATTAGAACTATCAATTAATTGTATCAATGGATGTTCCTAAAAGTCATTTCAAGAAGATGGTTTTAAACTGAATGATTGAATATCTAATTCATACAGTTATTGAGTTTATTATGCACATTTTGACTTGCTTTCCAGGAATTTAGAAATTAAAGTATAATTGACTTCTTACACAATATCTTAAAAGGGTAATACTTCACATTGAATGTTTGGGAAAATCAAATATACATTAGTTGTTTACAGTCAACTTTACATGCTTTCAAATTTTTCTTCTAGATCTTCACTTAGTTGCATCACTGATATTCCTAAAGATCATTACAAGGAGATTGATTAAATCATATTTCAAAATTGAATGATTGAATGTTTAATGAATGCAATTACTAAGTGACCTTCTGCATGTTTTATTTGGTTTTCTAGATCATTAGGTATAATTGGTTACTTAACACCATCTCAAGAAGATCACACTTCATAATTGAATGTTGGAGTAGCTAAATATACATTATATGTTTTTTCTCTGCTTATTGTTCTAGGACATTAGAAGTTAAAGTACATAAAGTTGCTTAACACATCATTTCAAGAAGGTCATACTTCATAATTGAATGCTGGAGTAACCAAAAGTACATTAGTTGATTTCATTTTCTGCCTTTACTTTCAAGCACTGCAATTTCATTCTTAGCTTTAAGACTTAAATCCATGGAATATGACTAATAATAAGATAAATTAGATGCTTTGTTTTCCAAATTAGATCCTAACTAGCCAATAGATTTTGGTTTATTTTCATGAAAATTAGATTAACTTAGGAACACTTCATTTTCTTCCTTCTTAAAATCCATTAGATTCATTTAAATCTTTTCATAGTTTTAGATTAAAAATTCTTAGACATCAAAGAACAAAAACCCCCCAAAACAATATA
Organism: Pinus albicaulis; assembly: GCA_034641835.2. Classification (NCBI taxonomy): domain Eukaryota; kingdom Viridiplantae; phylum Streptophyta; class Pinopsida; order Pinales; family Pinaceae; genus Pinus; species Pinus albicaulis. The sequence continues at coordinate 2,039,453 of MU968317.1, forward strand.
AAATACAAAACAACGAAGTAAGAAAAAGGTTAACTAAGAACATACAGTGCACCACACTTCATCAGTTTACTAACCCCGGTCGATAATTTATGTTAGCAATTTAAGATATTAAATTGACTAAACATTTTGGTGTCGTTGACGAGGAAGTGTAATTAGGAGACCTTATTTCTTACATCTAAAAAAATTTCAATTAATCATTTCTCGAGTATGCTCTCCTCTTGCGCTTTGTGTGATCTGGAGGATCAGAAAAAGAATTTTTTTATTAATAAAAAATAATAATAATAATAAAATATTTAGCTACGGAATGAAATTCCGCAACTAAAATTTCGTTTTCATCATTTCATTTGATTTAATTTTACAATAAAATTTAAAATTAAAAAAAAAAAAATTCAATAAATTATTTTGTTTAGTAAAACATATATTTATATTTTTAATTTTTGAAAATATAACATATGTAATTTTATTAACAAAACAATTAATTAAAAAAAAAAAAATTAAAAAAAAAAATCAAATTCATTTTATTTATTAATAAATTAAAAAACGAAAATTTTAATAAATTGTTTTGTGAAATATATATGTATTTTGAAAAAAATATAATATATATATATATATATTAACAATTCAATTAATTAATTAAAAAAAACAATTAAAAAAAAATAAAAAAAAATTAAGATAATAAAACAAACCAACATAATGGCCTTTTGAAAAACTTTGAAACAATAGAACAAAAGTCAGTAACAAGGCTCTATAGAGATAATATCAGGGATGCGATAGCAATGACACCAAATGCAAAATGAGGAATAAAATTTTGTCTTCGTCGAAATGCATATTTTCTTCTTGATACATCTGAAGGCTTTTTCATTATACATCTGGAGAACAACTCCGCAAAGATATGCTCTTTTTTCTGAATGAGTTCGAGAATGAGATGATTTATCTCACTTGATTTGATGTGAAGAACCAGCCATTGAATTCGATGCATATAACAATTGTTGAACCTATTCCACCAATAATTTATTTTTGTTGTTGAAGCAAAAGCCATGGAGACCAGTCTTGGCCTGGGCTCTCACATTGATCGTTGCAAAACTTGAAGTATCAATAAAAACACCTAATTTTGAAAAACCTCATTGTTACCTACTTTTTGAAGTATCAATAAAAACACCTGATTTTGAAAAAGTGGCGATGCAGAATCAAGAAAAAAAAAATTGAGCATGTTTTTGGCACTTTAAGTTTTTTTCATTTTGTTTTTTTTTTATGTGATGTTTTTTATGTCGATTTTGAATAGTGGTGGTGTATCATCACCAACGTTTTTTTATAGGATTGATTTTGACACTATAGATTTTCTAACGTCTTCTTCTTCTGTGAGATATTTACTTTTAAGTGCATTTATGTATTTTTGTTTTAAAAATTAAAAAAATGATTTTTTTAAAAATAAAAACTTGTAATGATATCTTCACTTTTTCACATAGATAAAAGATGGAAAAAGGGTCAATATTCTAAAGTTTATATTTTCTACATGTTTATGTATTGTTAAATAATTTTTCAATGCACATCAAATAATTGTCGCTAAAAAAACCATTATTTTGAACCATATGACAAAAAAATACAATTTTTCAATATAAATACAATGCAAAAAATACACTTTTACAGACTTTTTGTTGGAAAAAACATGTTAAATAAACTATTTTTTTGGGAGAATCTTAACAAAAAAAACTTAAGAAAATAACATTTTTATTGAATTTGATGTCAAAAAATAATAGAAATCACATGTTTTTTGCAAAAAATAAGGGTTGTTCTCATAAAATATCAAAGTCTAAACATTACAAGTAAAACTGATTAATAGTTCTAAAAAATAAGCTTTGTTTGCAAGCATAACTTAAACATCATCAACAATATCAACTAATACATCTTCAACATCATCTAGAACAGCATTGATGGCTTCTTCCGCAACATTTTCTTCTTCATTTTGATCATTGTCGTCTTCTAATGGATCTTTCATGTCAGAAAATCTTTCAAAGTGTCCCTTTCCAATCATTCCATATAATGGTGGTTGAGGTTCCTTTGCTTTTTTTTCCACACATGATTCATTAAAATCTCCTTTCCTCAAACCAACTTCTTGCTTCGCATCTGGAAGGAATTTAAGAGCGTTAATTCTTTTTTGAATAAATTTGCATTAAACTGGGTCTTTCTCAATGGCAATGCAATTTATTTCTTTTAATAGGCAACACGCTAGTGTTGTACCTAATCATCAAACACAAAAAAATAAGTAAGAAAATTAGTATGGAGACATAAAAAGTAACAAAGACAATATTTAAATTTAAATTTGTATAATAAAACTTACCTGAACCTGAGAATAAATCCAAAACCCATTCTCCTTCATTTGAACATAGATCTATAAGATAGTTAATTAATGCTTGTGGTTTTTGATAAATGTTAATTATATCTCCTTTTGCATCTTTATCCTCATATGTTAGTTTTCTTACAACTGCATCATAAACCAATACTTGACTATGACTCTTCCCATCTACTCGATTCATAATAATATGCTTATAGCTATCGTCTTTTGTCCAACATTCAACATGGATGAACTCACAATCATTTATAATAGGCTGATCTTCGGAAGAAACAATATTTGACTTTTGCCTGTAACATAACATAGTAAAAGTTCAATTAAATTTTACATGAATAAAAAAATTTAGGAGGAATCAAACATGAAATTTCAAAGTCTTACCATGTAAGTTGCATCCTTGAGTTTGCTTTACCATTGAAGCTTGTTAATAACATTGGAAACTGTGTGTCTGAATGAAATGTCACAAATCGCCAAAGTGGCGATGTTGTCACTTCTTGAAAACCCGTAACCACTTTACTAAAAGCTTGATAAGTATATGGTTCTCTATCATATTCAATGTCTGGAAAATTGAAACCATGAGGAATATCTGCAATAACTAGGCCATATACCCTTTTAGGTATTAGTGATGCAATGTTTTCACAGTCACCTTGTATTATTTGATATTGGACACTGTCGAGCCCATTCCAAATGTAATGATTAAGAGTAGGATCAAGTTCAACATTCATAAGACGCTTCCTTCTCATGTTCTCCATCTTAATTTTTTCAATAAAGCTTTTGAAAGTATCTAGTACTCCATTTCCATCCTTCTTCGACATCTTTAATGACATATATATATATATATATATATATATATATATATATATAAGTAATAAAATAAAAATAGTTTAAATATGAATAAAATGAATTTATAAATCATCATACCTTATTGAATGCAATATAAAACTCTTTTAGTGTTGATGTAGAACTTGCTTCTGGGTAGTTGCATACAACATCATCCCAACTGTCTTCATTCAACATTTTAACCATGTGTTCTTGTATTTTCATAAAAAAATTCTGACTGAATAAATCAAGTTAAAAGCGTTCATATACTGACATGTATAACAAATTCTACCAACATCATTATGTTTTATTTAAAAGAAAATTATAATGAAAGAAAAATAAGAAATAATTCAAGAAACTTACTTTTGAAATTCTGCACACATTTCTTCCATTGATAATTCACCCGACTTCACACGGGCTAATACTGATTTGACTAATTTATCATCCTTCACACCTTGCATTGTTCTCCAAGGTGTGATAGTCATATCCTATGAAAGTTGCTTCATTTCAGGACCCGCCTTACTGTTGGTACATATTATGGGTTTACTCTTTCTAACCTTCTCATTTTTAATGGAAATATTCTCCCACCGATAAAAAATCTCATCAATCAAATCCCATACCTCCCCAGTTCTAAATGCCAACTGAAAAATTTTATCTGTGCCTCTGAAGAAATTTCTATTCAATTTTCCATCTTTTGTTTTTTTTTCATCAATTTGACAACCTGTTTCCATTAAACATTCCTTTCGAAATGTTACACTAACTTGTGTCTTAATCCCACCACATTTTTCTATAAATTCATTATGAATAAATCTGACCCTTTGGATGAAAGTCATTTTCATTTTGTACTCATTATCTGCATTATGATCCCATGCCAATAACTTTGATTCTATTTTTGTTAAGCCAGCGTAAATGATGCATTTCACTGTTTGAAAAAGATAGTTATTGGGATATTCTGTAATCAATTGTCTCTTAGCCTCTATCGAATGGTTCCCTCCAATTACATAATATTTATAATCAAAACATTTTATCTTGTCAAATGCTTTTTTTTTGGGAACCTGACGTGGATCGACAAGAACCACATAATCCACCACATGCGCATATGGATTGAACCTGAACAATGTTTTCAGATTATGTACATGTAGGTGATGGGCCTTTCTAATTTGATATTGAGATTTTCCTTCATCTGGGCTATAAAATTGGTTAACATTAAGCTCAAATGTTTGGCCACCAAGAATTAATTTATTCTTCCTCAACTCTTGTCGAATAGCATTTTGTTTTGTTTTAATAATGCTATCCTCTAAATCAGCACCTGGTGTTATGATTTCTCTGCTTCCGTGAGAGCTTTCAGTTTGTTCTTCACTGCTACTCACGACCTTTACAGGTTCACCAATATTTGATTTCCTAGTCTTATTGGATAACATATCATTTTTTTTATAAACAAGCTCTCCTTCATGAGGTAAAAGAGAGACATCTTTGGCGATTTTTCTTTTTGGGGTTTGATCTGTTTTCTCCTTTTGCACAACAGTTCTAATCTCCTCCTCACTAATTATACCATAATTTTTTGTTTCATGTTCAACACCTTCAAAAGAAACATGTTTAAGTTTACTAGATTGACCCACCTTAGTGACTCTTGGTTAATCCCCTCTTTGTACTATTGCAGTGTCACGAGCTATTGCTCTTTGCTTCAATCTCCTTTCCTCTGCTTTGTCTTTGTGGAAAGTGTTGATCACATCCATAACATTTGGCACCAACATATAAATACCTTCAAACATGTTTAAAAGACTCGGAACAAAATCCTATGAAACAAAATAAAACATGTCAATGATCAATAATTTATAAAAAATTGAATCATCCTTACAATAATGCATAGAGGAAATAAAAATAAGCATAGTTACAATGTTATTTGCAATGTTGCTTGATATTTCTTCTGAAAATTTTGAAGATATTTCATTTGTGTCATACTTGATGATTGATAGACGATATCTAACCTTCTCACGTTTCTGAGCCTTCCTTGCAAGAACATAAATAGTGTTTGTATTCGGGACCATACATATGTCTCATACTCTGCCCATCACATCATATGGCTCATTTAAGTCAATCATACCACAAATCAGATAGATGTGTATATCAGCCTCCGTTTCACTGTCTTCAAGATACCATGAGAAATCAGTTTTATCTATTTCCTCGGCGTTCTTCCAATCAGAAATAAGCTTTAATGAACCTGGTGCCCCACGTGCCTCACTTTTATTAGTGTGTGCAACAATGTCCTTATTGCGTCCAACAGTGTCCATAGTGCGTCTAGCTGCAACTTTAGATTTGGGAGTTGAATCCATAGTGCGTCGAGCTGCAGCTATAGATTTTGGAGCTGCTGCCCTAGGTGCAGAAACATTCACAGAAATCTTTTTTGATGCCATTTTCCTGATAAATATATATATATATATATATATATATATATATTAATGGAAAAATAATGCAGATAAAATAAATTTAATAAACAAAATTTATTTCTAAAACTAAAAAACTTATAATCTTTTAATATATTTTAAAATTTTAAAATTTAATTTTACATTACATAGCAATTGAATAAAAATAAACAAAATAAAATAAAAGAAAAATTTATTTTACTTTATCTAGCAATTAAATACAAAATTATAAACTCAAAATTATAAAAAATTAATATAAAAATTTATAAATTTATATAATCTTTTAATATATTTGAAAATTACAAATTTCTATTTTACATTACATAGTAATTAAATAAAAATAAACAAAATAAAATAAAAGCAAATTAAACAAAATAAAAGAAAAAATTAATTTTTTTATAATGTTGTTTTAATACTTAAATTTAAAAAAAAAATTTAAATATTTAAATGTTAAAAACAAATGTTATAATATTATTTTATTTTTTTATTTTTTTAATTGTATTGTTATATAGTTTTTTTTTTTTTTTTAAATTTATTGTATTCTTATATTAAAACAAATGTTTTTTGTTTATTTATTATAGTGTATTGTTTTTTTTTTTTTAAAATTATATAACGTTTAAAAACAAAACATAATTGTTATTTAATAAATTGTTTTTTTTTTTATATATTTGTTATATTTTGATATTTTTAACAATTTTTTTTATTTATTAAATAATGTTTTAATAATTAATTATTAATTATATTATATAACAATGTTTTTATTATATTATATAACAATATTTTTATTATTTTTATATATAACAATGTTTTTATTAATTTTTAATTGTTTTATTAAAACAAATTAAAAAAAAAATTTAAAAACAAAAATTAAAAATTGTTTTATTAAAAAAAAATAAAAAAAAATCACAATGCAATGGTGTATCGTGCCGTGACTGCGTCCGTAGGGCGCTGGAGGCCGACCGGGTGGTGCCACGTGGGGCTGCCCAGCCAGCCTCAGGCCCCCGTCTGGGCAGCCCCTCGTGGCGCCGCCAGGCTGGCCTTCGGCGCCCCGCGGGTATGGTCACGGCACGACACACCATTCCATTGTTTTTTTTTACTTTTTGTTTTTTAATTTTTTTTTTTTAAATTTTGTTTTTATTTTATTTTTATTTTTTAAATTTTTTTATTTTTTTAATTTTGTTTTTTCAATTTGTTTTAATAAAACAATTTTTAAATTTTTTTTTTTAAATTTGTTTTAATAAAACAATTAAAAATTAATAAAAACAATGTTATATATAAAAATAATAAAAATATTGATATATAATATAATAAAAACATTGTTATAACAAAATAATAAAAAGATTGTTATATAATATAATTAATAAATAATTATTAAAACATTATTTAATAAAAAAAAAATTTTAAAAATATCAAAATATAACAAATATATAAAAATAAATAAAAATAAATAAAAACATTTTATTAAATAACAATTATGTTTTGTTTTTAAACATTATATAATTTAAAAAAAAAATACAATATAATAAATAAATAAATAAAACATTTGTTTTAATATAACAATACAATAAATTAAAAAAAAAAAAACTTTATAACAATACAATTAAAAAAAAAATGATATATAAAAAAACAATAAAGAAAAAAAAAAAAAGATTTAAAATTAAAAAGAATAAAAATAAGATTAAAATATATATATATATATATATATATATATATATATATAATCAAAAAATTCTAAAAAAAAAAAAAAAATTTAAATAATGAAACCATTGATATATTTATGATAAAAAAAAACAAATACAAAATGTTATAATATTACTATATTTTTTTATGTGCATGGTCGTTTTATGGATTTTTCTATCTTGATGAACCTGTAAGTCTTAAAAAAAATCTATATTTTTGTTCTTAAAACCTTAAAAAATTTAGTTCTTTTTACATTTTCTTCACAAAAAAATATAAAAAAACTATGGTTTTTGAACCTAAAAACCTTAAAAAATTAGTTTTTGGACACAAAAAACTATAGAAAAATAGATTTTCCCCAAAATCGTCTTTAAATTGACAGAATAGAAGGAAAACTAACCTTTGAAATGCAAAAAATTGTTGTCACCAATGCCAACACAACGCCTCCACAAAATTACGAATAGCAACACAACACCTCCAATGCCAATGCAATGCCTTCACGAAGTTACCAATGCCAATGCAACACCTCCACAAAATTACCAATAGCAACACAACGCCTCCAATGCCAATGCAATGCCTCCATGAAGTTACCAATGCCAAAGCAACACCTCCAGAAATTTGCTCTAACAAATATCAGAAAACTTGATGTGATGTGATGAATAGAAACAATCATTCTTATTATATAGCGAAAATTGTCTGATTGGTTTACTGTTTAACGAATGTGGGATTAAAATTTCAAATTTCAAATATTTACATTTAGTTAATTATAGTTCATACTATAGTTAAAATACTTAATATTTGCATGTAGTTATCATAGTTAATATTTTATTTAATATTTACATGTACTGAATGTTGAATAATTCAAATATAATTTCAGATTAAAAATTAAAATATGAAATACTTACATGTAGTTAATTATAGTTAATATTATAGATAAAATAGTTAATATTTGCATTTAGTTATCATAGTTAATATTTACATATACTCAATGTTTAAAATCATGGGATTAAATTTTAAAATCTAAAATATTTACATGTAGTTAATTATAGTTAATATTATAGTTTAAATAGTTAATATTTACATGTTGTTATTTTTGTAAATATTTACATGTAGTCAATCTTAAACCATTCAAATAAGAAAATTATTTTAGTTTCGAAGGCATGCATGAAAGGAATATTTTGTGGATATTTTGAATAGAAAGTATGGTGAAATATTTGAAGACCAACAGTTTATTAATAAATTTTGAAATATATTTTAGATGAATATAATGTAAATTTAAAATTTAAAATTTAAAATATTTACATGTAGTCATTATAGTTAAAATAGTTAATATTTGCATGTAGGTATTATAATAATATTATAGTTAATACTTACATCTAGTCAATGTTAAATCATTGAAATAAAAACATTATTTTAGTTTGGAAGGCATCCATGATAGAAATATTTTGTGGATATTTTGAATATAAATATCGGTAAAATATTTCAACACAAACAGTTTATTAAAAAAACGTTAAATACATTTTTTGACTAATATTTGTACAAAATATTTGAAATGAAAATTTTGGAGGGAAATTTTTTTGCGAAATTTTTTGGGGGGTGTTGAAGCCTAGAAAATCTCTGCTTCAGACATTAGGGAAAACCACCCGGTCGGGACCTTAAGACAGCTCCTTTTCCGTTTGGAATGGTGGCTCCGACTGGATTTAAAGGACCAGTTTCCTTATAACTAAGTGGATTGGATTGGATGGATGGAAATGGGACTAAATTAACAGAAATAAAACTATCTATTCTAAGCTAAATACTGATAAAGAAATTTTAATACTAACCCGGGTAATTATATGTGAATACAACTTAAGATTGTTTCAATCTAATAATAACCATGGAAATGTATTATTAATCAAATTGAAATGTGCAGAAACGAATAAAGATAACTCTGTTTAAGAAATTAAACAGAGTTATATTAGCATATTGCATTCATTATGTATACCATTTATATATGCTTATAAAAGATAACATTTCAATTATACTCAGAAATGATATATAAAAGGAAACGTTATGAAAACCAAATATATAAATGATAGCAAATTCTTCAAACGAATACCATATAACAAAGAAAATCAACAATGAACAGATAGAAATACCTCATTCATCTTGAAGACTGTCAAATGAAATGTGATACTCTGATCTAGTAACTCCGATGTAAAATTAAATCCAAAGGTACAGAAATGCAACACTTCAAAGATAATTTCAGCACAAAAATCACCAGATGTGATCCTTCATAAAATATAATAAGGAATGGAGTACAGAAATGTTAGCTCCAAGTCCAAAAAATATTACAACTTCAGATCCCTCTCTAAATGCATGAGGGATTTAAATAAGAAATTACATAACAAAATCCTACTACTACTGCTACAATCTATCAAATTAAAAACTGAAAGGCTATCTTGAATGAAACTAATTCATTGTTTCTCTCTCTCGCTTGATGAAGCCAAGTTGCAAATCTTCAACATATCTTGGAGTCTCGGTGGATGACTCATTTCGGAATGCAGCTGTCCAGCATAGGTGGCATCGGAAAATTCTGGAATTAAACAATCAACGACATTTGAAAGGAATTTGATAGCCATTTTTTGATTGTTTGGTTTGATTAAATGAGTCCACATACTGTCCCAGGATATTGTTTGAAGTTTGTTGATTTGTTGAATTTTCTTCTCCATTTCTTCTCTCCATCTGTTTTCAGTTTCTTTTACTTTTGGCAAACTGCCAGGAACACAGTCTGAAATGAGATTGATTGAGTATAAGCTGTCATTTATGAATTGCGTGATATTATTCATCATACTCCTGGCCCTTGATATTGCTCTCTCAGCTTTCATTATTTGATGTTCCCATTCTGTAAACAAGACTTCTTTGTGTCTTTCCTCTATTCTAGGAAGATTGGCTTCTTTTCCTTTTTCTGTGTCTTTCCAATTGAGAAATTCGAAAATCTTTTCATCAGCATCATCTATTTCTTGTCCGAGAGTAATAACATTTTGGATCAAAGATGAAGTAATATCACAAAAAGGTTCTGCCTGTGATAGCTTTGCACAAAATTCATTCAATTGCTGAGACAATAATTTATTAGCCTCAAGGGCTTCTGATTTGAATTCACTTAACTTCGGGAAATCTTTAAATTTATCCAAAGTTGTTTGAAATTCCTTTTCTTGTACCATCTTTGCATTTTTCTCATTTTGTAACAGACTTTGTAACTTGGAAATTTCTTCATTCAGTTGTTGTTGTTTACCTAAGAGCTGCTCATCAACTTTCTTCTTTTCTTCAGCAAGCTGTTTTTCCAATTCTTTGGACCTGAGTGTCTGATTTTGTAGTTGTTGTTGCAATTGGGTAATCTGTTGTTGACTTTCCTTAGCTTGCTCTTCAAGTGAAGCTATGTGGAGATCTTTCTGAGTTATCCGCTGAGAAACTTCTACAGCTTTATCAACTGTCGCAGCACTATAAGCTCCTGCATACTGGGATAATTTTGTGAGGTCTTCAGATGGATTCACCTCATTGTTTTTGTAAACAATATTCATAAACTCCTCTGATGGAGTAGAAAACATGTCCTGTTCTGTCTTTCTTCTTTTTCTTTGTCTCCTAACAACAGCCTTATGTTTGGGGCTGTAAAATACATCTAAAGGAGGGATCTCCTCGACCTTTAATACAATCTGCCCTGTCGGATGTTCAGGAATGATTTCAACATCCTGCTCTATTTGCTCTTTATCTTTATCTTGCAGTCCCAGTTGTTGAGCGAATTGATCATATTGTTTCAATAACTGAGAAGAAACATTAAGATCAGCAGAAACTATAATCTCATTAGTTGTTTCTTTTCCTCCTGATTGCATGTATGCTTTCCCTGTATCTATTTTCTGCTCAATGGTTTTGCTATCTGATCCACTTTTTTGATTATGCACATCATCATCAGTACTTGTGCATTTTTCTGTTGTTTGAGCAGTAGACTGCTGACCAGTATTTTGATCGGATTTATCATCAGTATTTCCCTTTTGAGCATCAGGCTTGCCAACAGTGACCACCTTTTGAGTATGTACAGTTGGCTGGTTAACAGCCGATTGTGTAATGACTTTGCCAGTAGATGTTTCTATTGGCGTTTTACTAGATGTACCTTCTGTCTCTGACCCTTGTGTTGGAATTCTTAGTTGGTCCAGAGGAACTCTTAACAATCTCTGGCTTCTGAATAACAAAAATTTATTCATTTCCTCCTTTTGGAATTTATCCTTGGCTAAATCATAAATTTGAGGAAAATTATCCAATGAGACAAACAAATCATCAAACGGATCTGGCTCATGCTCAAATCGAGCAATTGACACTGAAGCAGTAACATTAAAGGCTATTTGTCGCGGATCATATTGTCTTCCAGGAATGGTCGCAAATTTACAACCTTTTATCTTGGCTACTTCTTTTTCAGCATGCTTGAAATCATTTAAAGTAAACTGACCACAATTGAATGGAAATTGAGGCCACATTCTCTTCTTACTGTTATTCAAAGACCTAGATATTCCTTCAACTGTTAATTGATAGGAAATTTCTTGAGCAAGAAGTTTCTCTGGAACAATAAGAGGAAGAACATGTGGTTCCACAATGCTACCAAAAACCCTGATGTATGTAAACTTCTCTTCCCCAAACCAATCTCCTATTGCAGATAAGTCGGACTTAGCTTTATCAGAGAACCTAGGAGGGAAGCGATTATAAATGGTTTGGAAAACAGGGATAAGGAAACCATGACAGATTCTATATACATTATCTTGGAAATGAACCTTCCAAAGCAGTTTATGATAAATATGAATTGGGGTAGGGTATTTGGGAGTCCATTTCCATCCAAATAAGGGAAACTCGAAATTAAAACAAAGAGCATCAAGAATATAGGCACAAAAGAAAAAGGGAGTGGAATTTCCAGCGGTTTTCTCTTGTCTATACTCAAGTATCCTATTGGCCATCCTATCAGAAAGAATAACAGCCCAATCCATGATGTCGGAATTGACAGCAGCTAGGATTAATGGGACCATTTGTATAGAAAACCTAGCTGAATTATCATTGCCAAATAATCTACACATCATGGCAGCGGCATAGCAATACAGAGGTAAAAGGGAATCTACAGAATACATACCGGACGCTTCATTTCGGTGCTTCTTTGGATTTTTCTTCCAATCTCTGATAGGGTCAGATTGGACTTTGTTATTATCAGCAAAGTCTTTGATAAACTCTTTGTTATACGCCTTCTGCGGGTCTGGAAGGTGATACATTGCCTTTAGGTCTTCTGCTTTAAACGAGCCAAAAGACACTCCAGATGCTGAAACAAACGTTCTGTCTTGTATCTTCACACTGTCAATAACCCATCGAATTGCATCATAATAAGGCATGATGCTCGCTTTGGCTGCAATTCGATGAAAAAATGAATTTGCAAGTGATTTTTCAGTGATCTCAGAGTCGGAATCTGAGCTATCTTCGTCTAGAACCGATACTTTTTCCACTGTGACCTTGGGGTTTTCTCTTTCCAATAGGTTGTAGACTCCTTCCCACATCATTCTCCCAAGCCCCTGGCATGATGTATCTGTGACTAATCTTAGTTTTGTGGGCTTTTCTTTTGAGACCGTAGGAGTCTCAACAAACTTAACTGGAACAGCAGTCTTGTTTCTTCTCGCTCTCTTCGACATTTCTGCGTTTTCTATTGCTTCCCTTTGTCTGTGAATGAACGGGCTTAGTGTTCTTTGGCTCTGCAAGACAATAAACTCTCAGTCGTGACAAACAAGCAACTCAAACGGGATGATTTATGAACTTATGATGTTTATTTATTTGTTTCGTATACCGCGTAAATGCTCCTTTTGGGTCACACTCACGTATTAAAAACCAAATCATTAACAATATTCATTCGATTTGTTATTGAATGCCCTCGTACAAACAGAGATTTGGCGCTTGTGAAATATTAAAATATTCATCCATTCTGAACTTTTCACATGTAATAAATGACATTTATCAATCGCATCGAAAGTTTTCGAATGGCACATAAACATCACAATACGTTTTTCTCGATTGGCCGATTCCGATTGAAAACTTTTCCGATTTCTAATGGTGAGGTCTACTATATAAAATTTAAACGAACAAATGTTTGATTTTCTTTTGAAAGCGTTTATTGTAATAACGCGCGTCGGATCGGGGAATTTCAATTGACCGTAAAGAGTTTATTAAAGACTATCCCGATTATTCGATTGCGACTGGCCGCATCGCATCGGAAGTTATACAAATAAACAATTTAAACTCTTAGCGATTGAGGATTTCCGATCGAACTAATCGCATCGAAGGATTTGAAATAAGTATATGAAACTTCTTTTAAGGGTTATCTCCGATTCTCCGATTGCGATTGGAATTTTAAACTTGATTTGTTTTTTTATGATAAGGCCTTGTATATTGGATCAGATCATAAGTTTTGAATGTTGAATTTGTTTAGTAAACAAAAGATGAGTTTTTTCAAAACAATGAATCTTTATTTCCAAGTCTTTTATTTCTATAAAAAGAGAAAGGGACCCTATTTCTAAATGAATTTTATTTCTAAAATTTTCTGTAAAAGGGAGGGTTGTTGTACAGTACAACAATTGGCAATTCACTGAAAGAACCAGTTATCTCTGAAAAATAAAATGAATACTATATTTTAAGTAAGTAAAGATTTTTAAAGATAATGAAAACTATATTAGGATAATCAAAAATAAAATCTAACTTATGAAAAAGAATAAAAATTATTAACAATTTCTTTCTAGTTTCTTGAGAATAAAAACATTTTGGGTTATCTTAAGCTTTGATTGGTATTAATAATGAAGTAAGTGGATTTATTCAAGTTTGGTTTTATAATATACTCTATTGTCATAGGTATTGCCTCTGCTGCCTGCAAACGTTCATAGTCTCGACAGGGTTACCTTTTAACCATTAACTATTCATTGTCCCATTCAACTAAGATTATGACTTTTTAAAAGATAAATTCATAAGACATATTATCTCATGTTTTTGTCTTTTATTTATTTTTTATATTTTTTAAGAGCCATTGTTCTGGTTTGGTAGCCAGTTGATAACAATGCCATTCAATAGTTATAATTTAAACTGAACAAGCTGGCTCGTGATGAGACCCCTTGTCTTATATTTATAAGCCATTACCCTGTTTTGATATGCAGTATTGGTAATGTCAGTTTTATTATTTCTTATGAATATGGTAAGTCGGCTCATGATGAGACCTCTTATCTCTTAAAGAATTTTACAATAATTTCTTAGAATTATATTCTAAAAAATCACAACCTAACTGAATGGGGTGAACTAGTTTTATCCTTAAGAATCAATGGATGACAATTTTTCTGAGTTTTTGAGTACCAAGAATTGAATAATCTTTACTTTTATAGATAACCTTTATCTGCTTAATAAACTTATAACGATTTACATTTCCCTCAAGTTTTTCAAAAAGATTATGCAAATAATTGGTATAATCTTTCAAAGTTTAACATCTTATTTAAAACTATCAAAAGAATATAATTATTTCTTTAAAAATTCTCATTTACACCAAATAAATATTTATAATATTTTTCTTAAGAATTTTCCTATCAAGTAAACAGTCAATTAGAGACTTACTAACAACCTTTATTTGCAAAAACAATTAAAAACTTTGCAGAAAGGAATATGTACAGTTTAAGAAGGGGTTACCTCCTTATGAAAAGAATTTCTTCAAGATAAGCCCATTTACAGGAAGAGATTCTCTCTTACCTGTTAGATCTTGGAGCACGAATGTATTTGAGCCTATCTTTTCAATGATCTGAAATGGTCCAAGCCACATTTTCTGAAATTTGGTATGCTTACCTTTTTCTTCATGTGCCTTATCCCATTTTAGGACAAGATCACCAATTGACAAAATTTTTGAGCTGGTAGAACTTGCATCAAAAGAAGATTTTACAAGCTGCTGATGTTTTTCATGGACAATTTTAGCTTTATCTCTTTCTTCTTCTAGTTTAAGGATTTGATCATATCTCAATTGAATGGATGAAGAAGGATTTTCTTCAATAAATTGTACTAGGGCAAATGATGGAAGAGTTAAATTTGATGGTATCACAGCTTCTTTTCCATAAACTAAATTAAAAGGTGAAGTTCCTATTGAAGCTTTCTCAGTAATACGATCAGCCCATAATGCAAAGATTAAAGATTTATGCCAATTATTTTGATTTTGATCAATAGTCCTTTTAATAATTTTGATGAGATTTTTGTTGGTGGATTCAGCCAAACCATTACCTTGTGGGTAATAATTTGCTGAATATTTGAGTTTAAAACCTCTTTTAACTGCAAATTCTATTAAACTGTTTCCAGAAAAATAAGATGCATTATCAAAGACAAGAGCTTGAGGTACTCCAAACCTGGTTATGATAAATTGATCTATGAAATCAATAATTGCATCAGAATTGGCTACCTTTAAAGGGATTGCCTCTACCCATTTTGTAAAGTAATCGGTTGCAGTAAGAATGTACTTGTGCTGCTTGGAAGAATGAGGTACTATCTCACCAATAATGTCAAGCCCCCATTGTTCAAATGGTTGCTCAATATTTACTGGTTGCAAAGGAAAAGCTGGTTTCCTTTGTCTTCCACTTGTAGTTTGACAGATTCTGCACTTTCTTACATAGTCATGTGTATCTTTAAAAAGAGTAGGCCAATAATATCCAGCACGAATTATTTTGTGAGCTGTGGTATCACCTCCAAAATGACCTCCTGCTGGTCCATCATGCAACTCCTGCAAAACCTTTTCAGCTTCAGTCTTTTCAAGACATCTTAATAAAATTGAATCATAATTTTTCCTAAATAACACATTATCTATGATCTCATATTTAATAGCTTTTAATATTAAAGCACGTTTTTTCTTATAGTTGAGATCGGAAGGAGCATACCCATTTTTCAAGTAATAGATGAGATCAGCATACTGAGATTCAGAATCCGTAATACTTATCTGATTTACTTGAATATCTTGATTTGAATCTTCATTTTCTGGTATGTTATGGGCTCCTGCTAATAATCTGCAAAAACCTTGTCCTCTAACAATCTTAGATGGTTTAATATCAACATCATATTCTTGTAAAGCTGTTACCCAGTTAGCTCATTTTTCTCCTACTTCTCTCTGAATTAATAATTGTCTCACTGCAGAGAATGGGACAATGATTTTTGTATGAGTTTTTAAGAGAAAAGGTCTGAAATGCTTGATTGATTTGAACACAACAAAGGCTTGTTTTTCAACATCATAATAATTCAGTTCAGCTCCTTGCAGATTTGAGCTAAAGAAAGAAATTGGTGCTTCAATTTTCTGATCATTGAGTTGTGTTAAAACAGCTGCATAGGATGTCTCTATGGCTAAGGTATACAAATTAAAATTTTTAGAAAAATCTGGGGTACTCAATGCTGGTGCATTAATGATTGCTTGTTTGATTGCCTCAAAGGCCTCTTTCTCTTTATGCCCCCATTTGAATACTGAATTCTTCTTGATCATATTTTGCATAGGTAAAACAATTAAAGAAAAATCAGGAATGAATCTTTTTACAAAATTGATCTGTCCAAGAAATGATTGCATGGATTTTTTGTTATGAGGTAAAGAAATATCAAAAATTTCTTTTACTCTATCTGGATCAATGTATATACCATCTTTCGACACAACAAATCCTAAAATTTTTCCTTCATCCAAAGCAAAGAAAGATTTCTTTGGATTTAAGGAAATACCAAATCTTCTACATCTTTCAAATATTTGCTTTAGATCATGTAGATGATTGGTTCTCTTTTTTGAGAATATTGTTATGTCATCAAGGTAAACAACCTGATTTATTGATCAGACCTTTAAATGCTATGTCCATGGCTCTTTGGAAAGTTGCTCCTGCATTTATTAGACCAAAAGGCATTTTCTGATAAGCATAAGTTCCCCATTTTGTTCTGAAAGTTGTTTTAAATCTGTCATCTGGATGAACTAAAACTTGATTATAGCCTGAAAATCCATCAAGAAATGACATAAGTTTAGAACCATCTACCTTTTGAAGTATCCGTTCCATGGTTGGCAATGGGAAATTGTATTTTAAACATGCCTTGTTTAAATTTCTGAAATCAATACAGATTCTTATATCACCATTTTTCTTCCTTACAGGTACCATATTGGAAACCCAATTGGAATGCCTGACATGAAAAATGATTTTGGCTTTCAAAAGTTTATTAAGTTCTGATTTGATTTGATCTTCAAGATTTGGATGAACTTTCCTTAGCTTCTGTTGAACAGGTTTAATATCGTGAAGCATTGGAATTGTGTGCTGAATAACTGAAGTATCATATGTTTTTAAATCATCATAATTCCAAGCGAAAACATTTTTGTATTTGTTCAATAGTTTAATGACGGCATCCCTTTCCTCTGATGTTAAATTAAGTCCTAAATTAACATTTTGAGGTTTTGAATCAGAACCAAGATTCACTAATTCAAATTTCAAAGTGGAACTTTGAAGCTTGGTATTAGTGACTTTCTTGAATCTGTCTTTAATATCATATAAGTCCTCCAATTTAACAACAGATTTCGGAATGGGATTTTCATTACTTTTTGAAGCAATTTGTAAATCATGATCTTCTTCATCAATAATTTGATCATCATATGATTTCTCTGAAGTCATGAAATTTAAAATATCTTGATCATGATAGAAAACTCTCCAATTTGTGACATTGTCTGGGACAGATGGTCGAAAAATTAATTCTATAGGAAACCTATCAGGACTGCAGTCTTCAGCAGGTAGGAGTTTAGATGCAACATTAGCTAATAAGTCAGCTGATGTATTTTGATTCCTAGGAATAGGAGAAATATTAAATGCTAAAAAATGAGTGGTGAGATCTTGTACTAGGGTTTGATAATGTTTAAGATGTCCTGAAAGGCAATGAATAGTATTCCTAACTTGTTTTATGACAATTTCGGAATCACCAAAGACCTTCAAGTATTTAACATCCAACCCTATAGCTTTATAAAGTCCTTGAACCAAGGCTTCATATTCTGCAGTATTGTTAGTACACTCAAATTCTAGCCTACATGACAACATGGTTTTCTCTCCATCTGGATCGATTAAAATGCATCCTGCTCCAGCTCCATCACTAGACTTTGATCCATCAAAATATAATGACCAAAACAAAGATTTATCTATTGACTTATCTACAATTACATCAGAAATATTTACAATTCTGGAAGAATCAGATTGTGAAATTTTTTCTACTTGAGAAATAAAAGTATTAACAGAAAACGGTGATCGGGGTTCTTTGAAGTTTCCAAGAAATGATTCAGCAGAATAACCTCCGAGAATATTGTTGTTGAATGCCACAGGTTCATTAGGTTGTTCAAACTCAGTAACAGTATGTCTCATATGTTTTTCTCGTTCAATTTTAATTTGATTTGGTTTCCCTTTGTAGGGGAGCCACATATGAGAATAATCAGTCGAGATATAACCATTGAGTTTCGCAGACCAGTCTCTACTTAAAACTAATCCATAGAATTCAGGAATATCAGCAATCAAAATATCAATTCTTTGGACAATTCTAGGATCGGAAGCTAATCTGATAGTTACCGAATTGATTTCCCCTACAACTTGAACTTTGGATCGATCTAATTGAACAATATGTACTGCTGATTTCTGTGGTTCGATATTCAATTTGGCACACACAGAAGTAGGCATTATATTGGAGGAAGCTCCAGAATCAATCAAACAATTGTGCAGATTTTTATTGTACATCTCATAAGTCAAAAGAAAAGGAGGAGTTTGAGAATTTGACTTTTCCCCAATGAGTACAATATCAGTAGCATCTACCTTATCTGGTGGCTTACCAGTTCCTCTTGCTGCTTTTGCAACTACACCACTTGGTAAAGGAGCAATTGGTGTAGCATTTAATTCTTTCAATAACAACTTCTGCTGGTGTTTCAATTTGCTGAGTTCATGTAAGGAAATGTTGGCTTTGATCTTTTTCATGTCTTCAACAATGTTGTACTCCATAGGATCTGACACTACTAAAGTCTTTGTTGCCGATGTGGGTGGGTTAGAAGAAGATGGCTGATTCTGAGTAGGTAATGGGGAAGCTTTCTTTGCAGGAGATTTGTCTTTGATACTTGGAGTTGTGTTTTTTCTTTTAGGAGTTGTTTGTATAGGCTCTGTTGTAGATTTACTCCTAGTACTTACAGGCATAGCTTCTTGTTCTACCTCACTGTCAGAATTAGGGAGAATAAAATCCCACATTCCATGTAATTCAGCAATTTCTTCATTTTCATCTTCCTCATCTGATATTAAAGATGTATCTTCTTCTTCTTCTTCTTCCTTTGATTCTGCATTAGAGATTGCATTAGGAGGTTTAGATTCAACTTGGTTTCTTCTAAAATTTCGAAATGGTTTTTTGGTAGAAGTTTCAGCTACTTGTTTCTTAATTTCAACCATTTCATTTGACATGGTTTTAAGAACTTTTTGTAATCCTTCCATGTCAAATGGATCTTTGGCTTTTTTCTTTGAATCATCTTTGAAGCTGACTTTCTTTGATTTTCTTTCCTCAAGAGAGTTTTTCTTTTCCAGAGAAGTAATTCATTTTTCCACTGCAATAGCTTCTTTCATACTTTCAGCTAATGTAGGCTTTGCAGCTCTGTCTACGAAAATAGCTATGTTTGAGGGTAAGGAAGTTATGTACCATTCTATTCTGACATGTTCACTGGGCCGTGAATCTGTGTGAATTTTGTTCAAGAGTTTGTTGAATCTAGCGTTGAAATCTTTAATGGGTTCTCTGGGCTCTATTTTCAAATTTGAGAGGTCATTGAGTAAAGTAGCTATTGATCGGTCATCTCCAAATTTGGTTAAGAAATGATCTGCAAAAATGTCCCAACTTGTTATGGATCCCGAAGGTAATGAGAAGTACCATGATCCTGCCGCTCCTTGAAGAGTATAAGGGAACAGTCTGACTACAACATCTTCATGTGCGACTCCATTCAAATTAACAGCCAACATAAAGTTATTAATATGTTCTTCGGCTTGGATGTTAAGATCTGGACTAAATTTCGGAAGCCATTTTCCAGGATTGTCTGGTAAATCATGTAAAGGCGCAGCCATGTTGACTGCTCCTGGAGTAGCCCATGGTCTAGCCATTATCGGAACGACTATTGGAGGAGTAGTAACTGGTGGTGTTTGAATAGAAGTTGTTGGAATAGATGATGTTGAGATTGATGATGATTGAGGTGATTGGGGAGGAGGAAGTAATAAAGACTGAAGAGGTTGTGATGTTGAAGATGGTGACTCCTGGTGAACAATAATATGTAATGGGGAAGTGGGTGTTTGACTTCGCACTGGAGATGATGAGATGGAAGATGATGGAGAAAATGTCTCACTATCAGAACCTTCAGTGTTCTTTTTTGCCTTTTTCCTTCGGGGTAAAGGTAACTCAGCTGGTTCAATGCCAAGTTTTTCGCTTTGAAGTCTGGTGAGATGATGAGGTAGGTGGAATTGCGAAGTTTGACTGCCTTGAGATACTTCAGATCTTTGAGGTGATATGGAGAAACCTTGAAGTTTCTGGATGATAGACTGAACTTCAGGGGACTCCGTACTTAAATGTTCTGAAGTATGGTGTGATTGAGTAGTGATAGTTGATCCCTCTTCTTCTCGTTTGGACACTGGTAATTCAGAATGCAAACGGGAGGTCTGAGGTGAGTTGGAGGGTGATTTACTCTGAGAATGGTCTGTATGTTTTGATTTACTCGCCATTCATAGTTGGCCCGCCTTCTAGCGCCAAAAATGTTGAAGCCTAGAAAATCTCTGCTTCAGACATTAGGGAAAACCACTCGGTCGGGACCTTAAGACAGCTCCTTTTCCGTTTGGAATGGTGGCTCCGACTGGATTTAAAGGACCAGTTTCCTTATAACTAAGTGGATTGGATTGGATGGATGGAAATGGGACTAAATTAACAAAAATAAAACTATCTATTCTAAGCTAAATACTGATAAAGAAATTTTAATACTAACCCGGGTAATTATATGTGAATACAACTTAAGATTGTTTCAATCTAATAATAACCATGGAAATGTATTATTAATCAAATTGAAATGTGCAGAAACGAATAAAGATAACTCTGTTTAAGAAATTAAACAGAGTTATATTAGCATATTGTATTCATCATGTATACCATTTATATATGCTTATAAAAGATAACATTTCAATTATACTCAGAAATGATATATAAAAGAAAACGTTATGAAAACCAAATATATAAATGATAGCAAATTCTTCAAACGAATACCATATAACAAAGAAAATCAACAGTGAACAGATAGAAATACCTCATTCATCTTGAAGAATGTCAAATGAAATGTGATACTCTAATCTAGTAACTCCGATGTAAAATTAAATCCAAAGGTACAGAAATGCAACACTCCAAAGATAATTTCAACACAAAAATCACCAGATGTGATCCTTCATAAAAATATAATAAGGAATGGAGTACATAAATGTTAGCTCCAAATCCAAAAAATATTACAACTTCGGATCCCTCTCTAAATGCATGAGAGGGATTTAAATAAGAAATTACATAACAAAATCCTACTACTACTGCTACAATCTATCAAATTGAAAACTGAAAGGCTATCTTGAACGAAACTGATTCATTGTTTCTCTCTCTCGCTTGATGAAGCCAAGTTGCAAATCTTCAACATATCTTGGAGTTTTGGTGGATGACTCATTTCGGAATGCAGCTGTCCAGCATAGGTGGCATCGGAAAATTCTGGAGTTAAACAATCAACGGCATTTGAGAGGAATTTGATAGCCATTTTTTGATTGTTTGGTTTGATTAAATGAGTCCACATACTGTCCCAGGATATTGTTTGAAGTTTGTTGATTTGTTGACTTTTCTTCTCCATTTCTTCTCTCCATCTGTTTTCAGTTTCTTTTACTTTTGGCAAACTGCCAGGAACACAGTCTGAAATGAGATTGATTGAGTATAAGTTGTCATTTATGAATTGTGTGATATTATTCATCATACTCCTGGCCCTTGATATTGCTCTCTCAGCTTTCATTATTTGATGTTCCCATTCTGTAAACAAGATTTCTTTGTGTTTCTCCTCTATTCTAGGAAGATTGGCTTCTTTTCCCTTTTCTGTGTCTTGCCAATTGAGAAATTCGGAAACCTTTTCATCAGCATCATCTATTTCTTGTCTGAGAGTAATAACATTTTGGATCAAAGATGAAGTAATATCACAAAAAGGTTCTGCCTGTGAAAGCTTTGCACAAAATTCATTTAATTGTTGAGACAATAGTTTATTAGCCTCAAGGGCTTCTGATTTAAATTCACTTAACTTCGGGTAATCTTTAAACTTATCTAAAGTTGCTTGAAATTCCTTTTCTTGAATCATTTTTGCATTTTTCTCATTTTGTAACAGACTTTGTAACTTAGAAATTTCTTCATTTAGCTGTTGTTGTTTGCCTAAGAGTTGTTCATCAACTTTCTTCTTTTCTTCGGCAAGCTGTTTTTCCAATTCTTTGGACCTGAGTGTCTGATTTTGTAGTTGTTGATGCAATTGGGTAATCTGTTGCTGACTTTCCTTAGCTTGCTATTCAAGTGAAGCTATGTGGAGATCTTTCTGAGTTATCATCTGAGAAACTTCTACAGCTTTATCAACTGTCGCAGCACTATAATCTCCTGCATACTGGGATAATTTTGTGAGGTCTTCAGATGGATTCACCTCATTGTTTTTGTAAACAATATTCATAAACTCCTCTGATGGAGTAGAAAACATGTCCTGTTCTGTCTTTCTTCTTTTTCTTTGTCTCCTAACAACAGCCTTATGTTTGGGGCTGTAAAATACATCTAAAGGAGGGATCTCCTCGACCTTTAATACAATCTGCCCTGTCGGATGTTCAGGAATGATTTCAACATCCTGCTCTATTTGCTCTTTATCTTTATCTTGCAGTCCCAGTTGTTGAGCGAATTGATCATATTGTCTTAATAACTGAGAAGAAACATTAAGATCAGCAGGATCTATAATCTCCTTAGTTGTTTCTTTTCCTCCCGATTGCATGTCTGCTTTCCCTGTATCTGTTTTCTGTTCAATGATTTTACTATTCGATCCTCCTTTTTTATTATGCACATCAGCATCATTACTTGTGCATTTTTCTGTTGTTTGAGAAGTAGACTGCTGACCAGTATTTTGATCGGATTTATCATCAGTATTTCCCTTTTGAGCATCAGGCTTGTCAACAGTGACGACCTTTTGAGTATGTACAATTGGCTGGTTAACAGTCGATTGTGTAATGAATTTTCCAGTAGATGTTTCTACTGGCGTTTTGCCAGATGTACCTTCTTTCTCTGACCCTTGTGTTGGAATTCTTAGTTGGTCCAGAGGAACTCTTAACAATCTCTGGCTTCTAAATAACAAAAATTTATTCATTTCCTCTTTTTGGAATTTAGCGTTGGCTAAATCATAAATTTGAGGAAAATTATCCAACGAAACAAACAAATTATCAAACGGATCTGGCTCATGCTCAAATCGAGCAATTGACACTGAAGCAGTAACATTAAAGGCTATTTGTCGCGGATCATATTGTCTTCCAGGAATGGTCGCAAATTTACAACCTTTTATCTTGGCTACTTCTTTTTCAGCATGCTTGAAATCATTTAAAGTAAACTGACCACAATTGAATGGAAATTGAGGCCACATTCTCTTCTTACTGTTATTCAAAGACCTAGATATTCCTTCAACTGTTAATTGATAGGAAATTTCTTGAGCAAGAAGTTTCTCTGGAACAATAAGAGGAAGAACATGTGGTTCCACAATGCTACCAAAAACCCTGATGTATGTAAACTTCTCTTCCCCAAACCAATCTCCTATTGCAGATAAGTCGGACTTAGCTTTATCAGAGAACCTAGGAGGGAAGCGATTATAAATGGTTTGGAAAACAGGGATAAGGAAACCATGACAGATTCTATATACATTATCTTGGAAATGAACCTTCCAAAGCAGTTTATGATAAATATGAATTGGGGTAGGGTATTTGGGAGTCCATTTCCATCCAAATAAGGGAAACTCAGAATTAAAACAAAGAGCATCAAGAATATAGGCACAAAAGAAAAAGGGAGTGGAATTTCCAGCGGTTTTCTCTTGTCTATACTCAAGTATCCTATTGGCCATCCTATCAGAAAGAACAACAACCCAATCCATGATGTCGGAATTGACAGCAGCTAGGATTAATGGGACCATTTGTATAGAAAACCTAGCTAAATTATCATTGCCAAATAATCTACACATCATGGCAGCGGCATAGCAATACGGAGGTAAAAGGGAATCTACAGAATACATACCGGACGCTTCATTTCGATGCTTCTCTGGATTTTTCTTCCAATCTCTGATAGGGTCAGATTGGACTTTGTTATTATCAGCAAAGTCTTTGATAAACTCCTTGTTATACACCTTCTGCGGGTCTGGAAGGTGATACATTGCCTTTAGGTCTTCTGCTTTAAATGAGCCAAAAGATACTCCAGATGCTGAAACAAATGTTCTGTCCTATATCTTCACACTGTCAATAACCCATCGAATTGCATCATAATAAGGCATGATGCTCACTCTGGCTGCAATTCGATGCAAAAATGAATTTGCAAGTGATTTTTCGGTGATCTCAGAGTCGGAATCTGAACTATCTTCGTCTGGAACCGATGCCTTTTCTACTGTGACCTTGGGGTTTTCTCTTTCCAATAGGTTGTAGACTCCTTCCCACGTCATTCTTCCAAGCCCCTGGCATGAGGTATCTGTGACTAATTTTAGTTTCGTGGGCTTTTCTTTTGAAACCGTAGGAGTCTCAACAAATTTAACTGGAACAGCAGTCTTGTTTCTTCTTGCTCTCTTCGACATTTCTGCGTTTGCTATTACTTCCCTTTGTCTGTGAATGAACGGACTTAGTGTTCTTTGGCTCTGCAAGACAATAAACTCTCAGTCGTGACAAACAAGCAACTTAAACGGGATGATTTATGAACTTATGATGTTTATTTATTTGTTTCGTATACCGCGTAAATGCTCCTTTTGGGTCTCACTCACGTATTAAAAACCAAATCATTAACAATATTCATTCGATTTGTTATTGAATGCCCTCATACAAACTGAGATTTGGCGCTTGTGAAATATTAAAATATTCATCCATTCTGAATTTTCCGCATGTAATAAATGGCATTTATCAATCGCATCGAAAGTTTTTTAATGGCACACAAACATCACAATATGTTTTTCTCGATTGGCCGATTCCGATTGAAAACTTTTCCGATTTCTAATGATGGGGTCTACAATATAAGATTTTAATAAGAACAAATGTTTGATTTTCTTTTGAAAGCGTTTATTTTAGTAATGCGCGTCGGATCGGGGAATTTCAATTGACCGTAAAGAGTTTATTAAAGACTATCCTGATTATTCGATTGCGACTAGCCGCATCGCATCGGAAGTTATACAAATAAACAATTTAAACTCTTAGCGATTGAAGATTTCCGATTGAACTAATCGCATCGAAGGATTTGAAATAAGTATATGAAACTTGTTTTAAGGGTTATCTCCGATTCTCCGATTGCGATTGGACTTTTAAACTTGATTTGTTTTTTATGATAAGGCCTTCTATATTGGATCGGATCATAAGTTTTGAATGTTGAATTTGTTTAGCAAACACAAGATGAGTTTTTCCAAAACAATGAATCTTTATTTCCAAGTCTTTTATTTCTATAAAAAGAGAAAGGGACCCTATTTCTAAATGAATTTTATTTCTAAAATTTTAAGAAAAAGGGAGGGTTGTTGTATAGTACAACAGGGGGGAATTTTGGAGGTAAATTTTTTCGTGAATTTTTTTAGAGGGAAAATTTGGAGGGAAATTTTCAGTCTTTAAGCTACATATTGTAAGTGGGAGAGGAATTTGTATCATTCAACCTATTCTTGTTGAAAGCCATGGTTTCTTATGATAGCGAAGTTTTTCTTTGTACACCATCAACATCTTCGTCACGCAACAACTCTATTCAGAGTGATGAATATAACGGGAGTTCGTTCACCATGAATAGAGAGTCAAAAAATCGACTTGGTCATAATCCTAAAGATGATGAGAACAAAATTGATGAGGCGTAGCAAAATGAAATTTCTGTAAATCGAGTGCTAGTTATACCACTTACTCTTAATCCTAAGGATTATGAAAGCAACAGTGACGAAGGGCATGATGAAGAATTTCCAAAGTCAAAAGTTTCACTTTGTCCTAATCCCAAGGATTATGAGGACACCATTGATGAAGAGGGAGATGAAGAATATCCACTTCAGCTTAATCCTAAGGATTATGCGAGAAAAACAAATGAAGAGGGGAATGAAGAATCTGTAGAGTCAAAATATCCACTCTGTCCTAATCCTGAGGAGTATGCTAGCACCACTGATGAAAAGGGGGATGTAAAATTTCCAGAGTCAAAATATCAAATTCGTCCTAATCATAAGGATTATGCGAGCACCACTGATGAAGAGGGGAATGATAATGTTTCAGAGTCAAAACATCCACTTCGTCCCAATCCTAAGGATTATGCCAACACCACTGATGAAGAGGGAAATCAAAAATTTACAGCATCAAAATATCCACTCCGTCCTAATCCTAAGGATTATGCAAGCATCACTGATGAAGAGGGGGACGAAAAAATTCCAGAGTCAAAATTTCCACTTCGTCTTAATCCTATGGATTATGTTAGCACCACAGATGAAGAGGGGAATGAAGAATTTGCAGAGTCAAAATATGCACTTCGTCCTAATCCTAAGGATTATGTCAGCACCACTGAGGAAGAGGCGAATGAAGAATTTGCAGCGTCAAAATATCCACTTCGTCCTAATCCTAAGGATTATGCCAGCACCACTGATGAAGACGGGGATGAATTTCCAAAGCTAAAATTTTCACTTCATCCTAATCATAACTATTATAATTTAACCACTGATGAAGGGGGGGATGAAGAATTTCCAATAAATATAGATTCAAGGCATTCACTTATTCCTAATCCTAAGGATTATGAGAGCATCAGTGAGGAAGGGGAGGGGCGGGATGAAGAAATTCTAGTGAATAAAAATTCAAAGCTTCCACTTATGCCTAATCCCAAGGATTATGAGAGCACCACTGAGGAAGGGGAGGATGAAGAGTTTCTTGCAAATGATAATTTTAGAGGCACAGATCTGAATATTGCATTTTCTCCAAGTGACCATTTCAAAGACACTCATGGTGATGAAGAATTGAATCCTCCCGGGGAAGAATTTGAAAGCATGGGTCAAGATGGTGAAGAATTTCTTTTGAGTCAGGGTTACAAAAGTGCCGATGATTCTTGTGAAATGTTTTCTTCAACTGATGATAGTAAAGAAAATTTTCCACGCAATGATGTTGATGAATTTCTTAACTATGTTGAGGATGATGATAGTGGGGATAATATTCCTCCTAATGGTGATGAAACTACTTTTACAAAGGATGATGGAATGATGAAGCCGTTGCAAGAAAATATTGCAACTAGGAGTAGGAGTAGACCTTTTCATATCAATCCAAAGAATTCCAGTTATACAAGGGCGAGGACAAAATATCTCAAAAAAATAAGTTTTGTCGTTCATTTGATTTCAAGTGAATGTTGTCGAAGGATTGCTTGAAAAATATGGATTTCAACTTCGTTTGGAGAAAAGGAAAACATATATGTCAATGAATAAAAGCATGCAAAATTCATATTTAGTGGGTTGCATGCAATCTACACTAGCAGGTTATGATTATCATATTGGGAATGTATTGCTTTGCAGAAATGCGTTCAAAATGTTTCATTCAATTGGTAATTTTAGTTTGTCAAGAATCCATGATAGATTGGAAAGGGATCCCATATATTATTCAGAAGCATGTTATAAACGGGAGGTGGAGCCGTTTGCAAATACTGCTAAGACATGGATGAAAGACTTATTTTCAAATCATGGAGAGTGTATGCCAAATAAAGACACAATACATATTCCAGATAATTTCTCGAGACGAGAAATATTCATGTTATACAAAGATTATGTAGAAGTTGTTGAAGGAATTGGTAATTTTATTACATATTCTTATTTTACAAGGATATGGAAAACTGAATTCAACAATGTTCGTATTCCTAAGAAGACAAGGATGGGGATTTGCAGCACATGTGTTTCTCTTAAAGAAAAAAGAGATAAATGTCAAGGGGCAGAAAGAGGTATATGTTCAAAACATTGTTTTTTAAAATTTGATACTTATCAACTATGAAAATATATTTATTCATATGTTTCTTTTATTTTATGTACAGATTCCGTTGTCAAAGAACTTCAAGACCATCGCAATCAATAAACAAGTGAAAGGAAAAAGTTGTATAAACATCGAAAGAAGTGTTATGATCATCCAAATAAATATATGGGATTGATAATTGATGGTATGGACCAAAAGAAAACACTTCTTCCACATTTTTTCCGCACAGCAAAAAAATTATAGGAAGAAAATTTCATTCAGTTTCACTTGGTTGGTTGTATGATATTTAATGAGAATATGTTTCCAAGATTTTTCTTCACAACTCCAAATATTCACAATGCTGCAAATCTGACCATAACTATAATCCATGACGTGGTTACTCATTGGTCTGGGATTCTTCCTGAAATTTTGTATTTACAATTAGACAACACAAGTCGTGAGAACAAAAATCAAGTTCTTTTTGGGTATCTAAACATGCTCGTTGAATTGGGGATTTTTAAAAAGATAAAGGTTGGTTTCCTTCTTGTTGGGCATACTCATGATCATATTGATCAAATGTTCAGTCGTTTTTCAGTAACATTGAGGAAGAAAGGTGTTGGGAGCCTGCCATCATTAATTGAATGTATTAAGAAATCGTACATTCCGGAGCCTGTTTTTCATGTGTTGGAAGAAACTATTGACATGCGAAGGTTTATTTTTGGATCGCATGGTGAGGAGAAATGCATTGAAAAACTTAATGACATTAACTTCCAGCATCAATTTCATATCAAAAAAATTGATGGGATAACACTTATATGGGGCAAGAAGTATTCAGCTGTTGAAGAATGGGGACCATCATCAGGTTTAGCATTTTTGAAGTTCATTCCAGAGCATCCAATATTTTCATCAAAGATATTGTTATTATAGTCAGTTTCTGAACTCCATAATGCACAAAGGCAGAAGAAAGACATAAATTATTTTGAATGTCTAAAGGAAATTAAAATATGTATTAGAGATACATATGAGTACTTTGATGTTGCTGATTCAGTTTGGTGGGAGTCTTTTTTCAATAATCAAAGTGATATGATTTCAAGATCAATAAATGGGGATACACTTTTGAAGACTCCTTTTTTTTTGCCACAAAATATGCCAAATGAACATGAACATCAGGAAACACACAATGTTGAACAACAACAACCTCAAGCTATTATTAATTCCCCATAGGTAGAGGAAAGAGAAATCTATATTGGTTCGAGAAGATCACGTGCACAACGTGAAGCCATGGAAGACCTTTACAGGGGTTCTGTGCAGGATCTTAAGGAGGGTTGCATGATAGCAGTGTTAGCAGATGAAGATCCACTTGGCTATCCATTCTGGATTGCCAAGGTTATAAAGGTAATTAATGAAAATGAAGATATTACAACTGCTGATGTACATTGGTATGCCACAAGTACCCACCCTTTCAATGGTGTGTACAAGCCAGAGATGGTAGTGGAAAAAATAATTGGCAGAAAGAGAAAAAGAAAGGGCACAAATATAAATCGTCACCGCACAGATGTCTTAAAATTGGAGGATGTTGACATACTTGTGTATGAATTCAATTTGAAAAAGAGAGGAACTCTTCGGTTGAAAACCATAAATATTTTGAAGAAATTGCTACTAGAACAATTACTGTTGAGATGGGACTCTGCAGAATGTAGACGTAGATCTACAAGACTTTTGAACTCTGAAATGGTGGGCATGCATGTTGACTCAGATGGAGCACTAGTTGATGAAAGAGAAGAATATGGATCATCTTCATCTGGATCGAGCCATTCATATGAAGATGTAGGTTATGATGGTGTGCTAGAACCTATGGTTTATTTTGAATAACTATCTAAGACACTTTTATGTAATTGATGTTTGTATGGTAACTTGAAATAAAAAATTTTACTTCCATCTCATTTTTCATGAAGTTATGAGACA
Source organism: Pinus albicaulis (assembly GCA_034641835.2). Taxonomy (NCBI): domain Eukaryota; kingdom Viridiplantae; phylum Streptophyta; class Pinopsida; order Pinales; family Pinaceae; genus Pinus; species Pinus albicaulis. Next base: position 2,069,959 of record MU968317.1, read on the forward strand.
TTTCTATGTTTGTTGGATTATATGTTTTAATTATGAAGAATTCATCTCTTTAGAATATCGAAAATGCAACAATGAATTAAAAAAATAATTTATGTTATATTCAACGTACCAATGTTGATATTTTAATTATAAGCAAAATAGAAAATAGAAACTAATGTTGAATTTTTAGATTATGCAGTGATATTACCATGATATTATGTATTGTTACCATTTGGTATAAGATACTTTTAAAATTTTTAATAATTATATGCGTCATTGAAAGGGAACACTTTGTTTTTATGCTTGATTTTTAGGTTTTGGTTGAAATTAGATTTAAATTTGTCTTATGCTAAGATTTGAAAAAAGATAAGTTTTTATCCTTTAAAATTAAAATTACTATTACTTGTTTCTGTTCAATGATAATTTTTTCATTTACTTGTTCATTTTTTTAAATTGTTTAAGTCTTATAATTTCTCCATAATTTCATTGTTCAAGTATGTTGAAAACTTAATATTGAAAAACTTTAGATTTACAACTTGTCATTAAGGTTCTTATGCACTACCAAATTTTATCTTTAATGTTATGGTTGACAATAATTACAATTTTGGGGTTGTTTAGAGTCGAGATATTTTATGCTTAACAACATGGATGAAAATTTTTCGAAATGATAAGCCCTTCAGACATGTATTTGTTTATCTTTAACATCATCTATCAAAAATGTTAGAAATTTACGATTTTAAAAAATGTCCTAATATGTTGTCTTTAATTCCATTGTTACAAGTGTCAAAATTATGACACGATTTTTTTTTGTTATTCCAGCATCAACTGGTTTTGTTTTGAGGGTGTTTTTTCAATCCTTTTTTCAACAAACAATTTTGTTTTTAGCATACTTTTATAAAATGTTGAAATTTGACCTTCAAAAAAAACCAAGTGCGTTTTGGAAGACACACTTTTTGTTTTTGGGGTGTTTTTTCATGTTTTTTGAGACTTTTTGGGCTAGAGTTCCCATTTTGAGGTCAGGTTACCTATTTCATCGGTAACAGTGTTTATTATTATTTTCAGGCACCTTTACCTTTTTTGTGATCTCATCAAGAACTGTGTATTCTTTGTTTTCTTTTTCCTGTTTCTTTTCCTGCAACTGATTCTTATACAATACCTTTTCATTGAATATTACATCTCTGATCCTAATGATTTTGTGATTTTCATAATCATATAAGCGATAAAAAAAATCATTAACACCATATCCAATAAAGGTACATTTCTTTGATTTTGCCTCAAGCTTTGTTCTATTCTCTTTATTAATATGGGCAAAGGCCTCACAACCAAAAGGCTTTAAAAATGAGTAGTTTACCTTTTTACCTATCCATGCTTCCTCTGGAATATCACCATCCAAGGAACTTGAAGGCCCTCTGTTTATTAGATAAACAACAGTATCTACAGCATCTGCCAAAAATTGTGAAGGAAATCCTGCATGTAATCTCATGCACCTTGCACGCTCCATGATTGTTTTGTTCATCCTTTCTGACACACCATTTTCTTGTGGTGTTCTTGGAACTGTCTTCTCTCTGTGAATTCCATGCTCTGAACAGTACCTATCAAAATCTTTGCTGCAATATTCACCTCCATTGTTTGATTTGAGACACTTCAACTTCTTTCCTATCTCAATCTCAACCAAAGCTTTCCATTTCTTGAAAGTATCAAATACATCAGATTTATTCTGAATACAATAAATCCAAGTTTTTCTAGTTGCATCATCAATAAAAGTAACATAATAACAAGAGCCACCAAGAGATGATACCTGAGCAAGTCCCCATACATCTGTATGCACAAGCTCTAATTTTTCGCTCTTCTTTTCTTTCCCAACTCTGAGAAATCTAACTCTCTTCTGTTTTCCATAAATGAAATTCTCACAGAAATCCAAATCAACATTCTTCAAACTCGGTAACAAATTTCTTAAGTGAAGAATATTCATCCCCTTCTCACTCATGTGTCCGAGCCTATGATGCCATAATGTTGCATCTTCTCCTTTGGAAGTTAAAGCATTAACAGAGTTAGAAATACCATTTCATAAATACAATGTACCAACCTTTTCGCCTTTTTCTATTACCAGCGCTCCTTTGGTGACCTTCCAAGTTTTATCTGCGAAAGTTGTCACACAACCTTCATTGCCTAACTGCCCTGTTGAAATCAGATTTTTCTTCAGATCTGGAACATTCATTACCTCCTTTAATAGCCATTGGTTTCCATTCTGTTGTTTTACAAGAACCTTATCCATTCCAAAAAATTTATAGGGTTTATCATCACCTAAAAGGACTTGTCCAAAATCTCCTTGAACATAGTCATGAAAATATTTCTTATCAGGTGTGGCATGGAATGAAGCCCCTGAATCTACTACCTAGGAATCAGTAACATTTTCGAAAGAAAGAATCAAATCATCTTGTAACACATCACCTGTCACATTTGCTTCATAATTGTTTTCTTGCTGTGCATCTCCTTCTTTTCCCTTTCACGATCTACAATCTTTCTTTAAGTGTCCTTTCTTTCTGCATTTCCAACACACTATCCCCGATCTGGACTTGGATATGCCTTTCCTTGATTTACTGCGATATCCCGAGCTCTTTCCTCTTTCCATTTTTCTTCCCCTAGACTTTGCACTCAAAGCATTACCCGATGTCTCACCGGAGCTTTCCCGTCGGTGCATTTCCTCGCTAAGGATAGCACCAACAACATCATCAAACTTTAAAGTAATAGATCCAGAGACAAAGTTACTAATGACCATAACTAAACCATTCCAACTTTCTAGCAATGAGCACAAAAATAACGGAGCTCTAACTTCATCATCAAATTTTACCCCTATAGAACTTAACTGATTGGTAACTATATTAAAATAATTTAAATGGTCTGCAATAGATCCACCTTCTGACATCTTCATATTAAATAAATGTTTCATAAGAAATACCTTGTTTGAGGCCGAGGTTTTTTCATATAGTTTCGCCAACAGCTTAATCAAACCCTCTGTTGTTGTTTGCTTCGAAATATTGAAGGCTACCGATGCCGCGAGGCACAACTATACTATTCCGAGTGCCTTTCTATCAAGAATATCCCATTCTGTGTCTGTCATAGTCGTTGGCTTCTTTGTTTTTCTGCTCAATGGTAGGTATGTATATTTATGATACAGATAATCTTCCATCTGCATCTTCCATAGTGGGAATTTTTTGCCGTTAAATTTCTCGACCCTAAATTTACCATCTTCCTCCATTGCTCCCACTAAAACTAGGAACCCTTCTTTCCTGCGAGTTTATCACCCAAATAGACCTTCGGCTCTGATACCAGTTGCTAGCTATTTTATGGTTTTTTGTTCCTCTCGGTAAATTTATTATTTCTCTAGTAAATTTCTAACAAATACTTCACATTGAATATTTGGGAAAATCAAATATACATTAGTTGTTTACAGTAAAATTACATGCTTTTACATTTTTCTTCTAGATCCTCACTTAGTTGCATCACTGATATTCCTAAAGATCATTCCAAGGAGATTAGTTAAATCATATTTCAAAATTGAATGATTAAATGTTTAATGAATGCAATTACTGAGTTACATTTTGCATGTTTTATTTGTTTTTCTAGATCATTAGGTATAATTGGTTACTTAACACCATCTCAAGAAGATAACACTTCATAATTGAATGTTTGAGTAGCTAAATATACATTAGATTTTTTTCCTCTGCTTACTGTTCTAGGACATTAGAATTTAAAGTACAGAAAGTTTCTTAAAACATCATTTCAAGAAGGCCATACTTCATAATTGAATGCTAGAGTAACCAAAAGTACATTAGTTGATTTCATTTTTAGTCTTTACTTTCAAGCACTGCAATTTCATTCTTAGCTTTAAGACTTAAATACATGGAATAGTACTAATAATAATATAAACTAGATTATTTGTTTTCCAAATTAGATCCTAACTAGCCAAAATATTTTGGTTTATTTTCATGAAAATTAGATTAACTTAGAAACACTTCATTTGATTCCTTCTTAAAATTCATTAGATTCATTTAAATATTTTTAGAGTTTTAGCTTAAAAAATTTTAGACATCAAAGAACAAAAACCCCCCAAAACAATATAAAATACAAAAAAACGAAGTAAGAGAAAGGTTAACTAAGCACATACAGTGCACCACACTTCATCAGTTTACTAACCCCGTTCGATAATTTATGTTAGCAATTTAAGACATTAAATTAACTAAACACACTGACCGTATGAAATGGTACTTGAGTTGTATGTGTTTAGTCTTCAAATGAAATTTTGAGTTATTTCCAAGAATAATGGCACTCTGGTTGTCACTGTGTAACCTTCCCATCAGCTGCTTCTTACCCAATGCATCCATAAAACTTTGTAACCAAATCATTTCTTTACTAGCCTCTGTAGCAGCAATATATTTTTCTTCTGTTGTTGAAATTGCAACAGCACTTTCCATTTTCGAAACCCAACTGACAGTTGTTCCACCTACAGTAAATACATACTCTGTAGTGTTGCTCGTGTTATCTCTATCACCTGCCATATTTGCATCAACATATCCTTGTAGAGCATTGTTTGAACCACCAAAGCATAATGCTTGATTTGGGGTACCTATAAAATACCTGAGAATTCATTTCACTGCCATCCGATGTTCTTTTCTTGGATTGTTCATGTACCTGCTTACAACTCCTAGGGCATGTGCAATATCAGGCCTTGTGCGGATCATTTCATACAATAAGCTTCCAACTACTGATGCATATGGAACTTTAAGCATATAATCCATTTCTTCTTGGGTCTTGGGGCACATATCCTTACTAAGTTTGAAATGGCTAGCCAAAGGTGTACTCAATGGTTTTGCATTTTGCATATTAAATATTTCCAACACCTTTTGTATGTACTTATTCTGAGACAATGTTAGTTTGTGATTTTTCCTGTCTCTAGATATTCTCATACCAAGGATTTGTTTTTCAACTACCAAATCCCTCATTGAAAATTAATTTTCCAATTTTCCTTTGAGTATATTTATTTCCTGCGTGTTAGACCCTGCAACAAGTATGTCATCTACATACAATAACAATATAATATTGCTGCCATCATTTTTATTTTTCAGATAAACATAATGATCAAAGTGACATCTAGTATAACCTTGTTCAGACATAAACCTATCAAATTTTAGATACCACTGCCTCAGAGCTTGTTTTAAGCCATACAACCTCTTATTCAACCTGTACACTAATTTTTCTTTCCCTTTGACCTAATATCCTTGTGGTTGTTGCATATAGATCTTTTCCTCCAAATCTCCATGGAGAAATTTGTCCTTACATATAATTGTTCAAGATACAAATCTTCCGCTGCTACAAGAGTTAAAATAGTTCTTATTGAAGACATTTTAACAACATGAGAAAATATTTCATGAAATTCAATACCTTTATTTTGTACAAACCTCTTCACCACAACTCTAGCTTTGTACCTTCGTTTTCCTCCATATTCTTCCTTCAACCCGTAAACCCATGTATTCTGCAATTTTGTTTTACCTGTAGGAAACCTGACAAAGTCCCAAGTCTGGTTATGTACCAATGAGTCCATCTCTTCTTTCATGGCTAGTTCCCACTTCTTCCTAGTTTCTACCTGCATTTATTCTTCATATCATTCTGGTTCATCATAATCAATCAAAAATACATAATATAATGAAGGAGATTATCATTGAGGGGGTATACTTATCTTGGTAGATCTTCTGACACCACTTTCAAGTGTTTTAGGTGCTTGTTGATTTTGTGGTGGTTGTTGTTGTTGTGTCTATTGATTATTATTATTTTCATGCACTTTTACTTTTTTTGTGATCTCATCAATAACTGTGTATTCTTTGTTATATTTTTCCTGCTTCTTTTCCTGCAACTAATCCTTATACAAGACCTTTTCATTGAATATTACATATTTTCTCCTAATGATTTTGTGATTTTCATCATCATATAAGAGATAACCAAAATCATTAACACCATATCCAATAAAGATACATTTCTTTGATTTTTCTTCAATCTTTGTTCTATATTTTTTATTAATATGGACAAAGGCCTCACAACAAAAAGGATTTTAAAGAGAGTAGTTTACCTTTTTACCTGTCCTTGCCTCCTGTGGAATACCAACATCCAAGGAAATTGAAGGCCCTCTATTTATTTGATAAACAATAGTATCTACAACATCTGCCCAAAATTGTAAAGGAAATCTTGCATGCAATCTCATGCACCTTGCACGCTCCATGATTTTCCTGTTCATCCTTTTTGAAACACCATTTTCTTGTGGTGTTATTGGAATTTTATTCTCTCTGTGAATTCCATGCTCTGAACAATACCTATCAAAATATTTTCTTCAATATTCACCTCCATTTTCTAATATAAGACACTTCAACTTCTTTCATGTCTCAATCTCAACCAAAGATTTACATTTCTTGAAAGTATCAAATACATCATATGTATTCCGAATAAAATAAATCCAAGTTTTTCTAATTACATCATACATAAAAATAGCATAATAACGAGAGCCACCGAGATATGATACCTGAGCAAGTCCCCATACATCTGTATTCACAAGCTCTATTTTTTTTCTCTTTGTTTCTTTCCCAACCCTAAGAAATCTGACTCTCTTTTGTTTTCCACAAACACAATTCTCACATAAGTCCAAATCAATATTCTTAAAACCTAGCAAAAAAATTCTTGAGTGAAGAATATTCATCCCCTTCTCACTCATGTGGGCAAAGCCTATGATGCCATAATGATGCATATACTCCTGTGGAGTTTAAAGAATTAAAACAATTAGAAATACCATTGCATAAATACAATGTACCAACCGTTTCTCCTTTTTCTATTACCAGGGCTCCTTTAGTGACCTTCTAGGTTTTCTCTGTAAAAGTTGTCACACAACCTTCACCACCTAACTTCCTTGTTGAAACCATATTTTTCTTCAAATATGGAACATTCCTTACCTACTTTAATAACCATTGGTTTCCACTCTATTTTTTTACAATAACTTTACTGATTCCAACGATTTTACATATTTTATCATCACCCAAATGAACCTATCCAAAATCTCCTTGAACGTAATCATGAAAATGTTTCTTATCAGGTGTGGCATGGAATGAGGCCCCTAAATCTACCACCCAGGAATCAATAACATTTTATAAAGATAGAATCAAAGCATCTTGCAACACATCACCTGTCACATTCACTTCATGATTGTTTTCTTGCTATGTGTCTCCTTCTTTCCCTTCCGAGACTTACAGTCTTTCTTCATGTGTCCTTTTTTTCCACAGTTCCAACACACTATCCATGATCTAGACTTGAATCTGCCTTTCCTTGATTTACTGTGATATTATGTTCTCTTTCCTCTTTCCATTTTTCTTCCACTAGTCTCTGCACTCAAATCATTACATAATGTCTCACCAGAGCTTTTATGTCACATTTCCTCACTAAGGATAGCACCGACATCATCACAATTTAAAGTAGTAAATCCAGAGACAGAGTTACATAGGCCATAACTAAACCATTCCAAATTTATGGAAATGAGCATAGAAATAACAGAGCCCTAACCTCATCATCAAATTTTACCCCTACAGAACTTAACTAACCGGTAAAATTATTAAATTCATTTAAATGGTCAGCAAGAGATCCACCTCCTGACATCTTCATATTAAATAAAAATTTTATAAGAATTACCTTATTTGAGGCAGAGGTTTTTTCATATAGTTTGGCCAATTTTGTCATTAAACCCTATGTTGTCATTTCCTTCAAAATATTGAAGGCTACCGATGTCGCGAGGCATAACCATATTGTTCCAAGTTCCTTTATGTTGAGAATATCCCATTATGCATCTATCATACTTGACGACTTCTTTGTTTTTGTGCTCAATAGTAGGTACAGATCTTTCTGATATAAATCTTCTATATGCATCTTCCACAGCGGGTAGGTTTAGCTGTTAAATTTCTCGACCCTAAACCTACCATATTCCGCCATTTCTCCCACTCGAACAAGGAACCCTTATTTCCAACGAATTTATCAGCCAAATATACCTTTGGCTCTGATACCAATTGCTAGAAAAATATATATTATAGAGCAATGGAACACATAAAAATATATGGAAATACAAACACAAAAAAAAAATATAAAACTAGAGAGACATAGATATATTTGGTTCACCTAACTTGGGCTACATCTAGGGAGAAACAACCAGTCCTTCCTTTATATTATCCAAGAAAATGAAGAGGCACAACCTATTGCAGATCTGTTGTAATATCCTCTACTCTCTCACACAGTCTCCCTTTCTCTTTCTCGCTCAGAATACACTCTCAACACACAAACTGAATACAATTCCATCATACAACAGAGTGGTTACCTTATAGGGAAAAAATACCTAAATTAAACATAACTTGTATCATCAAATCATCCTCATAATGAACAACCCAAATTGACTACAAAATTTCAATATTTTACAAGGCAATTTTACATCTATTTTTAGCTTCAGGTGCACTTCTCTCGAACCCCTGCCGGGGGACCGCTAGCCCCCAGACCCCCCAGCCGAGGTGGATGGCGCCCCCCCCTGAACCCCCATGGGGGGGGAAAGTCCCCCCACACCCCCCCCACCCTTGTGGAGGGGTGTATAGTATTCTTGGGGTATACATCTGATTGAATAAAATACCTCTAAATCAGGATGATAATACGGCTCCACACCCAACACCCATATTGGAAAACAACAATGTAAATATATATGATGGTTAGGAGCTATATGCATGACCGATAATGCATAGAGGTCATGTAGAGTGGACCACATATTGGCAGCATGGGCCTCTCACACAACCTCGAGGCCGCATTTTTCCACTCTCTTCCTTGTGTAAAATAATATTGCGTGTCACCATGTGTGCTAGCCCCCTCACTATTTCACTGCAATCTCACATCACTGCCAATGATCCATTCCCATTTCATGCCACATACCTTGTGCTTTAATGCCTCTACATCCACGTCACCTTCTGCGACATCACACTCCACACATTTTCCACTCTCCACATGCCTTAACATTACTTCCTGTTGCACTATCCTCACACCGCAAGCACCCTAGATATGGTGACACCACATGATATTGGATGGTTGAGGTAGCTTCCCAATCAATGGTTGTGGTGTTTTATGTGTTAGGAATATGCAAGGTAGGTATGCAAAATAAGTTTCGTAGAGTTTGTCACATTTTGGCCTTGTATCATTTCTAGCCCACCTCCAGGTTCCTCGTGGGTTGGGGCTCAACTATGCGAAGGCATGACTCTTTTCTATCCAAGGTATTCAGACTTTTCGCCACGTATGATCTCACTCAACACATCCATAACCTCAACATGACATCATCATAACATCTCACCTAAAACATGCACACACACATTAAACCCTTATTAAATAATACTAATCCACTTGTTTTGGGATAATTACGACACAATACAATACTTAGACACAAGGTTTTTGATCCCTGGAAAAATCCCAAGTGTGATCTACAATCCTAATTTATTGGAATCCCTCATACTACAATTTCCTAATTTCTCCATCCACATATCTTTACTACACATATTATCATTATACGGAGAGACTTTCTACACCAAAACCTATGTCTTGGGACACTTGTAATCATTACCCTTCTAAAAATAATTAAGCCTTATTAAATCCTCATTCGTTTAATAATATCACCCCTATGACTGGTGATTGGTCTGGATAGTTAGTAAAAACCCTTACATTGATGAGTGGCAAGGGGGCACATTGGACAGGGTACCCCTCGATTGAATATTTTGAGAAAGACTCCATAGATTGAGGAGTGGAGTGCGCAACACTGAGCTATGTTAGAGTCTTAGGGGCTTTGGGGTGGGTCAAATATCCTTATTTTGTAAAGGGATGGGATAAGTTTGACCTCTACCCATGGTTTTCAGACCATGGTACAATCAAATAAAAGATTATATAAGAAGTCTAGGATTTTCCTAGAAGATATCATCTCATAATTGTGATAGAATGCACTTGGATGCAATGTTAGTTTGAGTTTGTATTCTTTTTTTGTGGGAAATGGAAGGCTCCTGCTGCTGAGTGCACGAAGAACTTGGAAAGTCTGCAATTGAGTGCGAAGGGTGGAAAGGGTTGTATAAAGAAGATCTGAGTAATAATAGAAGTCTTTGAAGACATATCTGTGTTCTCTATTTATGTGTTTTGTTTACTTGTATTTTGATATTGTATGTCCTAAGTTAAGGGTTTTTATACATTATTTCATCTTGAAGTCTTTCTTATGGTTATTTATGTTGGTTTATGCTTGTTAAAGTAAAATCGTGTAGTATACAAGGGAGTTCAATAGAAGTGTTGAACAGTGACTGTATAATTAGCATAGTTGTTCAGCGAAGCTTTGTTAAGAATTGAAAGGAAGATAATACCTAAAGCCACACTTTATTGTCCCTCTAGATGTATAAACCTAGTTCTAGCATCCCCCTATATTTCCTCAGGTGAGAATTTTTTCTGCGCAGTAGATCATTGCCGAAAGGGCCAGTAATAGTGGGTTTTGTTGGTTTGCGGAGCCATATCTGAACCTGGGTCTAGGCCCCATTAATCCAAAAAAAAGGTTTCGTTGCTAAGACTGAGATCTGACTAAGGGTTATGTGGATGTGGCATACATCTAAGAAAGATATTCAAGGTTTAGTAGATCTAAAAGAACGTGAATTTGTAGCACAAGAAAATGGAAATCCACACCTATCTATTGAAAAGTGGTTGCAGACGTATATCTTCACACATCAGCACGAGATCCTTTTCTCATCATTTTCTAGTGAGTTGTACGAGTGGTTATGAAGATTAGTTGAGCAAAAGACTTGTTTCAAGAATGATAACCCTACTGCGTGGACTCCGGAGCTGATCAAGCAACTAAGGGAAACTGATAAAAATATCGCAAGGGTTGTTGATTATTGGATCGATAGTATCATTGAGGCTTTATTACTGAGTTTTTGATTGATACATATGTATCCTATAACGAAGTAGAGCACAAATTTTTTAAAGTCCCGCAAGGTAAGTATTTAAACTCATTGAAGCTTTGGATTAAGATTCTATTGTGTGAAAAGGGTGTACTATGAATGAAATAAGATTGATGTTTAGACAAAAGAAAACTAGAACTATGCGACGTAGTAAGAGACTTAAGGTATATCCTAATAATTACATTGATTCTGAGTACAATACACTATTTAGGTCTGAAATCGAGGAAGGAGAAATCCACCTTACTACCCCTGGAAGTGTAGATCATTAGGGTGCCTTTGGAATTCCCCAACCTTCCACTCCCATCAAAATCCATCCCTATATTGTTCCTCCACCTCCAAATCCCCCTTTTTATATGGCTCAATCACCCAAGATACCTGTTTTCAAAGGATCAGATGATCCTGAGCAGTTCTGGTTTGTTGCAGAAGCAATATGGAGATCATAGAACATCACTGATGAGAATATGAAGAAAGCACAGTTGGTCACAACATTGTAGGATATATCATTATCTTTGCATATGAATTACTCCTCAATGAACCAAAATTCCATGTTGGCCCAGACAAAAGTTTCACTGAATGTTGAATTTAAGAAGCCGAAGCCACAGTCCTAGTGTATTACAGAGATCAAAGAGATCAAGAAATTGTTTACTGGAACTATGTGGGAAGTAGATCAAAGGTTTAAGACACTACTAATTCAAGTAAGCTTCGAGATCCCTGATGAGTAGGACAAGGAATTGTTTATATTTGCTCTATTTCCACATCTTAGGTTGCCGTTGTCCTAGGAAACCCAAGTGGAAGCCCTGGAGATTGGAAGCTAGAAGCTTCACTGGTAACGTATACCAACATAGGAGTTCAGCAAATCCAAACCCAGTTGGAAAGCTTACATATGGAACTCCAAGATTTGAAGAAGGGAAAAGAGGTTTGGCCTGACATGCAATCAGAATTCTGGTGCATAAGTGCAAAGCGGACGGCCACCATAAGGATCAATGTCTTCTTTATAGATATTACTTGGGAATTAGGATGCCAAGTCCATTGAAGCCTAGGCCAAGTAATGGACCAAATGTGGGACCAAATGTATGGTGTAGCTTATGCGAAGTTGCAGGCGAACACTCCACATATTACTGTCATCTACTGCAAAAGTACATCTAATCACTGAAGTAATTGTTCTCTAATTTTTTTTGTTCGGTGGGACATGATGACAAGCATTGTCGAAGCTACAATCTCATGATGTATATTCCTAGAGCATATCGAATGCAAGTTGAAGGTTGCGAAGATGCAGGTTATCCAATAGTGCGTGGAGGTTTCCAAGGCCGAGGGCATGGCTGAGGAGGAGGCGATGTACAAGGGTGCGGACAGATGATATGTTATAATTGTGGTTAGCCTGGAAATTTCGCTAGGCATTTTGAGAATCCCACTGCCGTATCTTGTAGGTATTGTCACACATTTGATCATGAAATAGAGGATTTTCCTACATTATTGGCTAAAATGCAGGAAAAGAACAATCAACAACCTGCCCAGAACATACAAATGATGAGAGTTGAACCACGCGAAGAATATCTAAGTGTCAACATAGTGACACGAAGTGGTATAAATACTGGAGAAGAAAAGGTGGAAGGAAAGAAGCATATAAAGGATACATGGGTCCGGAAATATGGAGAAAATAATAATGGGTTCGATGTACATCACAAAAAAGAAACCTTTATGAAAGAGAAAAAGAATTTTATGAGCCCTAGAGCTTCGACATCAAAAGCGCAAAGGCAGCTGATTCCACTAAAGCATAAACCCGAGGAGATTAATAAATAAAAGGAATTTTATCCATCCATTCTGAAGTCATTTTTACATAGATGCATGAATTTGTTAAGGGATCAGAAAGTTGTGGAAGGACTGCAGGAGCTGATTGACATATGTGCTGGTATAGAATACCAACAGTCAGAACAACGTGCAGTGCATAAGGTCTAAATACATAAGAAAATAACTGGAAGAGAAATGTGGTTAAATACAAAGATCGTCGACTATGAAATGGACCAAGTTATCCTTGATCTTGTATTAGAATCCAATGTTTTCCCAAAACAGACATGGGAATAAATGGGGAGACCAAAGTTGCAATGGTCGTTGATTCAACTAAGAATGGAAAATTAGTAGAATATCATTCCTATGGGTCGATTGCATGGTATTAGCATAGATATTGATGGTGCAAGTGTCTTATCAGACTTCGAACTCATTGATATTTTTTATGACAACAATTTGTATCCTGATTTTTTTAGATTTGATTGGGCTTATGATATGGATGTCATAATCAACTTGAAAAATAGACAGATGGTGTTCGAGAAGAATGGTTCAAGGTTTTTTGTGCCTTTGGACCCCTATGAAGGCATAAGATATTCAGAACCTATTCATAATGCATATGGTGATATTGAAAATATCTATAAGATCACTGCATAGGACAAAGACTGGATCAATCCTACCACTGATGGAAAGATAAGTTGGAAGCGTGAAAGTTGTGTTTTGGACTCTGATGAAGAATTAGAGCACTAGCAGAACCGATTACATGAAGTTTCCACTAAGCAGTGCAACAAAGTTACCAAATCGCTTCGTTGCGTCACATAGAAGGTACATCGCTTGCCCATCTATGATGGAACCAGAGATGTTGATTTATTTCCGGATGAATTTGAAAACAAGATGCCTAACAAGAAGAAATATGAAGCTTTGGACTTTTCTTTGATGTCCGCCTCGGCCAGATGATGGGGCATGCACAGAGAAGGCTTATGGGGATGGAATGAATATTGCAGGCTAATAAGGCTCCAGTTTGGTCATGTAAACACTAGGATCACATAGAAGTATAATGGTAGGGATGATCCTCACGAGAATTTGTATCGTTGTACTACGACCTGGGGTGAGTAACCTTAACCTGAATGGGTGCATATATTCTTTCATACCTCAGATATGATACCTCAGCATTGGTATCTTGAAACGGAGTTGCACCATGGCACCACATATTTGTATGAGATGACAGAAGGTTTCTTATTGACTGATGATTTCATAGATGGTTGGGATTGTATTAACGATGCTCTTCAGGAATTCAGATCAAGAATATTTTGAATAACCATTGATCCAACGACTTCGGTACATCCTAACTGGGTTGTGCAATTGGAACAAAAATGCAAATGCTACAGCGTGATTGCAGAAGACTACGACAAGGATCCATGCAGCGTCAATATTCCTAAACTGAAGGATAACGCGAGGTTGCAGGTCCTGAAGTAGAGATGCTAGATATATCATAACCTGTAAAAACTCATCAAGTCAACATAGGCTTAGAAGTGGAGCCCAAGTTTGAAAACATTGGGAACTATTGGGATGATGACATGATAAGCAAGGTCACTGAATTGTTACATGAGTACCAAGATCTATTACCGACGAAATTCTTTGAGCTAAAAGGCATTGTAGGAGATTTGGGAGTTATTCACATCACTTTGAAGCCTGATGTGAAGCCAATCAAGAAGCACACATATTGGCTGAACCTATAATATACAGAGAAATTAAAGGAAGAAATCGACAAGATGCTCATGGCTTGCATTATTGAACCAATAGAGGATTTTGAATGGGTTATCCCTATAGTGGTCCAGGAGAAGAAAAATAAGGGAGAAATAAGGATTTTTGTCGATCTTAGAAATTTGAACGATGTGTGCATCCATGATATGTTTCCGACACCATTCACTGATGATTTTTTTGAGAATTTTGGAGGAAAGGAATCGTAATCCTTTACATATGGGTTCTCAAGATACCATCAGATCAGGATCGCGCCAGAAGATCAAACCATCTAGGAGTGCACTAAAGTATTTGAATATGTTATGCATGTTTGTGACTCAATTCAAGAGGACCCTCAGGTGTAGAAAATTGAAGAATAATTTCACGATAAATCGGAATAGATGGACCACATTAAGGTCACAACAAAGACCTTAGCACTGATACAATGGTATGCATGTCTCCAAGAGGGTATTTTTTTGCAGGAATAGATCAATGAGTTGCGAAAAAAAGAGATGCTTATCGCATCCAAAATGAAGTTATGGGAAGTTGAATCCAGTCAGATATCGCATATTGTCGAGAAACATCTAAAGGGACTGAACCAGACGTAGAAGGATATTGCCGCCAAAACTACAGGGCCAACTACTGAGACGATGCTGACTGAAATCTGTGAAGCTGAGAAGCAGTGCTCCACAACGTTTCCACCTCTGAAGGATTCCTTAACCATCATCATAGCAAAGATCGAGGGCACACCAACAAAGTGACTCGGGACGAGTCACAGTTTTGTGTTGGGGGCATGTTGGATAGGGTACCCCTCAATTGGAGATTTTGAGAAATACATCACAGATTGAGGAGCGGAGTGTGTAAGGAGAAGATATGTAAAGTCTTAGGGGATTTGGGGTGGGTCAAAGCTCCTTATTTTCTAAAGGGATGTGATAATTTTGTATGTGTTGAGATCTTCCCATGGTTATCATACCATGGTATTTTAAAATAAAAGACTATATAAGGAGTCTAGGATAGTCTTAGAGGATATCATCTCATACTTGTGATAGAATGCACTTGGACGTAACTTTATTTTGATTCTGTATTCTGTTAGTTTTGGGAAAGGGAAAGCTACTACTGTTGAGTGTGTGAAGACCTTGGAAAGTCTGCAGCTGAGTGCGCAGACCCATGCAGTTAAGTGCGCAGGGCGGGAAGGGATGTATCAAGAAGATCTGAGTAATAATAGAATAATTTGAAGACAGATCTGTGTCATGTGTTTATGTGTTTTCTTACTTTTATTTTGGTATAATTTGTGCTAAGTTAAGGGTTTTTATACATTATTTCATCGTGAAGTCCTGCTTAGGGTTATTTGTGTTTTTTTATGCTTGTTAAAGTAAAATCGCGTAGTCTGCAATAGAGTTCAATAGAAGTGTTGAAAACTGACTATATAATTAGCATAGTTGTTCTGTGAATCTCTGTCAAGAATTGAAAGGAAGATAAGCCCTAAATCCACACACCATTGTCCCTATTGATGCAGAAACTTGGTTCTGGCATCCCCCTGTATTTCCTCGGGTGAGACTTCGGTCTGCACAATAGATCGTTTCCGAAAGGGCCAGTAATAGTGGGTTTTTTTGTTTCACGTAGCCATATCTGAATCTGGGTTTTGGCCCCTTTAAGCCAACAAGGCCTAGTCACCGCCTGGTTTGTCACATCCACACGTATCGTCTATTCGCCTCACTGCTTATGACACAAAATTTGAACTATCAATGGCCTCACCCATATATATAAATCCACACTCTGAAGGAAATGAGGTAGGGAATAGTAGTCCAAGCACTAGTTCATTTCCATGACAACACCTATAACAACGATGGGAATCAAATAATTCTTGCACAACCTAGTGGAGCAGATGGATTCCTTCAATGTGCTTGGAGACTTCGAGGAATGAAGGCTTGCTTCGTCGGGATTGAAGAAAAATTTAGAAATAGCTTAAGCAAAACTTTGCAAAGACAAAGAATGTTGGCAATATGATGCTGAGTGTTGTCCTTGATGGCAACCCACTTGATAATGATGATGGAAACCTACTTGATGAAGTTGTCCCTGATGGAATATGTCTTGATGAACTTGTTAAATGATGTAAATTTGTTGTATATACAATGAGTACAGAAGGTAATGATGGAAGGAATGTCAGTATGTGCTAGAACATGATGAAAAGAGTATGTCTCAAGGCATACGCGTATTTCTCTAGACAAAGTAGCGTATGCACGCGGGAAATAACGTGCCAAGTCACGTATGAGCAAAAGCGCTCTAAATATGTAAAACCAGGGGTAACCACCATGGTATTGACCCATTGTATTGAGTAATGATTCATCTATGTGACCCCGTCCAGGAATACCATCGAAAGTAATGTGGTTTTGGCTCATGGTATTGATAAAGGGTAAACCTATATAAGGAGAAGAAATTCATTGTGCAAATGTGGGCAAGAAGTCTGAGCTTGAATGAATACTTCTCTCTGAAGCATATCTGAATGGAAAGGGTTACAGTTGAATGAAAGATCTAAATGTATGATGCACCAATGAAGAAATGATGAAGAAGGGAATCTAGATCTGGAATGTATTTGTATCTGCTAGATCTGTTTATGGAATGATTAGATCTGAGATGAGGCGAACATCTGTCTGAAGTAAAGGGTAAAATCTGAGTGATGTATCTGTTCTGAAGAATTGCAATGACCTAAATGTCTAAAGAATTATACGCTAGTTCGCCACAGAGTAAGCACGTATATACGCGGGTTTGTTGAAGAGAAAGTGCGTATGGGCAGTAAAATTAGCTCTGTAATATGTACAGAAGTATACGCGGGTTTGTATGGTTGAAGGCGCATATATACGCAAGATCAGTGAAAGGAAAGCGCGTATGAAGATTAGGGTTTGCTGAAGTATGAAGTATCAAATGTTTGATCTGTTCTGCTATGTTACTGCTATCTGTTGATGATGTATGATTGAGCTCAAATGTAGAAATATTTTGGATCCAGTGTGAAAATTGATGAAACGTGCTCCATGGTGGTGTTGAGGGTTGTAGCCTTCAGTCAGGGAGTTGTAGCTCCCTTCCAGGTGAGGCTGGTAAACAAGATCAGGGGGTCGTAGCTCCCTTCCAGGTGAGGCTGGTAAACGAGATCAGGGGGTCGTAGCTCCCTTCCAGGAGAGGCTGGTAAATGAGCGCAGGTGGGTGCCTACGTGCTGGTAGGAGGCTGCGCCAGCACATATGTTGTAATATGTTTTCTCTATAATAAAATATTGAAGGCTGAGACAATGGCAGTGGTGGTTTTCTCCCGACTTGGGTTTCCACCTAAAATCCTGATTTTCATGTGTGTTGCTTATGTGTGATGATTTATTCTGTTCTTACTGCACATGTTTATAGTTTATTGAACATCTAATGAATGAATGATGGAATGATATAAGTGAAGAATTAATGGCATAACAAGATCTCTGTGTATACGCGAGTTTTATGAAGGATATCCGCATGTATACGCTAGTTAGCTTCAGCAAAGTAGCGTATGGGTTTTAGTGAATGGAAAAGTAAAAAGTTTTGATTAAGTCCAAAATACTGATTCACCCCCCCCACCCCCCCCCCTCTCAGTATTTTTCCCAACAATTGGTATCAGAGCAGGTCCTTCTGCAAAAGTTTGATCGCTTGAAGGAGATCCGTCGAAATGGGAAGTCATGAAGGGTTAATGTCTATAAGGCCACCTCTATTCAATGGAAATAATTTTTTATTCTGGAAGATACGAACAAAAGCATATCTGCAAAGTCTTGGTGCATAAGTATGGGCAATCGTGGAAGGAGGTTATCAGTATCCGGCAAGTATTCCTACTGATGCAACAGAAAGTAAGAAATATGAAATCAATGCCAAAGCCGTCAATGTCCTATTAGGAAGCCTATCTGAACCAGAATTTGCTAAAGTGATGCAACTAAACTCAGCAAAAGAAATATGGGACAAAATAATTCTGAGCTATGAAGGAGATACAAAGGTAAAAAGTGCAAAACTCCAAACTCTCAGAATTGAATATGAAAATTTAAGGATGCATAGTGATGAGAGTATTGCCAGTTTCTTTTTACGTCTAGATGACATTGTAAATCGTATGAGAAGTTTGGGTGAAACCATAACCGATACTACTCTGGTGGAAAAAGTCTTAAGATATTTAACTTCAAAATTTGAGTCAAAAGTGTCAGCTATTGAAGAAAGGAAAGATCTGCAAACTCTTACTATTGTTCAACTACATGGTATTCTGACTGCTTATGAAATGATACAAGGAGGTCCCTCTCAAATCAAAGAAGCTGCTTTTAAGGCGTGTGCAAAAGGAAAAGAAAAGGAAGTTGTCAAGGAATCAAGTTATATATCAGAAGAAGAAGAAGCAAACTTTGTGAGAAGACTCCAACCAGGTACTGGAAGATTCAAAGGTAAGCTTCCCTTCAAATGTTTTGATTGTGGAAGAGTGGGTCATTATGCTGCTAAATGTCCTTATAAACAATTTGAAAAGGGAAAGAGTTATTATGCAAATGAATATAATAATGAAATGTCAAGTGAAGATGAAGAAGATTCTGACCAAGATCTGCTAGTGCTCATGGAAAAAAATCAAAAGAAGAAGGCTACTCAAGAAAATAAGATATCTCAGAAAGCATGTGCAGCAGAAAATGAAGAAGAGGAAATAGGTATTGATTGTTGTTCTTGTAATCCACTCACTTGTGCATGCAATGATGAAGATAGTGAAAGTAACAATATAAGTCTAGAAGCAAATCTCAAGATCAATAATGAAAGTAATTTTTGGGATCAATTTAAAAGGAGGGAATCTATCCTCAAGGATGTGATCTCTAGATTGAATGAACAGATAGAAATGTATCAAAGACTGCAGGACAAAGTAACCAATCACAGTGAAGGACTTGAAGCAGAAATCATCTCTCTGAAAGCAGACCTTGAAGCATCAAATAAGAAGAATGAAAAACTTCTACAATCATTTGAAAAGGAAGGACGTGAAGAAGAAATCATCTCGCTCAAAACAGATCTGGAAAAATCAAATAAGAAGAATGAAGAAATTTTACAAATCTTTGAAGAGCAAGAAAATGGGTTGAAATAAGAGATCTTAAATTTGAATGATCAAGTAGAAGAAGGAAAAAGGGTTGAATAAAACATGATGAAGCAATGCCAAAAATTCGAGGTTGAGGTAAACATTCTCAAAGGTAAATTAGAAGAAAAGGATAAACTCTTGAGGTTTCAAGATAGTACTAAGATTCTAGACAATATTCTTAGTAGTCAAAGGTCTCCTTCTGTTAAACTTGGTCTTGGTTTTCATGAAACTGTTAAAGGAGAATCTAGTTCACAAGGAAGTGCTAAAGATTCAAAGGATATCAATGCAAAGCTTGAAGTGTTGAAAGAAGCAAAAGGTCAACCGACAATCATGAACTCTCAAAAGAAATCATTCCCTCCTTTGATCAATAATGTTGAATGCTTTAAATGTCATAATTATGGGCATGTTGCAGAAAATTGCAGAAGCAGATTGTTTCAGTCACAAACAAACAGATTTTATACAGAAAGGTACTCTGGGTTCGTTAAGGGATATTGTTTTTCATGCAACAAGTATGGTCATAAAGCAGCTGATTGCAATAGAAGAAATTATAGAAAAACACATTATGTTCCATATGCTTACTTTTCTGGTCGTGCAAGATGTTATGCCTATAACAAGTATGGACATGTAGAAAAAGAATGCAGGATGAACAGATCTGAGAAATTGAACAATTTCCAGCACACAATAAGAAACTTCAAGCAAAGCTAGAAAAGGAAGGAAGACTGGTCAGAAACGTAGGGAATATTGACCCTACTGCAGTCATCAACTTCTGAAGCTTACTTCTCTTAATGACTGCAGAAGTGATGTGAGATACATTATGGAGCTTAGTAATGTATCGTCACAGGGGGAGCGATGTATGATGATTCTCATGGTTGATTTGGCAAATCTGGTTATGATTATTGCTGACAGAGCATCTGACATGAAGAAGACAGGTACAGGAAGGAAAAATTCAGGGGGAGATGGAGGAATGTGAAATTTTATATAATTCACTTTCCATACGTGGGTTCAGTGAACTAAAGCCACGTATACACGCGAGTTCCAGCAGACACAGTCGCGTATGCATTGATGATAAGAGAATTGGGATGACAGCTGAAGATCAGGAGCAGAGGTTCAGGGGGAGCATCAGTCTGACTGCTAATGATTGTACTGTTAGCATTATTCTGGTTATACTCATGCTAATGAAATGACACATGGTTTCTTATGTTGAAGATTATGGATGAGCCCGGATTGCTTATTTGATGAAGAATATCTTTTGGATATGATGGAAGTCTTATGATTCGGAGATCCGGACAGATCATGCAGAGATTGCTGCTGATGACTTGCTGTTAAAAGTATTCATATTGCACAAGCTAAGGAGGAGCCTTGGACATATGGAAAGGATGTTTGGATGCACATTTTCAGGGGGAGCACTAGTCTTGCTGAGTATAATACATTTTTGGCATTATGATGATTCTGAAATATGATCTCTCTCTTGAGGTCTTTCTGGTATTGGTCATAAAAAGTCATACTTGTAATTTGATAAAAAGGTCTTGTTGAGACCCATGATGTAAAATTGTAATATTTAGTCATGTAAGGACTTGTCAAAATTTTTAAACCCACTTGGTTGGGTAGCTGAGTCAAATTTGTAAACCCACTTGGTTGGGTAGTTGAGTTGAGATGTGTAAACTCACTTGGTTGGGTATTTGAGTCTCATATGTAAATCCACTTGGATGGATCCTTGATGTAAGTATGAGTCATTGGTGATAGGAAGGTCATAGAATCATGTACTTCATTGAAAAATATGTTTGTAGGTTCAACATGAACTCAGGGGGAGCATGGTCACTTCAGTGTACATCATATCTGCAGAACGCTTCCTTCTACAAGAGGAGAAAAAAAACCTTGTGTTGGTTTTGGTCCGCCCTTTGCCCTTGATGTTAAAGGGGGAGAGTGACATGGTGTTTGAATAAAGAGAAAGAATGGTGTCAAGAGTGACATGGTGTCATTGTATTCTTAATGTATCTGTCTGTTGTGGTGATCAAACACCATCGTGGTTGCCATCAAGTCTGATCCAGGTGGATATCGGTGGCCACCCACCTATTCCATTTGGACTAGCACCATCAATTCTTGCAGCTTTTCACATTCAGCACAACTTACTATTTTTAGCAGGTTTTCGGGTCCTCCACTCTCGGAGCCGTTTTGGGGGCTTAATGATCCAGGTGGATATTGGTGGCCACCCACCTATTCCATTTGAACCCCCATCTTCGGTTCTTTCAATTTTCAAGTTGCAACAAAACTTACTATTTTTAGCAGTTTTTCGGGTCCTGAACTTCCGGAGCCGTTTTGAGGCCCTAAACGACATTTTTTGGGAAAACGGAGAGCAAAATGGGTCCATGGACCGATGTTGCTCGTTCAAAAATTAAATTCCTCGGATAGATCTTTCTAACGAGCTATTGAGCGCGTCAAACGGAGATCGGGTGCCAAAGTTATGCCCCCGGGAAGTTGAACCACCAATTTACCCAAACGGGCGCCCACGGTTTTGGCGCCTCATCTCCTACGGTTAGGTTTTTGGACGTTTCAGATTCTACATTGTTTCTCAACAATAAATAGGCCCTTGAGCCTCATTGTAACACAGTTCAAAGGTCTGTAGCCATCACATCTCTTCTCAGATATTCGCTACCAGCACCCTAGCTATTTTATTTCCATTATGCCTGTAAGCATATTTCTGTTATTTGATATTAATGAAATGAAGCATTATTTCCACTGCATCTCTGTCTTTATGGTTATATGTTTATTCTGTTGCGTTCCTGCATAAATCCGGATCAGTGGTATCAGAGCGGGTCTACTCTTTCTTTGTTTTTCTTTGCATGTCCCCAACGCGGTCAGGGTATAAGGAGTTAGGGCTCGATCTGGTTGAACCCTTGCAAGATCAGCCTCGCAAACCTCGACGACCTCCCATGGCGGAAGAAAAGAAAGACGAGGGAGCAGGAGATCCTATCAAAATACTGCTCGAGGAGGCTCTCGAGAAACAAAGGAACGTGATGATGGATAACTTTGCTCAAATCCTTCAGCGACTGCCCACATATGGCGCATCTGCATCCAACAGCCACTCTGGAGGCGCCACTCCCTTCAAGGTACAGGTAAACTTTGACATTCCTATATTTGAAGGAAAAATAGATGCAGACGCTGTAGACCGATGGTTAAATTTGTTGGAAGGGTATTTCTCGGTCCATGACTTCTCTGACCGAGAAAAGATTATTTTTGCACTCCTCAAAGCCGCCCCCCATGTCAAAGACTGGTGGGAAACCTACCGTGAGAAAGAGGGCGAAGGGGAACCCTCTCTGTTCTCGACCACACCCACTTGGAATTCGTTCTGAGACGGCATCAAGGAACAATATTACCCTGTGGGGAGCTATGAGGACAAATACATCCAATGGACCACGCTGCGGCAACAAAAGGATCAAGATGTGCACGAACTGACGAATCTGTTCCATACCCTACGCACAAAGTTGGGTATTAAAGATTCAAAGAGACATTTGGTGCTCAAGTACCGCGGCTGTCTACACAAACACATTCAAGAGGAAATGGAGTTCCTCGACATTACATCACTTGGCACGGCATATCGCTATGCCGCCAAGATCGAGCAGAAATTTAAGCAGAAGAAGCGAGACTTTGGATCTGCGAATCCGAAAGGTGCCCCCGAATCGAAGAACAAGGGGCAAGGCCAAAGCAATGTGACTCATAACAACACCACAAATCCAAAGAAGGACACAGGGAAGTGGTGTGAATTTCATAACAGCCCCACTCACAGCACAAACGAGTGTCGGGCCAAACAGTCTTTGGTGGCTGAACTAAAGGCACCGGAATCAGATGCATTTTCTGATCCTGAGTTAGAACCAGACAAAGGCAATGACAAAGGGAAGCAGATCATTGATGAGGATCCCCAGAGTGCCATTGTTGCCACTGCAGATCCAAAAGGAGATTCCGAGGATCCGAGAGGAGGGGAGCGCCTCCACCTCTTCCATTGCGAGATGTTGGTGAAGGGTTCTCCACTGCAGTTTCTCGTCGATAGCGGAAGCCAAAGAACCTCATTTCAACAGACGTCGTGAAGCGGCTCGGCCTACCAACCATAGCACACCCACAGCCGTATACCATCGGGTGGCTCCACCCAGGGAGAGATCTCCGCATCCGCCAGCAGTGCCGACTTCCATACAGTATCAAGCCATTCATGGATGAGGTATTGTGTGATGTTGCTCCTCTTGATGTAGCTGATGTATTATTGGGCCAACCATACTTGTGGAGTCGACATGCTGTGTATGAGTCTAGGCCTCGTGCTGTTATTATTACTTTGGGAAATAACTTGTACAGGATACCGGAGGTAGTACCGCCTCCTGCCATCTCTTTGACTACTGCAAAACAACGCAGTAAGATTGTTTCCCAGACCAGAAAATTCATTTTCCTTACGACTCACTCACAGGGAAAGAAGAATATTGTGGCCACAACCTCGAAACAGGGCTCCCTTTCACGGCTGCAGCAGATGGACAAAGTCATGGAGGAATACGATGACAATTTCTCCTCACTCATAGGGGTTCCTCTACACTATCAGGACAAGCACTCCATTGATCTGACTCCCAATGCACCACCACCTGATGTTGCCATACATCCTGCAACTACACATACAGAATCCAAACATGTACTGTATGAGGCTGATAAAGAAACCAAATTTACTAAACGCATCCAGCATGTCCACCCGCAGGTCCATGAAATCTTCAACACATCTAATACCCAGTTCAATAGAATTTTCCTCATCTCATGGAGGATCTCAACGCAATGGGGACCATTGCTTCCTAAGGAGGGAGGAATGATCCAGGTGGATATCGGTGGCCACCCACCTATTCCATTTGGACCAGCACCATCAAGTCTTGCAGATTTTCACATTCGGCACAACTTACTATTTTTAGCAGGTTTTCGGGTCCTCCACTCTCGGAGCCGTTTTGGGGGCTTAATGATCCAGGTGGATATTGGTGGCCACCCACCTATTCCATTGGAACCCCCATCTTCAGTTCTTTCAATTTTCAAGTTGCAACAAAACTTACTATTTTTAGCAGTTTTTCGGGTCCTGAACTTCCGGAGCCGTTTTGAGGCCCTAAACGACATTTTTTGGGAAAACGGAGAGCAACATGGGTCCATGGACCGATGTTTCTTGTTCAAAAATTGAAGTCCTTGGATAGATCTTTCTAACGAGCTATTGAACGCGTCAAACAGAGATCGGGTGCCAAAGTTATGCCCCCGGGAAGTTGAACCACCAATTTACCCAAACGGGCGCCCACAGTTTTGGCGCCTCATCTCCTACGGTTAGGTTTTTGGACGTTTTAGATTCTACATTGTTTCTCAACAATAAATAGGCCCTCGAGCCTCATTGTAACACAGTTCAGAGGCCTGTAGCCGCCACATCTCTTCTCAGAGATAGCTACCAGCGCCCTAGCTAGTTTTATTTCCATTATGTCTGTAAGCAAATTTCAGTTCTTTGATATTAATGAAAGAATAGGTGGGTGGCCACCGATATCCACCTGGATCAAAGTCCAAAGGGGGAGATTGTTGGCAATATGATGCTGAGTGTTGTCCTTGATGGCAACCCACTTGATAACGATGATGGCAACCTACTTGATGAAGTTGTCCCTGATGGAATATGTCTTGATGAACTTGTTAAATGATGTAAATCTGATGTATATACAATGAGTACAGAAGGTAATGATGGAAGGAATGTCAGTATGTGCTAGAACATGATGAAAAGAGTATGTGTCAAGGCATACGCGGATTTGTCTAGACAAAGTAGCGTATGCATGCGGGAAATAACATGCCAAGTCGCGTATGGGCAAAAGCGCTCTAAATATGTAAAACCAGGGGTAACCACCATGGTATTGACCCATTGTATTGAGTAATGATTCGTCTATGTGACCCCATCTAGGAATACCATCGAAAGTAATGTGGTTTTGGCTCATGGTATTGATAAAGGGTAAACATATATAAGGAGAAGAAATTCATTGTGCAAATGTGGGCAAGAAGTCTGAGCTTGAATGAATAATTCTCTCTGAAGCATATCTGAATGGAAAGGGTTACAGTTGAATGAAAGATCTAAATGTATGATGCACAAATGAAGAAATGATGAAGAAGGGAATCTAGATCTGGAATGTATTTGTATATGCTAGATCTGTTTATGGAATGATTAGATCTGAGATGAGGCGAACATCTGTCTGAAGTAAAGGGTAAAATCTGAGTGATTTATCTGTTCTGAAGAATTGCAATGACCTAAATGTCTGAAGAACTATACGCTAGTTCGCCACAGAGTAAGCGCGTATATACGCGGGTTTGCTGAAGAGAAAGCGTGTATGGGCAGTAAAATTAGCTCTGTAATATGTACAGAAGTATACGCGGGTTTGTATGGTCGAAGGCGCGTATATACGCAGGATCAGTGAAAGGAAAGCGCGTATGAAGAATAGGGTTTGCTGAAGTATGAAGTATCAAATGTCTGATCTGTTCTGCTGTGTTACTGCTATCTGTTGATGATGTATG
Organism: Pinus albicaulis; assembly: GCA_034641835.2. Taxonomy (NCBI): domain Eukaryota; kingdom Viridiplantae; phylum Streptophyta; class Pinopsida; order Pinales; family Pinaceae; genus Pinus; species Pinus albicaulis. Next base: position 2,096,143 of record MU968317.1, read on the forward strand.
ATTGAGCTCAAATGTATGGAGTGGGTCCAGTCTGAAAATATGATGAAAAGTGGCCTGCAAGTTGTGTTCTAAAGGAAGCTTTTGGATCCAGTGTGAAAATTGATGAAACGTGGTCCATGGTGGTGCTGAGGGTCGTATCCTTCAGTCACGGGGTTGTAGCTCCCTTCCAGGTGAGGCTGGTAAACGAGATCAGGGGGTCGTAGCTCCCTTCCAGGAGAGGCTGGTAAACGAGAGCAGGGGGTCGTAGCTCCCTTCCAGGAGAGGCTGGTAAACGAGCGCAGGTGGGTGCCTGCGTGCTCGTAGGAGGCTGCGCCAGCACATATGTTGTAAGATGTTTTCTCTATAATAAAATATTGAAGGTTGAGACAACGGCAGCGGTGGTTTTCTCCCGACTTGGGTTTCCACCTAAAATCCTGGTTTTTCATGTGTGTTGCTTATGTGTGATGATTTATTCTGTTCTTACTGCACATGTTTATAGTTTATTGAACATCTAATGAATGAATGATGGAATGATATAAGTGAAGAATTAATGGCATAACAAGATCTCTGTGTATACGCGAGTTTTATGAAGGATATCCGCGTGTATACGCTAGTTAGCTTCAGCAAAGTAGCGTATGGGTTTAGTGAATGGAAAAGTAAAAAGTTTTGATTAAGTCCAAAATACTGATTCACCCCCCCCCCCCCCCACCCCCCTCTCAGTATTTTTCCCAACAAATAATATAGCCAAAAGTTAGAGATTGTTTTTCTCCACCAAAAGAAGGAAAGTGCTAGAAGAGTGTCTCTCTATGTGGCCAAGAGGATTATCTAGGAAAGAATCATCAAGAATTTCAGCAAGCACTCAAAATACCTGGAGTTAATACATGATAAGATGAATGCAGTCAAGGGGGCTCAAAGAGAACTACTGAAACTCAAAGGAAACATCAAAGGGACTGCATAGAAAGCTACATAAATCATGAGTTTTATTAATCATATGATCAAATAGGAAGTCATTGAGGCAATGTTGATTTCTCACGGTGGGCTACAAAAATTGGGGAAATAGAAAGAAAATTTGATTTGATCTCTAAGATTAAGAGAAGAGCAGGAAACACTCATAAGGAAATTTAGAACTTAAAAATAAAATATGAAGAGTTACATGGGAGGATTATTCCATCACTTTTCAACAAAATCAAAGACTTACATATGAAGGATCTTGTCATGAATAACTTGAGGATCACAAAAGATATTCAACGAGACCTAGAGGAAGGACATCGCAAAACAATGCAACACGAAGGCATATTGGATCTGTACCGAAATAATTTTGAACTATTATTGATACTCAGAGTCCTCCAAAAACATAGAATAATGGATTACGGGCCCATGATAATTATGAAATGGGAAATACGTGAAGTGAATGCATGTGCCCCGCCAATAGATGAAGAATGGACATACATGTTGAGTGTCTATAATTTAGTTGTCCTAAAGAAGCTCGGTCACCGGCGAAATGGGAATAGAGGAAGTATGAAGGCTGAGGATTAGCGAAACCAAATCAGCGCTGAGGGGAGTGAGAGCACGACACCTAGAAAAATAGAGCATTGGAATTAAGAAATATCTAGAGAGTCCCAGTCTACAACCAACAAATCTCCAAAGGAAACTTCTAGAAGAAGTTAGCTATAACATAGCTGGAATTGTTTTAACAAACTTGAGTGGTTTTTCATATACCACTAATATTTTTAGGGTAGGGGAAATTCCTTGGAGTGTCTATATATAGGCCTCATTTTGAAATGTAAAAGGGGGGGAATATCTTGGGTATTTGGGAAACTATGCCAAAAATTTTGGTGAATTGCTAGGAAGTATTGAAGAATTTTTGGGGAAGAATTCTTAAGTAACTCTTGGATTTTATATCTCTCATTATCATGTATTTATTCATGTCACATTTTATTTTGAATTTTAATACAAATATGAATCAATTTTATGCAATTTTCATGGCGCTTTGAGTTGTAAAACTATTTTTTTGTGTGAATTGTTTTAAGATTTTAGCTGAAATGAATTTTGGTATCAGTATAATGGATTTTTTTTTGTTTTGAAATATCTCTCAAGTTAGATTCTCAAAGAATATCTTGTATTTATTTATTTATTTTGCAAGGGTTTAAAAGGAACAATTAAATTTCAGAATAATATATTTTTCTCATGGCTGAACTCTTAATTGCTTAGCAATCCACCAGGTTTTTTTCAACTTAAAGGAATTCTTAATTTCTATTTTAAGTTGGGTAAAAATTGATTCTCCACTTTCATCCACCCTTTATTTTGAACATTTTCATGTCAAACCCAAGGGTTATGTATACTCCTACCCAAGATTAGCGGAAATGCGACTCAGTAATGGATCTAATGTAATGGTGTTTTTCCCGCAACCATGATCCCAAACCACTCTTGAAATTTTACAACCAATTCTTGAAAACAATTCTTCATCCAAATCTCCAAGATTCACCATACTCATCACCTGATCATAAGGAAATTTAAATAATAACCTATGTGAATGATATTCAAAATCATGTGTGGCATGATTCTATTTGCTTAATTCTTCTCATCGCTTGAAAAAATCATCATTTAAAAAAATTAATAGAATCCAAATGTCTATATAGATTTAACGTTATGGATGTGTCTGAATTCGACATGCACTTCTTTTCTTGTGACATTAAAAGGGGAAAATGAAGTATATGTGACTTAATGGTATAATGTGTATTTTATTTTTAATTCTTAATTATGACTTTCATGGTCATATATGATTTCTGAGAATTGTAAATGTATGGTCTATCTATTTGCTAAAAACCCATCTAGTATCAATGACTATTTGGCCAAGAAAAAATATGTTAATATCAAGAGGGCATTAACTTCATGTTATCCAAAATAAGATGATCGCAATCAGAACCAAATTTTAAATCCCTCAATGTTAAACAACAAATAGTGCCCATTTATATGTTCTCGGGCTCTTCATCACATCACAACATGGTGTGACTCTGGGGAGCCAATAATTGGAGAGTTATTAGAAAGGGATATCTAAATAGAGATAATTCATGCTCTTTTGAACAAACCAACTGGGTGAAAAGTGACTACAAAGATAAACTACCCAAACTGAATTCATCCACAACAATAATCAATGTGAATGGATACTCAAAGAAATTAAATGAAATCAATGACATCATGAAAATATTCACTTAGCAACTTGCTATTAGATTCAAAAATATCCCTCTAAAATTTTCATCAATGAAAACATATACTCAACAGATATAACATATATCAACACAATATTTTGGCTCCAATGTATAATAATTTCCAATATAAATAAGGGTTACAAAATATACGAGGCATAAAAATAGTTATAGCCCAATAGCAATTTACACACTCCCCATGAAGGTTTCATTACCTCTATAGAAACCCATGCTACTCTATGGGTTAGGCATACAAGCACCGAATCCATCAGTTACCTTTTCCTGTCAATTCATAGAAACTTTCTCGTTGAATGACAAATTTATATGCCCTATACATCTAGAAAATGATAAATGAAATAACTGTTAGAGTTTCCCATTTAGTAATAGAATATAGATTTGAAAGTCTAAAAGTAAGGAATTTTTGTTAATGGGAACTTTTGGAAAAACCTAGATCCATATACCAATAGGGAAGTTAGTTTGGTAGAAGATGTGGCATGTGATGTGGCAATTTAAGAGGCATGATAATGTTGCATGCCAATATATCCCAATGGTATGGATAATTTAATATGGTGACTAATGCAGTGCCTACATAGTGAAGAGTATATGAAGTATAGAAGTATTGAAATGCGGAGCTTTAGAAAAATGATATTTTAGGTTTTTATAGATATATATGGATTTGGAAGTTATATTTCCAAACTAGTCTATAAGAATTGAAAATATGGTATTTAGATAAATTAATAAGGTGTGTATTCTAGGATCTATCAAATGTTGATGTGCAAGAATTTGGGATTTGTTAAGTGCTAGAGATAGGAAAGCAGAGTTTATCAAGGGATTAGAACCTAGAATTTGTAATTTATTGTAAAGGGGGATTATGGAAAAACCAAAATACAAATGTCAATAGGATGGCCCACATGGAGGTACTATGGAAGGGACACTAACATGGCTTGCTAATGTGGTAGTCAATGTGTCACTATTGATATGGTATTTAGGATGACTATGGATGATGTGGGATGTTGAAGTGATATGCTAGGAGAGTGTGACAATTTGGTAAATAAGGACCATGAATATGACATGGATACTGATGTGGAGCCATGTGGAAAATATGACACGGAGACCAAGAGTTTGGGATTATAACTTTGGAAAATTGGTGTTTTTAAAATTTTCCATATTTAGATGTTTTGGGTGGCGATTTCTCCTTATGAGATGGCTATCCAAGAATCTTGGTTCTTACTAAACAAAACTAATAGTTGGAAATAATTTAGGGTTTTTTAACTGACATCTTGTTCAATGGACCATATTTGAACTAAGAATAGAAGGGAGTTTATTCTCTCAGTGGACCATTGCTTGATCAACAGAACTAATAGTTAATGAAAATTGGTTGAGTCCCATTAGTCAATGGTCCATCAACGAAACCAAATTAAGTTATTAAAAGGAATTTTTATGCATCTAAATGGACTACTCATTGGTTGAAAGAAATTTCAAATAATAGTGTAGTGTGGAATTTAGTGCAAGGGTGTCCCAAATTCCATTTCCTTCTGCAGGAAGGTCGACACATTCAAAGAATCCCACATGCATAAAATGTTAAAATTCATGCATCGACTACAAATGTTATGTTAATAGCAGATAAACAATGCATGGATAATACAACTATTGTTTATTCAATTTAGTGTCCTAAATTGTTTGCATTAATTATCAATCCGATGTTTGTAAAATGATGAAGTGTGGTTCACTATATGTGCTTAAGAAACCTACTCCTTCGTTGTTTTGTGTTATATGTTGTTTTTAGGGGGGGTTTTGTTCTTTGATATCTAAGAATGGTTAATCTAAAACTATGGAAATATTTAAGTGAATCTAATGAATTTTTAGAAGGAAGAAAAGGAAGCGTTCCTAAACTAATCTAATTTTCATAAAAACAAACCAAAAACTGTGGAATATTTAAGACCTAATTTGGAAAAAGAAACATCTATCTTATCTAATTGTTAGTCCTAATCCATGGATATAATTCTAATATTAAGGTCAAAAACTGCAATGCATATCTTAAGTGAAAGTAGAAAATGAAACAACTAGTGTAATTCCGGTCACTTCAACATTCAATTATTAGGCATGACCTTATTGAGATGGAGTTAAGTAACTGTTTCTACTTTAACCTGCTAATGTCCTAGAACAGTAAGAAAAGAATGCAATGAATGTAGGTTTTAACCCTGAACAAAAATTATCTACACACGAATCTTATAACATAAAATAAACAATAGCGAGAGCATAAAACATAAAACAGATAAACACAGAGATTTTCCCCTAGATCCCAAATCGGGACAACCAACTTGATTTTTCATTATATTCCTTTTAGTGTTACAACACATATATATACATGCCGAAACATACATAAACCCCAATTCATTAACCCTGGATTAGAACATAACCGTAGATCCCTTGACCGGATCTACAAAAAATACCAGGGGTTGAAAACCATCATACCCCAAAACCATGTGCAAAACCATGCACAAAACCATGGGCGCGGACCGCCCACCGGAAATTAAGGACCAAAAAATTTTCGTTGGGGCGCTGCCCTGGACCCCGACAAGGGGGGCTACCACCCTCCCTGTGACCCCCTTGTTGCGCCCAACGCAAAGGGGGGGCTATCACCCCCCCCCCCCCCCCCTCTTACCCCCCCACACGTGATTAGTCATGGAAATAATATAAAACATACCCAACATTGTCCCACTTATTGTTTTCTTTCCGAAGGGTCCACAGGAGAGCTTAGTCATTGGCCCAACTCTTCAACACCCATTGTTTCTCTACACCAAGAGAAATTCTGAGTGCTTACAAACTTCATCAATGCATCTGCAACATTCTTCAAAGTGTCCACCTTTACGAGCAACACCCTTTGTGCCTAAACCATATCTCTAACAAAGTGATATTGAACATCAATGTGCTTTGTATTTGAATGATAAGCAGGGTTCTTAGCCAAGAAAATTGCACTTTGGCTATCACAGTCTATCCTTATAACTTGTTGTACCAACCCCATACTTGAACAAAATCTATGCAACAAAACTGCCTCCTTGCTTGCATGAGTGGCTGCTATGTATTCTGCCTCTGTAGTTGAAAGAGCCACTACAGACTATCTTTTACTCATCCAACTGACTGCGCCTACAAATAGGCTAAACACATACCCACTTGTAGATCTTCTTTGGTCAAAATCTCTAGCCCAGTCTGCATCAACAAAACCACGAATGTCCAAAATTCTTTCCAATCCTGGTCTTCCCTGGTAGAAAAAGCCATAATCACTAGTGCCACATAAATATTTGAAAACCCGCTTCACTGTTGTCCAATGCTCCTTTCCTGGGTTTGACATAAACCTACTCAATACTCCCACTTCATGTGCAATGTCTGGTCCAGTACATACCATTGCATACATTACGCTACCCACTGCACTTGCATATGGAACGCAGGACATATCCTCCTCTTCTTCTTGTGTCTTGGGACACTGTTCAATAGATAGCTTTACACCTACAGGAATAGGAACATTCATCGGTTTACTATCCTGCATATTGAGCCTCTGCAATATAGTCTCGACATACTTCCTCTGGTTTAACCAGAGCATCCTCTTTTCTCGATCTCTCTTAATTTCCATGCCCAAAATATAGTTTGCAGCACCAAGATCCTTCATGTTGAATTTGGAGAACAGTTGGGTCTTCAAATCTTCAATAATTTCTTCGTCATTTCCAATCAACAACATATCATCCACATACAAGACCAAATAAATAACACGATCACCGATTAATTTACAATAAACACATTGATCCTCCTTGCTTCTGGTGAAGCCAAGTCCCCGTATATATGTATCAAATTTATGATACCACATCCTTGGTGACTATTTTAACCCATACAGAGACTTCTTCAACCTGCATACTAGTTATTTCTTACCCTTCACCATAAAGCCTTCAGGTTTCTTCATGTAGATCTCCTCTTCTAGATCCCCGTGAAGAAATTTTGTCTTCACATCCATCTGTTCTATCTCAAAATCAAATGCAGGAGCAACATATAAAAGTAATCTAATAGAAGTAACTTTGGCAACAGGAGAAAAAATGTCACCAAAATCAATTCCCAGCACTTGGGAATAACCCTTTGCTACCAATCGAGATTTGTATTTCTCCACTTTGCCTTCTACATTCATCTTCTTCTTAAACACCCATTTGCTCCCGATGGGCTTCCTTCCAGCCGGCAACTCCACCAGATCCCTTGCTTCATTTTTATGCAAGGATGCCATTTCATCAACCATGGCCTCCTTCCAGAGTTTTCCATCCTCTGAATCTACTGCCTCCCTGACAGTTCTGGGATCATCATCAGTTATAGTTAAAGCAAAATTTGAACAGAAAGCAGATGGACTATACCTTTCTGGTTGTCTTCTTTCCCGAGCTAATCTTCTCACAGCTGGAGTTTGTGGCTCTTCCTCTTCTGAATCTTCTTCTATTGTAGAGTTTGATTCATACTCCTTTAGCTCAAACTCTATCTTCTCAGGTTCCTTTGGTATGACTTCATGTTTAAAAACATCTTTCACCTTTCTAAACACTACATCTCGGTTGTACACAACCTTCCTTGTTTCCGGGTTCCAAAGCTTGTAACCTTTTAAACCATCCTTATACCCAATAAAGATGCACCTTTCAGATTTATTATCCAACTTGGTCCTTTTCTGCTTTGGAACATGTACATATGCATCACATCCAAATACCCTTAGATGTGAAATAGAGGGTTTATTACCAGTCCATACCTCATGTGGAGTCTTATCCTCCAACACTAATGAAGGTGATCTGTTAACCAGATAGCATGCAGTCTCCACTGCCTCTGCCCATAATTCTTGTCCTAACCCGGTACCACTGAGAATGCTTCTTGCCTTTTCCATCAGTATTCTGTTCATTCTTTCTGCAACTCTGTTTTGATGAGGTGTGTATGGAGTAGTATTCTGCCGTGCTATACCACAATTCGTACAGAACTCTTCAAATTCCTTCTTTCATAACTCCCCACCATTATCTGTCCTCATCGCCTTTATCTTCTTCTCTGCCTGGTTTTCCACCAGAGCCTTAAATTATTTAAATCTGTCAAAAGCTTCAGATTTCTTCCTCAAGAAATATATCCATGTATTCCTTGAGAAGTAATCTATGAATGAAACATAGTACACAAACTTTCCCAGTGATCAAATTGACACAGTTCCAAACACATCACTGTGCACAAGTTCTAATATCTTGTTCGCCCCCTTAGCACCAGAAGGAAAACTCACCCGATTTTGCTTCCCATATACACAATGTTCACAAAAATCTAAATCCAGAGAGAAATTAGACATACCTTCTACCATACCATTTCTATGCAGTATCCGAAGGCCCTTCTCTCCAATATGTCCAAGCCTTTGATGCCACAGCATGATATTTTCTCCAGAGACAGCTAGGATTTCTGGTCCACTTTCAGGAACCACGGAACTGTTACACCCATCAATAACAGTGCTACCTTGTAGCTTGTACAGAGTTCTAGTCTGAACTCCCCGCATTAATACCAGTGCTTCCCGAACCATCTTGCAGGCATAATTCTCGAACACTGTTTTTACACCTGCATCATCCATATTGCTTACAGAAATCAGATTTCTGGCCAATGCAGGAATATGTAGAACACCAGGAAATGTTCTAATCCTACCACCTTGTAGCTTCAGCTTGACCTTTCCACGTCCGACGATTCTGGCCTTCCTATCATTCCCTAGGAAGACATCACCACCATCATATTTCTCATACTCGTAGAACCACTCCCTATGGGGAGTGAAGTGAAAGGATGCACCTGAGTCAATCAACCATGACTCATGATCTACATGTGTATTTGAAGAAGAATCCAAATACACATCCCCACCTTCATCCGAGGTGGCTTTTGCCTCTGCAGAAGGAGTATCATCAGATCCCTTTCCTTTCTCAGGAGCTTTAGATCTACACTCCGTTTTGTAGTGCCCTTCCTTTCTGCATTTCCAGCATACCCTTAAAAACTTTCCAGGAGATTTAGATCTCCCTCTAGATTTGGATCTCCCACTCGAAACCTTATTCTTGTTTCTGTTTTGGGACCTTCCTCGTACAGATAAGGCATCTCCATTCTGGACCTCCATATTTCTTCGTCTCATTTCCTTCGACAACAAGGCTGAGACAATGTCATCAAAATTCAAGGTAGTTGTATTGCTACCTATTGCAATAACCAGACTGTACCACGAGTCTGGTAGAGAACACAACAAACTGATGCACTTATCTTCATCTGAATTTTAATATCAACAGATGACAGCTGACTTACCACAGTATTGAAGGTGTTCAGATGCTCTGTCATCAAGTCTCCATCCTTCATCCTCAGGTTATACATCTTTTTCCACAGGAACAACTTATTCACTAGAGACTTATATTGGTACAAAGTCCCAAGGTTTTCCCATAAATTCTTCACCGTAGCTTCCCTAGATACATTCAAAAATACTGAATCTGAGACACACAATCATATTGTGCTCTTAGCCTTCCGATCCAGTTTCTTCTACTCTTCATTTGACATTGCTGTTGGTTTAGTACCTGGATCTACCACGATCCACTGATCTTTATCCACCAGCAGATCCTCCATCTTGAGCTTCCACAACTCAAAAATATGACCATTAAATTTCTCGATCTCTATCTTTCTGACGCTCGCCATCTTCTTTCACCACAAGAATCGATCTCGCAGATCTCCCACTGAACAGGGTCTACCTCATGCTCAAGAAAAAAACCCTCAGCAGCAAAGGCATCCCCTTGAAGCCGAAATTTCTCTGATACCAAATGTAGGTTTTAACCCTGAACAGAAATTATCTACACACGAATCTTATAACATAAAATAAACAATAACGAGAGCGTAAAACATAAAACAGATAAACACGGAGATTTTCCCCTGAATCCCAAATCGGGACGATGAGCTTGATTTTTCATTATATTCCTTTTAGTGTTACAACACATATATATACATGCAGAAGCATACATAAACCCCAATCCATTAACCCTGGATTAGAACATAACCGTAGTTCCCTTGAATGGATCTACAAAAAATACCAGGGGCTGAAAACCATCATACCCCAAAACCATGTGCAAAACCATGCACAAAACCATGGGCGCAGACCGCCTACTGGAAATTAAGGACCAAAAATTTTTCGCCGGGGCGCTGCCCCAGACCCTAACAGGGGGGGCGATGCGTGATTAGTCGTGGAAAGAATATAACACATACCCAACAATGAAAACATCTAAGGTATGATTACTTACTTCCAATATTCAATTTTGAAGAGTTATCTTCTTGAGATAGTGTTAGGTAACTAATTACACATGTTGAACTAGAAAAATAAGTAAAATCTGCAGAAAGATAACTCAGAAATTGCACTCATTAATAATTCAACCATTCCATCTTGAAACATGATCATATCAATATCTTTTATAATGATTTTTAAGAATATTAGTTTTTGCAATTAAGTGAGGGCCTTGAAAGTAAAAGCATGTAATATTTAACTAAAATCAACTAATGTACAATTAACTTTTCTGCAACATTCAAATGTAAAGTGTTAACCTCTTGAGATGCTTTAGGAGAAATCAATTATGCCTTAGTCTTTGAAAAGTAAATGACAATGTGCTAGGTAAATTCAACCAGTATATGTATGAGACATTTAACCATTTAATTTATGATCATCATATTGTAATGTCTTTTAGAAACATCTTGTTGACACAGTAATTGATATTTCTATTCTAAAGGAAATAAAGGACAAAATAGTAAAACTAAGAAATTGTGGTTTCTTAACACTTCAATCTTTAATTCACTTTGAAAACAGATCTTTCTATTTCCATGAAATACCTTAGAAGATTAAGTCAGCACAATTGTGATTTATCACTAAGCTATCTATTTAAAATTGGAATGAAGCATAAGCCTACTTAGAAACAGAATTGTTGAAACATAGTAAAGGAAATCTAACTAGAAACACAAATGAAAAACCTCCTTCAGAAGTAGGGGCCCTCTGCAACTGATGTGGTTGGACTGCTACCTTGTTAAATGCACTCAAACACTCATTTGCAACATGAAATTTGTGTTATGATTAATTGAAGACTGATTATAGAGTATCAACAAAAAGCCTGAGTTTACACTTGAAATCTGAACTGTCCTTTCGGTTCTGTGCAACCGATATTTAAAAGGAAATTACATAATCGATTATGAGTTAAACTAGCTACAGGTGTCTAACTCGAATTGAAATTGAAATAGGACTGTTGGAATCTTGATTTGCTACGAAGAGCAAATCAAGAGTCCTACTGCTTTAGGTAATGTATTTTGACTTTATATTTGACCATGAGTTTAGGCTCCTTTTTCTTTCGATCTGGACCGAGTGAGTAGGATAGAATCCATGTAGGCATGATTCTAGAAACACCCATGTGGCCCAATTCCTCAGTTGACACCTAGAACCTACTAAACCATGAGAGTGGCTATGGAATAGATAGTTAGTTGCAGAACAGGCTACATTCTGTAGCTAAATTACAAAAATCTATCCAAATAGAAAGAGCATGAAAATATGTTATGGATATCATTTTAATGCATTCTTAAGACAAAACTTAGCATTCTTCACTGATTAGGGTTTTTGATCTTATGGAAAAGTGATGGAAATAGGTGAGAAAAACTGTCAAAGAGAGGGTAATCCTGAGGTTCAACATACCCCCACTACAAAACCATTGCATGTCCTCATGCAATTTGACAAAAATGTGAGTTCCTCTTCCCTACTGCATTTTCTCAGATACCTCAGCTAGGACATCCAACCTTCTTCTTTTTTTCTTCTTTGAAGTCAATGTCATTCTTGGCCTTTTCATAAGAAGTTTGAGCTTGAGGTTAATGATTGCTTTGTTCAATAACTTGTTCTTCTTCTTCAATTTCCTATTTTTCTTATGCCATAGTTCTAGCTGTAGAGTGCTATTATCATGAATTTCCTTGTCCAATTTGTTTTGTTCCTTCAAAGTCTCATTCTCTTGCTTAATGTGTCTGTTCAATATCTCTAATTCATATATTTCCCGCTTAAGAGCATTAATTAGAGGTTCTTGTGGATTGACAGGCGGTTCTTGGTTCATTGAGGAACTTTTTCTCTCCAGTGGTTCTACATAATCATATATATGCTGCTGAACTGGATCTATGCTAGGGGATATTCTACTAGGGCCTTCTTCAAGATGACAAACAGGAGAATTTTGAGGACTTTTTGCAGGAGAGATGTTAACAGGTGATGGCATTGTGGTTTCCTCATCTATATTTATAAGCTCTGTCCCTTTTGATAATGTCTTCTTCATGATACCTCGGAGTCTAGAGCTCCTTATTAGTTTTGGAGGACTTTCATTCCCCTCATTTGTAACCTCACTCTGTTTCTTTTTCTTTCCTGTTGTCTTGATTTATTTCTTGATTTCTGTCAATTCCTCAGAAATTAGCTTTTCATCATTCTTTTGTTTAGGTTGGTTTTCAACAATTATATCAGTTTTCTTTCTTCTACTTCTCCTGACATTATCTTCCTTGGGTGGTTATTTTGATGGTTCTTGAAAATGATTCCTAACAATGAAGTCCTCCCAAGTGTCTTCTATGCTCCTTAAGTAAAACTCAATCAATATCTTCACTAACCCATGATGATGCATGGTGGTCTCTATGAATTGTATTCTCTTTTGTACATTTGAGGCCGTCCTTCTTAAACTATTTAGCAGAAAGAAAAGAAGATTGATTTCACCATTTTCTAGAAAATTCATCAATAAACGGATATGGTAAACATACATGCGTCTAAATATTCCTTCACAAGTTATGAATTTCTGTAAAATCAAGAGCATATTTCTCCATTTTCTTTTAAGAGCTATACTAGGGATTCCTTTTCTAAAAGCTGATACATCCATACCTGGGTTGTTAAGTATCACCCTCCATGATTCACTATGGAATTATTTGTTCTTGAACCATATTTCTCCATGCCTTGTAAGTTTTGTAGCCTCAGCTACGAATGACTTTGTCACTGCAAATTTAATGTCCCCAATTTCTACTTCGGTTGCATCAAAATACCGAGCAAAGGATTTTGTAATATCCTTATGAAAACCATTGAATTTTTCTATGAACTTCAACCATCCAGCTTGCTGTAGCAATTCTTTGACCTATGGGTATCCTTCCATGTACTTTACCCCCACTATTTCTGATCTAACAATTAACCCCATCCTTCTATTGTGCAGAGTTCTTTCAACCTTCAAAATTACCCCTCTGTTTTATGGAAATGAATTAGCTGCAGGACTGATGAAGATGAGTTAGTTGTGGAACTGATGGATATGAATTAGCTACGGATCTTATGGAGGGTTATGGAGAGTTGTAGGAAATAAATAGATGGTAGGGTCTTGGAGAGATGTAGACAAGTATGTCACGTCATGATCATGACCATTAGTCATTAATCAAGGGTATTAATGATGGAACATTATGCAACTTTATACGAAGGATATGGCTGATATATAATATGATGAAGATTGAAATCAATTCGAATGATGAGTTGTCAAGGAAACATATGAATTTTCATATTATACATGTTTCATGTTTTTAACCTTGCTATTAAAAATAAATTTTTACACTTTACCTCAAAACTTAACCTTTTTGTTCGTTTCTTTGATGTTGATCCTTAGGTACTCTTTGTAGCATGGTGGTATTAAAAAAAAAACATAATCCTTTAATCCCTTTCAATCATCATGTCAGAACTGCTGAAGTGGCTACAAAATCAAATTAGTTGCAGAATATAATCAACTGCAGAATGTACTCAGCTGCAAAATGTGCTCAACTGCAGAATCAGCTCAGCTGCAAAATGTTTTTTTTTTTTTAAGTATGAAACATGAATATGAAATGGAATGAGTGAAAAATATGGAATGAAAGTGAAATATGAATTATGGAATGAATGTGAAAATGAAATGAAAGTGAAATGAGATGGAATGAAACTGTAAAAGTGGCAGTGGAGTGTGATGGAATAAAACTGAAAAATGACAGTGGAGTGTGAAAAATGAAATGAATTTGCAGATTATGAACTGCAAATATGAATGTAGTTTTTTTTTTCACTACTTATTACAGAAAAGAAAATAGAAAATATAGGATGTCAAAAATATCTGATTTTCACCCTGTATTTTCTGCATAAGTATGCCAATCATTGATTGGTTTTCACACTTATACACTTTATTATTTTATTTTTATTTTTATTTTTTATTTATTTATTTTTTGTATATTTTTTTTTTTTATGAATGTAGGGAAAATAAAAGCTAAGTTTGTGAAGAAGAAGAATTCTTCTTCACTAACTCCATATCAATATTATCTTGAACTTTCCTGACAAACTCTTCTTTTGAAAGTGGTTGATGATATACTTTCAACCGATGACCATTCACAAGAAGAGGTAAATTTTATTCATATATTGTCCTTATCTTCACTACTCCATTATCAAATACTTTTTCAATCTCATATGGCCCAAGCCAATGAGTCTGAAAATTTCCTTAAAAATCCTTGAATTTTGAATCCAACAAAAGTGCCCAATCCCCCGCTTGAAACTTTTTCTCTTTGATATAATTATCATGCCATTTAGCCATTTGCTGCTGGACTATACTAGTTCTTTGAACTGCATCTTATCTGATTTCATCTAGTTCATTGAGTTTCTCCAGTCTATGCTTTTGTGCTTCTAATAAATCAAGTCCCAATTGGACTGCCATCTTGAAGGTTCTAATATGAAACTCTATAGGGAATAGGACTTGTTTCCCATAAAGAAGTTCATACGGAGTATGTCCTATTGTATTCCTCCATATAGTTTTGTAGGCCCATAAGGCTTCAGGAAGCCTATCTGCCCAATATCTTCTATGTAGATGAAAAATCTTAGTGAGAATTCCTTCAATCACCTTATTGGTAGATTCAACTTGACCATTTTCTTGTGGATGATAAGGAGTAGACTTCTTGTGCTTGATCTTGTAATCTTCTACGAGCCTTTTCACCACCTTTGATGTAAATTGAGTGCCCTGATATGTTACAATTTCTCTTGGAACACAAAAATGAGTGAAGATATGCTCAAAAAGAAAATTAACTACATATCCTTCATTAGAAAAAGGTAATGCTTTAGCCTCTACCCATTTAGTGAAATAATCAGTGCATACCAAAATATGCTTCTTTTGTTTAGATGGAGGATTGATAGGTCCAACAAAATCCAAGGCCCATTTTTCAAAAGGTTCAATGAGTACCTGAGGTTGCAATGACATTTCATTTGAAGGAGCAAGTTTCCCTACCCTTTGGAAAATTTCACACCTTTTGACATATTCTTTGGAATCTCTAAATATGGATGGCTAATAATATCCTAAATGAAGGATTTTATAGGCTGTCCTTTTGTCAGCAAAATTTCCACCACAAGGTTCATCATGACATGCTTTAAGAATTTCTGGCATTTCATCTTCTCGAACACATCTTTTGATAATCAGATCTAGACCTATCTTATACAATTCATTAGTAATCCATGAGTATCTTGCACTTAATTGAATGATTTTTCTTTTCTCTCTAGAAAGAAAATGTGAAGGTAATTTTCCTGTAACTAAGTAATTGGAAATATATGCAAACCAAAGGGTCTGAGTAGTTACTGTAAAAAGATATTCATCAGGAAATTTATCTTCAACTGGAGTGTCATCTTTGATATTTTGAATTATAGATAGGAAATCAGCAACTGTGTTTTGTTTCCAGGCCTGTCTAGAACAGTAATGTTGAATTCTTGTAAGAGAAATAACCATCTTGTAACTCTGCCATTAGTAATAGATTTATTCATTAAATACCTAATTCCAGAATGATTTGTATGGACAAAGGTTTAATAGCCTGTTATGTAATGTCTGATTTTTTTGATGGCAAGAACAACAACTAAGAATTCCTTTTCAGTTACAGTGTAATTTAACTCTGTGGGAGTCAAATTCTTGCTTGTGTAATAGATGGCATAGGGGATCAAGTCTTTTTGTCCTAACATAGATCCTAGAGCTATATCTGAAGCATCTTTTGAAATATGAAAAGGTAATTTCCATTTTGGCCCTCTTAAGATGGGTGCTTTAGAAATTTTTGCTTTTAAAGTCTCAAGTACTAACTAGCAATCAGAATTCCAACTTAATTCACAATCTTTGGTGAGTATTTTGAAGAGTGGGGATGCTATTTTTGTGAAATTTTCTATAAATTTTATATAATACCTAGTAAATCCTAGAAACTTCTAACATCCTTTTGGCAACTTGGAATTGATAGCTTGGAGATTACTTCAAATTTAGATTTATCAACTTTAATTCCATCTCATGAAATGTGATGTCCTAAAACAATCCCTTCTATAAACATCATGAAACATTTTTCATGGCTTAGTGAGAGGTTTGCTTCCTTACATATTTTAAGAACCTTTTCTAAATTTTCTAAATCCTCTTCAAATTTATTACCATAAACCGTAAATTCATCCATATACACCTCTACACAATCATGTATTAGATCAGAAAAAAAATCCTAGTACTTCCCTTTGCAATATTGCAGGTGCATTGCACAATCCAAAAGGAAGTACTCAGTAGGCATAAGTTTCCCATGGATAGGTGAATGTGGTTTTATCCTGATCTTCAGGTGCTACCTGAATTTGATTGTAACCACTGAAACCATTCAGGAATGAGAATTACTTCTTACCTGCTAATGTATCTAACACTTGATCTATAAAGGGCAAAAAAAAATGATCCTTTAGGGTAGCAAAATTCAGTTCTTGATAATCAATGCATACCCTCCATTTACCATTCTTTTTGGGCACAATCACTAAGGAGAAACCCATTGATTGTCTGAAATTGGATAAATGAAGTTTACATTTAACAATTTTTGCAACTCCTCTTTCACAATTTCCCTAAGATTTGGATTCATCCCTCTTTGAGGTTGTCTGATAGGTTTGAAATTTTTCACAATGTAAATGTGATGTATACAAGTCTTAGGACCAATTCCTTTCATGTCAGTGTATTCTCATGCATATGTAGAATAATGTTGTTGTAATGTTTTGATTAGCTTTTCCTGTTGTAATTTCTCCAAGTTATTGTTTATGTTCAAGGTTTTCCCTGGAAAGATTTCAAATCTGCCTCGATGAAAAATATTCAATATTAGATTTTTCCTGAAATTGATCATGTTCATATTCTGGAGATGATTCATAATTTTATATTGTATTTAATATTTGACTATCTTCACTAATGTTTGAAATAGTAAAGAGAGGCTATATATCTTATTCATCATCAATCCATTCTTTGTCATATATCTATGTGATTGTTCTTGCTGGAGGATAAAGAGTGAATTTATTAGTTGAATTACCATCTTAAATATACATGTCACCAGATCTACGGCTAATGAAAGCATCAGCTGTAGCCAACCAAGGTCTTCCTAGTATGAGTGGGTTTCCTCCTAGATTGTTCTTAGGGGTTAAAATCATAAAATCAACAGGGTACTCCCAAGAATATAAGGACACTGAGATATCTTCTAACACACCATCTGGTTTTATTACAGATCTATCTGCTAATTGCAGTAATGTAGGTGTGTAAAGAAGATTAGGAAGCTTGAGTTGTTCCATGGTCTGTTTGCTCATGATGTTTATTGTTGCTCCTAAATAAATCAATGTATTTGGAATTTCAACTCCATTGATATGTGTTTTTACAACTGGATTTCCGGGATCTAAATATTTTTGAATGGAAAATTTTCCCATAATTATGTCTGTTATTTTTCCTACAAGCTAGATTCTTTTTATTTCTTTTTTTTTCTTCCCGGTTTCTTCATACTCAACTCCTTTATTGTTTTAGCTAAAATTGGAATTTCCTTGATGGCTTGTAACAAAGGGATTTTTATACAAACATTTTTCAATTCATCTAGAAAATCATAATTAGGGAACATAATATGCTTTTCTACCCCTCTATCAACTTGTAATATTTCAAGAAAAGGAGGTGTAGAAGTAGATATTGATGGTTGCTCTATGATAGTAGTTGAATTTATTGGCTCTTTTTGTTTTTCATTTTTTTAATTTTGGTTTTGAAGAGTTTTTCCTTCTTCAAAACGTTTATTGGGCTGTAGAGAATCTTCCTCAGAATTGTCTTGTTCTTGAATGACTACATAAGGCTTTTTCTTTTCTAATATCCTACCAGATCTAAGTTGGACATCATTAAGATCTAGAGGAGTAATCATGTAGGTTGGAAATTTTTGTCCTTCTATCATATAGGTATTCTGAGGATTTTTATTGTTGGGGTTTGGTAATGGTTGGGCAGGTAACTGATTTGGTCTCTGAGGGAATGGTAGTGAGAGTTGTGGATTTTGGTTTTGGTTTTGGAATTGGGGTTGTTGACTTTGTTGAGGAATTTTTTGGGGAGGATAATTTGGATATGATAAGGATATTGATAATACTGAGAGAATATTCCATAAGGATTTTGCATTCCTTGAGCCCAAGGTTGAGATTGAGATTCAAGTTGAGGCCAAGGTTGCTGCCAAGAATTCCTGTTTGGTGGGGGATGAGTATACATTTAGTTGTTAAACCCTTGAGTTTGTGGCCCTTGCCATGGTCTTTTGGAGACAAAACAAAGAGATTCTGTAGGATTTGAAGTTGTTTCTTCTTGAAAAACAGACTTAAGAACAAGAATTGAAGGACAAATCTTAGTCTCATAACTTTATGAACAAATCATATAGGTCTCTATGACTTTTTCATGAAGAGGACATTCTCTTAAAGCATGCTTCTTTCTGCACTTGGGATAGAAAATAGCTAAAGCATCAGTCTCGTCTTTCTGCATGTTTTGTAACTTAAGGGTGTGTATCCGTTCACTAAGAATCCCTAAAATGTATGTTTTAAATTCATCAAGCATGTTTCCAATTTCTGCCCTACTCATTGTTCCAGTTGCAGATCTATTTACCCTAGCAAGAGTTGGATCTCTTGGACCTTTCCCAGTTTTTTATTTTCATCTTGAGAGATAAATACATAATTCTCCTATGTCAGGTAATTTAAGTTGAGAGATGTCCCCCTTCCCCATCATGTTAAGTATATCTATCCGTTCATCCCTAATTGTTTTCAACAAAAGAGCTTTTAAAGTGTCTTGATCTAAATTTTTCATTTTTGCTGTTTTTATATTATAGTTGAATATTTCAAGTAAATCCTCCAAATTTTCATCCTCTTTTTGCACCATCTTAAACACTTCCTCCTTGTGATTAATAGGTATGCAATAATCCAAATACCTTTCTAGAAATTCTCTTTTCATATCGTTCCATGTTCTAATAGACCTAGTGATTAGACTCATGAACCATTTTAGAGCTACTCCTTTCAATGTTGAAGGAAACAATTTGAGTTTTTGAGCATCTTGTAAATAATCATAAGTTTTGCACAAGACTTAAAATTCAAATAAAAAGGTTTCGGGGCCTTTACTTTTCAATCCATGAAATTTTGGGAGGACATAAAGTGATATATTTTTCATGGTATCATGTGTATCCTCATCAACTATAGGGAATCCAAAGGAACTCTCAATTACCCTATTTCTTCTACCTCCTTATGCATTTCCTCTACCTCTTCCTCTATCTCCTCCTCTACTTCTACCTCCTCCAAATAGTACATTTTCTCCATTAAAAATTTATCCTTATCCCTCTCCTCCTTCTTCTCCTCTTCCTGCCATGATATATTCTTCAAAGCTGATATAAGATTCAAACTGTAGAGTTAACTGCTCTTCCTCTGGTTCCTCTATCAATGGTATGTTGAAGAAAGGTTCTTCTTCTTCCTCTCCACTAGGGATTTCTAACTCTTCAACTAGAATATGTTCCCCTGTAGAAGTGAAAAAGGTTAATGCTTCTATAGGAGACCTAGGATCTTCTTCCTCTAAGGCTGCCTCAGTGGATGAAGTAGGAGATCCTCTTAATTGGATTTCTGACCTTATAACTGTAGAAATTTGCTGAATAATGATCAATTATTCACCGAGACTATCCTGATCACATACAATTTGAATTTATATGCAACACATAATCTCTTCCACTCAGATCATCAAACATGCGGAAATAAAATCAAGTGATAACACATCAAATCATCATACACATTAACACAGTATGTATGGGGAAAGCTTATAGCTGAAAACCCCGCAGCTATTGTGTATATTATAATGGAGAAATCATGTAAAAAACTCAGTACAATACTCCTCACAAGTACTCAGTACTTTCTCATGAAGTTACACACAAACTAGCTCAGTTTTGAACAGGTTACTGGTTCAAAACTCACCGCCAATTTCCTTTCCTCTATTGCGCAATCCAGGCCTGTCTATATAGAGATCCAAGGTTCGAATCTCCTTGGCTTGACAACACAATCATCATGGGAAATTCCTCCAAGTGTGGTGCAAATCTCATGCACAACTGATGTCGCCACTGATAGCTAACTCCACCCTTTCATCTACCTCTTTCACTGGTCTCCACTGAACTGATCATGCACTGTGGTGAACTGATGTGTTCTTGAGTTGAATAATGAGTTACTAATTAATGAATTAAATAATATTTAATTCACTCCACTCATAACTAATTGATTAGCTAGTTAAACTAATCTCAACCAGTTCAACTAAAATAAACAAAACACAACTCCACTATCTGTCTCATTAACTCCTCCAAACTTCTGCCACTGAAGTCCAACTGAAGTCAACCATGCATGATGCCATCAAAACCTTGGGAACCACGTGATTCCTCTGTCAGATGCATGAGCCACTTCTGTAGCTCGAACTGAAGTGCTCCAAGAGAGTAAACTGTTGTTTAGAGTCCAAATATTATTAAGGGTAAATAATATTTGACTTCCCTATTTTTAGGAGAGGCAGCCTAAAAATAGCCTTCGACCTCTTCGACCTAAAAAATAGAGTCTCATCTATTTTCACCAACATGACCAATGCTCCAAGAATCTCAAACTGGAATCCCCGAACCATGCTCCATATGTCTAAAAATAGACATAGTCTAAAAATAGATTTTTGCGCCAGAATTTGCCTGCGGGCCCACTTAGTGAAGGCGACTTCATTTCACTAAGCTCCATCATCTTGCTGCATTTTCAACACTTCCTCTCAGCAAGATATGGATTATCTGCAACCCCTATCCTGCCTCTGTGGAATTCGAACTTGCTCTTGGTGAGCGCCTTCGTCAGGATGTCGGCATCCTGATCCTCCGTGGGAACATATGAAAGCATCATGATTCTCCGCCGAACACAATCTCTGATATGATGGTACCTGATGTCGATGTGTTTGGACCTATCATGAAATACTGGATTAGCCGAGAGTTTAATGCAACTCTGGTTATCACAGTAGATCACTGTAGGCTCCAAATGCAACCTGAACAATCCCGCGAGGATCTTCCTCATCCAAATAGCCTCGCATGCAGCCAAGCTACCGCGATACTCGGGCCCCGTCGAACTGGAAAAGCCACGGATTGGCTTCGTTGTACCAGAAACTGCTGTCGACCCAATGCTGAAAACTCCTCCAGATGTGCTCTTCCGGTCCGTTGGACTCCCTGCCCAATCTGCATCAGTGAAGCCAGAAAGCTTCGCTCCATCCTCCTGTCTGTACCATAGACCATATCCCGATGTGACTCTAATATAGCGCAATACATGCTTGCCCGCCTTCCAAAAGAGCTTGGTAGGCTTAACCATAGCTTGCGAAAGCTGGTTAACTGCATAGCATATATCGGGTCGTGTATTGACCAGATACATAAGCGACCCCACCAACCGTCGATAGACAGTGGCATCCACTACCTCCGCTGAAGTAGCATCCTCCTTCCTCCAACCACCAGGAAGAGGAGTGTCAACAGGCTTGCAGCCTTGCATGTTGAACCTCTCCAGAATCTCCCGGGCATACTTGCCCCGAGAAACAAACAGTCCTCCGCTGCGCTGCCAAATCTCCAATCCCAGGAAATAATGAAGGATGCCCAAGTCCTTCATCTCAAACTCTCGTGCAAGATCCTCCTTGCATGAAAGCATCAACTGCTCATCGCCAGTCAAAATCAGATCATCTACATACAGTACGATGATCAACATCTTCCCCTCCACCACAATCTGGTACAGGTTAGGATCCGCCTCACTCTTGGAGAATCCAAGCCCGGTGAAGTAGCTGTCTATCCGAGTGTACCAAGCACAAGGTGCTTGCTTCAGCCCGTACAGTGCTCTCTTGAGTCGGCACACATGCGACTCACTGCTGAAGATCTCAAAACCTTCAGGCTGCTCTATGTACACCTCTTCCTCAATAACTCCATTGAGGAACGCAGCCTTCACATCCATCTGATGAATGTGCCACCCCATCTGCGCTGAGAGAGCAAGGATCGTCCGTATGGAAGAGTACCTTGCGACAGGTGCAAAAGTCTCCTCATAGTCAATCCCCTCGATCTGTGAGAAGCCACGGGCGACAAATCTCGCCTTGTACTTCTCCACACTCCCGTCAGCCGCCTGCTTCACCTTGCAGATCCATCGCGAACCCACCACTGATTTCCCAACCGGTCTTGGGACAATCTCCCATGCACTGTTCCTGATGATCGAATCATATTCTTCGATCATGGCATCAACCCATGTGGGTTCCTCCACGGCTTCCTCAAAAGAGGATGGCTCCGTCACAACACATTGACTCACAAGAGCCATGTATCCAGTGTACCGATCCGGTGACTGCCTCTGTCTGCGCTGTGCTATAGGTGGTCCTACAACCTTCTCTGCATCTCGAGCCAGTCGCTCAGCTTCTGTAGTGCGCATGCGCCCTCTGATGGTTGGCGCTGCATGGGTGGTTTCTTCCACCTCCTGAACCTCCTCTTGTGGCTGATCCACATCCGGAAGCTCCTCCTTAGGAACTAACGGCTCCTCATCTGCATGCAAGTGTAGCTCCCTCTCAAGCGAACACTGCATGGCTTTCTCCTCCTGAAATTTTATATCCCGTCGCACAACAGTCTTGCGACTGTCTGGCACATACACCCGATAGTTGTGAGGTGTATCGGTGTACCCCACAAATATTCCAACTTCAGCAGTTGGATCCAGCTTCCTTCTTGCATCCTTCGTCACATGCATGTAGACAGGAGATCCGAAAATCCGCAAATGGGAAATATCAGGCCTCTTGCCAGAATAAGCCTCCTCTCGTGTACTCATGCCAAGAACCTTGTGAGGACAACGGTTCTGCACATACACTGCTGTATTGCATGCCTCAGCCCACAAGTGAAGGGGTAGGCCCTGATCATGCAACATCGCCCGTGCAGCACCCACGATCGTTCTGTTCTTCCGCTCAGCCACCCCGTTCTGCTGTGGGTTATGGGGTGCGATGAGCTCTCTCGGAATCCCTTCTGCGCTGCAGAACTCCTTGAATTCAGCCGAGATGAATTCACCACCGTTATCACTCCTTAGAGCAATCACCTTCTTCCCCAACTCCTTCTCGACCAGTGCTTTAAACTCACAGAACTTCGGGAATGTATCGCTCTTCTTCTGCATGAAGAAGATCCGGCACTTTCGAGAGAAATCATCAACAAAGATCACATAATACTTGTGCTTTGCTGTCGAAGCAACTGAGAAAGGACCACACACGTCTGTGTGAACTCTCTCAAGGATCGTCGTGGCGCGTCTATCCTTCTCGTGAAAGGTGGCTTTCACATACTTCCCTAAAGTACACCCCTTGCACTGATCTGACTGCGCAAGAGTGCCCTTAGGAAGCCCAATAGAAATCTGCTGCAGGATCTTCAAAGCTCCATGGTGAAGGTGGCCCAATCTCCTGTGCCACAGTTCGCCCTCATCATCCCGACTCACCACTTCTCCCGCCTTGCATGCCATAGCTGCGCAGCCATCTACCTGCAACTGATAAAGGTTCTTGGTTCGAACCCCTATCTTCCAGGTCTCTCCAGTAGTCTTACTGCGCAGGAAGGCTTTTCCTTCGCTGAAGACCACATGATACCCCTTATCCTCCAACATCGCCACAGAGATCAAGTTCTTCTTCAATCTAGGTACATGCATGACATCCTTCAGTACAAAGGGTTTACCAGACTCCCTCTGAAAGGATATGGTACCGATACCAGTCGCACTGTATCTACCATCATGTTAAATTTGGACAACTAATAGATCAATCATAGCCCTTGCTGCTACGCAAGGATGGAGTCTTCATCAGATGGATGTCAAGACCGCTTTCCTGCATGGTGCAATAAAAGAAGAGGTGTATGTAGAACAACCTCTGGGATTTGAAGTTCAGGATCGAGACACTCATGTCTGCAGGTTGAAGAAAGCCCTCTATGGGTTAAAGCAAGCACCCAGAGCTTCGTACGAGAGGATGGATAGTTACTTGATGAAGCTGGGCTTCACTCGAAGTAATGTTGATCCGAACCTTTACTTCAAGGTTGTACAGAGGAAGCCTCTCATTCTAGTGCTATATGTGGATGACCTCTTCTTGACAGGTGCTGACCCTCTCATTCATCAGTGCAAGAGGGAGCTCGCTGTTGAGTTCGAGATGAAGGACCTAGGATTGATGCACTATTTCCTAGGCCTGGAGGTCTGGCAGAGACCTGGCGAGATTTTCCTTTCTCAAGGAAAATACATTGTGAAGCTTCTGGAAAGATTTGGTATGGTGGACTGCAAGTCCGTGTCAACACTAATGGAATTCAACTTCAAGAAGTTGAGTGGCAGCGCTGCTAGGCTCGTATTGTCAAATCCTACTGAGTATCGTCAACTCGTAGGGGCCCTGATGTTCTTAGTGAACACCCGTCCATATATATGTTTTGCAGTGAACACTTTGAGTCACCGTATGGCCGAGCCTCATCACTTTCATCGGGTTGGTGCCAAGAATCTTCCGAGACATTCGGGCACGATAAACCATGGGTCGAGACACCGCCGGGAGTGTGACACTCGTGGATATACCGATGCCGATTGGGTCAAGCAAGGTGGTGGATCATAAGAGCACATCGAGATGCTGCTTCAATCTTGGTTCTGCTTCGATCTCATGGATGAACAGGAAGCAGAAGTCGGTGGCTTTGAGCACCGCCGAGGCCGAATAAATTGCAGCAAGTATGGCCTGTTGTGAAGCAGTTTGGTTGCGAAAGCTCTTTAGTGAGTTGTTTGGACATGTGCTAGATACCACCGTGATACTTTGTGATAACCAGAGTGGGATTCGCTTGTCCGAGAATCCAGTGTTCCACGATCGATCCAAGCATATTGATATCAGGTATCATTTCATCCGGGATATGGTACAGCGAGGCGACGTAAGGCTCGATCATATAGGAACTGATGAGTAGGTCGCGGATATTCTCACTAAGCCCTTAGGGAAGGTCAAGTTCCTAACCTTCCGTGAGAGACTTGGTATCGTGGAACGACCCTATGATGTGGGTCCCGTTGGACGATGAGCTCGAGGAGCTCGGGGGCTTTGGGGATAGCTTCTCGTAGCCATAAGCACTTATAATGCTTCGCCCATCATGATTATTGAGCTAGTTCACCTCTCATTTATCTATGCCCCATGGTGCATCCTACCCATTGAGTTCGGTGGCTCATGGGAAGTAATTCTCTCATTGGCCAATGAGGGTGGGAAAAGCTGTAGACTAGTAGAACTTAACATGGACACACGAGATTATTTTTGGAGTCTAGGATGGCATCGTCCAACCACTTGATCTCTGGGATCAAGTTTAGTGAGGTATGGGGACCTCTCGCCCCGACTGGTCGATGAACCAACTTCGATGTTGGTTGGAGATGTCTTTTGGGAGTCTCGGAGTGTGGAGGTTTCAACCTCCCTCAATGAATATGTCACCGGGGGATGATGTCTTTGTGACTCACCTTTTTGTTCTGAGATAAAGAAGCCAGCAAAGCAAGTTATGGCGGGATGACGCACGATGTTTGGATGGCACAGGTGGATGGAGTTCTCCCTAGTTGAGAGGGAGTGTTAATTTTGGACAACTAGGTCCAAACTCCATGTTGTGATGCTCAGATGAAGATGCCAATATTTTTATTGGATTCCTCTTTCGGAGAGGTGCAAGATTGATCTAAAGATCATCTTGATCCGATGAGCAAACATTTATTTTGAATTAATTATTTATAATAAATTTAAGTGCAGGTCGGCCTTAAGGTTTTACACCCCCAACAGATGTGTCACACACCTCAATGATGGATATAAACACAGTCAACGTTGGAGAGCTTTTCACAACAACTCAACACACATCTTCTTCTCTCATCTGATTTAGTACGAGCTCCTTGGAGGACAATTTCAGCTCACACGTGTGAAGAAGAAGGACGAATCTATACGGCCAAGAGGAAGGACGAAATTTCTGCAGCTAGGGTTTCCAAGGAAGTTTGACCAGCGTTGACTTTGGTCAACGCATGGTCCGAAAGCGCTGAAAATTGTTGGAGAGTTCGATTTTGGGAGGCCGTACACATTGGCACAAAAACCGAGGTCAAAAGGTTGACCAAACTTGTTGCTGCGTTGACTTTTAGCTTGCTGCCCTGCGTTGACTTTTCTGGACAGCGTTGACTTTTCTGTAGTTGACTTGGGTTGACTCGGTAGCTGATTTGAGGATTGTTGTGACACATTCTGGGTTGGCTGATCAAGGAGACTTTGCTGGTTGAAGCATCCTGTTGACCGCCGTAACGCACCATCACATTTTTCTGTTTCTGGTTTGTCTTCTATAAGATCCACTTATATGTTCTATCAGCATTTTACTTAACTATTTGTGTGATTGCTGTAAGAAAATTAAATTTGCTTCAAGCATAGAACATCTACAAAAATTTACAATCGCCCATCTCAATGTGCACACCCAAATCTTTGTCCTCCAGATCTGAGAACAAATCCCGATCTCCCGTCATATGAAATGACGCACCGCTGTCCAAGAACCATACGGATCCCATCACACTTGAAACCAAGCATGCGATCAGTGAAAAGTCAAGCTCGAACTGTGAAGCCAAAGCTTCTCCATCTGCAGATCTTCCTGCTTGCTTGTTCTTCTTCTTCTTTGGACAATTGGTAGCATAATGTTCGTGATCATGGCAGTGAAAACACTTCACTTTCGCCATATCCTGCTTCTTTCCCTTTGCACCAGAATGAGAGGTTTTCTTACCCTTCCCCTTCTTTTCTTTGGCAACCAAAGCGCAGTTTTCTTCATCAGCTCCCTTTGATGAAGATCCATCTCGAGTAGTCCTCCTTATCTCCTCCTCCATGAGATCCGCCCAAAGGCGCTCCCATCCCGACAGCTTCTCCCAACCATTGACACTATCTTGATATGAGTGCCAAGCCTTCGGAAGACCAAGGAGAGCCAGGTCGACCATGTCCTCGTTTTCGACAGTCACCCCTACACTTCCCAGCTCATCTCTGCATTGAGTGAACTTCGTGAGGTATTTGGCGATACTGTCGCCTTTCTCCATCTTGATGTTCCCGAGCTTATCTTTGAGCGCCAGCTTCCTTTGGTCACTCTTACTCTGGAATAGATCCGTCAAAGCTTTCCACATTAAATATGGAGTAGCCTTTCCATGCAGGCTGGATACAATATGATCCTTGACGCCCTCCAACATGATCCTTCGACATTTCGCCATCTTCTTTTGCCATGCATCGACTTCAGCAGGATTAGTGGGCTTTTGGACATCCGTATCTACGAACTCCTTCAGACCATTATCTTCTAATACTTCCTCCATGCGATCCTTCCATGCAACATAATTCGAACTGCCTTCAAGAGCATATTCGAGTCACAAACCGTTGAAAGACATTTTCAACACTGGCACCAAGAAAACAAAACTGCTGCAAAATTTCGAATTCCACCTCAAAGCTCAACCGCTCTAGATCTGTGAGAAAAAATTATTTCTAGCACATAGATTGACTGCAAGGGGCATTTACTAGACCTTTCACTTTCCGAAGAAATATGAATCTGGAGGCTACCTGGCCCGCATGCAGACTCTGTCTACCGAAATAAGTTTGTAATCACTGTGATGATCAATCTCTGCTTCAATAGCTCCGATACCATGTAGAAATTTGCTGAATAATGATTAATTATCCACCGAGACTATCCTGATCACATACAATTCGAATTTATATGCAACACATAATCTCTTCCACTCGATCATCAAACATGCGGAAATAAAACAAGCGATAACACATCAAATCATCATACACATTAACACAGTATGTATGGGGAAAGCTTATAGCTGAAAACCCCGCAGCTATTGTGTATATTATAATGGAGAAATCATGTAACAAACTCAATACAATACTCCTCACAAGTACTCAGTACTATCTCATGAAGTTACACACAAACTAGCTTGGTTTTGAACAGGTTACTGGTTCAAAACTCACCACTAATTGCCTTGCCTCTATTGCGCAATCATGGCCTGTCTAAATAGAGATCCAAGGTTCGAATCTCCCTGGCTTGACAACGCAATCATCATGGGAAATTCCTCCAAGTGTGGTTCAAATCTCATGCACAACTGATGTCGCCACTGATAGCTAACTCCACCCTTTCATCTACCTCTTTCACTGGTCTCCACTGAACTGTCCATGCACTGTAGTGAACTGATGTGTTCTTGAGTTGAATAATGAGTTACTAATTAATTAATTAATTAATATTTAATTCACTCCACTCATTACTAGTTGATTAGCTAGTTAAACTAATCTCAACCAGTTCAACTAAATTAAACCGAACACAACTCCACTAGCTATCTCATTAACTCCACCAAACTTCTGCCACTGAAGTCCTAACTGAAGTCAACCATGCATGATGCCATCAAACCCTTGGGAATAGTGTAATTACTCTGTCAGATGCATGAGCCACTTCCAAGGCTCGAACTGAAGTGCTCCAAGAGAGTAAACTGAAGTTTATAGTCCAAATATTATTAAGGGTAAATAATATTTGACTTCCCTATTTTTAGGAGAGGCAGTCTAAAAATAGTCTTCGACCTCTTCAACCTATAGGTCACAAAAATAGAGTCCCATCTATTTTTACCAACATGACCAATGCTCCAAGAATCTCATACTGGAATCCCCGGACCATGCTCCATATGTCTAAAAATAGACATAGTCTAAAAATAGATTTTTGCGCCAGAATTTGCCTGCGGGCCCACTTAGTGAAGGCGACTTCATTTCACTAAGCTCCATCATCTTGCTGCATTTTCAACAATAACTTTAGGAAGTCTATGGCTAGTGAAATATGGAATATGGGTTTGAGATGGAGGTGTATCACTTCTTAGTCTTGGTGGAGTGATGGTGTTGTAGGGATTAAACTCCTGCCTCTAGATATGAATCTACCCCGATAGTCTCTTTCTATATGCATATCATTGTTTTTGGAAGTAAGAAATGAGGCTACCTAATTACAGTTCCCCGAGAACGGTGCCAAAATGTTTAGTCAATTTAGTGTCCTAAATTTTTTTCATTAACTATCAATCCAATGTTTGTAAATTGATGAAGTGTGGTGCACTATATGTGCTTAAGCAACCTACTCCTTACTTCATTGTTTTGTGTTTTATGTTGCTTTTAGGGGGTTTTTTTTTATTTGATATCTAACAATGGTTAATCTAAAACTATGGAAATATTTATGTGAACCTAATGAATTTTTAGAAGGAAGAAAAGGAAGTGTTCCTAAACTAATCTAATTTTCATAAAAACACACCAAAAACTGTGGACTATTTAAGACCTAATTTGGAAAACAAAGTATATATCTTATCTGATTATTATTCCTAATCCATGGATCTAATTCTAAGATTAAGGTTGAAAACTGCAATTCCTATCTTAAGTGAAAGTAGAAAATGAAACAACTAGTGTACTTCTGGTTACTTCAACATTCAATTATTAGGCATGACCTTATTGAGATTGAGTTAAGTAATTGTTTGTATTTTAACGTGCTAATGTCCTAGAACAGTAAGCAAAGAATGAAATGAAGACATCTAATGTATGTTTAGTTACTTCCAATATTCAATTGTGAAGAGTGATCTTCTTGAGATAGTGTTAGGTAACTAATTACACCTATTGAACTAGAAAACTAAGTAAAATCTGCCGAAAGATAACTCAGAAATTGCACTCATTAATCATTCAACCATTCCATCTATAAACATGATCAAATCAATCTCTTTTAGAATGATTTTTAGGAATATTATTGTCTTCAATTAATTGAGGGTCTTGAAAGTAAAATCATGTAAGATTTAACTAAAATCAACTAATGTACAATTGAATTTTCTGCAACATTCAAATGTAAAGTGTTAACCTCTTGAGATGCCTTAGGAGAAATCAATTATGCCTTGGTCTTTGAAAAGTAAATGACAATGTGCAAGGTAAATTCAGCCACTATATGTATGAGACATTTAACCATTTAATTTATGATCAGCATATTGTAATGGCTTTTAGAAACATCTTGTTGACACAATAATTGATAATTCCGTTCTAAAGGAAATAAAGGACAAAATAGTAAAACTAAGCAACTGTGGTTTCTTAACACTTCAATATTTAATTCAATTTGAAAATAGAGCTTTCGATTTCCATGAAATACCTTAGAAGAGTAAGTCTACATAATTGTGATTTATCACTAAGCTATCTATTGGAAACTGGAATGAAGCATAAGCCTACTTAGAAACATAATTGTTGAAACTGAGTAAAGGAAATCTAACTAGAAACGTAAATGAAAAACCTCCTTCAGAAGAAGGGGCCCTCCGCAAGTGATGTGGTTGGACTGCTACCTTGTTAAATGCACTCAAACACCCATTTTCAACATGAAATTTGTGTTATTATTAAAAAGAAGACTGATTACAGAGTATCAGTGAAAAGCCTGAGTTTACACTTGAAATCTGAACTGTCCTTTCCGTTCTATGCAACCGATATTTAAAAGGAAATTACATAACTGATTACGAGTTAAGATAG
This sequence comes from Pinus albicaulis, assembly GCA_034641835.2. NCBI lineage: Eukaryota > Viridiplantae > Streptophyta > Pinopsida > Pinales > Pinaceae > Pinus > Pinus albicaulis. Next base: position 2,127,194 of record MU968317.1, read on the forward strand.
CTACAGGTGTCTAACTCGAATTTCAATTGAAATAGGACTGTTGGACTCTTGATTTTATATGAAGAGAAAATCAAGAGTCCTACTGCTTCAGGTAACGTTTTTTGACTTTATCTTTGACCATGAGTTTATGCTCCTTTTTCTGTCGACCTGGACCGAGTGAGTAAGATAGAATCCATGTAGGCATGATTCTAGAAACACCCATGTGGCCCAATTCCTCAGTTGACACCTGGAACCTGCTAAACCATGAGAGTGGATGCAGAACAGACAGTTAGTTTTAGAACAGGTTGCATTCTCTAGCTAAATTGCAAAAAATATATCCAAATAGCAAGAGCATGAAAACATAATATGGAAATCATTTTAATGCATCCTTAACAAAAAACTTATCATTCTTCACTGATTAGGGTTTGTGATCTTATGGGGTAATCCTGAGGTTCAACAATTATAATAATGAAAGAAAACAAAATTCAATGAGAAACAAACTAGACAAAGAGAAATGTAAAAAACTCCTTTTTATTAGTTGCTGGTGGTAGAGATATAATGTGAAAGTATGGAAAGCACTTGGAGAGAACCAATATTATCAACGATGTTCTCTAGCTCCCAACAAATAGGTACTCTTCCAATCCTTTGTGTTAGGAATCTGTAATCAGCAAGATTGGAAAAGACCGATCACCGAAACAACATCGTTTCAACCAACTTTGGGATTCTAGGATCTAGCCCTCCTGAATCCGGAGAGGGATCTCTCCAATGAGTGCAAAGCTAGATTTGTCTTTGAAGTTTGGGGTAATAATATTAGGCTAGTTATGAAGGCCAAGGGTTTGTTTTTTTTTTGGATGGTTGAGCATGCTTACTATTTGAGGTAGAAAGTCCTGAATGCAAAGAGTTTCAAAGGTGAGAAGTTGCAAGCAATCAGAGTAAGCTTCGGCCAAAAATATAGATAATTGCAGGTTTTAGTCCATTGGGCTATGGAGTCATTATAGGGATTAATTGGAACAACAAGAGGCAAGAGTGGTCCATGGGGCAATTCATCTATGTTTAAATATCTCTTTGAAGATTGATTTATGGAATGAAATGATACAATAAGAAAGGAAAATTAAACAGATGCAGAACAAAGAGCAACCCAGGATCTGGTAAGTACTTTTAAACTAGCTAGCCTTTGGAAAACCACTTGAGAAAAACATAAAAGCAAACTAGGATCTGGTAAGTACTTTTAAACTAGCCAGCCTTTGATACACCTTCAATAGAAAACATTTTAAAACAAAGGGAAACTTGAAGGCAACTGTTGGAGTAGAAACTAGCGGTTCGGGCTCACCACAAATCCTCTCCTAGCTCTGATTTACTTGGTTACTTTCAAGACCAACACAAAGATAACACAGAATGGCCTAAGATCTGGTAAGTACTTCTAAACTAGCCAGCTTTTAACACATTCCAAGGGAAATATTCAGACAACCTTTGGGGATAAAACTAGGACCAGGGCACACCATATCTTCCATATTTCATCTCTACTTAACTAATACTAAACATGACATTCAAGAAAAAAATTCAGCTAAGGCAATAAGACGAGGGAACGCCAGCATTCCTATGCTTAAACTGAATTAAATCATTCTCAAATAACACAAATTGGAGGAAAACATATAAATAAAGATTTTCAGTCAGAGAAGGTTACTGATATACAGTAGGTCCTAACTCTATGCATGATGTTCTTTATAAGAGAAATTGAAACACAGTGAAAACCGAAACAAAATAACAAGTTATAATTAGAAAAACATCACCGTCAACATAGACCAGGATCCCATAAATCAACTTGTATTGATGCTCCAAACTAGTTACAGCTTTAAGTCCAATGCTTTAGTTTAGCAATCATCTACTCATCTCAGCCCTACTTATCCATCACAGGCAGAGCTCCAAGGGCCAGTGAACACTATTTATAATCAGAAGTTTAAACTCAAATGTATTTCAAAGTTATGCAACCTCTCTTTTTCATTTTCTACAGAAGTATTTATAGAAGGATGAGGAGGTGAGATCTGATAAAAGATCTCTCAGGATAATTAATACAGATTCAAGACTTCTCAGCCTTTGAGGGGCTCGATGGAGAAGTTTACAGGTGGATTGCAGTATTAACTGTTTTACAATTATGAATTAAACTTGGTGGGAGATTTTGTTTGACTTCGAGGCTCTGCGTAATGTTTGGAGTAACTCTGCAGATATTTCTGCATTTATTTCCTTGCAGAAGTAACTCACTGGCTGCGTTGAGGAAAAATATCAAATTTCGAATAATAACTTTGGCCTCTGTTTTGAATGCTTTAAGGCACAGGTGGCGTTTATGGTAGCTAAGGAATCAATTCGCCTCAAATGTGGCGATGAAGGCCTGCCTACCTGTTAAACACTTAGGATTTCTTTAATTGTGTTTTAATTCTGGGATTAGGCTTTTCAGAATCATCCTTAGCCGTAATTCCCAATTCTGTCTTCAATCCTCCATTCTGTTGCGCTCTGTTCTTCAACACTGATACTCTTTCAACTGTGTTTTTAATAAAACAGTGTCTTGTCGATGTGCAGGGCTGCGCTGGGCTTTTAAAGGCATCAATGCCCATGAAGCATTGATAAAACATCGAATCCTAACCTTGTGAATAGTCTCCATGATAAATCAAAGGCATGGAAAACGTCTTTCCCAGCCTTTGGCATTTCTTTCGAATAAATGGAAAAACCATTAATCCCTGCAAAATACACAAAATATTAGAAAATCCTGTGTTTTTAGGTTTAACTGCTTCAGAAGGCGGGGAAGGAGCATAGCCATTGGGTGAAAGCATCCAATGGTGGAGATTTATTTAAGAGGAGGTTAAAGAAGAGCGAGGAAATGAACAAGTTGGAGTGATTTTGGACCGTCCGATCTGGACACATGGACGGTCCGGATCTAATCGGAGGATAGCAATCGGGGGTGGCGAGCAAATGCACCGATTGAAAGTTGCGATGCGATGTAGCGCAGGCCATCGATCTAATGATTAGATCAACGGTGGAGAAAAAATTGAGGGAAAGGCCGATCGGGGGAGGGAACACAACACAGCGATTTAAACATGCGATGCGATGTAGCGCTGGCCGTTGATCTGAGGATCAGATCAACAGTGGAAAATGAATCGGAGGATGGCCGATCGGTGGGAGCAAACAAGTGTATGCATTTTAAACTTTGCGATGTGATTGAAACCTCCGATGTGATGGAGTGCTGGCCGTTTGATCGGCTTACGATAAATGGTGGGGATTGTTAGAATGAACTGGCGGAAAAACCCTTTTATTATGTATAAAAGTTTGAAAAAATTAAAATAAAATGCAAAGGTTTAATATAAAATCGGGCGGGTTTATATGTAATATGGCTGGCGCCTGTCTGTGGGGCCTTTGGACTTTATAAAATGTTATATGCCCGGGGCGTATATAAAACAAAGGGCCTAATCGCAATCGGAACTTCGGGCCTGGTCTTTCAATCTAACCATTGAATTTTCCCGATGCGATAAGCGCCTTGGGAATTTTAACTCTCGGTCCTGGGCACATGGTATATTAAATGAAAAAGCGGTGGGGCGGAAATATAATACAGGGACTCAATCGCATCAGAAAATTTTGATGCAGTGTTTTCGATCAGCCCATTTGGATTTCTCCGATGCGATTGCGCGATCGGTCTTTTTAATCTAACCATTTGTATTTAACACGTGACTTTAGCTCTTTAGACCAAAACTTTGGATAGATGGGTTTTTTTATTTTACAAAGGAAAAAACGGATCGGGAATGGATTTTTCAAGGTTTAAGTGTGGAATGCGGGCCCTCGATTCATTATATATAAAAAATAATATGATATGGGTTTTTACAATAAAAATCTAATCGCATCGAAACTTTCAAACATGGCAAAGACTTGCATTCTTGAGACTTTCCGATGCGATAAGCGCCGAACAGGGTTAGCGCTTGGTCCTAACGTTGGGGCACATGGAGGGGAAGTGGTTTAGGACTTAGCCCAAGGGGGCTTAAGCCTTTATGAAAAAATATGTATTTTTCATGAAATTTTTCAAGTTTTTCAATGGATTTGGGGGTTTTGGTAAAGTTAAAGAGTGAGTCTTTAACTTTGTAAAAGTGATTTTCATGAAGGAAAGAAGAGGAATCATGAAAACTAGAGGATTTTTATGGAGAAAAAGGGGAGCAAATGAAGGTTAGTTTTGAGTGAGAGAAGGGGGAAGAATGATGGTTTCTCAGCAATCTTTTCTCATGAAATCAACAGAATTTCTGAGTATAAAATGGAACTAGTAAATGAAGATTTTGAGACAAAGGCATGAGGCCTTCAAGAGTCTTCAAGAGACAACACTTTTTAGCAATAAAATTTTTTCCTTGAAGGCTCAAAAAGTCTTAGCCACCTTTTGCTATAACAAATTTTATAGGTGGCTAACACTTTGCAAGAACACCTCTCTCTCAAAAAACAATACGGAAAAATTCTCAAAACGTGGAATACTTCCTCGCAAAGAAATGTTAACTGCTTGGCAAATATTTTGGTAGCATAATAATGCACTAATTTCTTCTAGGCTTTGGCTCTCCTTCTCCATAAATTTATATATATATTTTTTTATCACCAAAAAATGATCACCTAGCTATTTCTAACTATGTGGATTGAAATACACCATGTAAGTTTAATTTTACCATAGTAAAATCACTTTCACTATAAGAAATATTTTAGTAAACCATTTTTATTAAATTATTTCTCATTAAAATTAAAAAACCCCATGAGAATAAATGAATAAATCATTATTTATTTAATTTTATCTAGGAATTATTATTAAATGATTGTTTGATAATTGTTCCTTGTCACATTTGACTAAATCACCTAGGAATAATTAAATATATCACTATTTATTTATTATTTCTTAACTCCATTTTTGGAATAATTGTTACATCACTATTTAATAATTATTTCATTTAACACCTTTCTTAATCTTCACGAAATAATTAATAAATCATTTTATTTGTTAATTTTTTCTAAATAAAGATATTTGACCATTTTGAATATCTTTTCTCTCTCCAAAAAATATAATAAGGTATTCCGAATGCTTAGATATTGATTTTCATCAACAATGTTTTATTATTCTCCAATTTTTAGATCAATTGAACACTTTGTTATAAATAAGAGGTTTTATCATTAATTCTTCACCCTGAGCATTATCATCGTCACCATTAACGTCTTCTTGTACTCAATGTTCGACTATAGTTCTACACATTGTTTGGTTTTTTCACATATTGAGATAGGAAGATCTATCACTAAAGCGTCAAGGACACCAAAGGACCCATCCCATAGAGGGGGGATTTGTGATGCTTTTGTAAATCTCATTTTCCAAGTGCTACCAATAAAGGATTTATTTATTTAAATGTATTTCCATAATTGGATTATTACATCGGATTTATTTTTATTTTTATTATTATTTTAGAACGCATACATCTATTTTTTTTGCAGGTTTTTCTCACATTATCATTGTAGATATGAAGTATAAGTAGCCACAATTGCTTTTAGGGTCACTTGTCACCTATAACTTAAGTGACATCATTTTGATACACCTTCCATGGAATTTCACACTAACAAATGTCAACTCCATTTGAGTAACAATTCAATTTCCTGGGTGACTGAATTTTCCGTATTTTTAGGGTTTTATGTAGCTATTTATAGCCTCTCAATTTCTATTTATAGCTTTTATTTCCCTTTTCTGTCAAATTTTCGAATTCTCGTGGTTTTCTAGTTTTTCCCGCAAGTTACAGGGACCAACCGAGCAGGAGACAACAACATCTATGCAAGATCTTTCAATCGAGAGTCTCAAGAGAAAAACACACATTTCATCCCCAGATCCGTGCTCTAAGGTGCAGAACGTCCTTTTTGTCCCAAAAGCTTCGTTTTCCACCTATTTCAGGTCAGTACATATGTTTAATAAAATTTACTGAAAATTTTTTAGATTTTTTTCCAAATTTTCCAAGAGTGTTGTGTCTGTACTGGGATGGTATCATAATCTTTATTTCAATCTCCCTTAGGCTTGAATTTTCTTAATTTTTCCCTTTGAGTTAGGAAAACACCCCCTAGGGTTTGGAGTACACCTACACCTTTTTAGGAAGAGACTAGATGGGTGAGGAGTCTAGGATTTCAACATTTTTAGCCACTAGTTTTCAGGGTCTGATCCACTTTATTTAAGCCTTTTAGGATATGTTATTTCACCATTTTAACTCCTTTTGGAGTTTCCTATTTCCTTACCCCTTAGGATCCCCTTGAGTGTCCTAGGTTTTTTAGCTTATTTCCTATCCTTTTCAACATATTTCACCTATGATTTTTGTTGGTTGTCTGCACCATTTTCAGTAGCTTAGTGCTTTTAGATCATAGTCCCTTCGAAATTAAATCTTGTAGACCTTTTATGTGTTTTTTAGTAGCTTGTTTGCCTCTCCCTTTTTAATTGTTTGAGAGCCTTCTTTGGATGGGGTTTGTGATTGATTCGTTGTTTATTTTACTATTATTTTACAAAATTATTTATAGTTTTTCAACGTTTTATTTCAGTAGCACATGGCATCATCAAACACGCTCAATTAACTCATACACTAAACACACATTTTCACACAAATTTGAATAGCCTAAGCGGATGTGATCTTGGTTAACACCACCAAGCCAAGACTTAAAACACGCCACGTTATAATAATCTAACACATACATTAATCCCACTTGGGCATCGGGGCAAAACAATCTGTGTAGTTAGGTGTAGAATTGGAGGGATAGGCTTCCAATAAGACCCATCAATAATTTACATTGAGGCATAGAAGTTTACTTTGTCGGGAGCTTAAAAAACTTCACCATCCCATGGTCCAAAGCCAGAGTAAGTCAACAACCCGATTCAAAGGGGGTTAGGCTAGCTCATTGTGTGATCAGTTCTCCTTCGGGCTACCCAACCCATGGTAGGGAATTCTATGCAATGGATGATCACCAAGAAGCTCAAGAATCGACTACCCCCAGGGGACCAAGGTAATCATAGGAAAAAACCCCATAGGAAAGGTTGTGGGAAGTAGTTGGTTCTCTATCATACCTTTCTCTAAACAACTATGCTTGAGGGGATGAGATTCTGTCAGGTAAGAATTTCTTTGGAATGTCATCTAAAATAGTAGATTTAGTATTGTTTGAGGATTTAGATAACCTATAGGCTAGAGGTCATTTTATTTTATAGGACATGTTTTATTGTATTAGAATAGCATCATTATATATTTTGTTTACACTTGGCACCACTAAAATAGGTGTTTTCTTGTTTTTTGTTACTCTTTTTCTCCTATCACCATTTATCCCTTAGTGTCATCATTGTCTTGGCATCATTGTGCCCCCTAGTAATTTTCCGCAGTGAATTCGAGGCCTTCACCCTCATTTTCCATTAGGACATATTACTCCTCCCCATAAAGTTAGAGTTCATCCTCTCAGTCCTCCATCGAGTCCTCATTCTGGCTCTGGTTCTTTTTATTCCTCTAGTTTTTCCTTTGATTCCACATCTTCCCAACCTCATACCACCACCATGATAGGCACCAACGTAGGTGCGAGAAACCAAGTTGGTAATCTAGGTGGTAACCCAAGCAATCCCACCTATGGAACCTCTTCTGATATGGTCACTCCTACTCCACTGCTACCCTTCATGGCTGGTTTGAGTCTCCTCAATTTTAACCAACTAATCAACAACCCTCTTCTCCAAAACCCCAATTGGCCAGCTATTCCTACCAAAATTCCTTCTGACATACCTAATTTTGAAGGAAATCCTAGAGAAGACCCAAAAAATCTTGTTCACTCATTTCATATGTGGTGTTTATCCAATTCCATCACTGAACACTCCATCCATCTTCATTTATTCCAACACACTCTTACTGGAGTTGGTACTAAGTGGTATGTCGATAAGCCCAACACCGCTCATTCCACTTTTGCGACTCTTGCAAAAAAAAATCTATCCTATTTCTAGTTACCTCTTGTTATTACACTAGTAGCAAAACCTTGAATTATTTCCATCAAACTTCCGCCACTCGCCTATCTAACCATGTCCAAGAATTGTGCAGAAGGAGAAGAATGTGTAGGGCCCCTAAATTTGAAGACTGTGTTTATATGGATTGGTTCCTTAGATCAATTTTGGACCCCATAGATAAAGATTTCGCTTCACACTTTCCTCAGTCAGAGGAAGATGCACTCCAAGTAGCTTTGAAATATGACCTGATCTATGCTAAGTCAGGTTATTTTTGTAACATCATTCCTGATCTTCCTCGGCCTAGTGCTTCTAATGCCCTAGGGGAATATCATGCCATGAAAGGTGTCATTGGATCCATTTGACACCTGCACCCGCAACCATATACTGCACCTTTGATGAGTTATGATCAACCCCAAGGGTGGACTAGTTCGTCTTACAATTATCCCCCTCTGCAGGGAAACCCTTATCCAGGTCAAAGAATGTCATATGCATATCCCCAAACACAACAACATATTCTAGGGTCAGTTTTTTCTCAACCTATTTATCTGAATGTTTCCCATCCTCCTTATTTTCCATATGCACTACCTAGAACTCTAACCCCTCTGGCACTAGTGCCCTGACCCCCCATGTCGGTTCCACCTCTGTCGCAAAAACAACCTCCTCCTCAAGTTCAAGCATATGCTCAACAAACCACAACCAATCCACCCAAACCTATGAAATGGAACAAGGGGAAAGGTAACTGGAACCAACAATCTCAAGGTAATAATGATAACCAGGGTCCACCACCTAGTGCAACTTAAGGAAACTAGCAGAATCCTGCAACCCAACAACAGGGCGGACATCCCAAGAAAAACAAGGCTCTTCGTACAAATAAGCCTTATGCCTGTTACAACATATATGGCCATTATACTCATGAGTGTCCCCTATTACCACTTCTTCCTCTTGTTTCATGTAAAATTGGTGTGCTTACCAATATACTCCCTCATGACGGGCATCTAGTTGCTTAACCTACACAAGGTCCCGTAACTCTACAACCTTCACCATCTAGTCACAACGACTATCAAATCCTTATGATGAATTCTGATGAGGTCAATACCGAACAAGTCAACCTTCAAACTCGATCACGCCAATATGACAAGCTACCTACTAAGTGTGTGATTGAGTCCCAACCTCATGTTTCCAGCGAGCCTCTTTCATCATCAAATGGTACCTTATAAATCCCTTAGACTAAGGTAGAGGTTATATCCAATATCTATAAAGATCTTTCAAGTTGAAATTTTTCTTCATCTAAAGCCATTCATACCTATAACATAGTATATGACTTGGAACAATCTCCTGCTACCATGCCAACGCTCGAAGTACTTCAGAATTTTCCATCCCAATGGAAAGCTCTACTCTCTTATTTGGGTGTATTGTATCCTTCGAATGATCATATTATTGTATTTGACATTTATTAATCGAAATATCCTCCCTTCCTTCATTTGTTGCATTTCAAATAACATTATCCATAATAAGTGCCACTATTCAGCAGTGTATCATAGACGAAGGGGAATCCACCTATGTGATGGATGCTAGTGTTTGGAAGCAACTTGGTTCAACTAACCTATCTCCATCCACCATCACACTCTATTTTTTGGGCATTCATCCGTCATAACCCCTTGGGTTATATTGCAACTTTCCTATCACTATTTCCAGTAAGACTGTATCTATTGACATCAAAGTCATTGATGCCCCATTATATTATAACATTATTTTGGGTCGTAATTACACATATGCCATGTCAATTTTTGCATCTACAATTTTTTGTAAGATGTTCTTTCATAATAACGTAAATATTGTCGTCATTGATCAACTCACATACTATGATCCTAAGTATTAGACTTCACCTCAATCCAATATATCATCGATTACTAGCAATATGATTGTCTTGTCCCTCACCAATGTCTCTCTTGGAGTCTACAAAGATTCCTCTTTGCTTGGTGCTTATTATGGTCCACCACCTATGCCTTTTGAGCCTATCTCATCTAGTTTTTGCATGCTGCAAGCATCACATGCTACTCACAAGCGATCTAGTATGCCCATCCAACACCAAACAACTCCACAACCTTTTGTTCCCAACTTAACCCAACATTCAGGTATAATTATTCAAGGATCACCTCCTTTTGTTGGTGTATCTCCTAGTCCTTTCCAACTGGGAACTGTTCCTCCAGGTCTTAACCATCTAGGAGCAGTTACTCAAGGTCATTATCCTTCTGGTCAGATACCTTTCTTATCCCCCCCACCTAGAATTTTTTTTGTCCCTGTTATCACTCAAAAAATTCAAAACATCATTTTGAAAAGATTACTTATGTTCATGGGTCAAAATAGGGTTTTAGGAGTAATTTTAGGTTTGACCAAGGGAAGCATTAAATTTTTTGTAGTTTGATCCTACCCTAAGGTTTAAACAAACTCATTTTTAAAAGCCCTTCAAGTCAAATCATTCATCATTTTAGAATTCATTTCAGTTCCCGAATTTTTTGTGCCAAAACTGGCTAATAAGCCAAGAATTCCTAATTTTGTAGCACATTCAGTGTAAAAAGGGCAGTATGCGCTAAAAACCGCTGAAATTTTCGTAGCGAACTATGAAGCAAAACTCTATTTTTTGGTTTTGAGCAGTCAACTTCAAAGGCAGTTTCTGAGCAAACAGAAAGGTATTTTAAGAAAATGAGAGAAGTTATTTTCAAAAACATATCCAATAAGAATAAAATCTCTTACATTTATCACAGGTGTTATTATTTTGGAGATATAAGGCTTTATTTGAAGCCTTATTTTCAGAAATTAGAGTTTTAATGTTTTACACATGTTTTTTCAAAGGTAGTTTCTGGATAGCAGGAGAAGTGTTTCAAAAAACCAAGAGAGGTTCTTATTCAAGACATAATGGCCTATAAAAGTGTCCTTCATTTTCTCAAAATACATCATGGATTAGGAGATATAGGCTCTGTCCCAAGACCTATTTTTCAGGAAAAAACAGGAGAAATCTGCAAGAAATGCCTCAAGAAAGCTAGAATGAAGCGGGTTTACAATTTGTATGATTTGTAAATACTAAAGACAGGTTATGTTTTGAGTTTTTGAGGCAAACACTGTTTTCACTTGGAAAATTTATGAAGAAAAGTGCTACGAAACTGTTGTAGTTGCTTTTCTTTCTTATTTTGATCAGATTTTAAAGGGTTGAAGACTGAGTTAAGAACTGAATTTTCTATGGAAGATTTATTAAAGGGTAATTAAAATGATTCAGAGGAAATAATTGAGTTTTTGGAGGATAAAGACTTGAAATGGAAGTTCTACAAAAAGCGCTACGAAACTATTGTGTTTTCATAGCGCGGTACATTACAACATTTTGAGCAGTGTTTAAAGTGTTTTAGACAGATGGAGGCTAGGGAGGAGTTATGGGACGTGTTAAAATAACTTCCAACAGCCAAGGACTAGGAAATGAAGAGTAAATTATGGTCAGAATGTTCAAAGAATGCAAAGGATCTTATGCCTAAAAAGTAGGGTATTGTTTCCTAGTTTTAAGGAGGTCAGTTTAGTGATCATAAAGTGATGAATCCCATCATCTAAATTTGACCATGTGAATGTATACTTGTCAAAGATGTGATTTATTTTAGTATATAAGGTTTTTAATGAAAATAATCAGCAGTTTGAGTCCTATTTGAAATAGGACAATCAAGTAGGATAGGTGTATGTTTATCATTAAAGTTGATGTTTTATGGTTATGAAAGGTGTCATTAGGCAAAAATTCGATGTATCTAGCCTAGAGGCAGATCATATGATGTGGTAAGATGTCTATTAAATACCAAGAGGTCATCAAGGGTGGGAATATTTTGGGCAAAATAACAGCTTATTGTAATGGACTGTTTCAACTAATACAAAGATCTGTTACTTGAACAACTTGAGATTCTGAAGGAGTTTTTAGTGCTTTACTATTCTATTTGTACCTCTTATATATCTCACTTGCAGTGGTTTTCACTTATATTACTCAGAATTCATCTATGAGATGCTCTGACTTCCTTTATATGTGAATTGATTATGTATACTCATGTTTTATTTGTGTGTGTCCTACTTCTAGAAACTCTTAACAGCCTCAACTTCCATGTCAAGTTACTCACTGAATCACTAAAAGTTTTGACTCTATAAGCCAATGCCTACATACTGATATTATTTTCAATCTACACTCATCAGGTTGGAGATGTTATCTCAGAAGACTATTTGATTGTAAAGCTATTGGAGTTTCTGCTATATACAATAACGACACAACTTTTCTTCACCTGAGATTCTTATTATATTTCAATGAGTTTTTGTCCTATATTTTGAAAGGTTTTCTTCGATTTCTTAATGATTATTACTCAGAACTCATGATTGTTTATGCTCTGACTTCCTTTAAGTATTAACCATGATTTATCTCTCTTAATAGTTTTCTTCCAATGTCTTTATGTCTCATTACTCAGAATTCATGTATCATACGCTCTGACTTCCTTTGAACCTCAAGCTATTGAAAACCTCCTGTATGTATTGCTCTTTCATTGAAATATATACAAGCATCAACTTCCACAAGGAAAGCCTTGTTATTGAGATCCATTTCACTGACTCCATAGCCCAATGGTATCAAGCTCTAATCTTTCCAGCCTACATTCATCATAACTAGTTTATTTCCTAAATACAGTTAGCCATATATATCTTTATTTCATATCATTAACCCTTGAGAGAGCCCTCTTAGATTGAGGAGGCTAAGCCTCCGTCACAAGATTGGTTTGAAATAGTTACACTGAATTTTTCTCATCAGCAGCCAATCAGGTACGATTTTGGTGATAACATTTTGATGCATCTGCCAGGAGTCTGAAGATATACATCTCCAGAAAATTATGAAGATGAACTCTTGAAGGTAGAAAGAGCTTAGAATCTGTTCGAGGCTCCAACTACCTTGGCGACTCCATTGTTGAAGAATTCAAAATTCATAGATTCATGGTGATTCCACTAGACATATGAAGAGCTCGGATGATGCCATTCTTCTTTCAAGGTATGAATGTATAGATTTTTCAGGAATTCATGGTTTCCCAAATCATTTTCCCAAGGATGCATATTTTTTAAGGAATGGTCCAAAATTCAATGGAGAATATTTGAGTTTCAATTTGAAGAAAATATTAGATTTCTGTGACTTTACTGAGCTTCTTAGAGTCAAACATGAAGATGTTTGCATCATATTGTTCTATGATTCATTTCAAGGAAAATGTAAACAGTGGATTGAAAGCTTTCCTATCATATCTATTAAGTCATTTGCAGATTTTTCGCTGATGTTTTTAGAAGAATGGATAGACAGAACAGAGTTGGTGGCAGACTCTCCTTTAATTCAAGGCTTTAAAAAATTGAATGATGATCATATTAATGAGGAAGTAGATGAAATTTTTCTTTGTCCTTGTATTCTTATCTTATAAAATCATTTGAATGCAAGTCAAAAGATAAGATTCAATTTTTGGATGAAGTTGCTCAGAACATTGAGAAAGACATTGAATTTTTGCAAGGTAAAATTCAATCATATAGTCTTCATGATCATGATCATTCTTTTCAAAAGCTTTCCATGCCAAAACACAAAGAGAAGGTGTTGCTTCCTTTCTCTTTTGAGATTGAGGAAGAATACACTATTTTTGAAAATAAGTTTGAACAACAGTTTGATAGCACACAACTGAAATATTGTGTGGCTGATAAAAGCATACATGAGTTGTCCAAAGATGCAAAATGTCATGAGAATCACCAAACAAACCATGTCTTCTTTGATCCTATAGCCGAACATATGGAAGATTTTTATAGTCCAAATTTTCAGTTATATTTTCATCATGAGGATTAGATACATTATATGTTGCCTTGGTCATTTCAGTATCATGCTTAATATTGGTTCAAGTGCAGTCAATAGGTTCAAATGTTGGATCAAATCAATAACTGTCTTCATTGGAAGTTTCAGATTGCTTGAGTTAAAAATGGATATTGCAGTTGATAGGGTAGGTAGGAGTGTGTGAATAAGCTCAAACTTGACTAAGCATCTTTTCAGTAGGTATAGATTTGGTTCTTCTGCAGTGATCATCAAGCTTGAGCCTGAGGTGAAGGCCATTATAGTTTGAGGAGAAAGCTTTCCAATTTCAAAGTTTTTCTATTTTTCAAGAAGATGGGTAGTAGCACTGCAACTAATGGTTCTTTAGTGTACCATAAGGGCACAATATCCCAAGTGGAGCCACTATTATCACTCAAAAAATTCAAAACATAATTTTGACAAGATTACTTATGTTCATGGGTCAAAATGGGGTTTTAGGAGTCATTTTAGGTTTGACCAAGGGAAGCATTAAATTTTTTATAGTTTGATCCTACCCGAAGGTTTAAACAAACTCATTTTTAAAAGCCCTTCATGTCAAATCATTCATCATTTTAGGATTCATTTCATTTCCTAAATTTTTTGTGCCAAAAATACCTAATAAGCCAAGAATCCCCACTTTCGTAGTGCATTCAGTGTAAAAAAGGCACAAAGCACTACGAAAATGTTGAAAGTTTCGTAGCGAAATATGAAGCAAAACTCTGTTTTACGGTTTTGAGCAGTCAACTTCAAAGGTGGTTTCTGAACAAACAAAAACATATTTTAATAAAATGAGAGATTTTATTTTCACAAACATATCAAGTAACAATAACCTCTCTCACTTTTCTCACATGTGTTATCAGTTGGGAGACACAAGGTTTTCTTTGAAGCCCTATTTTCAGAAAATAGAGTTTTCATGTTTTACACATTTGTTTTCAAAGGCAGTTTCTGGACAGCAGCATATGTGTTTCAAAAAACCAAGAGAGGTTTGTATTAAATACATAATGGCCTATAAAAACCCCATTAATTTTCTCAAAATACATCATGGATTAGGAGATATAGGCTTTGTCCCAAGACCTATTTTTCAGGAAAAAAACAGGAGAAATCTGCAAGAAATGCCTCAAGAAAGCTAGAATGAAGTGGGTTTACAGTTTGTATGATTTGTAAATATTGAAGATAGGTTATGTTTTTAGTTTTTGAGGCAAACATAGTTTTCACTTGGCAAATTTATGAAGAATCTGCATACTCAGCAGTTTCGTAGCGCATTCAGTGTAAAAAAGTAGAAAAGCGCTACGAAACTATTGTAGCTGCTTTTCTTGCTTGTTTTGATCAGATTTTAAAGGGTTGAATACTGAGTTAAGAACTGAATTTTCTATGGAATTTGTATTAAAGGGTAATTAAAATTATGCAGAGGAAAGAATTTATTTTTTGGAGGATAAAGACTTGAAATGGAAGCGTTATGAAACTATTGTGTTTTCGTAGCGTAGGACATTACAACATTTTGAGCAGTGTTTAAAGTGTTTTAGACAACTGGAGGCTAGGGAGGAGTTATGGTACGTGTTAAGCCAACTTCCAAAAGCCAAGGACCATGAAATGAAGAGTAAATGATGGTCAGAATGTTCAAAGAATGCAAAGGATCTTATGTGTAAAAAACAGGGTATTGTTTCCTGGTTTTAAGGAAGTCAGTTTAGTGATCATAAAGTGATGAATCCCATCATCTAAATTCGACCATGTGAATGTATACTTGTAAAATATGTGATCTATTTTAGTATATAAGGTTGTTAATGATAATAATGAGCAGTTTGAGTCCTATTTGAAATAGGACTGTCAAGTAGGATAGGTGTTTGTTTATCATTAAAGTTGATGTTTTATGGTTATGCAAGGTGTCATTAGGAAAAAAATAGATGTATCTAGCCTAGAGGTAGATCATATGATGTGGTAAGATGTCTATTAAAGACCAAGAGGTCGAATTTTTCAAGGGTTGGAAGATTTTGGGAAAAATAGCAGCTTATTGTAATGGACTGTTTCAGCTAATACAGAGATCTGTTACTTGAACAGCTTGAGATTCTGAAGGAGTTTTTAGTGCTTTCCTATTCTATTTGTACCTCTTATATATCTCACTTGTAGTTTTTTTCACTTATATTACTCAGAATTCATCTATGAGATGCTCTGACTTCCTTTATATGTGAATTGACTATGTATACTCATGTTTTATTTTTGTGTATCCTACTTCTAGAAACTCTGAACAACCCCAACTTCCATGTCAAGTAACTCACTGAATCACTGAAATTTTTGACTCCATAAGCCAATGCATACATACTGATATTATTTTCAAACTACACTCATTAGTTTGGAGATGTTATCTCAGAAGACTATTTGATTGTAAAGCTATTGGAGTTTCTACTATATACAGTAACGACACAACTTTCTTCACCTGAGATTCTTATTATATTTCAATGAGTTTTTGTCCTATATTTTGAAAGGTTTTCTTAAATTTCTTAATGCTTATTACTCAAAACTCATGATTTTTCATGCTCTAACTTCCTTTAACTATTAAGCCATGATTTGTCTCTCTTAATAGTTTTCTTCCAATGTCTTGATCTCTCATTACTCATAATTTGTGTATCATACACTCTTACTTCCTTTGAACCTCAATCTATTTAAAACCTCCTGTATGTCTTGCTCTTTCATTGAAATATTTACAAGCCTCAGCTTCCACAAGGAAAGCCTTGTTATTGAGATCCCTTTCACTGACTCCATAGCCCAATGGTATTAAGCTCTGATCTTTCCAACCTACATTCATCATAACCAGTTTGTTTCCTAAATAGAGTTAGCCATCTATATCTTTATTTCATATCATTAACCCTTGAGAGAGCCCTCTCAGATTGAGGAGGCTAAGCCTCAGTCACAAGATTGGTTTGAAATAGTTACACTGAAGTTGTCTAATCAACAGCCAATCAGGTACGATTTTCATGATAACACTCCCTATCATGGCTACGTTTATTTTACCTATAATCACCTTGGGGATCCCATTTTGGTACATTGGTCCCCCCGAAAACACTCCCCCTGATAAACTTAAACCTTACATTGCTTTGACCTTGGTTCAACCTATTGTTCCTACCCTTCCTTTGCTTCAGTTCTAGAATGACCTCCACTAGTGTTAGTCATTGCATCCTGTCTCCATAGATCAAATGGAATCTTATCATCTCTTGTTAGGGTCCCATAGTCAATTTTTTTTCATTTCACTAGGCCTTCAAGAAAAAATTTGGTCACTGGTCATTAGGTTTAGGAAAATTTTCCACTCCTTCCAAAATTTTTAAATTGTTGGTTCATGTCATCCAATAAGCTGAGTATATTAATTTTTAGAGATTATCATCATCATTTCAGTCATCACCATCATGATCTCATTCAATTCAGTGTCTCCATTAGGTCATTAGGGTTTCAAGGTCGCCAAACTGTCATTTCATGCATAAAATCCGACAATTGGAGGAGTGGTAATAAAGAAAATTTCTTCAACAATTTTTATTTCAAAATGGAATTTTATGTTTCTATATGTAATAAGCACTTCATGTTCCTAAAAATTTGTAGTTCAATGTTCCAAAGAAGATACAAAAATTTCAGGTTACAAATGTCCAAGGTTACAATGTCAAGAAAAGAGAATGAAATTCATGCTACAAAAAGTCTTGTGGGGTCCATCATCACATAAAGGGAGTCATCTCACATTTATAAATGGGCCAAAAGGACAAAAATACATTTCATTGTCACTCTCATTGCCTCTCGTCATCGAGTTCATCCCTCATTTGGTGAGAAAAACTTATTTTTTGCTCAAACTGGAGAAAAATTTGTTGGCGTTACGCATAGAAGCACCGTGATGTGCATGTGGAGGAGGCGTTGCACGTAGCAGAACTGCGTTGCGCATAGGCATTACGCATCATTGAACTACATTGCACACAGGGCAGAGTTGCCCAAACATGTGCAAAATAACCAAATTTAGTTTTTCAAGCTTCCAATTTAGATTTTTCACTGTCCAATCATCATAACAAATAAGTGTATTCATGTTAATACCCTCCTTTTCTTTGCATGCCAAGAAATTGATCACAAGTTTAGTATCCTAGGGTTTTCATGAATTTCATGGTGTTAGTCTCCAAAAGATAAATTTCTACTTTAAACCCTATTTTCATTGTCCCTACACCTCTGTTTTTGGTTTATACACCATCCCCATTCATCACAAAGCCATTTCCCTTCCTTTTTCATCATGTCCCTATAAACCCTAGCCCTATTCTACCAAATTGGGAAATTTCTCTAGCTAGGACTATGTTTGAATTTCCTAGCTCATCTCCCTCATTCATTTCCCTTAATTCCACTCCCTAAATATTCCTAATACCCCTGCCCATCTCCCTAAATTTTCCTACTCCCATCTCCCATCCCTAACTCCCTCATTTCATCCCTTCACTCACTTTTCCCTGTTTTTTTCCCCTGGTATCATCTAGGGTTTCAATCATGGAATGATATTATTCACCTTCAGAGAAGAGAAAACATCATAAAGGGTGGAAGATACTGAGGTATGAGCCCTGAAATTGCAGTGAAATCACTTCCTCACCCTTCATCAGAAAATGCTTTGAATATGTCAACTGCCTAGGGTTTTGTCAAAGAGTGGAGGAGGTAGGTTACCATGAGCAGCTTACAGTTTTTTTTGCCAACAATTTGCAGGGATTTATTTCACATTTTTAGTTGATTCCATCTCTCTTGCTACAAGGATACCAAATCATTGGAAATATTTTTTCAAAGGCATGAACCTAGACCTTGAGCAGTACAAACCCTTCATAAAATCACAATACAAAGAGACTCATTCTCATATTCTTCCATTCAGATACTTGCTGGAGAGGTATGCACCATTGATGAATGTTGTGATGAAAATTTTCACATTTGAGGGTAGGTTTTCTAGATTGTACCAGTATCACATCAGAATGCTCATGCACTTCACAACAGTACAATCCCTTAATTTATGCAATATCTTGTATAGGAGTGTGAGAAAGATGGTTGAAAAGGTGAAAACAATGCACACAAAACATTACCCTAGCCTCTTTCACCATATATTGGTGAATTTCATAGTTTTCTATGAGTTGGCAGAGCAAAACATAACATGGAATACCTTCATTGAGGCAGCGTTGCAGATGCATACAACTACTACACCAACTCAGCAACAAAACATATCACTTGCCATCTTAGCACAACCCATGGAAGTGGGATCATCAAGAAAAATTGTTGAAGTTTAAAAGAGGCCTAGGCTTGAGGTTAATCTCACCTATCAGAGAGGCAGGAGGCTTGTATTTTCTCCTTGGAATGACGAAGGGGCCAAGCCTACTTCACTACAAGGATCACCATCAACACAACATGAGACATCCATGCATGATGAGGAGGAACATGATGTTGAATTAGTTGACTTGGAGGCCCATGACGAGAAGGAAAATTTGGAGAGGGTAATCAAAGACAAGGATGCTCATATCAAAGATCTCTAAGACAACTTGGCAAGGGAAAATTTTGTCATTTCATTTCTAGAGCAAGAGAACCAACAACTGGAGACAAAACAATTGATTTTGGAGAAAATACTATTTGAGGAAAAAAAACATGATGAGAAAGGAAAATAAGTGGCTAAGAACGATGATTCTAATGAGCATGAATAGTAGGTGAGGAGGAAGAGGCCAAGAACCATGGGTCTCAAGAAGGCATTGCAAAAGGAAAAAGAGAAAAACCCTACAAATGAGGAGCTCACTTTTGAAGAGACGATTGCAAGTGAGATCAATGAGGACAAGGATTTTTGGATTGAGAAGGTCAATAATAACTTGTAAAATCTCCTTTAAAATTAAAACAGAGATAAAAATATTCATAAATTCATGGTTTCCCGCTACCAAACAAGAAATCAGATTGCACACATCAAAATCAAGCAATTGCAAGACAAGCTTAAGCAAACCCTAATCTTCCAAAAGGAGAAGGTTAAACTTTATTTTCTTGTTGATGCATCCATGATTGCATAATACACATCATTCAACACTTCAGGACCAATTTTGGGAATATTTGGAGCAATTTTTTTTTTTTGGGTGAAATTTAGTGCAAATTCAAAAAAAAAGGAAAATTAACTAGGTCTAGAAGCACGTTGCGCTTTTTTTTCAGGGCTCCAAATGGCATAAACTCAACATTTTTGGAAATCAGATGACCTCCTCTCAAAACCCATTTTCTTTTTTTTCTTTTCCAGGGCTCAGATTTTGAGGAAAATGAAGAGTTCAAATATCAACTTTCTGCCTCTATTTTTGACATGCATTGCGCACCTGGAGACAACTTGGGAGAATGAGTTTTTGAAGGACTTCCCATGGGTAATTTTAAAAATTCAAGATGTTATGGAAACTATATAGGTAGGGCTAGTTTACCGTTCTCTCATATTTCAATTTTGACTTCAGGAAGGTGCCTAAAAATGGGCTCCAAGATGGCACTGCACATTTGCAATTTTTTGAGATTTTTGTAAAATTTTCACTGTGTAATTTTCTCCAATTTCTAGTTTGAATTTTGTAAAAGTTAAAAAGTGAATGTATATGAATGTAAAGTTCAAAATTTAAATGTAAATGGTAAAAATGGAGTTGAATAGGTGTCTTATCCTCCATTTATTACTTGGAGGATATGTTTCTTGATGGTTAGATAAAGGAGGGATTTGTCGTGTAACTCCCTACTGAGTAGAAGACTTCATATAGGTGCATGAATTTGAATTTCTTGCTAGAAAATTCTACCACATTATCTATATGAGGCCACATTATCTATATGAGGCCTTTTGTAATCATTTCCAAGGGTTGGAATCTTGGACATTGAACTGGTGTATTTCATCTTGACAAAGTAATACAGTGTATAGAGAGAAACGTTGCAGCTTAAATTCAGGGATTCATGTGGTGAGCCTGTATGGCTATGTTTATATTTTTTTAAGTCACTCCATTAAATTATTTCTCTTTCCATTACATATCTACTGCTTTCACTCATTGTCTTTAAAGGTTTTAAGCAGGATTCATGAAGAATACATGCCCTACTTTGATGATATGGTGATGTTGTGTTTATTTTCTTATTAAGGAATGCATTCATATTTATATGCTTGTTCCTAATATCTCTGTTCATCCTATGCCATAACCATAAATCCTAAAGGCTTTCCTACCTTGCCCCTTTATCCCCCTGCAATTTTTTCTTTTATAACCTTACCAGAGTTTCAAGCCTAGCTCTAAAGATCGATTTTCATCCAGCACAAAAATCCAAATGAATCAAAACCCTAGAGCTTATTATACCTATCCTAAAATCTTCATTATCCAGTAAATTTGGTTGTGATCTCATTGAGAGAGCCCTCTTAGCCTAGTAGGGCTAGATACTAGGTCAAAGTGGTCTGTGGTTACCTTTTTTATCTCCTTCTTAGCCTTCGGAGAACCATTGGAGTGCTAACAACCTCAACAGGAACCTACTCTTGTTGTGAAAGCATCTGGTGAGGGGAGAAAAACCCAAAAAAAGGGAACCAAAGAAAAGGCACCCTAAACAAATCTAGCTCCTCCTAAGCCTCCAAATCCTACACTTTTGTGCGCTTTGTGTGATTTTGTTGGGCATCCCACCAATACTTGTCTTGAACTCCCTCATTTCAAAAATGTGGTCCCTGGTACCTTTCCTGACTCCAAGATTCCTGAGTTCCTTGTCACCTTACCTGAGTTAGATAAGAATAAAATATCGTTACACACGAATCACCCTTGTGCTTTGTGTGATAATTATGCCCATTATTCTCACCACTGTCCTTGTCTCGAAGATTTTTGTTATACCCATTATACTCTTCATGAATTATAGGTCACTCGTAGTGAATCCACATCTTCTCTACCTATGGATTTTGATCCAATTATCTTGCCAGAGCAAGAGGTCTATCAACCACTCATTTTGATCCCTCTTCCCGATGTCGAGATGATGGATAACACTAATCCTATTCCTTATCTATCATCATCCATGGGATCGATGCATTAGGACTCTCTTGGAGTTTCCTATTGTGATTTTTTTGAACCTTCTTCATCAAATAACCCGGTCTCATAATCGTTATATATTCCATCTACTAGTTCTCCACCCCCTCCTATTTTCGATGCACATGTGAACCTTGTCTCCATGACGTTGCTTCAGGTAGTTCCTCCACATCATGTGGTATCTCCTTCTTCCATCCACCCATCTTTCATTTTTATGGTGACATCATAGAATCCATGACCACCCCTAATTATCCTTGGGATGATATGCATCATCATGTCTATTTCCTTCCACAGCAAACCCATGATCAATATGTTGTGGAGTCTAAAGACTTCATTTATGGAAAATTTGATTGGTTTAGAAACCCCATTCTTGCACCAAATTATTTTGAAGAAGGATATATGGCCAAGATCTCTCCTACCATTAAAATTAACATTTCAAAGAAACCAAGGATCGAAGAAAATATCACCTTTGGGGTACAATTCACCCCGGAATAAATTGATGCTTACACTAAAGAATTATGTGATATTTTTTCCTAGTCTTACTCCGAGATGCATGGAATTGATCCCGCCATTGTTGAACACCATATCGATGTATGGCCTGATGCCATTCCTGTCCACCAAAAGTTGATACCCATTCATCCTTCCAAACATGAGGCTATCAAAGTCGAAATAGATAAGCTCAAGTAGGCTAACTTTATCTACCCCATTGAATACACCACATAAGTGTCCAAACCTGTTTCTGTTCTCAAGAAATAAGGCACCATCCATGTTTGCACCAAATTTCGTGATCTGAACAAATATTTTCCTAAAGACAACTTCCCCACACCTTTCATTGACCAAATCATTGATGAGTGTGCAGGGCATGAGATTATTACATTTATGGATGGATTCTCCGATTATTACCAGATAATTATTAGTTATGTTGATTAGATTAAAACCTATTTCATTAGTCTTTGGGAAAATTTCTCCTATAGGGTCACACCCTTTAATTTAAAGAATATTTGGGCCACTTTTTAGTGTGCCATGTCTTACTTCTTCCATGACTTGGCTCATATTATCCTTGCATATCTAGATGATCTCACTGCTCGTTCCAAACTTTTTTTGCAACACATTCATGATTTGTACACCATTTTCCTTCGATGTCGCAAGTATAACATTTTTCTCAACCCCCGTAAGTGTGTCTTTTGTGTTACTTTTGACCAAATATTGGGCTTCATTGTGTCCAAATATGGTATCAAGCTCAAACCCCTAAAATTTCAAGCCATTCTCAAACTTACTCCTCCTCGTACCCTTCGCTAGTTACCATAAGCTTTCAAGGAAAATCAAACTTTCGTCCTCAGTTTTTTCCTGACTATGCCACCACTACGCATGGGTTTATTAGACTCCTTTGATCTACCATTCCATTCGTTCGGGATAACCAAGACGAACAATATTTTGATTCCCTCAAATGTTCTCTCACTTCTTCTCCTTTGATCAGTCCACCTAACTTTGAATGGGACTTCATCCCGTATGTCTCAGCTTCCACCTATTCAGTCTTTGGGATCCTAATCCAGGGAGATGCTATAAAAAATGAGCATGTCATATACTATGTGAGTAAAAACCTAAACGGTCCCCATGTGTCCTATTCACATGAAGAAAATTTGGCACTAGATTTTGTGTTCTTTGTTCAAAAAATTTGGCACATTATATCCTTACACGCACCACTAGAGTTATGACCAATTCTAACCCCATGGCCTTCATGTTGAGTCAATGTGTCATCAATGGGAAGTATTCCCAATGGATCGTCATTATTCAATAATTTTATCTCGAATTTTTCACACCCAAGAGTAAGAAAGGTTTTTCCCTTGATGAATTCATTTTCGAATTTCCTACTGGTACGTCGGATCTGTTGGTAAATGATGACCTTCAAGATGAACAATTTTTCTCCATCACCTTAGATGATCCTTGGTATGGTGTCATCGTCACTTATTTACGAACCTAGAAATTCGCCCCCTATCTTAAATGTGATGATTGATGATGTATTCTACATCAAGCCCCTCGCTACCTCCTCATCAATGAGGATATTTATCATCAAGGTGTCGACATTATCCTTCTTCGTTGTCTCACTGATGCTAAATTTGAGCAAGTGCTTAATGCTTTTCACAGTGGCGCTTGTGGTGGTCACCTCTCCAGAATGGACACTGCCCAAAAGATCATTTGCGTCGATTAATTTTGGCATTATCTCTTAAATTATTGCATTGAGGCAGTCAAACATTGTCCCAATTGTCAATTATTCAATCCTAATTCGTGAGCTCCACCTGCTCCCCTCCATCTTGTCATCGCAGCTGGTCCTTTTTATAAATGGGCTATTGAATTTATGGAGTGTCGACCCCCATCCGCTAATAACCACAAGTATATTATCGTGGCCATTGACTATTTCACCAAATGGGTTGAAGCCATGCCTACATTCAATAACACTACGAATATTATAGCCCGCTTCTTCCTTAACCATTTTATCACTCGATTCATGGTTCTGAAATAGTTGGTTTCTGACCATGTGTGACACTTCAAAGATGAGTTTTTGCGTGAGTTATCCTCTCTGTTGGGATTTGAACACAAATATTCATCTTCTTATTACCCCAAATGAAATGGCCCAGTTTAAGCACTAAATAAAATCCTTAAAACTATGCTTTAGCAGACGGTGAACAAACATAAGACCAGCTGGAATCTTATGCTCTTCCCTTCTGTATGGGCCTATAGAACATGTGTTAAAACCACCACTGGGTTTACTCCTTTCCACCTTGTTTTTTGAGAGGAGGCAGTCTTACTGATCGAGTGTGAAATCCCCTACCTCCACCTTGTCGTCAAGCTCCTACCGAACACCCAACCTTTAGAAAAACGACTTATCTTGCTTCAACACGCCAATCAAGACCGTCGTGTTGCCTTGCAAACCATTGAAGTGGAAAAAATTACACCAAATCTCAGTATGAACGAAAAGTACACCCTCCTACCATTCATGAAGGCAAACTTGTTCTTGTTTATGACCAAGCTCATGATGTCATGGGGCATGGGAAGTTTGAACCATTATAGCTTAGTCCTTACATCATTCGTAAGTGTTTGGGAAAGGGGGAATAACTTTTAGAATATTTATAAGGAAAAATCCTTCCTAACCCTTGTAATGCACTCTACTTGAATATATTTTACCCATAGAATTTCCAATCGAAATGTGTTTATATTTTTATTTTCTGCATTTAGGTAGCTTGCATCCCCCCATCATCTCATTCGTTGTATTATTGCATCTTTCATATGGATCCATCATCCACACCTCATATCGGTTATGCCAATGGTGCGAGTCACTTCTCCAGGAATATTTCCTTGACAAATTGGGCCATTTTCACCCCTATTCATTCGTTAGTTCACTCCAATGGCATATGCATTGGATCTTCCAGCAATAACGAGGCAAATATGATGTTGTTATAATTTTGTTAGTCGATTCCCTTGATCATCACATCCTTCACCTTCATGTTCATATTGATTCCTTGCTTCTTGTCATGCAATTGAATGGCATTTATCATGTGCATAATCTTGTCCTATTTATAAAATATCTACAAGTTAAGATTTTGCCATGTGAATTTGAATTCATTACATTCAATCATGTTCCTAGAGCCCAAAATCACTATGTAGATACCATTGCAAATAACATTCTATATTGGCATTTATCACATGCATATACAAGAAGGAAACCATAACATCAACAAATGGCGAACCATGATCGTGACAAAAATATGCATAACCATATTATGTATCATAATATCAAACAAATAGTTGTTTTTTGTCCAGTACTCTAAATATATCCGACATGCCCATAGCATGTTTCAATAAAAAAAATGGGACCCACATGTACCTATCCCTAGTCACTATCATCTGGAGGCTCTTGATCCAATGGATCCATACCACTAGCTCATATGTCTTGAACTGCCTGACTGACCATCGTTATGTGTCACATGATACCTCACCACTCTGAGGGAAAACTAGTGCACTGATATATGTACCGATCTTATAACTCACTCCACTTGCACTATGTCACCCCGGTCAGTAGAACGTAGAACCTATGGTGGAGGTCCTCCAGTAGAGAATCACTTTCTAATCTCTGTCATGACATCAACCCACCATGATCTGCAGCTCGAGGCACTGCGGCTCAACCTGTATATCTTGCTAGTTTCACCGGTGCTATATCTGCATACCATAAGTTTGGAAATCAATACCATATATATACATTTTATAAACTTTACATGCAACCACAAACATAGTAACTTTCACTTACCATATGGACCCCATGCCCATCCCGGCAGTAGTGGCAAGTCAGGAGACCCTTGATAGTCCATACCATTATATAGATAGTCATCTATGTACGATGGAATCTGATCCCAATGTGCAAAGAACTCAGGTTGGACTACTCATCCGAATCCCCATCCTCCACCTTATCACAATAGATTCCCCCAGTGACGCATCCTGGGCTCCTATAGGCCCCCATCACAGATTTGTACATGTGGACAGATGGTCAGGATATTCTCAAGGAAGACTGAGCACACCACTATCCCAAATGAACAGTTATCATTGGTCCATCACCTACATAGTGTCAATTGTCATTTCAATGACGAAAACATCATCTAGGACCACCCATAGTAGGTCCCTCCCAACATACTCTCCAAAAGCATCATCTTCCCTCGGTGATGTGATGAAAAGCATGACTACCTAATATCCATAACATTGCCTCGGCTGTAGATCGTGTCTCCAACCTCTCTAAGTCATTTATTTTAATGGTCATGCCATTTGCATTAACACTAGGTATGCAATGACGATCTACAAACTCATCTATATGCCTCCCACCAGGCAGCACTGGATGTATATCCCCTACCATCCCCAGGGGGAAGTCATGACATAAAATATATGTCCTGGATTGTCATCTCGACCCTATGGCCTTGTACCACAAAGTCCTCTTGATCTGGGTACCACTAGCTAACAATCCTCGATAGTAAGAGCTCACAAGCCCTCATTAATGGGATATCTAAGAAATTCAGAACCCCATACTGAGCCAAAACACCTCTGACTTTTGGATTCCCCTTAATCTCAGCACAAATCGCGTTCTTGCCATACAACCTTTAGCTCTACCATACCAGCAAAATAAAATTATGTTTTTTCAGTTCATAGTTAAAGGCATGCATTTCTAGTCCTTAGCTTCATCTCACCATAGACGACTAATCCTAATTTTCCTCTCAGCCCAGAACACATTTTTTCCCTCAAAACTATGTTGGACAGACTTATCAACCTAGTTTATGTGTTCCATAATGAAAAATAGGGCCCCAAAAGTGTGTTGTGATCGTGAGGCTTAGCAGGGGTCCCCCACAGATAACTGAAGCCCTAATATGAAATTATAAACCACTGAAAATGACGAGTAAGGTTAGGCCAACTACCTCCAACTCATAGATCCTGATTCTAACGGTCAGTTTGTCTATTACGATATCCACAATATTTATTTCCTTATCCTCCTCTCTAAATTCTCTAGTAGATCGTTATGCAAATGAATTGGATTTGGAGGCAAGAAGCCCTTTTATAGGAAAATCCCTAATTATTTAGTCGCACATTGCAACAAAATCGTAGCTCGACTTGAAAAACCGCTAGCACCATTGGAAATCTCTCATCAAGTTTTATAATGGGTCTTCCTTTGTTTTTTGTAATTTCACACTTCACCCGAAAGCCATTTTTTCCACGAAGTTTTTCTTTGTCACCAATTAAAACTGAATTTCTTCATATGAATTGCCTATACTTTGGTACCACTTTTCCTTAGAACTTTTCAGCTCATGTATCGATTTTTTTCATGAGTAACCATTTTTTACTCATGTTTTTATGGTACCCCTAAGCCTATCCCATGTGGAAACATCATCGATTCACCCTTGTTTAGAGCATTCGAGATGAGCCACCCTTACATCCATGGAGTCTGTTTCGAGTCCCATTGAGTCCTATTAAAATATTCCATCCATATTTTCATCACATTCATCTTTTTTTTTTCCCTTTTGGAATCCATCTATATTGTTTTGTCTCGTAAAAGCCTATGTCTGAGTAATTGACCATACCCTATCAAATCGAGTCAGTCGCTGCCAGGTCAACCATGCATATTATGATCTGAAAAGGGAAGTCTTCAGTCTGCCTCTCATCTTATAGCCCTCCATCATCATCCCTTGTGTCAGTACATTAGTAACTCTAATATGCTCCCTCATGCCTTAGTTGATAATTCCTCATTGCCTCAACTCTGGCAAGCCCTCTTCTATTGACTTCAACACATTCATTCCAGAAGTATGGTTTAGATGGCAATGTATTTTGGTTCCAACTTTCATCATTATTTGATGCCTTGGATCAAGAAAAGGGAATCCTCATTTCCCTTTCACTTGGTTGTTTCTCATGTGCTCGACTCCAACTTATTATCGCACGATTGAGAATCATACACTCGATGATTCAGTGATCGAGCAGACATTAGGCGAAATTTGAGGTCTAAAATGGGCCTCCTAAGGAAAATGTACAATCAAAATTCACTTTATGAGAACCAATCACATTTTAGGGGATGACATCATCCCTAATGGTTGATGTGGCATTGCTTGAGTTAAAGTTACTTACTTGTCACATTCTCAATGGTGGATAAAATCTCATGGTTAACCATGGTAGTGCTCTAAGTGCTTTTAAAGTCATAAAATAAAGTACTCATAATAAATGTCATTTCACACTTCTTGAATAAAATAATATTATTGTCATTTCATATTTCTTGAAAGAAACAATGCATATCCCTATATATTTATTATATTATATTATTTTTATATAGTATATTAATTACATGTTATCATACAATTTAAATAAAATAAATTTTAATTAATAGCATATAATATAATTAATAATTTATAAATTTATATTTATATTTTATTTTAATTTATTTAAGTACAAAGTACAAATTCATTAGTTGTTCAATGATAATGATTTTTTCTTGAAAATCTCATTCTTATTTATAGTCACATCAATACAATTTTTTTATTAATTTTATTTTGGTACAACTTTTGAATTGAATTTAACTATGGTTACATGGATTGTGGTGCAAAAAGTGAATTGCAAATTCATAAATATTATTTTATTGTTTTAATTATTATTTTATTATTTCCTTAGGAGGCCCATTTTAGATCTCAAAATTCCCCTAATGTTGTATCAGTGATTCTCAGGTGTATGTGATTATATGTTCCATAACTCATGAAGGAGTGGTCCTTCAGGTATCCCCCCACATACTCGAATGTCCTCATATTATGATCCAACCTCATATGTCGTTACATAGATTTTATGGGTTTAGTTTCAACCGCTTGCAATGCCCACAACATGCACTTCTCCTTTATATGATCCATTCATATCTTCAGAGCCCTTTCCAGTTAAGCGGGGCTTCTTTGGTTGTGATTCCCCCTCCCCATTTCATCTTGATGGGAATTTTGTCTCATGTACTCATATTTTATTATATTTTTTCCTAGCCTATATCTTTCCAGGTGCATTATGTATATGAGATCCATTGTATTATTTTCTGGTCTGTTGATGTCAACATTTCATGTATCATGTTTCATGTACTTTGTATCTCAGTCCCACATTATTAGGCTCACCATTATTCTTTGTACTCATTTATCTAGAAGGGTATGGGTATGCATCCCCCGCCTCATTTGAGATAATGTACTCCAAATTAAAAGGAGACTTATATCAGTTTAGTAGGTCTCACCCCTCCATTTTTATCCTTCCTTGTATTACTTCAGTTGTATCTTCTCTCTCTCTGACTCCCCTTTGGTGCCTTGTGGAACTATAACTTACAACGTATTTTGGTCATATGATTTTCTCCTAGCCCTCAGATGTTGGGGGGCAATCTGTTATCACCGAAAAATTATCACCTAGCCATTTCTAACTAGGTGGATCGAAATACACCACGCAATTTTAATTCTACCATAGTAAAATCACTTTCACTATAAGAAATAATTTAGCAAACCATTTTTATTAAATTATTTATTATTAAAATTTAAAAAAACCCCATGATAATAATTAAATAAATCATTATTTATTTAGTTTTCTCTAGGAATAATTATCAAATCATTTTTTGATAATTATTCTTTGTCACATTTGACTAAATCACCTAGGAACAATTAAATAAATAATTATTTATTTATTATTCCTTAACTCCATTTTTTGAATAATTGTTAAATCAATATTTAATAATTATTTCATTTTCACACCTTTCTTAATCTTCGTGAAATAATTAATAAATAATTTTATTTGTTAATTATTTCTAAATAGAAATATTTGACCATTTTGAATATCTTTTCCCTCTCCAAAGTAAATAATAAAGTATTCCTAACAGTTAGATCTTGATTTTGGTCAATAATATTTTATTATTTTCCATTTTAAAGATCAACCCAATAATTTGTTATAAAAAAATGGTTTTTCATTCATTCTTTGCCATGATTATTATCATCGTCACCATTTATGTCTTCTTGCATTCGAGCTCCCACTAGAGTTCTACACATTTTTGGGTTTTTCACATATTGAGAGAGGAGTATCTATCACTGAAGTGTCAAGGACATCAAAAGACCCATCCCACGGAGGGGGATTTGCGACGCTTTTGTAAATCTCCTTCACCAGGTTCTATCAATAAATTATTTATTTATTTAAATGCCTTTGCATAATTGGGTTACTACATCGGATTTATTTTTCTGTTTATTATTTTAGATAGCATACATGTATTTTTTTGCAATTGTTTTTCACATTATCATTGCAAATCTAAAGTATAAGCAACCACAATTGTTGTTAAGGTCACTTGTCACCTATAACTTAAGTGAGGTCTTTTTTATACACCTTCCAAGAAATTTCGCACTAACATTTTGAATCACATCATACCTCCCCCTTGTCTCATTAAAGATATAGAGACCTGGGGAAGGATACGAGGATTCCTTTAGGAGCTACATATCATCCAATTAAGACTACTGAGGCTCAAAAATTTCTAGCTGACCCTATACTGTCAGAGGAAAATGACCCATTCAATGTAATGTGGTCCACCGATTATTGAATTGGAATTTTGGTGAATTTGTGTGACTATCAAAGCAATAATCACATGGATATGGTAAAAGTTTTCTTTAGTGCTCTTGCATGGTATTTTTTAAATCGACCTTAGGAGAACCTTCTGATTTCTAGATTTCATGGTGTTTCCAGTAGAAAGTGATATGCATATACATGTTTTTTGTGATGTTGAGTGACATTTGATGCGTATAATTGTGTGTAAATTTTTTTCCATATTAACATATAGGAAAGTGAGGTTCATGTAATTTATGGATCTTTCCATTGAACTAGAATTAAATAGCGTGGAAGGTAAGAAGTTAAATAGTAATGTATTTTTTGATGGCCAATTAATAGATATTACAATCAACATATTGGGTAGGTTGACATGTTTGGATATGAACATGGAATTATATGATGGATATAGGTGGGTGGAGGCTTCCATGTTTCATTAATATGGAAGCTAACATGACACTTACAAAAAATTATTTCAAGGGCTATAAATTTATGGCCGAAACTCCGAATGAGGTAAAATTTATATCATTTGAAAACTCTTGGTAAGTAGAATATGATAGTGACCTCAGAAAAGGTGTTTGAAACATTCATAGATAGAGAAATGTTTTGATACCCCATCCCCATAAACCCACCTTGGAGCTTGCGTATGTTACAAGGGAATTTGATTCTTGAACAGAAAAAGTTATAGATCATTATTCTCTACATCTTAATAATAGAATAATTTTGAAGTACCTAATCAATTAGAAGAATATTCCTCTAGAAGAAAATATGTGGGAAAATTAGTAGTTCACAAAGAAACACCCTCAATTACAAGCTTTGAGGGAAATTATTTCTTAAAAGAGTAGGCCTATTTTAACGATCCAAATATTTTAACTTCAAGAATGCACTTAGAATTGCATATAAAATAACATATTAACTAAGTAACTTAAAACACATGAAAAAGGAGAGGAAATAATAAGCAAACATAATATCAAAGACACAATGATTTGATTACAGAGTTCACTCAATGTGGGCTACGTCTCCAGGCTCTCCTCAAAAGTGGGGAGACCTTCTTTCATTAAGTGGCATCAAAGAAATTAGTTACAAAAAACTTCACAAAAATGATCCTTATACCTCCAATTTGGATGATGGCCTGAAAATGGAGACCTCGAATAGAGAAATGGACTACACAATTGGATTCTTGGCGCACAAACGTGTAAAATCGACTATAAAATTGTTAAATTATGACACTAGCACCTTTGTCCCTCTAAGGGAATCTTTTCAGCATCTCTTTTGATCCCTCACTCAAGGTTCCACTCCTTTGGGATGCTCAAGGTTCTGCACCCAGACCTCTGCCACTCCTCCACCGCTCAGACAAAATGAAGTGGTCTTTCCAACATTGGTCATTTGGCCCGTTGACGTCGTTGGAAAATGTTGTGGGGGCGGGTCGGGTTCAAAAATCGCCCGCTCCAATATTGGAATGAATTTTTTAAAAAACATGGAAATGATTCGGTAATTTCATTGGTGGTTATGACATGGTTTTAGCAATGGTTAATACTAGGTGGCAGGTCTGACCCACTAATTCGGGCGAGTTCAAGCCCCTCTAGTTATGCTATATATAATATATATGGTGTGGTATGGTTGGCAGGGGTGGTGGACTACCAACTAACATTTGTTAATAAATATTTATAATAAAACGCTGGCGGGGGTGGTTGGGATGGCAACCTGCCACCCAAATTTAATATATTTTTTTGATTTTTTATAACTATATAGTTAAAAACCTTCCATCGAGAAATAAGGGATATTGGGAAAATTAAGTAGGAGATAAATTTTCCCATTTTGGAGGCTATATTTTGTGCATCGGTACTTTGTCAAATTGTTGCCTTGTTAAGACTACCACTTGACCTAGTTTGACGAGAAGTTTGACTTGTTTTAACTTGAGCATACGAACTCAGACTTGAGTGTCATTCACACCATTGGAATCAGGGCGAGGAGCATTACAATATGGTCCTAGTTTTGATTCCATCTAATGAATTTTAGTTTTGAGCTATTTTCAAGGCCACTTCCATTTCTAGATCCATCAGGATCATTCCTCCCCACTAAAGATCTTTTGGACTGCCAAAAATTTTATCAATAAATTGGCAAGAGAGGGAATTTCTCCCTCACTTTATACTTTTCCATCCATCGAGCCCTTTTTGGATGCATTCCTTTGAAACCAATATGAAGGTACTCCACATCTCCCCATCGTGAAGTCTTGATCTTCCTATCGAGAATGATGTCCTCTAGTAGCTTATCCAAGTATTCAGATGTGAAATCATCCACTGTATGAACCTATCAAATCTCTTAGGTGCCCATGATTAAAGGAGGCTCATAATGCTTCAAGTTTTCAACATTCACCATTGAGTACATTTTCATGTATGCTGGAAACTCAAGACGAAAAGCATTGTCTCCAATCTTCTCTAATATGGTGAATGAGCCATATTGGATTGGTATCAACTTATTTACTTCCCCTTTCATTTTTTTTATGCTGATGTGGAGCCACACTTTATGATCCCCAACCTACTATTGGTGATCGACTATGTGCTTGTCATGTCGAGCTTTGTATTGAGCTTGACTCTTCTCCAACTACTCTTGCACTGCTTAGTGAATCATCTGTATCCATTCAATAAAAAAAATTTCTTTGTCACTGTCATCTTGCCCACTGGAATATTTATCTCTCACAAAGACCTTGTCTAAGTGATCCTTTGGTAAATAACCAAAGCATGTCTTGAACGGTGAGCTCAGTATGGATGAATTCACTTTTCGGTTGTATGCATGAAGCACATAAGGAAGTTGCTTGTCCCACAACTTAGGATTATTTCCACAATAGCCTTGGAGTAAGTGTATCATTGTGCAGTTGAGAACCTCTATTTGTTCGCTGGTCTACGGATGAAATTTCGTGCTCCTTTTCAACTTGGTGTCCATCATTCTCCACAAACTCATCCAAAAATCTCCAAGAAAGCAAGAGTCTTGATCAGACCCAATGGATGTGGGCAGCCCAAATTGGACCCATACAAATTGGAAGAAGAGATGACTAGTATGCTCTATAGTGACTTTCTTTTTACAGTTCATTAATATACAATTTTTTTTAAATTGATCCACAATGACATACAAATATTCATGACCTCTCCTAGAAAAAGTAAAACCACCTACAAAATTTGTCGACACACTTTCCCATGGACGAATCGGGATAGGGAGTGGTGTGTAGAGCCCTAATTTTCTATTATAGTTCTCTAAAAAAGAACACAACACACATCCCTTTACATATTGAGTCACAATATTTTTCATGTGAGACCAAAACAAAACCTCTATAAATGACACAAATTATTTCTACACCAAAATGAGCTGACACGAGAGAGGTATGTGCCTCTCTGATTACATGTATCCTTTCATTAGCGAGAATAAAAAATTTTCCAAGATGGTACAAAGATTTTCCTTGCAAGTGATAACTATCCTCCTGCGATCCATGCATTAGTTTTTCATAAATCTCCTTAAAATCATCATCATCATCATATTTTTCAACATAAATTTCAAAATATAAAGATAATTTTGCAAAAATATAGATGCAGAAATAGGAGGGAGAGAAAGAATATTTGCCACTTTATTGTTGGTTCCCTTCTTGTATTTTATTACCAAGTGAAATTTTTGAAAGAATCCCATCCACCTGAAATGATGTGCATGTTGAATCTTGGTCTATGACTGGAGGTACTGTAAGGGCTGGTGATCTGTGCGAATGATGGTATCCTTTTCGATTGGGTAGTGCTTCCACTTCTTCACACTTTGAACCAAGGCATACAAATCCCTGTCGTATGTGGGATAGTTCAAAAAAACTTGGGAGAATGTCTCTGAATGGTAACATACATGTTTATTTTGTTGCATCAATATTTCTCCCATGGTGATCTGGGTCTATCAGCTACCGGATTTACCCATGATATTTTACTTCTGTGATATGATTAGAATTGAATTTAAAAGAGCATAAATGAACATATATGCATGTTGTAAAGAAGATGAAACAAGACAACCATCAACAACATAATAACATGAGACATTGATAATGGAGTTCACCCAGCGTGGGCTACATCTCCAGGCCCGATGTCAAAATGGGGTAGGTCGCTTCATATAGTGCTGGAAATGGTGATGATGTACATGGAAAATGTCCTATATCATACAAGGATATGTGCCCTCAATATGAGTGGCTTGTCTCTCCTCGAGACATTCCGCTACAGGAATTCTCACTCAATAGACCTCTTATTGGCATGACATAATCTCACATGAAGAAAAAACAAAGATCCTGCAATATGCATCAAGCAAGGATCTAGACAACAAAATACATCTCACAACAATGATAAAATAGGCACATGATCAAAACTGCATATACCTCAAACCCTGAAGTTGGTTGAAAAAGTGGATGCTCAACTGCTAAATTTGGTTGCACCATCGAATTTTTGGCATCGAGAGGCATAGAATCAACTATCCACACTTGAGAATCTAACACTGTCACTCCAATATGGAAAATGGCCAAAAACTGGGAAGCTTTGCTGCTAAAACGGACATCGCCATTGGATTCCTATCGTTGAGATGTGAAAAATCGACATAAATTTTGTTGAATTCTAAGTCTTGCAACTTCAGGGCCTCAAGGAATCTTTTTAATGACCTCAAGATTCCCTAGGGCATGGTTCCACCATCTCCATGGCTCGTGGTTCTGCCCTGCAAAAATAATTAAAATTTGGAAACTGCACATGTCTCATCCCACTCCTTCGTTCTGTTCCACTTCTGGTTCGCCTCCTGTGAAAATAACATTGAGGTTTTTATATGTTTTGGTGGCATTGGTGGTGGTTCCCAAGAGGCACCTTGGGCATGTTGGTTGTAGGAAAAGTTGTTAGGGTGGAGTTCGGGGGTTCCAACCCTACCTACCCCACCCAAATTGGCGCGTTATATCTTTTAATAGCCCAACAATTGCTTTATCGTTTGGTTGTAACGTTTTGTGTTTAATTTTTTCAGGTTGTTTGTTTGGTCCACCCATGGATCAGGCCGGCCTACGTGTCCGGGCAGGTTCAATTCCCATTGGCCTAGATTTTGTGGCCACGTAGTATGTGTGTGGGGCAGGGTCCCTGGTCAGTCAGGCCCCAACCCTTATTATTTATGATATATATGGTTGCGCGGGTGACAACCCACACCCCATAAAATATTTGATATGTAGACGTTGGGGGGTGGTGGGGTTGGTGGCCCGCCACCCCATTTAATATATTTTTTTTTTTTAGAAAAAATTGTGCATTTTTTAATTTAATGAAAATAAGGATTATTGGGATTTTTAAAGAGGCCACAATTTCGCTTGTTTTTAGGAGTTAAGTTCCCTGTTGGTTGACGGTGAATTTCTGGGATACTTAAACTTGGCCCGCTACCCAACTCTGACCAAAACTTTGACTCACTCTAAATTTTCCATACGGGCTCAGATTGGAGATCCGTTCACACCATTGGAATCAGGGTGACGAGTACTTTGATCTGAACCTGGTTTGAGAGAAATCCGACCACTTTGAATTTTGACCATTTCTAAGCCCTCTTGGTCTCTTGAGGGTGTCTGGAGCCACCTGGATCAATCCTCCCCACTGAGGAGCTTTTGCTCCAGTAAAATAATGAAAGCAATCGACAACTTCTTTGTACCTTGTCTGTACCACAAGTGTCCTGAAAGGTCACCCTTCATTCTCCTTCACCTCTGTCCTTCGGAGCCATAAGAAATGAGCCGACACCTGAATCCTCTACAAACTTGTGGTACATTCTTATACATATTACATGCTCAATTACATGACCAAATATGAACCAAGCATCCCATATTTTCCATGAGTTTATAATGCATACTCGGTGGTCAATTTTACATTAAAATGGAACCAATACCCCATATATCAATACAAGGCCAAAACATCATTGTTTCTTCATAAGTCATGGAAAACACATCATCAATCTTAAATTTTA
Organism: Pinus albicaulis; assembly: GCA_034641835.2. Classification (NCBI taxonomy): domain Eukaryota; kingdom Viridiplantae; phylum Streptophyta; class Pinopsida; order Pinales; family Pinaceae; genus Pinus; species Pinus albicaulis. Next base: position 2,164,176 of record MU968317.1, read on the forward strand.
AATTGCAACACATGATTTACAAAGTAAGGGCAAAAACACTACAAAACCTAGAAAAACCATCTCTCACTTATCAAAGTGAATGAGTCATCTTTCTATGGCACATTTGCTTTTTGAACAATTGTTTCAACTAGTTCTTGCATTGTTGCTTTGTCCTTAAGAGGCTACTCTGGATGGAGCCTCCAACACGTGGCTCTTTGATGACCACTCATGTCGCAATGGATGCTATGAGTCTTCTTCCTCCAAACCTGCATTACCTTTTTCTTTTCCTTCGATGGAGAAGGCCTTTCACACCTCATCCTCTGTTGTGTTGCTATTCTTTTCCAACAGTTAGCAAATACATGGTTATGTAATCCACAAAAACTACATGTTTTGCGATTCCATGATCTATGTTCATTGTTAGTGACATGTTTGTAATCAAAATCAACATTAGAATAGCGTGACTTGTTATAACTTTCTTGTTGGTCTCTGGTGCAAGCATGGGGATGAGAGCTTGCCTCATCTCCTTCTCTGCAATGTGCGATGTCATAGGATGATGGTGAAGTGTTCCCATCATTCTCTTTCCCTAATAGTTTCAACCATGTATTGGAAGCTTCTGACACCTTTGAGCATTGTCCTTCAATGTATCCCAAACCTATGAATCGAGTTATCTGCACAACCTCCAATGGTTGAGTCATGCCTTGGACATTAACACCAAGTCCTCCTCCTTTGTGCCCCATTTTGGTAAGGAATCTCATGCTAGTTCCTATAATGGGTATCTCCATGTTTCCAACATAAATAATAGGATGTGAATTTGAAACTGAAGAACAATCAACATTGTTGACCTCAACTATTGATTCAGACACAGATGATGATGGCTTCTTTAAACCTTCTTTGTGATTCAATTCCTCCAAAGCCTCTTCTGTGGCTCGCAACTGAAGCTGTAATATCCGCTTCTCTTCTTTCTCTTCTTGTAGAAGCCTCTTTAATTCAACACCCTTTGCTTGAAGGCTCTGATCATTTCGCTTCAGTTCTTCTAAGGCTACCTCTGCGGATTGCAAATGAAGTTGCACTCTCTTCTTACCCTCTTTCTCCTCTCGTAGAAGCATTTTCACATTGTTATCTGCTTGAAGGCTATAGTTGATCTCCTCATTTGAATGATGAGAAGACGATGAAGGCGACGAAGAAGATGCATAAGGATTGGAAGATGTGGATGAAGCATTTATTTTTGTTTCTTCTTTCTCCCATCTCTCATAAGCTTCATGCATCATGTCCACCATTTTTGACATCCTGAGCACAGCCTCGTACATGTCTTTTTCATCCTCCATTACTGCATGTTCGATCGTTGTTCATGCTCGCAATTTTCATCAGCAAGAATTCCGCTCTGATACCACTTGATCCAGGTCCATCAGATACCGGATTTACCCATCATCTTTTACTCCTGTGATGTGATTAGAATTTCATTTAAAAGAGCATAATTGAACATATATGCATGCTGTAAATAAGAGGAAATAAGACAACCATCAGCAACATAAGAACATGAGACGTTGATAACGGAGTTCACCCAGCATGGGCAACGTCTCTGTGCCCGGTGTCAAAATGGGGTAGGTTGCTTCATATAGTGCTAGAAATGGTGATTATGTACATGGAAAATGTTCTCTATCATACAAGGATATGTGACCTCAACATGAGTGGATTGTATCTCCTCGAGACGTTCTGTTATAGGAACTCTCACTCAGAATGGGCCTCCTATCAGCATGACATAATCTCACATGAAGCAAAAACAAATATCCCACAACATGCATCAAGCAAGGATCTAGATAACATAATACATCTCACAGAAATGATAAAAGAGACACATGATCAAAACTACATATACCTCAAACCCTAAAGTTGGCTGAAGAAGTGGATGCTCAACTGCAAAATTTGGCTACACCATCGAATTTGTGGTGTCGCGAGGCATAGAATCGAATTTCCACACATGAGAATATGACACTGTCACTCCAATCTATAAAATGGCCTAAAAATGGGAAGCTTTGTTGCTGAAATGGACATCTCCATCGGATTCCTGTAAAATTGACATAAATTTTGGTGAATTATGATTCTTGCAACTTCATGGCCTCAAGGAATATTTTTGATACCCTCAACATTCCCTAGGGCATGGTTCCACCATCTCCATGGCTCATGGTTCTACCCTACAAAAATAAAATTAAAATATGGAAACCGTCCCAGTCTCCTCCCACTCCTTCATTCTACTCCGCTTCTGGTCTGCCTCCCATGCAAATGACATTGAGGTTTTTATATGTTTTGATGGTAGAGGTTCCCAAGAGGCACCTTAGGCGTGTTAGTTACGGGCGTAATTGTTAGGGTGGAGGTTGGGGGTTCCAACCCCATCGACCCCACCCGAATTGGCACGTTATATATTTTAATAGCCTGACAGTTGCTTTATCGTTTGTTTGTAACGTTTTGTGTTTAATGTTAGCATGATTTTTGGTTGGGCCTCCCGTGGATTAGGTCAGCCTACGTGGTCGAGTGATTTCAATTCCTGTTGGACCTGATTTTATGGCCACATAGTATGTGTGTGGGGCGGGGTCCCTATTCAGTCGGGCCCCAACCCTAATTAGGTATGATATATATGATGCGTGGGGGTTGCAGGGGTGACAACCCGCACCCCATAAAATCTTTGATATGTTGTCATTGGGGGGTGGTGAGGTTGGTGGCCCGCCACCCCATTTAATATATATATATATATATATATATATATATATATATTAAAACAAATTGTGCATTTTTTAATTTAACAAAAATAAGGGTTATTGGGATTTTTAAAGAGGGCACAATTTCACCCATTTTCGAGAGCTAAGTTCCCTGCCAGTTTACGGTGAATTTGTGGGACACTTAAACCTGTCCCACTTCCCAAATTTGACAAAAACATTGACTTGATCTAACTTCTCCATACGGGCTCAGATTTGAGATCCATTCGCATCGTTGGAATCAGGGCGATGAGTACTTCGATCTTAACCCAGTTTGAGAAAAATCTGAGCTCTTTGAATTTTGACCATTTCTGAGCCTTCTTGGTCTCCTCAGGGTGTCTGGAGCCACCTGGATCACATGGAATATCTACTGGCATATATCTCAATCTCAAAAGTTTGTTTGTGTTTATTAGTGGTTGTCATTGATGTCAACCCAAGCAACACTAGAGGCTACCCTGATCTTGCATGGGAATTTTAACTTGACAACTTAATCTATTTATAGATTTTAGATTTCTATAAATAGATTAGATTCACTCGTACCCTCTTAAACCTAAATTCTAGATTATATTCATGGATGACACCAGTGTTGATTGGCCTCATGGAGATGAAGAGCTCAAAAAGTTCCAAAACCACCTTAACAGCTTATCCAAGGATATACAGTTCACCATGGAGGATGAAGAAAACAATTGTATCCCATTCTTGGACATACTTATCATCAGGAATAAATATGGTTCCATTGGACATAAATTATTTAGAAAAAAGGCACACATAGATAATTATCTCCATGCTAACTCACACCATCATCCGGCACAGAAGATGGGGGTACTTGTGACTCTTTTCACTCGAGCCTTCAGAATTTTCGACAAGAATCACATAGAAGAGGAGATTGCATACTTGAAAAGGGAATTCACTAATATGGGATACAGAAATAGGGACATCATCAAAGCCATACAAAGAGCCAGATCCAAAAACAAAAGAAATCCTCATGATGAAACCCTAAAATCTAAAGCTTACCTTCCTTACATCCAAGGGGTTACCGATAAGCTAGCCAAATTTCTCGCTAAAAATAACATCAGAACATCATTTAAGCCGCTTAGGACAATCAAGCATACAATGAAATCAGTCAAAGACAACCCTAATCCACTCCAGCAAAAAGGTGTTTACCGTATAAATTGCTCATGCAGAAAATGTTATATCGGAGAAACTGGGAGATCTTTCAAGATTAGGCTCAAAGAACATGGAGCCGACATCAGGATTGGGAGAACCAAAACCTCAGCACTGGCAGATCACTCGAATAAAACTCTCCACCACATCTGCCTAGAAGATGCTAAAGTAATAACCAATGAAAATCACTATTATAAAAGGAAAATACGAGAGGCCCTTGAAATCATCAAGTATCCGGAAAACCTAAATAGGGATGGAGGTTTAGAAGTCAGCAGAAATTGGATCCCCTTGTTTTCCCACTCTTAAAACTTGTCCTTTTCCTATTTTCACCCTTGTCATACTTTCTCGTCACCTCCCTCAGCTTCCCTTCTTTTATATCTTGGAATGATCTTGTTTGGACTCTTTCCTTACTTGTTCAAAACACCGTGCCGACTCTTTAACCCTCCACCCCCCTTCTTTGCTTTCTTCTTTACCTTCCCTCTCCATTTAATTACCCTTCCTTCACTTATAATTATAAACCCTAATAACCTTTACTCATATCTTATGCTTAGGAATTTAATACTTAATACTATTTTAAATTACTAACCTTAAAGATAAAATGCATGAATTAACCCTATCCTAATTATTTAGTATTAGATACCCCTAAATTCTAATCTATAACCTTCCCCTTACTTCTACCCCTTAAACCTATCCATCCTTCTTAATAAATAAAAATGAGATTTATACACTTATATCAAAAAAAAAAAAAAATTAATATCATTAGTAATAGTTATTTTAACTAATACTAGTTTTATTAAATTAAAATTTGACATAAATTTAAAGATATCCTTTGAACATAAAAGCGTATGAAAAACTTTAATGAATCGATATTATAACTAATAATTAATTTTATTATCCTTATAAAAATAATAACAATCTTTAATTAGAAACATAATAAATTAACTAATCCTCTCTTTAATTAATTTATATTTATTTAATATAAACAATACATTAATAATACTTTTAACATTATTTTAATTAATTAATATTAAATTGATTATTAGTTGTTGCATATAACTAGAAAACAGAAAGCTTTAAATTAATTTAATTTATTAAAATTAAAATACTGATTATTTTATGGTTGTTCGGCCTTCATCCTGTACTCTTGTGTATATATGATATCTATCCTCCTCTCATTTCAACAGGATTTGTCCTGATGATGGGTCTTGTTCTAGACCCGAAACGTAGACGCAAAAATGCTCACTGTGGAAATTCCGAACTCAAAAACTAAAAACTTAATCTATTATAATTCAAGGATCTATTGGATTTATTCTACTCATTGATACGTTTCTTTTGATATATGGAAATGTTGGAATGGGGTTCCCTAAGCTGCGTTTTTTATATAATTTGTAATAGTCAGTCTTGCGTAGCGTTTTTGGGGAGGGTCAAAGCCCCCAATGTTTTGTTATGGGTTAAAGGGTAAACCTAGGGTCCGCAAACCACGGTTTGCAAACCATCGGATAGCAAAGGTACGATGATATAAATAGATAGATAGTTGGGTCTAGTAGGTAAAAAGAAGTAAAATTGATGCTACATACAAACTGTTGAGATCTGTCTTGGGTTGTTTTGGGTTAGGACTCCTGCTGGCTGTTTGCATGGATATCCTCAATCTTGTTGTGTGTGGGCCCCACTGGCTCTATGCGCGGGCTGTGTCGTGGGTTGTAATTGGGTTTTGGGCTACTAATGAATGTAGAATCTATTTGAAGTATCTTGTGATATCTAGATTGATCATGTTTATTATTGAAGTGCATCTATGTTATTGACTTATGCTACTAATGTATCTGTGATCTATGAATTAGCTGTGATTATAATGTTTTGTGTTGGTAATTGTTGATGCACACGTGGATGTGACTGTATTGATATGATTTTTTAATGGTAGTAGATTTTTTATGGTTATATGTTGATTATACTGTTACAAGCCTGGTAATAGATCAGTTTTGTGTGAACCTGATAATTCAACGAAGAACTTCCTTAATTACCTACTCTCTCCCAGGGTGTGGAAACCTGGTTCCAGCACCCTCCCATACTACTTCGGGTGATACCTTGGCCTGTGAAAGTAGGTCATTGCCGAAGGGCCAGTAGTATAGGGTTTTTTTGGAAAACCTTAACCTCTGAACCTGGGTCAGGACCCCTCAAGCCAACAAATGGTTTTTTTGCCAGGGCCGGGAGCATTTTGAGAGAGAGATCGGGTAATGCAACGAGGCCGTTGGAGACCTGAGAAATTGGAACTTGGAGACTAGTTTGAAAGACAAATTCATGAATTTTATGTAAAGGAGAATTGCAGCACGAAGCTAACAACTGAAAAGTGGAAGAAAAAATATGTTTTCACCGAAGTATATGAAATCTTCTTTGTAACTTTTGTGCACGAGCTATAGAAGTGGTTAGCAAGGCAAGTAGACTTTTAGACGTGTTGGAAGGATGATCAGATTACGCAATGGACTCTGGAATTGATTCAACAGTTGGAGAAGATTGACAATACCATCACCCGTACAGTAGATCATTAGGTGGATAGCATGCTAGGAGGGTTTGTAATGGATTCGAAATTGATCAGTTCGTATCCTATTCTGAGGCGGAGAAAAGGTTCTTCAAAGGATTCCGAGGTAATTTCTTGCGAAAATTTCCATTACTAATTAAAATATTATTGTGAGAAAAGGGAATTTTGTGCAGCCACACCAAATGAATGACCTTTGATCAGAGCAAGAGTACAACACGAAGTGGTAAGTATTATCGAACCAACTGAGAATGGGATAGGTCCATCTACATCCCATTAAGAGAGTCGGTTGCGCACGTAGGAAGTAGTCCTTTGGCTACACTGCCTTCAAGTCAGCATAACGGCAAGAACTCCCCAACACCTCTACCACCACTAGAAGAAGATATGGTCACACACATGAAGCTAATCACTTTCAAGGGCATAGGAGATGAATATATGGACCAATTCTGGTTCGTAGCAGAATCAGTATGGACCATGCAGAATGTGGCTAGTGATGTTGTAAAGAGGGGGCAGTTATCCCTTACCTTTTAAGGAAGGGCCCTGGATTGGTACATGGGGTACATAAGCTAGCATGTGGATCCATCTATTCAAGAGATTAAGAATTCTTTGAAACAATAGTTTCAAAAGCCTAAATCCTACTCTCAGCTGGTGGTTGGCTTAAAATACTTTAGACAAGGACCCACTGAGTCGGTATGGGAAGCTGATCAACAGCTGAAGAAGGTTATCAGGGATGGGGAATTTCAGTATGATGACAGACAGCACAAGGAATGGTTCATTTCCATGCTACTACCTCACCTACATGGACCTATGGGTCAGCAAGCAATTGGGATGCAAGAGAAAGCCTTGGAGATTGCTATGAAGCTAGAAGCTACTCCAAGAGACAATGCCTAGTTTGGGGTACATCAGATCCAGGGACAGCTGGAGGAAATACACCTTGAAATCCAAAATCTGTGGAAGGAACGAGGAAAAGAGGTTAGCACAGACGTATGGTGCATAAGATGCAGGGTGTCCAGCCACACCAAGGATCAGTGTCCTCTTTTGGTGGACTACATGCAGGCTGGGGGGGCCAACCCATTGCGCCCTAAAGAGGGTGTGGGACCAAGCAGTCCAAATTTATGGTGCGCTGACTGTCGCATAGCTGGACTACATGATACCAACCACTGCCCCCCATCTTGGTGCTTATGTTCCAGAATTGAAGCAACAATGGTGCCGATTCTACTCAACTTTGGGGCATGACGAACATAACTTTCAGACCTATGACTTAATGATATATTGAGGAAACCTATATAGGTTATAGGCTGACCCTTCTTCACCACTATCTCCCTTAGGCAAATGAGGCTCCCCAGCCAGAGGCAGGGGAGGGGGAAGAGGTGGAGGCACAAGTCAGGGAAGAGGGAAATTGATCTGTTACAACTATGGAGAAGTAGGACACTTCGCAAGGGACTTTCCGAACCCTACGCGAAAATCTTGTTGATATTGTAGACAACTGGATCATGTGATCAAATATTGTCTAGTGCTGATAGCAAAAATGCAGGAAAAATAGCAGACACCAACATAGAATGTGCAAAGGGTTAAGGCAGAACCACGTGATGAGGGACCCAGTATTAACGTCATAACACGCAGCGACATGGCTACTGGAGGAGATGAGGAAAGGGTTGTAGCTGAACCCTTCATCCAGAAAGCTGCTATCAAACATGAAAGCTTGGATCTGTATAAGGAGAAATAAACCTTCATCTAAGCTCGCAAAGACTTTACCAAGGATGAGGCATCTACCTCCAAGGCTCCAACAAGCCTAAGAGCAGACGATGAAGTTAAACCTTTCCTATAGGCATGTATGAAGCTGCTACGCAACCAGAAGGCAGTAGAAAATCTTCAAGCACTGATAGACAACAGTGCAAAGAGAACTGACCCTCCCACAAAAGTTAAGGATGTTCACAAACTATACAAGCATAAGAAACGCACTGGTCGGGAAATGCAGCTAACAACACAGATTGGTGATTATGAGATGGATCAGGTCATCCTGGATCTGGGATCTGATGCAAACGTCTTGCCCAAGCAAACATGGCAGAGGATGGGAGAACCTAAGCTAGAATGGTCCACTATAAAGTTGTGCATGGCTAACCAACAGAAGATCATACCGTTGGGGAGACTGTCAAACATTGTGGTAGATATCACAAGAGTTAAGGTACACGCGGATTTTGAAGTAATTCAAATGTGGAGGATGCAGAACCTTACCCTACACTCTTGGGACTAGATTGGGTGATAGACATGGGAGGCATTATCAACTTGAATAAGAGAAGCATGGTTTTTTAGAATGAGGGTACGAGAGTGATAGTCCCTCTATACCCTACGAAAGGAGAGCGGTATACAAAGCCTATGCGCGAAGAAGATGACGTAGATCATATTTATAAATTCACTGCTCGGGACGAGGATTGGATTAATCCTACAGCTAATGGTGTGCTTTGTTGGGAGAAATATAGTGAATGCCTCTCTGACTTCGACGGAGAGATTGAAAATTGGCAGAATCGGTTACATGATATATCTACGTTACGGTGTCTGACGATCACAAAGAGCTTCCAATGTATCTCCTTAGAGGTAAGAGAGTTGTATTATTTTGATGGGTCTAGTAGTATCATGGACTTTATGAGAACATTTGAAGTAGAAGTCCCAAGGGAGAGAAGAATGTGGGCACTTAACCTGGCCATGCATGCAACCCCTGCGCGATGGTGGGAAACTCATAAGGGGACATTTCAAGATTGGGAGGAATGTCGTGAAATGATGATCTTACGATTCGAACCCTCGGTTCACCTACGCATGGAGATTTTCCTTGGCCAAGAAGACCCACGCAAGCATGTGACCGCATGGATGGAGGCATGGCGTGAAAGGACTGTGAACAAATGGGTCCACATGTTTATTCATGCCTTGGGACTGATCCCCACTACATGGTATCTGGATGCAGAACTACATCATCGTACCCGCCACTGGGAGACCATGAAGGATGATTTTGTGGGGAAGTTCGGGTTGATAGGCGGAACTAAGGCACTAGACGAGGCCCTACAGGATATAGATGCCCTAGTATTTGATGAATCATGGCCACATGTGGAGTACGGGGCACCAGCTTGGGACACGCAGATGCAAGATATTTTTAACTGCCACCAACTTTGAGTCTTGATGATGAACCACATTGGTTGGTTCGAAACACGTCGACTTTGTTCACTGTAATGTGATTATTACCAAAATATTTCTTCATAATGCAGGATATTGTTAACTGCCACAATCTTTCAATGGAGGAATGTGATGAAGACTTGTGAAATATCACTATCCTGAAATCAGAGGGAGAATGCACAGTCGCTGGACCCCCGCTACAGACTGCTGATGTGACCAAGCCTCTTAAGCTAAAATAAGTCAATATTGGAACAGAAGAAAAACCTAGGCTAGCTAAAATTTGGGACTATTGGGATGATGATACTGTTGGGAAAGTCGTCGAGCTTCTCATAGAATACCAAGACCTATTTCTTATGAAATTCTGAGAACTCAAGGGGATTACAAGGGACCTAGGGGTTGTGCCCATCACTTTAAAACCAGATGCACGCCCTGTTAAGCAGTGACCTTATCGATTGAATCCCAAGTATAAGCAGAAATTCAAGGAATAAATTGACAAAATGATAGCCACGGGTATCATCGAACCAGTAGAACAATCAGATTGGGTAAGCCCTATGGTGGTCCAGGAGAAAAAGACTAAAGGAGAAATAAGAATCTATGTTGACCTTCACAAATTGAATGATGCCTACATTCATGATTCCTTCCCTACGCCATTATCTAAGGAAATTCTCGATAGTGTGGGAGGGAAGGAAGCGTACTCCTTCACTGATGGGTTCTCAGGCTACCATCAGATCAGAATCATACCTGAAGATCACAAAAAAACTATGTTCGCCACTGAATGGGGATCCTTCCAGTACATCGTCATGCCGTTTGGGCTCAAGAATGCCCTTGCCATATTTTCATGGGTGGTGGTCACAGTATTCAAGGAGTTCACCCACAAGTTCTTGGAAGTATATTTTGATGATTGGATAATATTTGGTTTGGTAAAGAATCATGTCTCGAACCTACGCATGATGTTGGCCGCCTATAGGAAGCACCATATTTCCCTGAATATTAAGAAGTGCATATTTTGCATACCTTTCAGGATCTTGTTAGGCCACATAGTCTGTCGGTAGGGACTAATGGTGGAACCCACCAAGGTAGCAGTTATTATCAACCTGGAAGTCCCTACAACTGAGAAACAGTTGCACTCTATCCTCGGGCACACGGGCTACTACAGGAAGTTAATTCAAGGGTACGCACTGATCGGCACCCATGGAGAAGTTGCTAAAGAAGGACGTTTCATTTTTTTTGGATGTGGATTGTCATAAGAGTTTTGAGTTAATCAAGGAAAAAATGGTCTCTGCACCTATCCTCATATTTCCTGATTGGAAAAAGGTTTTCCATGTCCATGTCGATGCTTCAGGGATCGCCCTGGGCACTATCCTTACGCGGCCTAGGGAAGGGGACATTGACCACCTGGTTGCATTTGCTAGTAGAAAGCTCTCTAGTGCAAAGCACAACTACTCCACTACTGAGTGCGAGGGGTTGGCCATGGTATATGCCCTGCAGAAATACCGGCACTATCTATTGGGGGGCCACTTCAAGATGTTCACGGACCACTCAGATTTTAAGTATCTAATGAATAAGACTATTTTTGGGGGGATAATTATCTGATGGCTACTGATATTTAAAGAATATGACTTTGAGATCATCGTGAAGATGGGGAAACTAAATGCTGGGCCGGACCATTTATATTGAATCGAGAGTCATGAGGAACCAACCAACCTAGAAGAACGATTGCCCGATGCGCATCTTTTTTCTATTAAGGTGGTTGATGCGCACTTCACCGACATCATTCACTTCTTAACTACAAGGATGGCGCCTGCAGATTATTCGGTACAACAGAAAAAAGAGCTGGTAATACGCGCAGTGGACTTTACCATTATAGCGGGCCACTTGTATAAGCTGGGAGCTGATGAGGTACTATGAAGATACGTTTTGGAGCATGAAAGGTAGGCCACCTTGGCAGAAGCCCATGGGGATGTAGTAGTAGGTCACTACGCAAGGAAAGAAATGTTGCAGAAGGTCTTGAGAGCTGGGCTATGGTGGCCCACACTGCATAGTGACTCTCGTGACTATTGCAAAGCCTGTGACACATGCCAAAGGACAGGAAGACCATCATGTAGAGACAAAATTCCCTTGTAGCCGCAGATGGCCCTACAAGTGTTTGAAAAATGGGCCATAGACTTCGTTGGGCCCATCAACCCGCCAGGAAAGAAGACAGGTGTCCACTACATCATCACTGCAACTGATTATGTAACCAGATGGGATGAACCGCAAGTTGTAAAGGATTGTACTGCAGACGTTGTTTTGCAATTTATTTTTGAGCACATCTTAACCAGGTTTGGATGTCCGAAGGTCTTGATGAGCGATAGAGGTACGCATTTTGTTAATGAGACAATACAGGCTTTGATTGAAGAATTTCATATCCATCAAGCCAAAAGTACCCCATATCACCCGCAGGCGAACAAAAATATGGAAGCTTTTAACAAAATTCTAGAACAGGCACTGACCAAGATCTGCAATGTCAAGCGAAGCGATTGGGACCTGTGTATCTCGTCGGTCCTTTGGGCCTATCGAACCACCTGCAAGAAATTGACAAGGAAAACACTGTTTCGGATGGTTTATGGAAAGGAGGCTATTATTCCCATGGAATATATTGTTCCTATCCTGTACATCGCAGCCTTTACCAACATGGTAGAGCCCAATATCATGGAGGAGCATTTAGCGTAGCTCGTTTCCTTGGAGGAAGATTGATTCACTGCTAAATTTCATCAGCAAGTTCAGAAGGCCCAAGAAAAAGCATGGAATGATCGACATATTTGGAAAAAGATCTTTTCGAAGGGAGAATTGGTCCTGCTATATGATAGCTTGTTTGCGAAGCACCCAGGGAAGTTTCTTCAGCACTAGCTAGGTCCCTATATGGTAAAGGAAATCATTGGCAGAGGAGCTCTCCGGTTAGCCACACTATGCGAAGACATTGTACCAGGGTATGTCAATGGCAACCAGCTCAAACCGTATCGTATTAAATGACTATATGGTAGGTGTAGCTGTATTGGGTGGCATACGCGTAAGCAGGAGGAACAATGCAGGTAAGCCCGTTATACGCGCAAGGGTCAATCGTAGGTCTGGACGCCCGGGGAGGTGCGCTGGGAGCACAGGGTTCAATCGCAGGTCTGGAAGCATGAGGAGGTGCGCTAGGAGCGCAGGGGTAATACACAACTATAAAAACTAACTGTTAGAACAGTAAAACTAGGTAAAAAGAAAATGTTACCATTGAAAGGAGCGGGAAGTTGGCAATTAATGAAGCAATTTCCGAAGATTTTTTACCGTTTTCTTGATGGTAAGTTTCAAATAAGCCTCACCCAACCGTTGGTTACTATCTAAAACTATAAAAGCAGGATGGTAGATCAAAATTGGGTTCCGTGCATTCTGGATATCTTGTGCTTTGCAAAATTCCATAACTATTGTGCTCTGTTAATGTTTGGGCGAGCTACCCCTTCTGATAGTAGCAATCCCAAATTTGTCTTCCAAGCGAGAATGACTGCAACTAATCTGGTTGAATCGTCACAAACTGTGGCCTCCCCTGATGAAGTATTGGAGGTCACCCCTGAATTTGAGAGGTTGTGTCCACACCAACCAAGGGGAAGTAGGTTGATAAAAAGAAGGGTAAAGGGAAAGGCCAGGAGCAAGGGCAGGGTAGGGCTACGAAATGGGCTAGAGGGAAGCCACGCACCTCCCCTAGGAATGTAAAGCCCCCCTTAATGGTGCCCTAGGCACATTCTCCTAACCCAACGAAGAGACCTTTGTCTGCTCAGGAAGAGACCCGGATTGTTGAACCAATCACTTGGCTGCCACCCTATGTTCAACCTCGTCGGCCCTCGATGCGCACACCTAATAACCTTGAAGGAATGTGCGCTTACCTGTAAATGCCATTGATTCCGAGTGAAGTCCCTATAATTGGAGAAGCACATGGCAAGATCACCTCAATTAAGTCTGACAACCATGACCTGGCTAACCTGGAGGCCTTCCCCGAATTGGCACCTAATTTGTACCTTGAAATAATACTGGAGGACGACGTGCTACGAGTCATCCCAATGTCATGGGCATGCGGGCTAGAAAAATCAGGTTTACTAAACTTTCTGCGAATGCCTCATTTTGGTCAGTACAGTATAACTGACCGAATTGCGTGACAACTGCTAGCCCTGATCCAGAATGGCAGCTTATGGATCCAGGACCGCATTCCCATTGATGCCGCCCTCATTCACCATATTATTGGTCTCCCTGTTGGTGTCTAGATGTGAAAAAATATTCAAAACATTTTTCCACATAAATTATCAACCCGGGTGCATTAGTTATTTCAAGACTAACGCACACAGTATATGCAAGAGCAATCACATAACCTGCTATTGAATCATAGGCTTTAATTAATGAACAAGAAAACTACTGTAACAACAATTAAGATGTATGCAGAATTAAAAGGCATTCACAGAAACTGCAGAATTATAATGGAACAACAGTAACGATAACAAATCAAAACATAAAATAAACAAAATAAACATAACGCAACACCTGATCAGAAGAGTGGGCCCAACTCTCTGATCATGGCTACGACAAACTCACAGCTTACAAATGGAACAACAAAACATTGTGCATTCAATTAATCATAAAATTCTTCTGTTACAAATATGTCTCTTCTTGCTTAACCCCGATTCACAGCCTGAAGACTCTCTTTATACAAATGTTCAGGAAATCATAGATTTCCTTTAACAACTAAATATCTACAATTATACATTTGTTACAACAACAACCTAGTTGCCAAAGGAAACCATGAAAATCCTAAAATAGTGCTAGGATAAGATGAATTGTGTTGTGCCGTTGCAGCAGGTTGACATAACACTAGAAATTAGGAGTTGCTATGTGATTCACAGCTGTAATCCCTTTACTTTTACCAAATTTATAAAAATACCGGATTTAATGCTTGCAAAGGTAAAACCTCCATGACTATTACTTCATTAATCAAATATTCCATGTAGGATAGTGGGAAGGGGTTTACCTGATGTATTTTAGAACAATTAATGATGCAAAGAGATAGAAAGGTGGGAAAAAATGGGAGAGAAAAGTATACAGATTTGGTACCCAACATATCCCCCCAATTGGTCTATCTGCATGTCCTCATGCAACTCGATGTCTTCTCAGATCTAGGTTGGACAGACTGTGGTTGGCATGAAGCTGTGTGAGGTCATATTCTTTGGCCATCTCTATCCCAGGGGGTTTATAACCTTCCGTCAAAACAACATCCTTCCACCAATATGGGCTGACATTATATGCAGGAATATATTGCTCTTTTGGCAACCAAATGAGGGGAACCTAAAACCTCAGCCCCATCCACCTGACCCCACAAGTCTGAATGCATGCTACAAAATGCGGCACTCTTTCTAGTGCCCCTGCGAAGTTAGGTGCACCAAAAGGTTCTCGACTTCTGACGGCTAAAGACGACAACATCCACCTCATTTGACAACTGTCCAGTGCTTCATCTTGGAAAGTTATTATCTGTCTGACATAGAGTTCAGCAGACCATTTTTGGGTAATCAACATATGTCCTCTATGCCCCCGAATCTGTAGAAAGGTAAAATTCTTGTCATAAATATTTGTTGCATGGCCATGCTCCCTCCTCATCATTAGTGGCCTGGTGACTTGGTTTTCTTCAAATGTTTCACAGGCCTTTCTCCATTTAATTTGATTGATGGTGTAAGAGGCGAAAGCTCTTAAATGAATGTCCCCCATGAATGGAACAGGGATAAAGGCTTGATCGTGCCTTAAGAAGCAACCATGCATATAGAGTTCGCACATTAAGTGTTGTCCTATAATATCATGAATTTTCAAAATACGGAGGAACTGGATTGGATCCTCAATCTCGTGACAAATTTCCTTATATATACTCTCAAGGAAAAAGAAAAGAAACTTTTCATGAAGGACTAAGGCATAATTATGCACGGGAAGTCTATAGGCCATTACCTGCTGCACCAAGGAAAACATCTTCTCCTTATCTGATTGCAGCAACTGCACTTGTTCTTCTAAATCCTCTATCTTGGCCTTTTGTTTTTCTTTCCTCTGCCACGCTTTATCCGACGGGTCTATGTATCCTATAGCGATCTCAATAGCTTGTTCTCTAACCTGCATTGTCTCCTTCTTATGTCCATTCACAACAGACTACCATCTATGGATTTCGGAAGCCAAGAATAATTCTCGGCCTTCAAACAATTGTTCAATCAGACCCGTTTGTGTAGCTGCGGAGCAGACCTCAATTTTTGGTTTTACTTCCTTCTACTTGAAGACTTTTACCTTCTTTTTCAATCGGGAAACTTGCCTCTTCAACTCCCGAAATTCCTTCTTCAATCGCATGGTTTCATTGAACTGCAGCTGATAATTTTTCTTGAAAGGTAATCTTATTTTCTCACACTATTCAATCCACTCTTTTTTGACAATAAATTCATCTCCCAGGCTTGTAACAAGCTTAGGAGGTAGTGGAATGATGTCGATATTATCAACTAGTTTTTCTGCTAGGTCTTTCTGGTTGGGCTCCCTGTCTTCAGGGGCATCCTCCTCTACATTTACCTCAGGGAATCCTACCATTTTTTTAGCACTTCCATCGACCATCCTTTGCTCCAGTGTTTCCACAGAAATTCCATTTCCCTTATGAGCCTCTGGGTGCTCTGGTTGCGTCCCAGCAATTGATGGACCAATGTTGGTCACGTTCTTCCCTGGGTCGATGAATCTCAGCACCAGTGCAACAACTATTTCCTCCATTAATCGTTGGGGCGAGCGGAATCCCCTCACTTATCTAGGCATCAGAGACTGGAATGGAGAATGTGGAATAGCTTCATCATCCTTATTTCCAACTTGGGTCGGACTTTCATGCACTGCTACATCAGTCGGGGTTGACACTGGTTCTTGTGGAACATCGTCGATTTTGAGGATCATTTCCTTTCTGTCCTCCTACCCTTCGTGCATTACTTCCTCACCTATGGTTGATACTGGTTCTTGTGGGACAATTTTGACTTTGCGGGTCACTTCTCCTCTATCTTCTTGTTCTCCATGCATTGCTTCCTCTCTTGTGGTCGACACTGGTTCTTGTGGAACAGTGCCAACTTCGCGGATTAATTCTTCTCTGCCTCCCTATTCTAGTTGAATTGGGGTGGTTCTTGTGTAACACCCCCACTTATTTCAATATTCATATCTACTTGGGCAGGTGATGATGTTTCTTGCAAAACAACATCACTTTCCATCCCTCTGTCTGATGTTCCACCTTCCTGTTCTTCATTAATGAAATTTGATGATTGTAAAACAGTCTCAACCTCGTGCACTATACCCATAATTCCTTCATCTGTAAGTTCTTCAGGTGAGGATGGTTCTTATGTGGCAACCTCGACTGTATCACCAATTGTCTCCTCTATTCCCATTTCTTCAGGTTCTTCCTGATCAACCTCCATCTCCATTTCTTTTGGTTCTTTCTTGTCTAATTCCATGTCCTATGAATGTTCTTCCTCTGCTAAAACAGCCGAAGAGACTGGTTCTTCTTCTCCAGCAGTTGTGATAGTTGTTATCTCTTCTTCCGATGATTCGCAGAGTTCTTCCCAAGAAACTTGAAATCAAACTATTGCATACATGACCAGTAAATGAACCAATCCATGATTGGAGAGAACTGCGAGCATCTGGTGTAAATTCCAAGCAGGCTGTGCCATATTCTGCAATTTTTTTAATAGAAAGAAAGGCATGTTTAAGGAATGCACCTGAGCCTGTGGAAATCGAAGGTGAGTCAAAATTTTAAAATGATATTTGAACATATTTGTGGCTCATCCTTCGCAGGTTATGTACTTCATTACAAAACCTTCTACTCTGTTCCATGGATATGGTACAGACTTGCACTCATACCCTCTCCCATATGGAACGACGCTTTCTCCTACCTACAAGAACAGTTCGAGAAACTCTGGGAGAGGAATTCTTCGAGCAAACCACTGCTGCCCTTGCTGTCTCAGCCCACTAACTTCTACAATTACTTCTTCTGTGACAATAATTTCCAATCCTCTGACCTACGAGAAATTCTCATCTAAATTAAGTGCAAACTCCATTGTGATTCCTTTATCAAACCCCTACAATCTATCGAAGTAGATATCCCATCCTGCATCGACAAAAAATTGCCACACCTCTAGATTACTGCAGACCGAGACTGTATTTTCAGGTTCATGCCGCACAACCAGTCTGTCCATCCTGTGGAGATTGTAACAACACTCTGGAACAGAAGACCTTTGGACGGAGTGGTGGGTACCAAATTTGGAAAAATAACATGGTGAAAAACGAGGGGTAGTAACGGTAAATACAGATGGTAATTCTCGAGAAACGAGGAAACTCATGAAACCGTATGGTGAGTGCAATGAATGGAATGGTAATTATTTCATATGAGGTGGAAATTATTGATCGGTCCATATCACATGCATGTTTCGGATCCCAATACATATTTAATGATTATACAGAGTATGGTAAGGATCGTATGGTGTACCACACACGGAGTTGGAATAATGATTTTCGAAATCATCATTATGCCATCGTTAAGTTATGACGGCACCCTCCCCCCCCAGCTTAAAAGTTTCTATCTGCGGCATTAATGTCTTCACATGGAATATTTAATTAAATCCATAAAATTCAAGTGGAGACGTACCTATCGGCCTACCTAGAAGAAGTGACAGTTGGTAGAATAATGATGCAGTAATGATGTGGATGGAGTTACAGCAGTGCGAGTAATAGCCTCTCAGGTAAAAAAATCGTGAGTAGAAGCATCCAGAGTAACAACATCGAGTAGCAGCATCCAGAGTAACAGCATTGAGCAGTAGCATCTGGAGTAATAGCATGACGAGTAGTAGTATCTAGAGTAACAACATGACGAGTAGCAGCATCTAGAGTAACAACATCTGGAGTAACAACATGACAAGTAGCAGCATCCAGAGTAATAGCATCTAGAGTACCAGCATGACGAGTAGCAGCATCCTGAGTAACAACATCTGGAGTAACGGCATGACGAGTAGCAGCATCCTGAGTAACAGCATGACGAGTAGAAGCATTCAAAGTAACAACATCTAGAGTAACAACATGATGAGTAGCAACATCCAAAGTAATAGCATCGTGAGTGGCAACAACCAAAGAGTAACAGCATCATGAGTAGCAACAACCAAGTAACAGCATCATGAGTAGTGGCAACTGAGTAACAAAATCATGAGTAGCAGAAACCGAGTAATAGTGTCATGAGTGGCAGTGTCCAAGGAGTAACTGCATCATGAGTAACAACAACCGAGTAACAGCATCATGAGTAGCAACCGAGTAACAGCATCATGAGTAGCATCAACCGAGTAACAACATCATGAGTAGCAGCATCCAAGGAGTAACAACATCGATACTTAGGAAATTTTTGAGCTCTAAAACATTACTCCTTAGTAGTAACTCCTGCAAAAAGACAACAAAATAAATAGTAACAATATTTATTCATTTATTTATTATTATTATATGATATTTTTTTTTTTTTTTTTTAGAGCGAGGATGTAGAGGAACAGTTCTTTGCGTTGATAACCTTCAAACCAGATTTCTCAAAGAGATGTTTGATGAAAGCATCCTTGGAGGCTGGGCAGTGGTATAACCTCAGGCAATGTCCATTTGCTATGAATGAAGCATGTGTATCATCAATTGTGGCTAGCCTAACTATTCCATTATCAAATATAGCGTCCACCTCGTAAGGTCCCATCCAGCGAGTGCAAAGCTTTCCCTTAAAATCCTTAAAATGGAAGTCATAAAGTAATGCCCAGTCTCCCCTATGAAACACCTTGTTTTTGGTAAAATTATCATGTCATTTCACTCTCTGCTGCTCGATAGCAGTACTCCTCTGGATAGCCATTGAACGGATTTCATATAGTTCATTAAGTTGGGCCAGTCGGTGTTTCTAGGCATCTGACAGATCCAAACCAACTTCAAGAGCTATTCTAAGTGTACTAATTTCAAATTCTATTGGAAACAATGGGGATTTCCCATAAACCAACTCAAATGGTGAAAATCCAGTTGTGTTCTGCCATGTTGTTCTGTATGCCCATAGAGCTTCAGGCAGCTTCTGAGCCAAATCCCAACGATGGTATGCCATAGTTTTTTTCAAGATATCTTCCAACGTCTTGTTTGTGCTTTCCACTTCTCCATTCACCTAGGGGTTGTATGGAGATGTCACCCTGTGCTTAACCGCATATTTATACATAAGATGTAAATTTTGCTCCTCCATCTGAAACAATCTCTCTTGTAGTACCATAACGAGTAAAAATTTCTTTAAATAGAAATTTTGAAACCACTTTCTCTGTTTCTTTCGCAACATCTTTGGCTTCTACCCACTTATTCACGTAATCTATACAGACCAAAATGTGAACCTTTTGTTGGGAGGGTGGGTCGAAGGGTCCAATGAAGTCAATAGCCCATTTCTCAAAAGGTTTTAGGACTACATGTGCCTACAAAGGCATTTCATCATCTCGACCAGGCTACCCCATACGCTGGCAACTATCACATCCCCTGACATAATTATAAGCATCCTGAAAGATATAAGGCTAGTAATATCCCATTTGTAGCACCTTATGGCCTTTTATTTTATCTACAAAATTCCCCCCACAAGGGCCATCATGGGCAGCCTTCAGTACTTCATAAATAGCGTCCTCAGATACACAGCGCCGAATCTACTTATCAGCTCTTGTATGAAAGAGGTACCCTGCCATCCAAAAATATCGGGCACTATGATGAATAATTTTTCATTATTCCCTGTATGAAAAATGATGGGGCACCTTACCTGTAGCAAGATAGTTAGAAATATTTGCATACCACGGAGGATTAGTAGAAATTGAAAAAATATGCTCATCGGGAAAACTATCTTCTATAGGTGTGCATTCATCATTGTTATCCATTCTAGATAGAAAAACAACAACTACATTATCTTTTCCTGGTTTGTCTACTATTGTGATATCAAATTCTTGAAGAAATAGCAAACATCTTGTAATACGTCCAGGAGTGATAGGTTTATTCATCAAATACCTTATTGTTGCATGATCAGTATGTACAAAAGCAGGATACCCAGTGATGTAGTGCCGAAACTTGTTGATAGCATAAATGACCACTAGTAATTCTTTCTTCATCACTGTGTAATTCAATTCAGCAGGAATTAAATTCTTGCTAACATAGTAAACTACATACGGTGTTTTGTCTACTTTCTGTCCTAAAATAGCTCCTACCGGTGTTTGAGAAGCATTAGCATGCATGTGAAATGGTAATTCCCAATCGGGTCCTCGGAGGATTGGAGCCTTGCAAACCAGCCCCTTGATTTTCGTGAAAGCTACCTCACAGTCTTCAGTCCACAAGAATTTTGCATCTTTTGTTAGCAATTGAAAAAGTGGATATATTCTTTTAGCAAAATTTTCTATAAAGCGTCTATAATAACCAGCACAAGCAATAAAGCTACGTACCTGTGTGGGTGTCTTGGGTACCGGGAAGTGTAATATTACCTCTAATTTGGCCGGATCAACTCAAATTCCAACAGCTGAGAGAAAATGTCCCAATATTATTCCTTCTTCCTTCATCATATGAAATTTGACTGTACTCAGAGATACATGGGTCTGCTTACATCTTTTGATTAATTTCTCCAGATTTGCCAATCCCTCTTCAAATGATTTTCCATATGGAGTAAAATCATCCATATATATTTCAACGATATCATCGACTAAATTAGAAAAAATTCCCAGAATTTCCCTCTGAGAGGTTGGAGGAGCATTACACAGGCCAAATGGAAGGACCCTGTATGCAAAGGTCCCCCATGGGCATGTGAAATTTGTTTTATCCTGGTCTTCCGGGGCTATCTGGATCTGGTTATACCTGCTAAATCCGTATAGGAAGAGAAAGAACTTCTTCCTAGCTAAGGTGTCTAGGACTTGGTCAATGAATGGAAAAGGGAAATGGTATTTTTGAGTTTCCTTGTTTAGATCCCTATAATCTATGTAGATCCGCCACTTACCATTCTTTTTAGGAACAATAAATAGCGGAGATACCCATTGGCTATCCGAGATAGGGTAAATGTAACCTACATCCAATAATTTTTGTAATTCTTCTTTGACAATGTTATTTAGAGCAGGATTCATTCTCCGTTGGGTTTGTCTCACAGGGCGGCACTCTTCCTTAATATAAATATGATAAGTACATAAGTTAGTAGGGATCCCCTTCATATCGATATAATCCCAAGCAAAAGCTTCTTTATGGTCTTGAAGGACTTTAAAAAGCTGCTTTGTCTGGGATTCTGACAGATTGAGGTTGATATTGAGTGTTTTCCCTAGTTCAATCTCAATCGGAATACTATCATGGGATGAGATTACAGGAATGTCTTCAATTTAATTTTCTGGTTCGAGGTTTTCTTGTTTCCACAGCTCATAGCAGATTCTAAAATTTGACGAGTTGAATTGGAAACATAACCGAGATCATTAATAAAAGTATTAATGGCATCATCCTAGTTTCTGTTTTGAATTGAAGAGGGCCTGCCCAATAGTGAGGATTGATCTAACTTCTTCATTTTCAGGTTCAAACTCTTCTATTGGTACAGGTTTATTTCTGGCTAATAATTTTTCAGATGGGTTGGGTTCCGCAGGAGGGTAGAGAGTAAGATTCTTTGTAACCATCCCATTTGATATAATCATATGCCCAGATCGGCACCCTATGTAGGCGTCTGCGGTTGTGAGGCAAGGTCTTCCCAAGATCAATGGGTGACCACCAACTGAGGATCTTGTTTGTAATACAAGGAGGTCTACAGGGTAGTGCCATGAATCCACCGAAATAGTCACATATTCCAATTTCCCTACCAGTTTAATTGTAGACCTATCTGCTAGTTCCAAGATAGTAGGGGTTGGCTTACTATTTTCGAGACCTAATGTAGTCATTGTTTTGGAGGTAATAATATTGATGGAAACACCCAAATATACCAGTACATTTGGGATTTCAACCCCATTGATTTGTACTATTAGAATTGGGTTTCATGGGTCTCCATATTTTACAGGCATGGTATTTCTTAGCATGATGTCGAACAGTCTACCCATCACATGAATGGTTAACAGATCCCTTGGTTTCTCCCCATGTTTCTTAAAGTAGTAATCTTTGAGATTTTTTACATATATAGGTACATTCCTCATAGCCTGGAGCAGGGGTATTTTGACAAAAATATTTTTCAAATCCCCTAGGAAGTCAAACTCTTCTTGAGGGTTTTTTTCATTCAAGGTTAATCTTTCAGGATATGGTGGGGTGGTTGGACAACCCTGGTTAAGAACAGGTTGGGGAGGTGTTTGGTTTGTCATTTTTTGATCTGGTTTATCCCCAACTGTCCTCTGTTTTGGTTCTATAACTTCACTGTCAATTTTTTCTATGATAATAGGTGAAGTGGGAGCATTTACTACCCGCCCAGATCGTAAGTTTATCTCATTAATTCCTACAGTAGAAATTCTATAATATGGAAGGTTAAGAGTATTTGATTGTTGGACCCCTTTATTATTAGGATTTGGATTGGGCTGGATAGGAAGCTGGGGTCGAAGGGCTGGGTTACCTGGAGGTACATTGGATGGCAACTGAAGTTGATGTTGAGGCATAGATAGGGGAAACTGACCAGTAGGAGAGGGTCCACGTCAGTTCTGATTCCACGAAGGATTCAAACTGGTCTAGGGAGCCCATTGTTGCCAAGGGGGATATTGATACTGATACCACATATGTGAAAAGGGTACAGACTGGGGGCCCATATTAAAATTATTAAAATACTGAGATGGGTCCTGAGGCATACCTAGATTAATAGTTGGTGGTCGAGGTTGCCATGGATTTTTCGGTCCCAGAAAGTACAATTTATCTACTGCATTTTCTTCACTTGCCCCTTGAAAAAGTTCCTTTAGTCCTAGTGAGGAAGGGCACGAGTTGGTTGCATGAGTCTGTTCACAAATCGCGCAGGCTTCCAATGTGTCTAATGGGCATTCTTTCAAAGGATGCTTCTTTCTGCACTGTGGGTAGAATATAGCCATTGTCTTCTCCAACTCTATTTTTTTCTGTTTTGATTGCAGAGTGTTTATTTGGGCGGATAATGTACTCAGGATATCATTCCTTAAGTTATCCAGTAGGTTTCTGATTTCTGCTTTTGTAAACCCCCCACTAGAAGTCTTTAATGACTGAATTCCATGTCCACTCCTTGTAGCCCCCCGTGAACACTGAATGCACAAATCACAGAT
Organism: Pinus albicaulis; assembly: GCA_034641835.2. Lineage (NCBI taxonomy): Eukaryota > Viridiplantae > Streptophyta > Pinopsida > Pinales > Pinaceae > Pinus > Pinus albicaulis. The sequence goes on from MU968317.1 coordinate 2,188,061, forward strand.
AGTGTCGAAGTCTTCTTTTGAAATTTCCCCCTTTCCTACTATGTTCAGAAGTTGCAGGGAATCTTCCCTAAGTGCCCGGAGAAGAATGATCTTCAAAATATCTTTATCCAGGACAGTATGGCCTGATCTCTGTAATATATATTTGAATCGTTCCACACATTCTTCCATGTTCTCATCCTCTTTCTGTACAAACTTAAAGATTTCCTCCTTAATGTCACGGGATTTATAGTAATCTTGGTATTTCTCCAAAAAAACTTCTTTCATCACATCCCATGAGGAAATAGTCCTTCCTCCTAAACCCATGGACCATCGCAGGGCTGTCCCTTTTAAGGTAGCAAGAAATATTTTTATTTTCTGAGCATCGGCGATATAATCATACCCTTGACAGACAATGTCAAATTCGAAGAGGAATGCATCAGGGTCTTCAGAAGAAATCCCATGAAAATTAGGCAGAGTCGTTAATGGAATGGGCTTCATTAATGCATCACCTATAATGTTTCCAATTGGAAAAATAAATAGAAGAACTTGCAGGTGCCATAAATATTCTCCAATAATCACTTGGGATTTCAACTCGTTTTGTAACTGGTACTTGGGGTGATTCGACTGTAGGAGGTTTCACCACACTCTGTTGGTCCCTTGGTGACGCAAAATCCTTGAAGAACTCTCTTTACAAATTGGAATTGCTTAGTTCAACTATGGGAGGCTTTACAGCACTCCCTTGGTCTCATGGTGACGAAAACCCTTTCGGAGGTTCTTCTTCCCAATTGGAATTGCTCAGTTCTTCTGACCCTCTGCTTTTTATTTCTTCCCCTTTTGCTGACAACAAGGATGTCTCCTCCACTGATACCTTATTTATTGCTTCTTCCACCGTCAAAATAATTTCCTCTGGTACCGTGGGTGGCACTGGTTGTTCAACCGATTGCCCTTTGAAATTTGTCTGAACCCTTACCCTGAAAGCAGCGCGAGAGGATGCTTCAGATTTATCCTTTTCGATGATCTCTTGGATATACGTCTTCCTCCCCAGATCCTTTCCTTTCTTTGGGGGTCTTCCTCTGCCCCTCTTAGTCAAATCTTTATTCATACAATTAGTGAGAAGAATTCATCCAAATAGAAAAAGTGCTCAGGACCTGGAGTAGGACAGATAGCTTCCTCCCCGGGATGAGAGAGTGGGTTCAAACAGAAAATCAAATAAACTAAAACAAAATCAAAGTTCAGGAACTAAAGTAGGGTAATCAAATACCCTCCCCGGGACGAGAATTTGGTCCTTTCAGAAAAAAAATAAAAAAGCAGAAAAGATAAATACTATGCTCAAGACTTAGAGTAGGGTAGCAAATACCCTCCCTAAGACGAGAGATCGGTTCTAATGAAAAATCAAAACAAGGAAAAATATCAAACTATGCTCAGGACTTAAGCAGGGTAATGGATGCCCTCCCAAGACGAGAGATCAGTTCTAAAAAAACAATAAAAAGCGAAAAAATAGAACACTACACTCCGGACTTGGAGTAGGGCAATAAATTCCCTCCCCAAGATGATAGATTGAGCCTTAGACCAATTGGAGATCGTGTTCTTGCACCTTATTAGCCTTCCCCGGCAACGACGCCAAAATGTTGGTGTCCATATGTGAACAAATATTCAAACCTTTTTTCTACATAAATTATCAACCTGGGGGCGTTAGTTATTTCAAGAATAATGCACACAGTATATGCAAGAGCAATCACATAACATGCTATTGAATCACATGCTTTAATTAATGAACAAGAAAACTATTGTAACAACAATAAAGATGGATTGCAGAATTAAAAAGGCATTCACAGCAATTGCAGAATTATACTAGAAGAGCAATAATGATAACAAATAAAAATATAAAATCAACAAAAGAAATATAACGTAGCACCTCATCAGAAGAGTGGGCCCAACTCTCTGATTAGGGTTGCGGAAAACTCACAGCTTACAAATGGAACAAAGATATAAGTGATCTTTGTACCATAAGGAATCATTTTTCCAACTAAATGTATCAGATGTACTAGGATCTTGCTTCAACTTTTGAATGAGTGTCCACATTTCTTCGTCCTTCTTCCATTCATCTCTTACTTCGGTTATCCAATCTAGTTGGATAATAGAAATGGAACAAAGCAATGCTTCCACCTCTTCATTCTTTCTTGAGAGTGCATCTGCAACAACATTTAGCTTCCATTTTTTGTATATTATTTCAAACTCATAACCCAACATCTTTGTGACCCATTTTTGCTGCTCTTCTAAATATAGTCTTTGTTCCAAAAGGTGTTTAAGACTATCATGATCAGTTTTTACCTTGAAGTGTCTTCCCATTAGGTAATTTCTCGATTTCTTTAGTGCATGCAGTATTGCTAACATTTCCTTCTCATAAATAGGTTTCTATAAATACTTTCCTTTGATTGGACGATTTTCAAAAGCAATGGGTCTTCCTTCTTGCATTAAAACAACACCAATTCCATTTCCTGAGGCATCACATTCCACAATAAAGGTTTTTGTGAAGTCTGGTGTAGCTAAGACTGGTGCTAGGCACATTGCCTCTTTAAGACGTTCAAAGGCCTTAGTTGCTTCGGGAGTCCATGAAAATGCATCTTTCTTCAATAATGTTGTTAGAGGTGCTGCTATTCTCCCATAATTCTTAACAAACTTGCGATAATACCCTGTTAACCCGAGAAATCCTCGCAACTGCTTTATGGTTGTGGGGACTCTCCATTCCTTAATGGCTTTAATTTTGTTAGGGTCTACTTTAACACCCTCGTGAGATACAATATGACCCAGATATTCCACCTCTTGTACTCCAAAGAAAAATTTAGATGTTTTTGCATATAATTGTTTCTCCTGCAATAGTTTGAGCACCCTGTCAACATGTTCAACATGATCCTTCCAAGACCTGCTATAGATTAGTATATCATCAAAAAATACTAGCACAAATTTTCTAAGGAAGGGTTTGAAAATGGAATTCATCAGCCCTTGAAATGTAGAAGGTGCATTGGTAAGGCCAAAAGGCATGACCAAAAATTCATAATGACCCTCATGAGTTCGAAATGTTGTTTCGGAATATCTTCAGTCTTCATTCTAATTTGATGATATCCTGAACGAAGATCCAACTTGGTAAAATAAATTGCTCCATGTAATTCATCCAATAATTCATCAATCACAGGAATGGGAAATTTGTCTTTAATGGTGAGCTTAGTGAGCTCCCTATAATCCGGACACATTCACCATGATCCATCCTTCTTGTGTACCAATACTACAGGGGTGGAGAAAGAACTTTGACTAGGTTGAATTATACCCGCCTCTAACATTTCTGCAATCATACGTTCAATTTCGCTCTTTTGGACATAAGGATATCTATAAGGCCTGATGTTTGAAGGAACACTTCCTGGAATCAAATGAATAGCATGATCATGATCACGAATAGGTGGGAGTCCTTTGGGAGTTTCAAACACCTTGGAATGATTGTCCAATACTTGTTGGAGATCTGCAGAAATAGATGATTTTGATGTCGAAACTTCTAGTGAGCATAATTGTGCAATTATTCCTCGTTGTTCTTTCTTTAGAAGCTTTGTCATGACATTAGAGCTTATTATCCTTCCCGGCTTCCCTTCAATACCCCGTAATTCGACTTCCTTTCCTTCTGAAGAAAATTTCAAGAAAAGTTCTTGAAAATTAAAAGCTACCGTCCCCAAAGATTGTAACCATTGTACTCCTAGTACAACATCGGCACCTCCCATAGGAATGGAAAGCATTGGACTAGTCAATACATATTCCCCCATGGTTAGCTTGATATTATGGCATTTTCCAGAGCAATTTATAGTTCCTCCATTTGCAACCATCACTTCACATTCTGGTGCTGGGTATAGGAAACAATTCAATTCCTTGGCTACCTTACAATGAATAAAATTATGGGTACTACCTAAATCAATCAAGACTATTACCTTTTTCTTCTTGATATGTCCTTCTATCTTGAGAGTTTGAGGAGTGGTAATTCCTGCCAATGCATTACACGATATGGTCGGACTCATTTCTTCCTCTTCTTGGGTTAGTTCCTGGTGTATATCCTCTTCTTGTTCATTTTCTTCTTCCTCTTCACAATCTATGTAAAATAATTTCTTCTCAGCACACTTATGACCTTTAGTGTATTTTCTATCACAACTGTAGCAAAGCTCTTTTTCTCTTTTTCTTCCAATTGTTGTGGTGTCAACCTTGTAGGTTGTGGAAATCTAGGCGTAGCAACACTTCCTTCTTTATAGAATTGAGTGGTAGGCTTCCTTGTCGACATAATTTTACATTCAACTTTTCTTGCCAACCTGAATGCCTTCTCCAATGAATCAGGTTCCAAAACGCGAACTTCATGTTGGATGTTATCCTTTAAAGTGACTATGAAGAGATCAATCCTGTGTTCCTCTGGAATATCAGTTACCCTTATATTCAATTTTTGGAAGTCCTCAATGTGTTGCCCCACTAAACCCTTTTGTTTGAGATTTATCAATTGGCTAAAGAAGGTGTTGCTCTTTGTATCCTCTTAATGTGCTATAATTTCCTCCATAAAAATTGACCAAGTGCCAATTTTTTTACAGGAGCAAAGCCATCGATACCATACAAATGTATTTTGCTCTAAATGTAAAGTTGCAATGCGTACCTTTTGTGTGTTTTGCACGTTATGGAGATCAAAATATTGCTCCATCTGTAGTATCCATGTTACAGGATCCTTTCCATCAAGCTTCCTCATATCCATTTTTGGAATATGGTGGTTCTTCCCGCCAACATTAGATTTTATGAAATCACGATTAACATTTATTTTGTTCTCATCATGAGTTTCCTCTACTATCTTTTCACCATTAGGAAACATTTCTTGTATCAACTTTCTCAAACCTTCCATGTCTGCTTTTAGATCATTCTTCAAGTTTTCCATTTTCTCATCAATCTTAGCTTCTATGTCATCCATATTAGATTCCATGCCATCTATCTTAGATTCCATGCCATTCTTCAAACCATCCATCTTATATTCCACACCTTTCTTCAAACCATCCATATTAGTTTCCACGCCTTTCTTCAAAACTTCCATGTCATTTTTTTTTGCTCTTTGCGAGAGCAAACTTTGTTGCACTTGCTCTTGTAATTTTGATATGTCATGTTGCCATTATTCGTCTTCATGAGTCATAGTAGAGCTTTCTTAAGGCTTAATGGGTGTTGAATTATTTTTAGGGGGCATTTTAGAATCCAATACTAATATATATTCTACAATATGCCCTTGGAATCAATTCAACTTGATTCTTCAAACAAGACTTATGCAATTCAGAAAAAAAAAATATACACCTTTTACTTGCTTTTGAGGAGCTTGATATTGAAATTTAATTATCTCTACAATTTCTGATCCTCAATATCTAAAATTCACCCCTATAGTAGCCCTTTAAAGCTTATTTCAAATTCCACAGGTTTGATCTGATTTGGATTCTTCAAGGCAAAGTTATGTCCAATCTCCCACAATGACCCAATTTTGGACTAGTTCAGTAGAGCGAAATTGTACGACTTGCCACGTGTCGCTATTTCCTCCTTTGCCTCTAAAATTTATAGACCGTAAACTACAGTTTGTGCACTTGCAGCCACTTTTTACATCATTCCAATCTGATGCTCAGAGAGAGAGCTATGAATATTTTCCCACGATCACCTCTTTGAAATGAAATTTAGAAGCCTCAAAAAGCCCTAACTTCCACAGATCATATCTCCGAAAATATTGCGAACCAATATCTGAAATTGTGTGATGATGTTCCTTAGGGTTTTGGCTTTGCACTATAAATATTTTAGCTTCTGAACCTTCGTAGAAAAAACGTTATTACAAAAATACCACGATGAACTGTTTAGGTTAAATTCAGGAGCCTGCAAAATGACCTAACTTGCACAGATCATATATCTGAAAATATTGCGAACCAAGCTCTGAAATTTTGCAACGATGTGCCTCAGGATTTTAGCTTCGCACTTTAAAATTTTCATATTTTGACCCTTCGTAGAAAAAAATTTATATCAAAAATTCCACGATGACCTGTTTGGAGCAGCGAAACCCTAGAATCTCAAAGCTCTAATACTAAATGTTGTGAAACCAACTCCAAAAAGAGAAGAAAAGAGATATCAATGCCTTAGAAATAAGCCACTTTGAGGGGGAAACCTCCAATACATTACATGAATGAAAAAATCTTGGATGATTCAAATTACAAAACCTCCTTTATATATATAGGAGTCCATGGGGCCACAATGTAATCCTAGCCGACCTAACAATAATAATTTAAGGGCACAATAATAACAATATGGGGGTTACAAGTGTACTATAATAACAATAAGGGGGTTACATTAACAATAATAAGGGACTATACTAGTAATATAGGGACCTAACATTGATCCCAACTCAATTCCTGGCATGATTGCATACCAGCCATGCACTTAGAGATGACCACGAAGAGCTCTGCCACAAAAAGAAGGTTCTCAGTGACCACCTCAATCCATGGGCCGATGAATCCCTCAAGCTATCTTAGGAAGTGGATGTTGCAGTTAAACAAATGAACCAGACCGTGGAAAGTGTCACTGCTGCTACTGAAGGTCCACCTTCGTAGAAGTTGGTGGATATTGCAAAAAATTCTACTGTGCAGAGAGAAGGAGTGTTTCCCCCTCTAGTCGATGCAATCAAGCAGCTTCAAGTGAAGATGCAAACCCCAAATTCATTGTGACTTGGGATGAGTCACAAGATATTGTTGGGGGCCTATTGGAATGGGGTTCCCTAAGCTGCGTTTTTGATATAATTTTTTAATATTTGGTCTTGCGTAGGGGTTTTAGGGCAGGTCAAAGCCCCTAATTTTTTTGTAATGGGTTAAAGGGTAAACCTAGGGTCCACAAACCACGGTTTGTGGACCATCGGATAGCAAAGGCTACGATGATATAAATAGATAGATAGTTGGGTTTAGTAGGTAAGAATAAGTAATATTGATGCTACATATGAATAGTTGAGATCTATCTTGGGTTGTTTTGGGTTAGGACTCCTGCTGGTTGTGTGCATAAAGATCCTCAGTCCTGTTGTGTGTGTACCTCGCTGGCTATGTGCCCGGGCCGTGTCTTGGTTTGTAATTGGGTTTTGGGCTACTAATTAATGCAGAATCTATTTGAAGTATCTTGTGATATCTGGACTGATCATATTTATTACTGAAGTGCATCTATGTTATTGATTTATGCAGCAAATGTATCTATTATCTATGAATTAGCTGCAATTATAATGTTCTGTGATGGTAATTTTTGATGCGCACGTGGATGGGATTGTATTGATATGATATGTTAATGGTAGTAGCTTTGTTATAGTTATCTGTTTATTATATTGTTAAAAGCCTGGTAATATACCCGTTCTGTGAGAACCTGATAGTTCAACGAAGATCTGCCTTAATTACCTACTCTCTCCCAAGGTGAAAAAACCTGGTTCCAGCTCCCTCCCATACTACTTCGGGTGAGATCTTGGCCTGCGAAAGTAGGTCATTGCCGAAACGCCCAGTAGTATAGGGGTTTGTTGGAAAAACTTAACCTCTGAACCTGGGTCAGGACCCCTCAAGCCAACAGGCACGCCACATAATTCTTCACGGTTTGAGAGATATTCGTGTTTGAAGTTAGTAACCCCAATTAGTGGGCTAAAACCCCATGGGGTTGTGCATGACACTCATCCTTAGATGTGTTCATTTAATAGTAAATAATTATTATTTTCTTAAGCTCTTAAAATCCCTCCAAAGTTCACTTATTGAATACCCTCTCAACCTAATAATTTCTATAAATTGTGACCCTCATATCCTCCTCATGCAAGGAATTTGCTGCTTCAAACAGGTCATCGTGGAATTTCCGCTATAAATTTTTTTATACAAAGCTTCAAAAGCTAAAATTAGAACCCATTTGAGTCTAAATCTTGATGAACCTCATGACAGAATTTCAAATCTTGGTTCGTTATATTTTCGGAGATATGATCTAATAAATTTATGGTTTTTGCAGACTCCCGAATTCCATGTAAAAGAGGTGACCTTGGTAAATTCATCATAACTTTCTCTCTGAGCACTGGATTCAAATTGCGTAGAAAGGGACAGAAAGAGGATGTTCTGTAGTTTTTTAGGTATCATTTTCAGGACCAAAGGACAAAAAAGTGACACATGGAACTTTGTACAAGTTCACTCTACTGGACTAATCTATAATCAGGTCATCGTGTGAGATTGGGCATAACTATTTCTTGAAGAATCCAATATCGATCAGACCTATGGGGTTGGAAAGAGGACTCAGAGGGATACCACAAGACACAATTTTATACCTCAGAGATTCGAAATTACATAGATACAACAGATTCAATATCGAGCTTCTATAAGGCAAGAACAATTATGCATTCAAGGAACACTGTAGTAAGGACCACACATCAAAATTCAAGGGTAAGTCTGATACAACAAGCTCTATATGATTAAGGTTTTCATTTTAATTTGAATATCATCTCTGACATGTGTTTTTGTAGGACAATGTAAGTATTTTGTATGTATGTTTGTTTGGGCTTTGTTCATAAATGTTGAACATATTTACATTTGAATTTTGAATATTTATCTGACATATGTTTTGCAGGAAAGTGTAAGTATTTTGTTTTTAGATTGGTTTGGGTCTTTTTCATTAATGCATGTGCAGGAAGGATGACACAATAGGACAACTCAAACACATACTATAAGGATGTGCAGCACCAAATTACCATCTCTTGAAGTAAGCACAACAGTACCTCAACAGATGCTAGTGATCCAAGAAGCAGTGTCAAGCCAAGTATCAGGTCATGTCAAAATTCAGTGTTGTAAAGATCATCACTGTAAAATTCTAAAAGATTCAATTTTCCTAGAGTTGAAGAGGCGTGTTGGGAGGTATAGAAGTCATTGTTGGATAATGTTATGGTTGGGTTGCAGGTCATAGTGTTATTAGGTGATTGGTCTAGTTCAAAAAAATCATTGTGAATCATATTGTATCATGGATCATTGTCCATGGTACAAGATTCCACACTCTGTTCTTATTTTTTATCATTATAAGGTGGTAGGGAGGTGCTAGGTTGGTGCATGAATTCACCTACAGGTTGGAGCTTGTGAACACTTCAGGGTGGTAGGTCGGTCTAGGATATCGGGGCATCCATTCAGTTGACTACTAAAGAAACCAGGGGGTTCAGGCATCCTTCCAGTGGGAGCTAGAGAAGAATTATTTTCTATAATTCTAGGAAGTTGTAACTTTCATTTGGGGTTGAATATTAAATAATTTATTAGAAAAGTGTTCGGTGTTTTTTGACCCGAAGGGGTCCCCCTAAAATTTTTGTGACTATTGTGTTCTATTGTTTACTGTTGTTACTGGATAAACATTAAGAATAATTGAATATTAAATAATGCTCTGAAAAGATTTAAAAGTGCTAATTGCTAAGAAATATTGATTCAACCCCCCTCTTAGTATTTCCAAGAATTGGTATCAGAGCTTGGTTCCTTCAATAGCAGTCTAACAACTGGAAGGATATCATGGAGTATAATAACAATAGAGTTCCTTTGTTCAATGGAAATAACTATGCACTTTGGAGTCGAATAATGTAGGTTCATTTGTTGGCACAAGGATACAAAGTATGGGAAATCGTTGAAAAAGGCTTTACAACGACCTAGGATGAACAATGTAAGAAAAATATGGTATATGATGCAAAGGTTAAATATCTTATTATCAGTGGACTTATCGAATTTTTCTATCATAAGGTACTGAGTTGAAAAATTGTTAAAGAAGTATGGGGCGGGCTTGAGAATATATATGCAGGTGACTCAAACGTGAAAGAAGCAAAGCTTCAAATTTATAGGGAAAATTTTGAGCAACTCCAAATCAAGGAATATGAAAATATTTTTTCATTTTTTCAGCATGTTGATGAAACAACAAATGCATTGGAAGGTTCGGGAGAACTCGTCGACACGAAAATTATTGTCTAAAATATCCTTAGAACCCTGTCGGCAAGATTCAACCCAAAGTTATCTTTCTTGGAATATAGTTAAAATCTAAACAATCTCAGCGAATATGAATTGCATGGATTCTTTACGACATATAAAATGAGGATTGAAGAAGAGGATGACACATCTCACCTAAAAATAAAATTCATCGCATCCAAGAAGACTAGTAAGGAAAAGCATTCTCCGAAAGAGAAAACTTGTGGTTGTAAGGAAGAAGAAAAGGAAGTAGATGTAGAATAATTTTTAGATAAATAATATTCCTAATTCACGCGAAAAATGAGAACAGGTACAGGGAAATTCAAAGGTAAACTTAAATTGATATGTTTTGATTTTGGTGAGGTTGGGCATTTTGCAGCCAAGTGTCCACACAAAAATGAGGTAGTTATGAAAGGAAGGAAAGTTCTGAGGAAGTTCAACATTCAAGGAAAGAAGAAATGGTTTAATAAGAATTTCTTATGTAAAGAAGATAACTCCTCATCTGATGAAGACAATGATAACGAAGAAGAAATCAACAAAAGAGTATCGTTTATGGCCAAGCACAATAAGAAAGAGGTATGTAACGCAAAAGGAGATGAAGAAAAAGAGATGAATAAGGTTGAATTTGAAAACAAAAGAATCAGGGTTATCAAAGAGCTCAAGGCCGAGAAGAAGCACGTCAACACTCTTGAAGATTAATTAAATACAGAAAGGGAACAAGTCCTAAATATTAAAATCAAGGTTGAAGAATAAAAACGAGTTGAAGAATCTCTCAGGGAAGAATTAAAGGAAAGAAACAAGGAAAGAACATCATTGGAAGCTGAAATAATTTATCTACGAAAGAAAGTAAAAAATGGAAAAACTCTTCAAAACTATGCCGAAAGCTCGAAGGAACTTGAATAAATCATCAACAATCAGTGATCAAATAGTGACAAGATTGGTCTTGGTTACAAATAAAAATCTAAAAAGGACCCAAGTCCCTCTATGAAAACAAAATAAGACGAATATGCAAAATCTAACAAGAAGGTAGACCTCCCAGCCAACTCAAGAGATCAGGACTCATAGGAAGAACCATGGAAGACAATTCCTTGAAGAATATTTCCTCCCAGGTATCAACCTATCTTCTATGGTCATTCATGTGGAAGGTTTGGACATAGATCTATAGAATGTCACATGTATGTTTGTAATAAATACAATTGAGGGAGATCTTTAAGAAATGGATATTCCAGAACTCAATAGAATATTAAAATATTTGATCATTTGAGAGATGATGTCTAATATTACAAATGTAACAATTTTGGACACCTGGCTAAATATTGCAAACTTGGAAGTTCTTCAAAGGAAGTCTCGCAAAACTAGAAAGAAAAAATATGGAAAAAGAAGATTGAAAAATGTGTTATTTCTCTCAAGGGTCAAAACAACAGGAATGTTTGGTATGTTGATAGTGGTTGCTGAACTCATATGAATAGAGATAGCAATAAGTTCCTATCCTTGAAGGAAAAGAAGGAGGGAACATTGTCTTTTGGAAATTATGGGTCTTGAAACGTCATAGGATTAGGTACGGTCACACTTGGAAGCAAGAATGCATTAGAGAAGGATTTTTTGTTCGTTGAAAATGTGAATCACAATCTGCTCAGTGTTGGACAGATGTGCAATCAAGGACACACAATGCTATTTAACCCTAAGAAATGTGAAATCAGGAAAGGACAGTTCGGTAAAATTGTGGCTACAGCAATCAAAGCTCCAAATGACATATATATTTTGGATGAGACACCTAAAGGGTGATTTTTGGTGAAAGAAGACGAAATTTGGTTATGGTACAAATGTCGAATGGGACATATAAATTTCGACAATTTGGTTAGGATCAGGAAGAAGGAAGCAATAAGAGAAATGCATAAAATTTCAAAACCTACCAATACAATATGTGAATCTTGTCGGCATGACAAGCAAACAAAAGTTGAATTCAATACAAAAGAACACTTCGCATCACGCCCATTGGAATTAGTACATATTGATCTGTGTGGTCCTATGAGAAAAAAAGGTTTAGATGGATAATTATATTTTATGTTAATGATAGATGATTGCACCAGAATGACAATCGCTAGCTTCTTAAAGAAAAAGACAAAGGCATTCGAGTGTTTTATAATCTACAAGGAATTGGTCGAAAATGAAATTGATTTGAAGATCAAATGTATGAGGTTAGATAATGGTGGAGAATTCACTTCCAAGCTATTTCAGCAGCATAGTGATGAAAATGGAATAAAAAGGAAATTCTCAATAGCCAGAACACCACAACAAAATGGATTTGCTGAAAGAAAAAAACAGAAATGTACATAAATGTCCCGAATAATGTTAAATGACTCAAAATTAGATGATAAATTTTGGGTTTAGGCAAACGATAAATTTGTATTCATTATAAACATAGGTCTTCTAAGGAACAATTATAACACGACTCCATACGAACTATGGAAAGGAAGACCGACTAACATCAAATACTTCAAAATATTTGGAAGCAAATGCTACATCAAAAGAGAAGATACAAAATTGGGCAAGTTTGATTCCCGTGTCTATGAAGGTATTTTCATTGGTTATTCATGCAAAAATAAGACCTATAGATGCTAAAGTATGAGGCGAAAAAAAATAGTGGAAAGCATAAATGTTACTTTTGATGAATATTGTGTTACAAAGGATGATGATGAGATTGTACCTTCAAGCAAATCTAAGGGATCTAAGGGAGAATATGTGAGGGATAACTAAGATGCTCCAAAAAATTCTCCAAAAGCTTTAAAATAATGGTTTCAAAATAATAATTTTTCAAATCAAATCATCAGAAACATAAATGAAGGAATTGGAACCAAAAGAAGTCGACAGATTCTGTCATCAAAGCAAGCCCACCTTTCCTTTTTAGAAACTTTTTAGCCTAGAAATTTTGAGGAAGCTAGTCAAGATGAACACTGGGTAGCAGCTAAGAATGAAGAACTCGATAAAATTGAGAAGAATGACACTTGAGAATTGGTTCCATGACCAAAGGATAAAAATTTTATTGGAAGTAAATGGGCCTTTAGAAAGAAATTGAATGAGGATGTACATGTTACCAAGAATAAGGAAATATTAGTCTGCAAAGGATATGCACAAGTTGAAGGAATTGATTTTGAAGAAACATTTTCTCCCGTTGCCAGAATGGAAGCTATCAGAATGTTTCTCACTTATGCATGCTTGAGAAAAAACAAGGTCTACCAAATGGATGTTAAGTTAGCCTTTCTAAATGGTGAATTGGAAGAAGAAGTTTACATTGAACAACCCTAAGTTTTTCTGCTCTCTGAAAAGGAAGACTATGTCTCTAGATTAAATAAGGCACTATACGGTCTCAAGCAAGCTCTTAGAGCTTGGTATGTTGGTCTTGATTGATATCTATATCAACTAGGATTCAAGTGGAAGCGTTGACAACAATCTTTATGTGAAAGTGGATCAAGATAACCTAAAATTATCAAGGTATATATTGACGATATAATATTTGGAAGAAATAATAAGAGATTAAGTAAAACATTTGCCACAAAGATGCAAAGTGAGTTTGAAATGTCTCTACTTGGTGAGCTAGCATACTTTTTAGGGCTTCAGATATCTTAGCAGGATAAAGGAATATTTATATATCAAACCTGTTACATCAAGGAAATGCCCAAGAAATTCAATATGGAATATTGCAAGCCTGTCCTCACCCCAATGGTAATAGGTTTCAAGTTAAATTTAGAATATTCGTCAAAGGATGTGGACCAGAGGTTGTATATATCTATGACTGGTAGCATTCTATATGTGACAACTTATCGGGTATACGTAATGCAGGAAGTTGGACAAATAGAAAGATTCCAAGTAGCACCAAAAGAATCTCATACTATTTTCATCAAAAGAATTCTTCGATATGTTAAGGGCACAACAGAATATGGTTTATGGTATCCCAAAGGAAATGATCTAGTTATCAAATCTTATACAGATGCAAATTGGGTAGGAAGTGTTGATGATCGAAAGAGTACTAGTGGAGCAACATTATATCTAGGTGGTTTCCTTGTTTCATGGTTAAGTAAAAAGTAGTCTTCAATATCGTTATCCACAGCAGAAGCAGAATATATTGCGGAAACAAATTTTTGTACTCAAGTTCTCTGGATGAATAAAAATTTGCAAGATCTTCTAGTCAAGTTTGATGAGCCTATTCTGTATAAAATTTATAACACACATGTATATATTGGATTCACCCGATCTAACAATGTACTATATTTAAATATTGAATCAATTCTACAAATATTTTATGGAATTAAAAAAAAAAAAAAATCGCTAATCACATGAACATGAAGAAATATCAATCACACGCAACACAGATAATTTCCCGGGGAAAGCTTACAACTAAAACCCCACTATATTCTATTGTATGTTAAGCATGGATCATGAAATAATTACATAGAAAAATCTTCTCACAAGAGCCCTCCAGTACTCAGATAATTGTCTCACACTGTCATATGCAAAACTGACCAAAACATAGCCAATTCTCAACCTCCAGACAACCTACCTTTCTTGCGCAATCCTTAATGGTAAAGATCCCTAAAAGATAGGAATTCGTGTCTGCCTTGACTGCACAAGTATCTTGGGCACTCCAATGGGTGTTTTCTTGCATGTGTGCAAGCATATTAACCTACAACTAATAGTCAACTTCCCTTTCACCTAGAACTCAAATGGGTCTCCACTGGATCTGACATGCATGCAGCTAATAATAGTAAATACTCAGTTGCATGTGAGATCATTGACTGTGAATTATTAATATGTAATTCACTGAATCTCTCACTGGTGTATCTTTAGTTACAACTAGCACAACTGATTTTAACTCACTTAAATGAGTTAAACTTATTTACAACTTGCACCAACTCATGCACCACTACACTTCGAATTCTGTTACAACTAGAATTACTCTGCATGCCTCTCCAACAACCTCTAACTCTAAATCCACTAGATAACTGAATTTATCACTTTCAATAACTCATTCAAGTCCACATTGAGAATATATTACAATTTAATGTCCATCTTAATTAAGGGATAACCAAAATATACATGCACCCAAAAATAGCACTGTGGGCCCCACCCTAGTTTGGGTGCTTAATGCAGCTAGGTGTTGAATGCAACCAGATGCTTAATACACTAGGTATGGGTGTTGAATCTTCTTGTTGAATCTCAAAATATTCCCATCTTTTGTGATAACACCAGTGCCATCAACTTTGCAAAATCTTCCAGTCAAGTTTGATGAGCCTATTCCCATATTTTGCAATAACACCAATGCATCATTATCTCCAAGAATCTTGTGATTCATTCCAAAACAAAGCACATTTTGATAAAATATCATTTTGTTAGTGTTGGAACAGGGTCTCCTACGAGCTGCGAAACTGGTCCAATTTTGAATACTTTTGATTATATTTAGTCTAGCGCAGGGGTTTTTAGGGTGGGTCAAAGCCCCAAAAGAATTGTAAGTGCAAAAGGGTAAACCAGGGGTCTGAAAACCACGGATTGCGGACCATAGGAAAGTTTAGGCTAGATTATTATAAATAGAGGAACATTTTATATTGTAAGGTAGAGAATGAAAAGCTATTGATGCGAACTGTGGTTTAAGATATCTGTTTGGGTTTTGGGGTAAGGACTCCTGATGGTTGTGTGCGGGGAGATCTAGAGTCTAGATATGTGCAGACCCTGTTGCTGTGAGCATAGGCTGGGATGGGTATTGTATGAAGGATTTGATAAATTGATGAATAAGAAAGGTTGCTTGAGAACTAAATCTATGTGTACTGTTTATGCAAATCATTGGTAATCACTGCTTTATGCGCATTCTGTTTTTAAGCTACGAAATATATGTGTAAGTGTGTTTGCTATATCTGGATCTGTTATGTTATGTTTTATGCAATATTGTGCTACTATCATAGAAGTATATAATTATAGATCTAGCACACGTGGATGCGAAAAGAGACCTATCGACCCTGCGCAAAAAGAGGCAATCTAGGTATCACAGGGCCGGATGCAGCTCTGCTTGCCTTACCTATCCTTTCTCAAGGTGTGTAAAATTGGTTCCAGCACCCACCCATACTACTTTGGGTAAGAATTTGACCTGTGCAAGCAGGTCACTACTGAAAGGGCCAGTAGTATAGGGGTTTGTTGGAAAACCTTGAAACTCCAAACCTAGGTTAGGACCCCTCGAGCCAACAAATGGTTCCATTGTCGGGACCTAGAGAATTTTGAGAAAGGGCTTGGGTAATGAAAAGAGAGTATTGAGAGCCTGAAAGGAAGGAAATTGAGGAGTGGTTTGAAAATCAGATCCAGGAGTTTGCGGTAAAAGAAAATCGCAGCGAGAAGTTAACGGCAGAAAGGTGGAAAAATAGGTACATTCTTTCCGAAAGCTATGAAATATTATTTGTAACATTTTCCATTGAGCTTCAAGAGTTTCTAGCTAGGCTCGTAGAATTCCAGAAGTGTTGGAAGGATGATCGAGTCACTCAGTGAACCCTAGAGCTGATCCAGCAGCTGGGAAGGACTGATAATACTATCACACGCACAGTAGATCATTGGGTGGACAGTGTGTTAGGAGGTTTTGTGACAGAATTTGCCATTGATTATTTTGTCTCCTACTCTGAGGCCGAATGACGACTCTTTAAAGGGTTCCGGGGCAAATTTCTGAAGACATTGCCATTGCTGATTAAGATATTACTGTGTGAAAAGAGCATTTTGTGTAGTCATACCAACTGAATGACCTTGGATATAAACGAGAGCGCGACGCGCAGTGGTAAATACTATTGGACCAACCTCGACGGGGGGAGATCCGCCTATAACCTTTTGCGAGAATTGGCTGCGCAATACCCCCCCCGGGCTACACCACCGCCCAGGCCACACAAAGGTAAGAACCCACCCATACCACCACCCCTGTCGGACAGTCATATGGTTGCGCATCTAAGACTAACTACCTTCAAGGGGGTAGGGGATGAGGATATGGACCTATTTTGGTTTGTTGCAGATTCCGTCTGGACTACGCAAAATGTGACAACCGATATAGTGAAGAGGGTGCAGCTGTCCCTGGCATTCGAGGACAGAGCATTGGATTGTTATATGCGATACATTTCCTAGAATGGAAGTGCATCTATTCAAGATTTCAAAGACGCTCTTAAGCAACAGTTCCGGAAGCCAAAATCTTACTCTAAGTTGGTAGCAGAAGTAAAGGACTTCAAGCAAGGTGCGTCTGAATCTGTGTGAGAGGCTGATCAGCAATTAAAGAAAGAAATTAGGGAAGGAGGGTTTGAGTATGATGATAGACAACATACAGAATAGTTTATCACTATGTTGTTTCCCAACCTGCGTACGCCAATGAGTCACCAAACCTTTGAGTCGCAGGAAAAAGCTGTGGAAGTCGCTATGAAACTAGAAGTTGCACCTAGAGAAGATACTTTGGTAGGAGTATAGCAAATTCAGGAGCAACTTGGAGCTATGCACATGGAAATTCAAAACCCATCAAAGGAGCGAGGAAATAAGCCCGCGCAGACCTATGGTGCATACGATGTCGGATATCTAGCCATACGAAGGATCACTACCCTCTATTGGCAGATTACATGCAGGTAGGAGGACCTAGTTCGGTACGTCTGAGAGCAAGTGGAGAACCCATCCTGTCATGACTAGGCTCGAGCGGACCTGCGCGGTGGTGCGACGATTGCCATGTAGCAGAGCTGCATGATATGAACCACTGCCCTCGGCCAGGTGTGTATGTTCCAGAACTGAAGCAACAGTGGTGCAATTTCTGTCGATCGGTGGGACATGATGAGCAGAACTGTCGCACTTATGACTTGATGATATATCGCGAGAACTTTTATAGGCTACAATCAGACCCTGCATCGCCAAGAACTTCCGCGAGCTTCGAAGGCTCTCCAGCAAGAGGCAGAGAAGGTCGGGGAGGAATCACAGGGCGGGGACATGGGCAGCTAATCTGTTATAACTACGGAGACGTAGGACACTTCTCCAATGACTACCCAAATCCCACCAGGACATCGTGAAAATATTGTAGACAGCTAGACCATGTGGTTGAATATTGCCTAATTTTAATCGCCAAGATGCAGGAAAAACAGCCCACCCCTACGCAAAATGTGCAAAGAGTTAAAGCCGAGCTAAGAAAATTAGACCCAAGTGTGAAATTCATAACACGCAGCAGGATGGTCACCTAGAGAGAAAAGGAAGCGCCTGCAAGGGATCCTACGACCTCTTAGGAAGGATCAAACATCAACAAGGGACAAGAAAAAATAGCAGCTACTGCGCAGATGCCGACACACCTCAAGATAGAGGAGGGGGTTGATCCCTTTCTACATGCCTATCTGAAGCTGCTACGTAACCCACATGTTGTAGAGAACCTTCAAGCATTAATGCATAGCTACGTATCTCAGCCCGATCCGATTCCAGTGACCAAGGATGTACATAAGCTTTACAGATATAAAAAACACACCAGAAGAGAAATGCGGTTGACTGTGCAGATTGGTGACTATGAGATGGATCAACTTATTTTAGACCTTGGATCATATGCAAACGTATTACCAAAGCAAACATGGCAAAGAATGGGGGAGCCTAAATTGGAATGGTCCACCATCCAGCTACGCATGGAAAATCAACAGAGGATCATCCCTTTGGGAAGGCTGCCAAAAGTCATGGTAGATATCGTAGGGGTAAAATTCCTAGCTGACTTTGAAGTAATAGAAATTGTAGAAGATGTGGATCCCTACTCGACACTCCTAGGACTATACTAGGCTATAGATATGGGGGGTGTCATCAATCTCAAAAAGTGCAACATGGTGTTTGAAAATAACAATACTCTCGTAATAGTACCACTAGATCCCACAGAAGGTGTGTGGTATACGGAGCCAGCACGCGACGAGGAAGAAATAGATCACATTTACAAATTGACTATGCAGGACGAAGACTGGATTAACCCCACGACGGAAGAAGTACTCTGCTAGGAAAAGGACAGTGAATGCTTTTTCGACTCTGAGGGGAACTGGAGAATTGGCAAGGCTGGTTGTATGAGCTTTCGTCGCTACGATGTCTTCAGGTCACCAGGAACTTCCACTGCATCTCCGCCGAGGTAAGAGACCTACCATACCTTGAGGACGCGAGTGACATTAAGGAATTTTTATGCACATTCGAAGCCTAAGTTCCCAAGGAACGCAGGCTAGGGGAACTTCCGCTAGCCCTGCGCGGAGCGCCTGCACGTTGGTGGGATACGCATGGGCCGATATTCCACACTTGGGAGGAGTGTCGGGATAAGATGATCCTGCGATTTAGAGACCCAGCTGAAAGACGGACCCAGCGGTTCCTTGGGTTGGAGGATCCACGCCGATATTTGCTGGCATGGGAAACACGAGGGTGCGACAAGAACCCAAATGAACAAGTTCACCTGTTTATCCATGACCTAGGCTTGTGCCCGACTATGCGGTATTTAGATGCGGAGCTGCACCAGTGCACGCGCAATTATGAGAATTTGCGGGCTGAGTTTTTGCGAAAATTTACGGTGGCAGATGGCACAAGGACGCTCAACGCAGCTCTGCCACACACAGACGCCCTGGCCAAGGGAACCCCACACTTGTCAAGAGGAACAGTGGCCAAGTTACTAGAGTGGTACCTGGACTATATTACAAAACACGTGGCATCGCCTTTAATTCGGGGTACGCGAGCATCACACAGGCATCATCCAAAATCTGTAAATATGTGGGAAGACCTTCAGGTACAAATAACAACCATCAGACCACTACACTTTGGTGAGAAGGGAACCTTACCATTACAAAAAATGGGCGGCTGGCCATCAATATGGAAATTTACGACGAGTTCGTTCCGGACGTTCTATGGTAAGTTTCAAGTGAGGTTTACTCTATTGAGGGATGGCCCCAGACAGTATAAGGTCAACAGGATAGTTTTTCTCAAGGCTTCATATTGTCTCTGTACCCTTCCTCTATTATTCTCCTGCTTGCTTATTGGGATATTTAATGTTTTCTGGGAAGCATGTCCTTTTGTTTCTATGGCAGTCCCTAACCCTTCGGCACCTACCAGTTCAGTGCCTGTAGACATCATGTTGAAAGGGTCTGTGGATGCCAATATTGATAAGATGATTGGCCTCTGGACCCCTGTAGGGAGAATTGACTTTGAACCCCATGCAGAGGGGAACCACAACTGCATGACGGGAGTGCCCAACCTTTACAACCCTAGAATGATTGCAGCCCTAGCCGGATGGCCTCAGAAAATACCACGTAGGAGGGAACACAATTTCCATAGTTCGCCACCAACACTGATAAATTCAAGTCGCAGCTAGTCCTGTGCATGGAAGGGATGAAGTGATATAGGGATACGCTATGACTTCTCCGTAGTTCCAGACTACCGACCAGTGAAAGACATATTTGTTCGCTACCTCACACTATCATGGTTGGTGACCATGCCCTAATAGTTACAGACCTACAAATAGACTTGGCGCAGCTACCTCGTGAGGCGTTACAGTATTTATACACCGCTGTGTTGCAAGAGATCCATAACCGTGACCGGACTGCACGACAGCAGCGTGAAATACCCCTGGAAGTTCGGGCACAATGGGTTGCATTGATCACGGCAACAACGAATATTATCAAGGAACAGCTTACTCTGGGCACTCAGTTGGTCGAGGTGGCTATGCAGCTCTGGACAGCGGTCATGTTCCACCCCATGCTTCAATGTGTCCAGGAGACTTAGGACAAACGGAAACTGCTTTCAATCAGGTCGAAGCTCCCTTGCCTTCCCTCGTCCCTGCGCAGCGTCTAGCCCTCTTAAAAACCCGCAACGCCTTCATATACACAATTTCAGATCTCTGTCGCACCAAGCACGTTGTCAGAAAGCGCTTGAGACCATGGGGTGATACCGCCTTCTAGATATCTCAGGGTGCTCATAACGCCATCGCGCGCCTCCACCGGATATTGGAGCAGGTAACCGCGGCTCCGGAAGACCCTGCCTCCCTGAAGCTTGTCAATATCGCACAACAAGATGTTGCCCAAAGTCATGAAGTTCTCCCTCTGCTCGTCATCGCTTTCAATACCTTGCGCGCACAGATAGCGACCACACCACCACAGTGACTCAGGACAAGTCACAAGATTGTGTTGGGGGACTTTTGGAACAGGGTCTCCTACAAGCTGCGAAACTGGTCCAATTTTGAATACTTTCGATTATATTTAGTCTAGCGCAGGGGTTTTGGGGTGGGTCAAAGCCCCTAAAGCATTTTAATGGGAAAAAGGGTAAACCAGGGGTCCGAAAACCATGGTTTTCGGACCATAGGAAAGTTTAGGCTAGATTATTATAAATAAAGGAACATTTTGTATTGTAAGGTGGAGAATGAGAAGCTATTGATGCGAACTGTGGTTTAAGATAATTTTTTTGGGTTTTGGGGAAAGGACTCCTGCTAGCTATGTGCGCGGAGATCCAGAGTCCACCTGTGTGTGGACCCTGCTGCTGTGTGTGCAGGCTGGGATGGGTATTGTATGAAGGAATTGATGAATTAATGAATAAGAAAGGTTCCTTGAGAACTGAATCTATGTGTACTGTTTGTGCGAATCATTGGTAATTACTGATTTATGCGCATTCTATATTCAAGCTGCAAAATATCTGTGTAAGTGTGTTTGCTGTATCTGGATCTATTCTGTTCTATTTAATGCAATATTGTGCTATTGTTATAGAAGTATATAATTATAGATCTAGCACACGTGGATACGAAAACAGACCTATCGACCCTGCTCAGAAAGAGGTGATGTGGGTATTACAGGGCCGGACGCAGCTCTGCTTGCCTTACCTATCCTTTCTTAGGGTGCGAAACGAAGTTCCAACACCCACCCATACTACTTCAGGTGAGACTTTGACCTACGCAAGCAGGTCACTGCCGAAAGGGCCAATAGTATAGGGGTTTGTTGGCAAACCTTGAAACTCTGAACCTGGGTCAGGACCCCTCAAGCCAAATTTAGAGAGAAGGTCTCTGAAAATAATATCAAGCTTGAATATGTTGGTACAAAGGAACAAATTTCTGAAATATTTACCAAAACATTACCTCGTGAAGCAGTTGAGTATCTTTGCCAAAAGCTTGTGATTCTCCCAAGTTCTCATTAGACTCTTTCTCTTATATAACTAAGTAGAAAAGGTGAGTGGAGGTGTGTACAATTCCACAGGCTGACAGTTTGTGAGGGGGAGTTACACTTTGCCATTGATGACAAAGGGGGAGAGAATCCAGTAAGAGTAGGAAGAGGTGTCATGATCACAGGGGGAGTACTTGTGTTTCCATCAATGCCAAAGGGGGAGATAGTTGATCAGTGGTTGTCATTGATGTCAACCCAAGCAGCACCAAGGACTACCCCAATCTTGCATGGGAATTTTGACTTGAAAATTTACTCTATTATGAGTCAAGGACATTTTGGATGGATTATACTCATTGAGATGTTTCCATGGATATATGGCATGCCACATAATTATTCATGTTTTGAAAGATATTCGTGTTTGCAATTAGTAACTCGAGTTAGTGGGATAAAACCCCATGGGGTTGTGGCATGGAACTCATCATTGGTTGTGGTCATTGAATAGTTAATAATTAATAATTTTTTAAGTTCCTAAAATCCCTCCAACTTTCACTTGTTGAAGACCCTCTCAACCTAAGCATTTCTATAAATTGTGATGCTCATATCCTCCTCACGCAAGGATTTCACTGCTTCAAACAGGCCACTGTGGAATTTTTTTCTATAAATTTTGTTTCAAGGAAGCTTCAGAAGTTTAAATTAATAACCATTTGATCCAAAATCTTGATGAACCACATGATAAAATTTCAGATCTTGTTTCGCTATATTTTCGAAGATGTGATCTGAGGAAGTTAGGGTTTTTTTAGGCTCCCGAATTCCATTTCAAACATGTGACCTTGGGAAAATCGTAATAAATTTCTCTCTGAGAATTGGATTAAAATTTCATAAAAAGTGACAGAAATAATACGAACTTTAGTTTTTGGGTATCATGTTCAGGACCGAAGGTCGAAATAGTGACATGTGGGACTTCAGACAAGTTCGGTCTACTGAACCAATATATAATCAAGTCATCGTGGGAGATTTGGAATAACTCTTTCTTGAATAATCCAATATCGATCAGACCTATGGGCTTGGAAAGAGGACTCAGAGGGATACTATAGGACAAAATTGTAGACCTTGGAGATCCTAAATTACATAGATACAACACATTCAATATAGAGCTTCTAGAAGGTAAGAAAAAGTATGCATTCGAGGATCATTGTAGCAATTACCACACATCAACAGTTAAGGGTAAGTATGCTACAACAAGGTATGTATTATTAGTGTTTGCATTTGAATTCGAATATCATCTCTGAATTATTTTTTTGTGGGACAGTGTAAGTATTTTATATGTATGTTTTTTGGGTTTTGTTCATAAATGTTGAATGTATTTACATTTGAATTTTGAATATTTCTTTGACATATGTTTTTCAGGACATTGTAAGTATTTTATTTGTATATTGGTTTGGGTCTTGTTCATTAATGCATGTGAAGGAAGGAGGACATAATAGGACAACTCGGACACATACTAGAAGGACGTGCAGCACCAAAGTACTATCACTTGAAGCAATCACAATAGTACCTCAGCAGCTCCTAGTGATCCAAGAAGCATTGTCAACTCAAGTATCAAGTCATGTCAAAATTCAGTGTTGTAAAAATCATCATTGTAAAATTGTAAAAGAGTCAATCTTCCTAGAGTTGAATAGCCATTGTTGGGAGGTATATGAGTCATTTTTGGATAATTTTATGGTTGGTTTTTCGGTCATAGTGTGATTGGGTGATTGGTATAGTTCAATAAAATCATTTTGAATCATATTGTATCATGGATCATTGTCCCTGGTACGGGATTCCACACTCTTGTCTTATTTTTTATCATTATAGGGTAGAAGGGAGGTGCTAGGTTCATGCATGAAGTCACCAACAAGTTAGATCCCGTGAAAATTTTGGGGTGGTAGGTCGGTCTAGGATGTCGGGGCATCCATTCAGTTGAATACTGAATAAAATAGGGCATTGGGGTGTCCTTCCAGTGGGACCTACGGAAGAATGATTTTCTAGAATTCTAGGAAGTTGTAACTTTCATTTCAGTTGGGGCTGAAGATTAAAGAATTTATTAGAAAAGCGTTTGGTGTTTTTTGACCTAGAGGGGGTTTTCCACCTAAAATTCATGTGCCTATTTTTTTCTATTGTTTACATTTGTTACTGGATAAAAATTAATAATAATTGAAGATTAACTGATGCTCTGAAAAGATTTAAAAGTGATAATTTCTAAGAAATATTGATTCACCCCCCCCCCCCCCAATATTTCCAATAGTTGGAGGTAGGGTAAGGCCAAAAGTGGTGTGGTATTGATCTTCTCTTTCATTGTATCAAATTCTTTCTGCTTCTTTCCTCCCCACTAAAAGGTTTTCTTCACACTCATTAATGCATGTAAATGGGAAGAAATGATGGAGAATTTGGCAATAAACCTTCTCTAGTAATGTGTTGCACCCAAAAAGCTATGAACCTCTGTAACATTGGTGTATTTAGGCCACTTTACAATCACATAAATTTTATAAGGATCTATTTTCAGTTGTCCACCACTGACAATGTGACCCGAGTATACCAAAGAGGTCTTACCAAATGCACACTTCGAAATTTTGACATACAATTTTTCCTTTTGCAAAACATCAAACAATTTTTTAACATGACTCCCATGATCATCCCATGTCCTGCTATAAACAAGAATGTAATTAAGATACAGAACTACAAAATAATCAAGAAAAGGCCTGAAAATATCATTCATCACCCTCATGAATGTGGTCGTAGCATTTTGTGGTCTGAATGGCATCACTGACCATTCAAACAACCCCTGCTGGTTTTGAATGCAGTCTTCCATACACCTTGTTCTACAATCTTGACCTGATGATAACCTCTGTGCAAATCTAGTTTTGTGAAATAGATGGAATTTTTTAATTGATCTAATAAATCATCAATATGAGGTAGAGGGTACTGATTCTTCACCATTATTTTGTTGAGCACTTTGTAGTCCACACACATCCTTCATGTTCCATCCTTTTTCGGGACCAACGCGATAGGTGAGCTGCATGGAGAAGAATTGTGTCTTATGACCCCTTGGTTCAAAAATTCTTGTACCTGTTGCTTTATCTCCTCCATCTCAATGGATGAAAACCTGTACATACCAATGTTGGTGAAGGAGAATCATGGTGCAATTGAATCTCATGTTGGATCTCACGCTTTGGAGGCAACCCACTTGGTTCCTAAAAAGTCCCATCATGGTTAGAAACAATTTCACACAATTCCTTTTTATGAGTGGGATCACAACCTTGGAAAGCATCACATTTCTCCGTATCTTTTTCTCTCACAACCATGAGCATGCACCCTTTGTTGGAGTTCACTGACCTCTTCATATAACCTGCACTTACAATATTGACACTGATCTTGGCACGATGAGCTCTAACAATGTATTCCACCTCATATTTCGTGCGATGATACATGTTTTCATGTCAAAAGAAAAATTATTTCATGTCATAAAAATATGGACTCCCATACATCAATATCAACCTCATATACTAGTTTGGATGCAATCACAAATCTAGCTCTAAACTGCTTGGTCACATGTGATTTGGATTTATCACACACCCAACCAAGAGGGTAGGGTTTCAGATGAGGCTTGGTTTCTGATCCTAATTTCTTAACCAAGTATTTTGAAATCAAATTTACTCGTGAGCCTAGATCAAACAAAGTTTACACTTTAGTATGTTTCATTACGACTCTAATGTGGAACAATTCAATTCTCTTTCGTTCATTAACAACAGACTCATTTGAAGAACTAGTACTTGCATGCAATTCAAAACTTCGTTTAGCATGAAGAGAAAGGTTACATTGTATTCCAACTGCTTTGAGTATGTGTTTCATCACCAGAATCAGATTCAAGGTCTTGTTACATGATTTCCACCATTTTTTGCTTGCCCTTTCCACCAAATCTATTTGTCTTCAACTCTGGATGCAATTTCCAAAAAAAATCATCAGCATGGCCTTCCTTCTTGCAATGTGTGCAATATATATTTTCTCCTTCCTCCTTCTTATTTGTAGCTTCCTTCTTGTCCGTTCCCTTGCCTTTTCCTTTGAAATTGTCATTATGAAGTTTGAAAGATGATTTCTTCGGTTTCTCTTATTTATCATTCTTTCCCCTACTTTCAAGGTCAATGGCCTTCACACTGGCTGCATCAATAGTAGTAGTCTCAAACAACAACAAATAATGTTTGATTTAGCTATGTATAGCACCAATATACTTATTTAGAGTTTCAGGTGAATTAAGTGAAATTCCCAAATTTAATGCTTGTTTTATAAACTCTTCTGTGAAGATTTTTACATTTTGACCCTTTCCTTGTCTCAAATATTTCCAACTAATTAAATCACTTTTTTGATAAGCCAAAGGATAAAACTGATCTTTTAATGTAGAAAAAAAAATTTCCAATAAGAAAGGAGATTACCCAAGTTTTTGTTTCCTTTATACAACTTGCTCTCCCACCAAACGAGAGAAATGCCACTCAACCGAAGGGATGCTAACTGGATATTTGAATCATTCTCCTCGATCTGGTGAATCCGGAAATAAACCTCGATATGTATAACACAATTATTTAGTTTCTCTACATTACATTCTCCATTTTATGTGGGAAAATCAAAATTTACATCTAGCTTAACAAATGGTTTCTTAGATGCATTTCTATGATGCATGTTAGAATGATGAGAAGTGGAAGAAGAAGAAATGTCACTGGTGGATGGATAGGGAAGAGCCTCTTCTCCTCCACCTCCATGGTGTACCAATTCATGATCATCAAGTTATTTCTTCTCATGCTTGATTGTCTTCTCATATTCTGCAAATAGCTTGTCAAATTTGGCTATCATGTTGAAGAAGATCTTGCAATAATTTTGATCCTTTTCCTCTCGTGCATCTTCATCTGCCATGTTCCATATTCGTGGTGCATGCCCCACTTTAGGATCAGAGGATTTAAGTTTTTCTTCAGCTTTTTGGAGCTTTTCCCAGTTAGCAGTCACTTATGCAAATCACATCAAGAATACCTGCTCTGATACCAAACTTGATCCAGATCATTTAGCTTCAAGGATGCATTTTGAATTTCATATAAAAGAGCATAAACACATGAAAAAGGAGCGAAAATAATAATAAAACATGAGATAAAATACACAACAATTTGATTATGGATTTCACCCAATGTGGGCTACGTCTTTGGACCATGCTCAAAAGTGGGGAGGCCTTCTTTCATTAAGTGGCATCAAAGAAATCTGTTACAAGAAAATTTACAAAGATGACCCTTATACCTCCAATTCAGATGATGACCTAAAACTAGCGATGTCAACTAGGGAAACAAACTACACGGTTGGATTTATGGTGCAAAAACATGTAAAATCAACTATAAACTTGTCAAATTATGACACTGGAATCTCTAGCCCTCTACTGGGAATCTTTTCAGCTTCTCATAAGATCCCTGACTAAAGGTTCCAATCCTCTAGCCTGCTCAAGGTTTTGCACCTGGACCTTCGTCGCTTCTCTACCTCTCAGAGTAAATGAATTAGGTTCTTATATAAAAGAAGTGGGTGGTCTTTCCAATGTAGGTCGTTTGGCCCATTGGAATAATTCAAAAATTTTGTGGGGGCGGGAAGGGTTCAAAACTCACCTAATCTAAAAATGGGTTGGATAAATTGTTATGTTTTTCAAGAACCTCCCACTCAGTTAAACAAATAAAAGATCTAGCTTATACTTGACAATTTGCGAAATTTATGCTTGAAATTGGTGTATTATTTTTAATTGTTTTAGTGTCCTAAGTCTATTTTTTCTTGCTACATGTATAAAAAAACATAATTCAGCAATAAAAAATCCACACATAACAACAAAATTAATCTAGGAGTTCACCCAAATATCGTGGGCTACGTCTCCTTGAGCTTTGTCATCTTGACTTGGCTCTTTGGGATTATGGTAAAGCTTCTTTTACAAGTTCCACACTTAACTCCAGTGGTCACTGAACTGAACCAAAGTGCTTATAATACCATCTATATCCCTATCATGGCTATCATCACTCTGCAAATAGATCTAGGCTCCCTTAGACTTGATTCCTTCAATCAGTGCACTAAGCTACACTGAGCTTCTCCATGGCAATAACTCCTTCAGAATTCTATTTCTATCCCTAAAACCACACTTACTATCTCCATCACACATCAGACACCAAATTTCGACTGATCGTTTGCTCAAAACGAGCACTGCATCCCCAAACTAGGCCTTCCTCCACAGTTTGCCCTAGGCTGCCCAAAAATTCCCTTCAGCTTCTCAAGCTCTAAAAGTCATCAAATGTATTTTAAAACACATTCAATGGATTCATAATGCAAAAATTAGTCAGGATAGACTATTTTTCCAATGAAAATGGCCTTCGACTGCTCCGGTTGCGCCTCCAACACCTGTCGGCACCCCTTGGCACTAAGGTCACTGAAAAATTATATGATAGGTTCTCGACCTCTAGAAGTCTTCAAAAGATTCTAAAACCTCCATCAATGGATTCAAAATTCTTATTATAGTCATAAATGACTATTGGTTCGCTGAATAAGGTCTCTAGCTGCCCTGGCTAGGCCACGAACTGTTGTTGGGAAAAGCTGGCACTGATGGCCCCTGGAACTTTATTGAAGCTTCTTAGCTTTCTAAAATCCTCTACATGCTCTGAAAACCATATCATTAGTTTCATAACATCTTAAATATCCAATATTGACTATTGGATTGTTGAAAAAGACCTCTAGCTCCCCTGGCTAGGTCTGTAACTGTTGTTGCCCCCTGGCGGCCCTGGTGGCCCTAGTGACCCCTTGAACTTCATTGATACAAAAACATACTTAGAAGCTCTCTAATGGCTCTAAAACCTACTCCATTGAGTCTGTAATGTTGGATATAGTCGAAATTGACTATTGGCACTCCAAAATTGGGCGAATCTAGCTCCAGATAGAGCCAAAACAACTTTTTTCCCAATGTCCCTTACATCAGCTCCACTAAATGTGGAGGAACTGGAATAAATTGAAGTTAAATTGGCACATTTTTTGAAATTTGGTGGCGCGCTAAATTTTCCACCATTCTTGACCATTAATTTTAATGCTTGGGATAGGGTTGGGCACCTGCCCCAAGCCCCCCGGTTTTCTAACAGCAAATGTCGGCATAAAAAATTGCATCTACCGTGCCCTTAAACACATAAACGTTGGAATCATGTGAGAGGTTTCAATGGTTATCCGGAACCATCAGCGGAATTTTCAAACAGTGAGCATAAACCGTTAACATATATTGTGTTTAAACAACATGTGAACATGTAGAAGCTTGACTATCGTGGTAAGGGCTTAGCCCTAGGTCACAGCTGATGGTCATATGGGGGGGGGGGGCTGGCCTCCCAAACCCCCAAACCGAAAATGGTTAAAAAATAAATAGAACCGGGTTGCATAAGATGTTAAGAAACAAACAGTAGACAAGACGGTTAAAATGACTGGGCGCAAGCTCAAAGGTCAGGGGTTCGACTTTGGTCAGCTCCATAAAAATTTTAATGAACCATTCCAAGGCCATGTGGCGGTGTTCGGGCCTGCCACATGGCAGCATTCTATTGGCTAGAAATTAACACAATCAATCAAATTCCCAGTAATACATTGCCACTTGCCATACGCTAATCGGACCATACAGAATATTCCAGGGAATATTCTGGGGAATATTCTAAGGAATATTTTGGGAATATTCCCTGGAATATTCTTTTTTTAATTTCCCAAAATTTCCAAGTCAAACTTGGTCAAAGTCCAGTTTTTGTAGTTTTCTGGACTTTTCAAACTATGATAACTTCTTCATACGATGTCAGTTTTTTGAACTGTTCGC
Source organism: Pinus albicaulis (assembly GCA_034641835.2). NCBI lineage: Eukaryota > Viridiplantae > Streptophyta > Pinopsida > Pinales > Pinaceae > Pinus > Pinus albicaulis. The sequence goes on from MU968317.1 coordinate 2,218,072, forward strand.
GGTTTCGGAATTAAGAATACGAGATCTATCCAGTCTCTTAGGTTTGGTACACTTCTGAACACTTTCAATTTTGAGCTATCATTCTGGTCCATGATCCAGTTCTGATCACACCTCCCGATTAGGAATCTTTGGGACCCCAAAAGACTGATATATTGGTCTATACAGTAGATGAGAGTACATCACCCTCTTCTTTTCAACCTCCAAACACTTGCCTTGCATAGCTAGTTCCTTTGAACCACAACTTGAAGGTAGTCGACACTTCCCTTCCTAGATGCACTTGTCCTCTTGCCAAGAACTGTCTTCCTTGCACTCACTCAGAAATTTTTGGCGAGAAATTTATAGAAGGTAGTTGAACATAGTTTCCTTGATCATTGATCCAAGGTGGCTTAAACAAACATGATATTACAACATAAAACATGCATACATATTCGAAATTTGCATATGTACAAATGAGTATGTCTTATGGTGTGTTACACAGTAATTTGTCACCGTCTCTACAATCCCCCCTCCCGCACATTGGAGGGCCTTTTCCATGACCTGTGAGCAGTGACATGACCTGAAACCACTTTCATGGCATCCCCCTTGACAAGGACAATCATTCCTTTGAAGACAGTTTCCTGTAAAAAACCCTAAAAATAGACCTTTTGGCCTTGACGCAACCAACCAGTTCAGCCCTCGCGCCAATGGGGGAAATCCACCAAAGAGGGAGCGCCAACTGGCGCTCTGTCCCAATTTATTACTCACGCCAAGCTTAATAATGATTGCTTTTTAAAAATAAATGGCGGAATTTTTATTCCAACCAACTCCTGAACGAGTCTCTAAAATGAGTTGGGAGGTTTGGCTCCGAATCTCCATGTAGGGGAAGTCGTTTTCCAGCTATCATGGAAGCTTCCTTGAGGATAGGGCCAATCCCACCATTGTAGGGATCCCAACTCCCCTTCCACCATCTATATAAGCTTGTCATTTTCCCTTTGCAAGCTAGCCTTAGTAGTCCTAATAGAGCGAAGAGCTGAATCTGTAGCAAGGAGACTATCGTTAGACAGCCTTTGAGAGCCAAGCCGAAGAGAGAGAGCTTTTTCCCATTCCTGATGAGCTTCATTAAGACGTGCTCCACTGTCGACCCCGCCGAAGTAAGATCCAACGTCAGAGCTTAAGGTTGTATCATTCCTTCGTATTACTAATGATAAGCGACTTTGATTATGGTTTCACTCGTGTATCTTTATCTTTGATGCTATGAGTTACATCTTCTCTGACTGATGTTTAGTTACAAGAGTTAGATTCTATGTTGTATATCGTCATGTTTCTTCGCATGTGTGAAAGTGTTCGGATGCACTAAGCGGAAGGATTGTGATCTGCCGAAGCGGAGGACCTGAGGTAGGAAACTTATCATTCCTTGTCGTTTTGTAACTAGAGACCTGCATCTTAGCGTGACTTGATTGTTGCTAGACCCGATCTGGGCTAGTAGGGATCGCCTCTGTCCACAGAGGGGATTTACCTCTCCAACAAACTGGCGAATCCGCTGGGGAATTTGAGTGGAGTTTGTCTTTTCTCTTTCATTTGCTTTTGGCTTTTGTCTGCTTGATTTTCTCTTCTGGTCTGTCTCCTTCTGGTATAAAACCTCTATTCAGCCCCAGAGGATTAGATCTGACCTCTGCTTTTCTGAAATTTTCATATTTTCATGGTTGGCTTGATTAGCGCGGTTTCCACCCTGACAGTCGTACCCATTGGTGCAAGTTGCCAGTTCATGACTCGCGCCATCCCCTGTCTGGCGCGGAAGTTGCGCCATTTCTTGTAGGTGCTAGAGTTTTCCCTTGTTCGGAAGTTTTTTTTTGGTCAGTACTTTGCTTCTGGGTTAGTTTTAGATTTTGATTGAAGTGGCAAGTCTAGTCTTGGTTGGGAGAAATTATTTGTTTTTTCATTTTCAGGTGTTGGCGCTTGTTTTCAGTTAGCAACCCGCACCAATTGGCCATTGGCGCTAGTTGTCAGTGAGCAAGTTGCGCCAATTGGCACTAGTTTCACCCACAAAAGTCGTGCCAATTTCAGGGTGTGTGAAAATTGAGATTTTTTCCCTAAATCCTTCACCAGTGTGTCTTTCCCTTCCGGTCTTTTCTCTGTATGAGCATAGATTACATTGCTCATTGTTCAGCTGAAATGTCTTATTTCCATGATTGCTTGATGTAAAAGGGAATGAATGCCTTGTTTTGAGCTCATGCTTTGGAACTCCTTTTTGTGCTTGACCTCATATGTCTTGTAGCCTTTTGAGAAATTTCATTATAAAGTGTTTGAAACAACGATTGCATTCTTAGTGTTTTTTTGCATCCCTTTTGCATTCATCCTTCATTAAGAAAATTTGTGTTTGTTTGGTTTTTGTCTCATAGTTTGCTTTTCGTTAAAATGCATTAGATCACGTTGCATCGAAAAGTTTTTTTTTGAGATTTATCATTGAACTTAGATCACATCGTTTAATGATTGAAAGCTAAAAATCACTTTGAGTGCATTCTATTTCATTAAAAGCATGCATTAAGTAGATTCTCATTTCATCGAAAAATGCATTGAGTGCATTCTTATCATTTGAAAAGAAAAGGGAAATTGTGCATAGATTACAATTGCATAGTTTTTGGAAAAGAGGATTTTTCATAGATTACATTTCATTATTCGCATCATTGAATGTTTGAAATTACTTTTGGATAGTGAAAGTCATCTAGTTTGGAAAAATTTTCGTTTTTAGTATTGATGTTTATTACATCATTGTTTGAAGCTCTTCCCTTAACTAGATATCATTCATCGAATTGAAAAGATTTCTTTTCTCATATATCTACATATAGGAGATTGTCAGATGACACTTGATAGGGCCTGAAATTGAAACATAATTGAAGAACAACTCTAAAATTTATTCAATTTACCTTAAGGCAACATTGAAATATTAACGAAATATATATCGGTCTAGGCTAGTGATATGTTTCGGCGTCTTTAAACCTAGTAGCTGTCGTTCGCCTCTTGGCTTTAGACAACACTAGTATGGACTTGTGCTCCCCATACCATCACGTATATAAAGGGAGACCCACTAGGTTTCTATCCTTTATCCATAGGAAGCCAAGTCTGTCGCCTTATACCCGCGATACACTGGACACAGCATTCGGGGAGATTTTCTGCATGTACGTCAAGTCCTTGGTTGATTTCTCTTTCATTTTTTAGCCAAGGTGTATATTGCAGTTCACGGATATCTGGTACACCCTTTTTCCTAGAGTTCCAGAGTAGTCATTTTGATCTTTTTTGACTCATTAAATTTGAAAATATCATCAAGCGCTTGTCCTTTCACGCTTGTTTCCAAACTGAAAGTGATAGAGTCACCTTTTGATTTTTTCTCGACTCATAAAATATGAAACAGCAGAGTCTGGTTTCAGTGTTTTAAAATTAATTGCCCACGAAATATTCTTGGTTAAAGTTAGTTTCCTTAGGGTGTTGTTTTGAGTTGTGTCCAATGGCGACTTTTCTGGACTTCACCAACCAAGGAATCCCCTCCAAAGGGAATCCTGGTCCTTTTATTCCTTTTGGAAATGTTGGTGCTCCTTATATGGCAATGTTGTCCCTTCCTAGGTTAACTGTTGGGTTGCCTATTTGTTTGTTTTCAACCTCTCTGGTCCCGAGTGGTCCGGCTACCATACCATCCACTCCTCTGCCTGAACAACATCATGTTGATTCCAAGGTGGACCTCTCCCCTTCTTCGCCTATTTCTGTGTCCTCCTCTTCTACTTCGCCTAGTGAAATTCTGGATTCGAGTAACCAGGTGGCTAAGAAGAAGAAGAAGAAGACAAAGAAGAAGAAGTCTGATAAAGGAGAGGCTAGCTCTACGGCTATTGCGCCTAAGGAACCATCTTCTTCAAGATTTCCCTGGCATTCCCAAGGTGCTCGAAGTATGGTCCAATGGTCGTCCGCCGTTGCCTTTGGCTTCCGGGAGTCAGGTTGGGGGCACGCCTTCAGCTAGTGTTGATAAAACTCCTAAGAAGCAGGGTAAGCTCACCAATCCCTGTAAGTTGTGTGAAGGGCACCATGTCATTCACCTTTGTCTGTATATGGATGAAGCCAAGCGACTGTTTGACAACCTGACTATTTCTACACCATGCCTTTTGGCTGGTTACAAATAGCTTTCTTTAAGTCTTCCACCAGCTAATCCTACGATTGGTCAAGAGTCATCCTTGGTCGATCCCGTTCCCCCAGAAATTCAAATTCAGGAATCCATCCCTGACCAACCATTGGTCGTGGGATCGGTTGAGCTGGCCCCGTCTGCGGTACACTAGGTATTTTCCATCGAGAGTGGATCCCATATCCCTCAGGTTCTTCTTGTTTCCTCATATTCCTCAGACTTGGAGAAATATTCTCCTGTCCCTATACCTCAAGAAGCAACTCCTCCGCCTCCCATGATGGAGGTCCCGAAGGATAATCCTCCCACCTTTGAGATGGAGGTCGTGGAGGATGCTCCTTCTTCTTCCGTAACACCAGGGGAAGACCATCTCATTTCGATGGTAGCCCCTCCGAGTAGTTCGGTTGCTTCCTTTTATTGGAGTTGATTTGCAGGTTATCGCCTTCCTTCTTATATGCCCTTTGAGATCACGGTACAGGCCTCCCATCTAGTCGTACCCAGCACCATTATAGATGAAGGCACGTCTGTCAGTATTTTGTCTTCAACTACTTGGCACGCATTTGGTTCTCCTCCGCTTGTGCCTGTTACCCAGAATCTGTTGGCGTTTAATAGAGGAACTAGTCAACCGTTAGGGATCCTTCCGAAGTTGCCTGTTACTTTGGGAGGGAAAACCATCTATATAGACATGATGGTTGTTCCAGGCCCCTTGGATTTCAATTTACTCCTGGGCCGCGATTATACTTATGCCATGGGAGCGCTTGTCTCATCCCTCTTTCGTGTGATGTGTTTTCCGCACCAAGGTCGGATCGTTACCATCGATCGGCTTCCGTTCCTTGGTCCAGATATAGAAACTGGTCCACCATCACCTCTACCGAATCTTTATCCACCAGTTATGTCATCCTCGCCGCATGTCAATTATGTGGCTACCTGTCCTGTGCCGGTATTCAGAGATAGTGTCGTAGTGCACCGTGTGCTGGGGGCATTGGGTCTGGACTTCCAAGATGTTTTCCTTCCATCGGACGGGCAACTCTTGGAAGAAATGACTTCTTGTTCATTATGAAATAAGTTCTGTCGGAGCAGGTTTCTTTTCCTTGTGTCAAGCTCCTTAAAAAATGAAACAAGGTTTGTCGGAGTAGAGTTCATTTTCTTGTGTCAAGCTCATTAAAAAATGAAACAAGGTGTCCAGAGCATGGTTCATCTTCTTGTGTCAAGCTCCTTAAAATATGAAACAAGGTCCTTGGAGCACAGTTCATTTCCTTGTGTCAAGCTCCCTAAAACATGAAACAAGATGTTATGAGGATAGTTCTTTTAATGTGTCAACCTCGTTAAAACAATGAAACACGTTCCCGTTCAATTCGAGTCTTTGATAAGATCTCGTAAAATCCCAGTCGAGTCTTTCTTTTGATCTCATAACTTGAACCTTCACTCCATCTTCCATTCATGTGGATTGAAGCTTGGGGGGCATGTACCTCGAATTGAGTCACCATGCTGGGGGCATGCTTACTTTTTCAAGCATAGTTTGTTTCCATTTCAAGCTTGTGTAAAAATGAAACCGGTTTCAAGCATAGTTTATCTTTGTTTCAAGCTTGTGTAAAATGAAACCAACTTCAAGCAGAGTTTCCTGATTTCAATCTTGTGTAAAAATGAAACCATTCCTGTTTTTCCTCTTGTGATTGCCATTTTATCAGCCTTTTTTTCCAGATGAGCCTTGGTTTTCTCATTCCACCGTCACTGTCTGCTTGGCCGATCATATGCCTTCACTTGGTTGTTTTACCCATTCCTGAGGAACCGCTGCGATGAGTGGTCTTGTTAGCCAGCCTCTTGACCTTTATCTTCTTTTGAGTAGTTCCACCATCATCAAAACCAGTTGCTACGCTTTATACCACTCGTTCCTCCAGGTGGAGTCATCTTTCAGCTCTTTTCTGACTCTCTAAACATGAAAATATTGCCGATTTGCTTGTCGTTTTGATCTCGTTAAATTGGCTATGAAACGACATCTACCCAGTATATGTTTACCCCTTTTTTGGGCTAGGATAGATTATTTACGAAAAAGGAATACCCTAGCCTATTGCGACTAGAAGGTTTTCTCAGACATAGTTTTCTACCTTTTCGGATATGAGGAACTATTTACGAAAAGGGACTATTGGAGTTTACTTTTCTGTTGTCTTTTCAAACTCTCTAAACATGAAAAGACATCGAGTTCTTCCTTTGTCAGACTCGTTAAAACCTGATGACATCGGATTCTATCGTAATGATGATACTCGAGTTTCTCCTTCCTAGGGCTCATTAAATGTACTAGGTTGGATTTGTCTGAAGGACGAACTTATATCGCAAGCATATGCTATCCCCTTCAAGCTTGTTTTCAAAAATAATTGGGGTACTCGCTAGAAATGGTGGGGAAAAAATGAAACCAGTATCATCGTCGTGTCGACAGTATGTCGCTCTTGAACATGGCACTTGTCTGCATTCGTGTCGGGTTGGGGACATCTCATCTCGTTCTCTACTTGCCTCCATGGGTTTGGGTAATCCATTTTGACCACTCATCTACTTTTTTCCTCGTTGTCATGACCTTAGATCTTTTGATGTCAAATATTTCCAAATCCAGTGTCATGTCACTGATATGTTCAAGAGAAGTTGACCTCTGCAGTTTCCACCCTCCTCTGATTATCATCTGATCCTGATTCATAAACATTATGTTCCTTTGTCTCGTGTCGATGATGTGGGAAACACTATGGCCCACCTTCGATCAAGGTCACTTCTTGTCGACTTCAGCTCATTATCTAGGAAGCTGATCTAGAGACTCCCTTCTGGTACCTTAGAGCATGCATGCCTCAATGTCAGGTTCTTCGTGTTCGACGTAAGGTTTTAATCATTGACTTTCAATCGAATGATTCTACGGGTGTTCGACGCCATCTCATTATTCACATTCCTTGGATTGTACCTATAGTACCTTGAGGGCCATTTTCATTATTGGTGGTTCCTCTCGCGTCTGTTAACAGCTTTCATCATTGGCTGGTAATCAGAAGATGTTCTTGCATGTTCGACTTCAGATCACTTATTCACATGCTAGGACTTGTACTCTGTTCGGGTCGAGATGGAGCGCAAGACCCTGGGTTTTGTCTGATGGAATCCAGGCTACGGATTTTGTAGATTATCATGATTGGTTAAGTGACTCATTGATTGGATGGCTACAACCATACCTGAGTCTGCTTATTTATCCTTTCTGGATGGTTGCATCCATACCTTGGATCCTGATTATTGTTTACTCTATTATGGATGGTTGCGCCCATACCACGTATCATGTATTTGAGATATCAGTTGTACTTGTCTACGCAGGTTTTCCGACGGCAGTGTTTTCAGTTGGACACATTCTCGTAAAGCATTTTACCTCTCTCTCTCTCTCTCTCTCTCTCTCGAGCCTCATGCTTTAGGGGGCATCTGTTAAACAGTAATTTTTCACTGTCCCTGCAATCTTCCATCCCACACATTGGAGGGCCTTTTCTGTGACCTATGAGCAGTGACATGACCTGAAACCACTTTCATGGCATCCCTCTTGACAAGGACAATCATTCCTCTGAAGACAGTTTCCTGTAAAAAACCCTAAAAATATACCTCTTGGCCTTGGCACGACTAGCCATTTCAACCCTCGCGCCAATTGGGGAAATCCACCAAAGATGGAGAGCCAACTGGCACTCTGTCCCAGTGTATTACTCACGCCAAGCTTAATAGGGATTGTTTTTTAAAAATAAATGGCGGAAGTTTGATTCCAACCAACTCCTGAACGAGTCTCTAAAATGAGTTGGGAGGTTTGGCTCTGGATCTCCATGTAGAGGAAGTGGTTTTCCACCTATCATGGAAGCTTCCTTGAGGATAGGGCCAATCCCACCATTGTAGGGATCCCAACTCCCCTTCCACCATCTATATAAGCTTGCCATTTTCCCTTTGCAAGCTAGCCTTAGTAGTCCTAATAGAGCGAAGAGCTGAATCTGTAGCAAGGAGACTATCGCTAGACAGCCTTTGAGAGTCAAGCCAAAGAGAGAGAGCTTTGTCCCTTTCCTAACGAGCTTCATTGAGACATGCTCCACTTTCGACCCCGCCGAAGGAAGATCCAGCGTCAGAGCTTAAGTTTGTATCATTCCTTCGTATTATTAATGATAAGTGACTTTGATTATGGTTTCACTCATGTATTTTTATCTTTGATGCTATGAGTTACATCTTCTCTGACTGATGTTTAGTTACAAGAGTTAGATTCTATGTTGTATATCGTAGTGTTTCTTCGCATGTGTGCAGGTGTTCGGATGCGCTAATCGAAAGGATTGTGATCTGCCGAAGCGGAGGACGGGAAGCATCATCCTTCTTTCGATGACCATCGCGTAGGACCTGAGGTAGGAAACTTATCATTTCTTTTCATTTTGTAACTAGAGACCTACATCTTAGCATGACTTGATTGTTTCTAGACCATATCTGGGCTAGTAGGGATTGCCTCTGTCTGCAGAGGGGATTTACCTCTCCAACATGGTGTTAAGAAGTCCAGCCACTTCTTACCAAGCCAATTCCACGTCGCCTTTTGCTGCTACAAATCTTCTTCATGTGAAACATTTGTTCTCACATAAATGATGGAATCCTTGGTTCCACTTTCACAAGTTTTTATGTCATCTTGCCTCATGTGCTTGGGACGATTAGTTGGATGCAATATCCAACATTGGGTAACAACATGTCCCATTTTCTGGCAATATTTGCAAGCCTTATGAACCTTCTTTTCAAGTTTCTTTTTCTTCATCTACTTCCTGTATGCCTTCTTCCTCATCCAGCATCTCAAAACATCATGATTAAACCGACCACAATATGCACAGCAACTCTTTTTTCCATTTAAGCATGCAAGATTTTCATGCCTTGCAGAAACATAATCAACTTGACTAAGGAAATAATTATACCTCATGTGCTGCTTTGCATGTTCATCCTTTTTGCCTTCTTGAGGAGATGAACTAGTAGAGGTTCCAGCTTTCTCTTGCAGACTAACATCATCGTTCTTGTCTTGAAAAGTAGCTGAACTCGCATGCTCGCCATAAATTTGCATGTCTACAATCTTCTTTCTCTAATTCACGCATGTTATTAGTCAAAGCCTCTTGGGCTTGATGGAGTTGCATCTCCATATCATGCAATATCTGAAGAATTTCTTCCTTCTCTTGCTTCATAGAAAACAATTTCTCACAAATTTCAGTGCTTTCTCTTCTATCTTCAAACAGAATCTGCACCATGTCCTTTAAGATGTAGAAGTCTCGCTTCATGTCTTCATCGAAGAATCTTGTGAAGGAGGAGGATTTTGAAACCTCACTTGAAGAATTTTTCATCATGAAAATGAAAAAAAATAACTTCAACAAAGTTCACAAAGCTTTCAAAACAAATGACAAATATTTTGAACAAAATGATTGTAAAGTCGAGCTCTTCTTCAAGCAACCAAACAAACAAACAATCGATAAAAGGGTGTGTTCTTCAAGGATGGCCTTGAGGTCCTTTGGGTAAGGAATATGCCTTCAGACCTTTCTTCCTTCTTGTCCTCTCCTGGACTTAGCTATCAGTATCTTTCCTTTCACCTCTAGCAAACTCAAGCAACTATGAGTTTGCAAACAGTAAAATAGTCAATATTTTACATTGTTTAAACACCTTTCAAGTTATAGCAAGCTATTTCTATGTCAATAAAGAAACCAAGTGCTCCGATACCAACCTGATCTGAAAATGGGTTGGATAACTTGTTATGTTTTTCAAGAACCTCCCACTCAGTTAAATAAATCAAATATCTAGCTTATACTTGAAAATTTGCGGAATTTATGCTTGAAAGTGGTGTATGATTTTTAACTGTTTAAGTGTCTTAAGTCCATTCGTTATTTTTGAATTTTAACATCTATAATAGAAACATAATGTAGCAATATAACATCCATACAAAACAACAAAATTAATCTAGGATTTCACTCGAATATCTTGGGCTACGTCTCCTTAAGCTTTGTCATCTTGACTTGGACCTTTGGGATTATGGTAAATTTTATTTTACAAGTTCCACACTTAAAAAAAGGGCTTAGAATACCATTTATATCCTTTTCATGGTTTTCATCACTCTTTAAACATATCTAGGCTCCCTTAGACTTGATTCCTTCAGTCGGTGCATTAAGCTACACTGAGCTTCTCCATATTACTAACTCCTTTAGAATTCTATTTTTTTCCCTGAAACCACACCTACTATCTCTAGCACACATCAGACACCAAATATCGACTAATCGTTTGCTCAAAACGAGCACCACATCCCCAAACTAGGCCTTCCTCCACTGTTTGCCCTTAGCTGCCCAAAACTTCCCTTCAGCTTATCGAGCTCTAGGAATCATCAAATGGCTCTGAAAACCCATTCATTGGATTAAAAATGCAAAAATTAGTCAGGATAGACTATTTTTTCATTGAAAATGGCCTTTGGCTGCTCTAGTTTCGCCTTCAACACCTGTCAGCACCCCCTAGCACTAGGGTCACTGAAAAATTATCTTATAGGTTCTCAACCTCTAGAAGTCTTCAAAAGCTTCTTGTAACCTCCATAAATGGATTCCAAATGCTGATTACAGTCATAAATTACTATTGGTTCGCTGAATAAGGTCTCTAGCTACCTTCGCTAGGCCCCGAAATGCTGCTGGCAAAAGCTGGCACTGATGGCCCCTGGAACTTTACTGAAGATTCTCGGATTTCTAAATTCATCTACAGGCTCTGAAAACCATCTCATTAGTTTTAGAACATCTGAAATATCCAATATTGAGTATTGGATTGTTGAAAAATACCTCTAGCTCCCCTTGCTAGCTCTCAAGTTGTTGCTGCCCCCTGGTGGCTCTGTTGGCTCCTTGAACTTCACTGATGCAAAAACCTACTTAGAAGCTCTCTTATGGCTCTAAAACCTACTCCATTGAGTCTGAAATTTTGGAGATAGTCAAAATTGACTATTGGCACTCCAAAATTGGGCGAATCTAGCTCCATATAGAGCCAAAACAACTTTTTGCCCAGTGTCCCCTACATCAACTCCACTAAATGTGGAGGAACTGGACTAGACTGAAGTTAAACTGGCACATTTTCTGAAATTTGGTGGTGCGCCAACTTTTCTTCCATGCCTGACCGTTAATTTTAATGCTTGGGATAGGGTTGGGCACATGCCCCAAGCCCCGTGGTTTTCTAACCGCAAATGTCAGCATAAAACATTGCATCTACCACGCCCTTAAACACATAACCATCGGAATCATGTGACAAGTTTCAATGGTTATTCGAAACCGTCAGCGGAAGTTTCAAATAGTTAGCATAAACCATTAACATATATTGCATTAAAACAACATGTGAACACGCAGAAGCTTGACTGTCGCGGTAAGGGCTTAGCCCTGGGTCACAATTGACGATCGTATGGGGGGTGGGGGGGGGCTAGCCCCTCGAAGTTGGCCTCCCAAACCCCCAAACCGAAAATGGTTAAAAAATACATAGAACCGAGTTGCATAAGATGTTAAGAAAAAAACAGTAGAAAAGATGGTTAGAATACCTACATGCAAGCTCAGAGGTCAGGGGTTCGACTCCAGTCGGCTCCATAAATAATTTAATGAACCATTCCAGGGCCATGTGCGGGCCTTCGGGCCTGCCATGTGGCAGCTTTCTATTGGCCAAAAATTAACACAGTCAATCAAATGCCCAGTAATACGTTTCCACTTGGAATACGCTGATTGGACCATATGGAATATTTTAGGGAATATTCCCTAGAATATTCTTTTTTTAAATTTCCCAAATTTTCCAAGTCAAACTTGGTCAAAGTCCAGTTTTTGCAGTTTATTGGACTTTTCAAACTACGATAACTTCTTCATACGATGTCGGTTTTTCGAACCATTCGTGACGCCAAAATCAGGAAGACGAGATCTATCCGGTTGCTTAGGTTTGGCACACTTCCAAACACTTTTAATTTTGAGCTATCATTCTAGTCCATGATCTAGTTTTGATCATCGCCCGCTCCAAACTTGGCGTGAATTTTTTAACAAACATGAAAATGATTCAGTGTATTTTTTTTACGGTTATGACATATTTTCCTCAACAGTTAATACTTGGTAGATGTTTCTGGAACCCCCTAGATGGCGGGCCATCCCCATCGACCCAGGAAAGTTCAAGCCCCATTGATTTGTATAAGAAAACTTGAGAGTTTATGGTGAAAATTTCAAGTGAAATTTATATAGTTTTTAAGCAATTATGTCAATTTCATTGACACATAAGAAAACAAAGAAGACATCAATACCATAACAGTCTACACAAGACTAAAAACTATGAAGGATTTCACTGCTCCTATGCTACATCTCCTGGTCCACCTTCCAATGTTGGGCCTCTTACATTATGCTCAAAAATGTGTGTTTACATCAAGTCACAGTTCTCAGAATGCTAAAGCAATGTCTCCAATGGCTCTAGAACAATAAAAAACCCCTAGATGGGAACTTTCTGCACTCAAAAAGGTCAAAAACGGATTGAGTTATGCTCTATAGAAGTTTTTGTACTAATTGTCCTCCAATTCGCACCCATCTGCAAATTGTTCTATGAATTCTGCCTTTTGCGGCCATGTGGAGCGACAAATTTTCCCCGCACTAGGAATATTCTTGCTCGTTCAGGTGCAAATTTTTGAACATTTAAATGCACTCGGTCGGCCATAAATTGAATAAAAAGGCACCACGTTGTGCAATTATTGTAGTCGGATTTGGGCATTTCAAACTGATCTCCCACCAATTCGATTGGATTTTCGCACAATTTCTTTTAACCCAACCAACGTTTCAGCTGTCGTCGGAGTTGTGGTAATCACCGAAGGTTTCCATTGTGGCTCCAACTATTGGTTCCACATAACATCAAGCTTGACTGCCCATGCTAACTGATCACATGTGATAGGACTTTGTGTTAACCAATGATGGTTTTATTTGAAATGTTGCGCCAAGACTTAACCATACCCCGCATACACCCGTGGTTGGAGTGTTGACCTGTGGTTCCTTCAGTGGTATGGCTAATTGCCATACATCAAAACTTTTTCAAAACATTAACTATGACTGCTTCTGTCATAACTATTCACAAGTCGTGGAAAATGTTGACTTTTGAACCGTCGGTCAAGCTGGCAGTTAAACTTACGACATAACATAAATTTTGGGTTTGCATATTATATGGTTTAAGAATTGAATTCACCGTCGAAACATTGCATTATATATTATGGTTCGAAACTTTGGTTTTGTGTTGATACATATGGTTGGGCCCGGGGTTAACCTTGAGCCCTGTCTGCTTACCACATGGCTTGGTTGGGTGGACTGGGGTCCAAGGTTAACCCCGGTCCCGACCCCCCATTCAAAACCTTTGAAACTTTAAATATGCCCTAACACCATAGTATGTCAAGGAACGCCATAGGCAGATCGATGGAGGGCTTTGCTGGTAAGCGGTAGGTCATAGTTTCGAACCATGTGGAGGCAACTCGACCTCCAACAAAATTTTAAACAAATGAGTGGATGCCACATGGCAGCCATCGATTGACCCACCTGGCTCTCCCTCATATGTCCAGCACTCAACATATGAACCAATAAAAATACACCAATTCGAACCAATAAAATGATGACACTTGTCATCCAACCATAGGCCCACATAATACACAGTCAAACCCAGTCAAATTCCCAGTCAGAGTAAAGACTACTGACTCAGTGTACCTACAACCCACGTTCCAAAATTTTTAGTTGTTTACCAAATCTATCATAACACGATATCGAGAGCATCTGATATCAGATTCGACTGAAGCCAATTGCGTTGGTTTCATGGTGACGAGATATTCATTTTGATGTTGGTTTCAAGTGAATCTGAGCACTTTGAATTTTGAGCATTAAATTGATCCATCAGATCACCTGTTGGTTCCATTATATAGAATATATATGGTGTGGTATGGTTGGTGGGGGTGGAATTCCACCAACCAAACTTTGTTAATATATTTTTATAATATAATGTTGGCGAGGGTGGAGGGGGTGGCGACCCACCACCCCAATTTAATATATTTTTTTGAATTTTTATAACTTTATAGTTAAAAACCTTCTACCGAAAAATAAGGGATATTAGGAAAATTAAGCAGGCGACAAATTTTCTCGTTCTGGTGCCCAAATTCCATGTGTCGGGACTCTGTCAAATTGTTGCCTCATTAAGACTGCCAGTTGGCTCAGTTTGACAAGAAATTTGACTAGTTATAACTTGAGAAAAAGAAATCAGATTTGAGGGATGTTTACACCGTTAGAATCAGGATGATGAGAACTATGATCTGGTCCTAGTTTCGCTTCCATATGATGACTTTTATTTTTGGTCTATTTTCAAGGCCAATTCTATTTCTGGATCCATCCGGATCAGTTAAGGCCTTAGTAAAAATTCATTATTAGTTTATCTATTATATTAATAGGTTGGATATAACCTTTCATTATACTATTTCATTATAATTGTACCATTTTTATTATACACACACACTCTAAGGAGACCTAGTCTTAGGATCACCATATCTTGTCTTATGCATTGGATTATCTATAAATTGAGGTTTCCCCCACAAAGTGGATTTTATTCATTGTATTCTATCATTATAAAGGTTCCCATATCATAACAATAGACTTCCAAACACAACACCACACACATCAAATAGTACTACATATACCTTCACTTAATCAATATATTTTGCACTTACAAAAAAATTGATCTTACACTACTCAGTGACCTTGAGATTTACATCCTTATTTTCCCATCCTAATGGATATGGGTTAGTAAGGTCATGAATTTCCAATCTAAGCTTGTTATCCAAATATTCTACTAGGATATTGTCCTATGAATTAGAATAAAATATAATGTCCATCATTTTCTTCTCAGCTTAGATTTTAGTAGAGAAGAGTTTATTCTTATGCTTGTCCTCCTTAGGATGGAAGTTGCTTAATGTCACCTCTGTCGGCTCTATAGTGTGGATGATTTATTCATCTATATATATGGTGTTATCTATATGATTTCCTGCATCCATAACTAACATCTTCTTCTTGGTATCCTTCTTTCAATACTTTGGATTTAGCTCTAGATGTAGTTTCTGACACTTATATTTTTTGTGACCATTGATATTAAAATCTATATAGTGATTTTTCAAATCCTTACATTGATAAACAATGGTTATTTCCTTCTTCTCCTTTCATTTCAACTTCTGATTTCACTCCTTGGAGGAATCTTAGTGTTTGAACCACTTTGTTTCTATTTATTCTTACCCATGTTCTCCAAGTACCATGGTTTTTTAGATACCTCATCAGTTGTCGTAGGTTTAAAGAGAATCACTTACCTCTATAAATGACTCTATAGAGCATAGAAAACCTAATTAAATTTGAGTTATTGGGAGCTACATCCAACATAATGGCCATTTTTGGAACTTATTGGTGTACTCATGAACATTATTGCATTTTATCTAGTAGAAGGAATGAGACTAATGAGTTTTTTATACACCTCCTACTTAGTTATTGGGGGATTTCCCTCGAGCCTATATGTCTCCATGGGACTTTCCCACCAATTTTGGGCATGCCCCTCTAACATTAATCAAGCACATGAAATATTTAACTATTCTACTATGTTATAAACATTGAATTATACTTTTAACTATTATAACCATTGATTCAAATAAAAAACATCAATCTCACATTGGTAGTTCTTAATGTCTACTTTCTCTTCCACTTTAAAGGGAAATTAGGAAGAACTGATGGCACTAGAACTTGGTCTATCTCTATTTGACCCTTTTTTCAACTATTTTTTTATGCACTTGTTATATTTTGATTTCTCATCTAATATGGATATTGAATGAGAGCCATCAAACTCCTTGAGAGGTCCAAACTTGTTCTCTAAAGCTACCATGAGGATGGCCATGATGGGATAGAATTCAGTGACTTTTGCTTCCAATTTTGGAAACCTCTCATCCAACTCATCTTGTGAACCGTCACTATATTATTCTATCATGGCTAGGGTTTTGAAACCTTATGAAGATTCATAGTTTTTGTAAGTACCTAGAAAAACCTCAAAGAAAACCACTCTAATACCAATATGACCTATAAATTGTTGTGGATATTCCATTCAAATAGTCTTTCCCAACAAAATATTATAATATTCTAAAAACACTTAGTATATTTTGTTTTACTTCAATTCTAGATTTAATATTACTATATTAATGCATGAAATACTAAATAAACTAAAACTAAAATAAAAGAGATAAGCAAATGACACACACACTAGACAATGAACATTAGGTCTACCTTGTGAAAACCCAATATGAGAAAAACCCAACTAGTAGGACAGGCCTATACTCTAATATTTTCTTCTTCGTTATGAAATATGAACACAAAGAAAGCCCAACGCTCACTATGGAACTATGGATATTGTAGCTAGTATGACTAATATATGCTCTTCTACTTCCTTTGTTATGCATCAACATCTCACTAAGATGCTATATTTAACGAAAAAACAATAAACAATGTACAATAAAAATGAAACCCCTTTCTTTCCTAGTGGCCAAGTATTATACCCTAATAAATATCAATAGTTAGGATTAAGATTTTTACATGCCTCAACTGCAAGTTAATGTTTGGGTTTTAGAGCCTCTATAATGTTAGATATAAGACTTTTTTTATCCATAAAGTAGATAAATGCATTTTCGGATTAATCACATTATTATGAATTGGTCGACGTTTTGAACCAGCTAATGTTTAGCCCAGCCTCTATAATATTTTTGAAAGCCCACATGTGACTAGCGCCACATGTGTTAGCAATATATGCTAACACAACATCCATTCCTTATTCCTTATTGTGGTTAGTTAGATACATGAATTTGCAAAGGGGAATAAATTTCACATGCAATCTCCAAATGAAATATCGTTTATGTTATTGAAAATATTTTAAAGTCTAGAAAAACATTAATAAGTTCAGAACTATATTCATAAAGTTATGACTCAAAAAATGATCATTTAAAATATTAAAAAAAAACCTCAAAAATTTTGAACAAAAATCACCAACATAAAAATTACTTATAAAATAAGTTTTCCAAACTAATAGCTCTAACTTCTCTACTAAAACATATTAAAAGAAATAAATAATTATATAATAATTCCATATAAATTATACAAAATTTATTGAGAAACAAAACACGAACTCACACCAAATATCGCTGCATTACATTCAACTTAAGCTGCAATAAATACAACAATACAACTTTGACGTTAATAAGGAAAAAATATCTTAAATAAATATTTATATATAAACTAAAACATATATATAATTATTATTATAAAAACGAAAATACATATTTTTATTGACAATAAACCTAAAAATAGGAATAATGGTTTGCTCTCTTGATACTTACTAATAGAGATTACAAAATAATTCTTTATGGCCAACTAAATACTGTGATGTATATCATGTTTCATGATATGAGAGACCATCACTTGGTTGTATAAGTGAAGCCATTAAAGAAATCTAAGGATGAAAAAATAAGCAGAAGTTTTGATTTAATTATGAACTATGAAACATAAGTAATTGTATCATAAAAAGAGAAATAAATAATTGCATCACAAATACATTTTACGGAAAATTATTAAACATAAATCATTCTATCGTAAAAAGTAAATACATTGAAATATGTAATATGCCATTTAAAGTTGTCGGTACATAACATGAAACCTGCAAATCAATATATTTTAAAAAATTTAATTAATAATAAAAAATATTTAAATTAAGCGATCATAATGCATTTAGAAAATTAAAAAAAATTACAATTGTTAATATAAAAATTTAAAAATATTGAACATTAATTTTTATAAATGGGGATCGATCATGGAATCTGGATATGCCTAAGAGCCCCACCAAAGGTAAATTGATCTCATTTACATGTCAAATCCTTGTAATACAAACTCTGAAATTAAAATATATCTGGGCTGATCGACATGACTTAAAAAGAAAAAAACGAAGTGAGCTCTCCTCAATTCTAGATTATGATATAAACGAATTTAAATCTGAACATTAGAATGTTCAGAAATATATGTTGAATGGGATATAAAGCACTAATTATAGGCGGGCGAGCTGTATGCCCTGGATTTACCATTATTGATTCGCTTGCAGCTATTAAGCTGAAGATCCAGGCACAAGTCTGCGTTCCTCTTGACATTCGAATGTTGTTTCAGTTGTTGATTAAATAACAATCTATGATTTTCTTCTTCTTGTTGTAGTACATCGGGCTGTTCCTGAAACAATGGCATATGCAGAGATGGCTGTATCTGAGATCTCGTCGGTGAAAAATGGCTGCCCGAGCTTTGCCTGCTCTGGCCGTCTGAATACAAATTCCAAACATAGCTAGGGTCTAAATTGTTGCAGGATTTGGCCATTGGTGGGTTGTTATAAACTTTACCCCAATCTAGATCAGAAGATTGAGATTGTTTTGGCGAGCTAAATAAATCAAGAGTATTATGTGAATTTGACATCTTTATATCGATTACAGATTCTGGAAATTCCGGAACTAGAGAGTGTGCAGAAGTGGGCACTAGCCCATGATCTCTTTGGAACCTCGATCGTGCCCTATGCCGCTCTCGTTTATGGGCCTTCTGATGGCCACCGAGAGCCTGACACGTCGAGAAAGCCCTGTAACAATATCGGCATTCGAATTTACATTCGGCTGATCGTATTCCCTTCTTGCCTTGGGTGGTCCCATCTCCTGAACTGATCTCAGGCGATGGGTCCTCGGGCTCCCCATTGATATCTGTGCCGAAGATCCTGATTACGGATTTCTCCCGCCCGGACTGTTCGACGTAATTTTGGCGCCCCGATTGTCTGCATCGATCGATTAATAATTCTGCGCTTGGCCTGTGAAACGGGAGCTGAGAAAACGCATTCACGGAGCCCGGAAAGAGCTTCAATGGCAAAGTTCTCTGAACTTCATGTTGCTGATGATGACCAGAGTCTCCCATTGGAATGCAAAATGAATTCTTGATCTGATTGGCAGAAATTGCAAGGGTTGAGATCATGAACAATGATTTCGAATATAGAAGATGTGAATTGGATATCTATTCTTGTAACAGTTTTCCAATGGCCTGCTAGTTTTTGGACAGCTGGCTTGTTAATTTTTGGACAGATCTTCGAGATTTACATACATGAACACATGCTAGCAGAATGTGATGTGATTTTATTTCCTGACAATATCTTCTTTTTTTCGCAGAAAGATGCTAGCGCGTGCAAAATCGATGGGTTGCGTAGAGTAAAGCAGGTGTTTATGCAGACTGTTGGCCAATTGAGATATGGAATGTTGAATCGAGATGCGTTGTTTCTTGAAGTAGTGGGAGTCTTTTTCTTGGGCAGCCGTGATATTTTAACATCTGGGGAAATAAATTTGGATTGGATTGTTTTAGTCTAACTACTCCTCCTCGCTCTATCACTCTTTGTTTTATCTCCAGCGATAGGCCTGACATGCATGACAGCAGCCATGTGTATCTGTTAAGATGGTAACTTTGGAAATCATTGCTTCAGATGGGGTCGGGCCATTTCTTCCACGAGGCTATGTGTCGTGATCGTTGGACCAGGTACGTCGATTAATTGTACAGTGAATTGATTTACTGATCATGATTCACAGGCGAGCGACAGATAGTTGCAAGGCGGCGCAAGAGAGGTGATGGTCTTACCACAGTGATACAGGAATACACGGCAATTTTACATAGACAGTTAGGTAAATGCTACATCTGATTGGAATGCCAGCGTAGCTTGTGATGACGACATGAATGTTCTGTCCACTTACAGGGTTATGTGCATCCTAATGTGGATTGTAGAGTAGGGCAAATATTTGGAAATTTGATTTCTCTCACGAGCATCAAATTCCCAGATATTTTAGGAATCTGTAGTAGATATACATTCAGCAAAACATTATATATCAAAATATCAAATTGGTCAATGTATCTGCTCAATACCATCGGATAGTAATTTTTTTTATTTAAAAATTAAAAAAATAAAATTATTTTCACTATTATTATTATAATTTTAAAACATTTATACATAAATTTAGTTTTAATAAAATTTTCGGTATAATTTTTAAAAAATTATTTATATTATTAAAAAAATGGAGTTGTGTTTAGTGTGATTTTTTGGAGTTTTCACGAATCTAGTCGAAAATTTTGAGGTGGAATATATAGATTCAAACACCCTTGGAGTTAAAAACTCCAAGGGCACCTCGATTGTGCAAAGTTACTATCAAACTTGTGATTTGATGGTTTTAGAGAAATTGTACCCGAAAAATCCACCTAAAAAACTTCCAAAAAGTCGCACTAAAACAACTCATTAAAAAAATTAATGTTTTATATTAGTGAAGATATTACAATCTGTTGTTTCCTATTAGCTCAATTAGTTAATTTAATTTTGTGAATTATAGAAACAAGATAACTCAAGATCAAATCTCCTTGTAGTGAGCTCTTTTAACCACAAATAGGAGAAGGTTGAAAACCCAAGAGAAAATTACCTAGTGATGATGATGATGATAGTTAACCAGACCAATATTTGGTCTATTGGACCTAAAGAAAAGAGTTATTTAGTTTGATTTAAGATTTTATTCCTATGCTCAAAAATCTTGGAGAGAAGCCTCCCGAGTTCACTATAATTTTGACATCTTAAAACGCTAGGAAGGTCAGTATTGCAACAAAGATTATGAAATTGAGCTCTAATGTGGTTGTACTCAAGGCACTCTAAGAGGAAGTGATTTTCATCCTCGATGTTCATATTCTCACAGAGATGGCAGGTCTTTTCCATCCATGGTGTTTTAGGAAGTGTCGAACGACATTTTATTAAGACACATTAAATAGATTTTTTTGTTATTAATATATTTTTAAATATATGTCAATATTAATTCATATATATATATATATATATATATCACATGTTAAACTATCATGTGTATAAATAGTTTTGAAAAGTATAAGGTTTAAATATGTTACATATATACTTTTACTTCTAATTACTTTTGATGAAATTATATTACGTTATATGGACAAATTATTAAATATATATCACAAATTTTTTTTTCCATTTAATATAGTCGACATTGCTTTTCTATTTAGAAAATATTCTCTCTTTTTTGAAAGAATGGACATACTTAAGCATGCTTCACAGTTGGTTGTAGGCTTAATAAATTGGTATTTTTTCTTATTAATATATTTTTAAGTATAAGTCAATATTAATTTATATTAAAAATAGGTTATATATGAAGTTGATATCACGTGTAAAAAAAAATTGAAAAGTATAAGGTTTAAACATTATTTATCTTTAGTTCTAATTACTTTACATGAAATTATATTAGTTCATATGGACAATTATTTAAATATGCATAGCATATTTTTTTTCTTTTTTATTATAGACTACATTTCTTTTCTATTTAGAAAATATTTTATTTTGATTTTAAGTGGTTTTGGACATACTTACACATCGCCAGAATGAGCCTCTCCCTCAATAAACATTACAAAATAATTATTTTATTTTGTAATTAGATATGGTTTATTAATTTAATTGATTATAGTATATAAAATTTGTAATTAAATATGTGAGATATTTTGATACTTGTATCTTAGAGACGAAGTATAAGATTAAAAATATTATTTCTTCTCAATTTAATTAAAGTTGTGGGATAATCATGATGCTAGAGGAGAAAAGGGAACTAAAGTATTATAAGAAGGTGATCAACCCCACTCTTGCTTTTGGCATTGACAAGTGCAAAGAAAAAAATGAACATTACTAATATAAGAACTAGTTATTATGAGCTTGGAAGTGAAAATGAGGGTCTATTCCCAAAACACCTTTTGATGAAAGAATATGTCACATTTGCTATACTAAGAAGGTTGAATATGAAAAACACTTTCTCTTGGATGGCTAGCTCTTACTATTTTATTCCCAAAACACCTTGTGATAAAAGAATATGTCACCTTTGTTATACTAAGAAGGTTGAATATGAAAAACAGTTACTCTTGGATTTCCTAGCTCTTACTCATATTCAATCTCATTTTCATAACATTTTTCATAATACCAACTTTCAATTTCATAACATTCTCCACATTACCAACTTTCTTGACTTGCTAAATCAACTAAACTATAGTAATAGTTTCTTTCCCTTCTTTTGATCATAGAAATAAAATTTTAAAGAGCTTCACTTAATTCCCTATCTTTAAATCTCATAGATCACATTAGTATTAATAGACGTTAATCAAATAAGTGAATTATTTTTTAGATATTAAATAAGTGCTTAAAAAATGACAACTATATTAAAAGATTTATTTCATTAACTCCAACACAACTTTTTTTTACTTTTTGAACATAGGTTGTTATAAAAAAATCAATTAATTATAATCAATATAAATAATTTATTCCTTCTAACACTTTGGATCATCAATTTCAAAAATAATATCTTTCATTACTAAAATTGATCATTTGAAGTTGAGGGAGGCCATCTATATTTAGAGAAGGCCATATATTTTGAATAACCATAATGAATGGAAGATTAGTACTTATTGGATCCACTGTCATTATTAGTTTTTTTTTAATATCTAACTATTTAGGGTTAAATTATTTTCATTTTCATTTTTATTTTCTTTTACTTTACTTTATTATATATTATAATTTTTAAATAGTTCTTATATTTGTTTGGGGTAGAGTATGAATTATTTGGTAGACTTAGTAGTTAAATGGAGAAGTGGGCCCCTTGTCCCACAAACAAAAAGATCTCATACACAATTTAATGTATGGCCTTGTCCTATTATTATAGTATAGTTTGTCTTCTTAGTTTTAGTTATTTATTATGAGTTATTAGTTTACTTATTTATATTTTTTTATAGAATTCTTCGGTAATAATCACATTCAAAAGAGCATTGTCGACATGTTTAGAATTAAGTTTTTTATTTATTTAAAAATAAATATTTTTAGTAATATAGTTAGAGTTTTAATCATAGATATTTAGGCATTGATATTTTATTTTATTAGTGTAGTCATATATTCATGATGATGATGATGATGGTTAACGTCCACTTAGACCAATCTTTGGTCTATCAGACCTAAAGAAAAGAGTTATTTAGTTTGATTTAAGATTTTATTCCTCTACTCGAAAATCTTGGAGAGAAGCCTCCCGAGCTCACTATAATTTTGACATCTTAAAAGGCTAGGAAGGTCAGTATTGCAACAAAGTTTATGAAATTGATTTCTAATGTGGTTGTACACAGGGCACTCTAAGAGGAGGTGATTTTCATCCTCGATGTTCATATTCTCACAGAGATGGCATATCCTTTCCATCCATGGTGTTTTAGGAACTGGGGCACTCTAAGAGGAAGTGATTTTCATCCTCGATGTTCATATTCTCACAAAGATGGCAGATCCTTTCCATCCATGGTGTTTTAGGAACTATCCAATGACCTGTTTCACTATGGAGCTCATGAGAGTTCGTTCTAATCTTGGCTATATTAATTTTCTTCTTCGAGCTAGTTAAAAAAGAGAGATACTTTTGATCTTCTAGGGTGGGGTTGATGACCTCTTATAATATCTTAATTTTCTTTTAGCTGCTAGATCTTTCTCACACCACATTTTTTCTTTGAACTTATAAGTAACAATTTTTTTAATGTTATTAATGTTTTGAAATATATATTTAATATTAAGTTTGACTATCATAGAATTATATATTTATTTATATATCCATATTTTTATTAATATAATTAAAAATTTATTATATATATATATATATATATATATATGATGATGGTTAACGTCCACTGAGACCAATCTTTTGTCTATTGGACCTAAAGAAAAGAGCTATTTAATTTGATTTAAGATTTTATTCCTATGCTCAAAAATCTTGGAGAGAAGCCTCCCGAGCTCACTATAATTTTGACATCTTAAAAGGCTAAGAAGGTCAGTATTGCAACAAAGATTATGAAATTGAACTCTAATGTGGTTGTATGCGGGGCACTCTAAGAGGAAGTGACTTTCATCCTTGATGTTCATATTCTCACAGAGATGGAAAATCCTTTCCATCCATGGTGTTTTAGGAACTGTCCAACGACCTGTTTCACTATGGATCTCATGAGAGTTCGTTCTAATCTTACTTTTGATCTTCTAGGGTGGGGTTGATGACCTCCTTATAATATCTTAATTTTCTTTTAGCTACTATATCTTTCTCACACCACATTTTTTATTTGAACTTAGAAGTAACAACTTTTTTAATGTTATTGATGTTTTGCAATGCAACAATCTCGTTGATCTCCCAATGGTTTAACCAAGATCTGGTGTCTTTATACCGACCTCGTTTAAACATTAGGTGGTTTTGGCTGGAATTTAAAGCTAGCTTAGGAAGTCTATGGTCTCCTATGCTATTGAGCTTGTGCTTGTACAACAGAAGCCTAGTCATAGCTAGGCTCTCGATAGGGGGAAGACCCACTTCTATAAGGAGAATAGGATAGGGTGTATTGCTTTTAATTTTAAGGTTATATGTTATAAAACGCTTCTGGATTTGCTCAATATTTCTCCAGGATTCTCTAGAGATGTTGCAACCCCAAACCTCACATCCATATAAGATAACAGGAGTGACTAAAGTTTCAAATAGGAACTTCTTTCTATCCCACATTACGAGGTTTGTCGTTTTACAATTATTTTCAAGACCAAAATAAGCTTTCCACCCCCCATTAATCATTTTCTGAATACTATAGTTCCAGTTGAGCTTGTGATGAATATCAATTCCTAGGTGCTTGTAAGAAGACACTTCCTCCAAGTTACTATTGTCATACATAAAATTAGCGTAAGTGTCCTTCTTGGATTTGATAATCATAACTTTTGTTTTGTCAGTGTTAACAGACATACCCATGGTAGAGTAGAAATCCTTAAGAAGTCTAAGTTTCTTATCAATATCAGATGGGCACCTTGCGAGAAGAACAATATCATCAGCATAGAGAAGAAGGATGATGACTATCCCAGCTAAGATCATGGCAGCACATCCTGCTTCCTCTAAACAACCTTCTAGCTTGTCGATGTAAATGCCAAATAAGGTAGGGGAGAGAGAGCAACCTTGTTTAACTCCGATATATATATATACACTAAAGTTTATAATTCTTCTTTATTAGTATTATGGATTTTTATTTTTATTTATTTTTAACCAATTCTTACTTATTACTGGTTTATATTATTTATTTATTAATTTTTATTACGTGTTTATGTTATTTTATTTATTATTATTTATTTATTTATTATGTATTTTTATTTTTTATTTGTTGTTTAAAAAAAAAAATTAACATTACATAAACCATTGACTAGTTATTATTTATTAATTTATTATTTTTCACTACTATATTCTAAATGTTATGGAATAATTTTTTTTTTTCTACATTATTTATTTTTAGGTTGGGATAAACTTTTCCTCTTAATCATGATGATGAATTACAAATTGAATATAATTTTTACTTTAAAAATTTTAATAAAATATATATATATAGATATGATATAATATTTAATATATAAATATTTGAATTCATTTATAAATACAACAATGTAGATTATCTCATAAAGTGGATTTGTCACATACATACATATATATAATTTAATTATATAATATTTAATATATAAATATTTGAATTCATTTATGAATACAACGGTGTACGTTATCTCATAGACTGGATTTGTCACATACATTTTAAATAGAATATCATACTAATATCATGTACATGACTAACTAAACAATGTCGTGTACACCAAACCTCCTCCTATAAATTATCTCATAGACTGGATTTGTCACATACATTTTAAATAGAATATCATACTAATATCATGTACATACCTAACTAAACAATGTCGTGTACACAAAACCTCCTATAAAAATCACATAATGCATTTAATAATATTTAACTTTGATATATCGTTTTTTAAATATTAAAATGCTATGACTAATCCTTATTATTTTTTATATAAGTATTTTGTACATAAATATATTAAATTTTAATTTTAAAATAATTTATTATAATATTAATTTTGAATTATTTAATTTATTAAAATGCTTTTATCTTTTTGTTGTGTCCTTTGTTTTTTGGGAACTGAATTTTGGTAATTTTTGACTCCATCTTACTGGAAAGCGGTTATGTAGAAGACTGTCAAAGAAAAAGAAAGGAATAAGCCAAGAATATTATGATGTCGAAGATGACGAGAGAGAGGTGTGGAAAAGGAGGAAATAGTAGTTAAGGCAGAGTTTTCAAAGACTACCAAAAAAGATAAGTGTGTGAAACAAGCAGGTAAGGTCGAGTTTACATAAGTTGTCGAAGAAGAATGGGTGTGATAACCAAGGTGACAATGGGAAAATCATGCAAGAGAAATTACGGAGAAAATCTTTAAAGCTAAAGGGAAAACAGTAGAAGGGATATAGAAGAGCCTATGTCGAGATGTGGTTGTTGTGTCAAATGAAACCTTTCTTGTTTATTTCTCTCCCTCTGGATTTCGTTATGTAATGTAACTCATAGTGATTGATGTTCTTGTTGTAATGGCCATGCAGTTGTGATGTACTGATGGACTTATCCGATGAATAAAAGGGGAGTTGTGGGAGTGTTTTGTGTCCATGAAATGTGGTGAAGTGATTGGGCCCTTTTAAAATTTTATTTTAGTATACGTCTGAATTCTCTTAGTTATTTCTATTTATGTTTCAAATGTATACTTTATGTGTGGTGCATGTTTGTTAATGGGGACTTTTGTTATGCTTGCATGACCTGAATCATCTGTTATGTTTTTCCTTGATGCCTCTACATGATCCCTTATCTTTCTAAGCCTTGGGACGCCTCAGGTGAGACACCTTACTTTCTTATTAAGTGAGGTGAAAATGCTAGTGTAGTACTAGACTACAATGGACCCCTTTGTTGGCACCTTGTGTCTGAACCCACGGTCTTCCTCTGTTAAAATTTTGTGCCAGCAAATGGTTCCATTTTCGGGACCTGAAGTTTCTTTAAGGGATCTGAATCATGGTATTGTTGTCACGGTGACAAACACCCTCCAAAATTTTACCTACACTTGAATTTTGGAGCCTTAGACTTTGGATATTGTGATCAGTCATTCGGTGGTCACTTCTTGATCGTTCGAAGTCACTTGCTCAGACATGCTCAGTTTGCAACAATTTCATGAGAGAGTTATTTTACAAAATATTGAACAAGCATAGAAAATTCCATCAAGACAGTGTATGTGAAATTTTCAACCCACCTCGACAGTCAGTGCGCACTATTATTGACAATCCCTCACTTTTTTATCGTTTGTACTTCTATTTTGGTGATTTTTTCAAATTGTCGTTTTTGTACACCTTCTCTTTTGCGAGTGTCATTTTCATGCTCTCGATTGTCTCTTTTGCTTGATTTCACTTTAATTAGTGTCTTTTTCATGTTATATTCACCTTGGCATGTTTTATTTTCACTGTCGTTTGCATATCAAAAGTGGTGTTCACCCTTGTTGGAGTGTGTTTGGTGCATGTATGTATGAAATCACACCAACTTAAGGGGTGTGGTCTACCCACTTAAGTTATCGGTAACAGGCAGAAAAATAATTGGAGTCAAGCAAGTTAGTGGAACAAGCTAGAATCAATAAGCATACTAGATAGATAAATAGCATGCATATATAAACTAAAAACTAAAACAAACAAACATGAGCTCTGAAAAGATTCAAACAACAACAATAATACGAACAGTGGCTCTAGGCCCCTCTTATTGAGCGTTGGTAGTAATAAGAGTGAAACGTTGCCCTCTTGTCAAAGGGCCCTTAAACAATGGGTTCTAGGTCCCGATGCAAGGATGTTTTTATCCCAATCTTGCCTCAGTGCAGTCTCCCTCTCTCTCTACTGTGTTGGATAGAACTTGTTGGATGGCCAACAATTGAGTCCCCTTTATATTCAGCTCCATCTCACACACTACTGGTACTGCTTGGGAAATTATGGCCAGCATAATAATGTGTTCACTAATTCTTCATCTCATGGTGGCCTTATATAGGAGATTTCAAATCCTCCCTTCCCTCTCTTGGTACATTGTGGATGGTGACCCAAGAGAGGGGTATGATTCCTTTGTGTGCTCCAAATATTCCATTGTGTGCTCACATAGTGTCTAAGGAGGCATTGGTGGCTTTCCTTAGGCGGCTCCAAGTAAGGGGTCACTTGTCCTTTGCTTTGTGTGGTCCCAGATAATGACATTTCGCCACTCTTAGGATTACGTGCATATCGGGAAAAAAGGTGCGCGGAAGGCACTCTTCACGAAGGATTATGCACGCAAAGAGCATTTAGGACTTGTTAAAATTTGATTTTACTCAGACCTTAGAGATTTTTAAATACTTTCCAGATTCTGTAATGTCTTCCAGCCCTGAAAATCCTTTTTCCTGACATTAATCAATGTCGTCTTCTCTTATACGATTTTCCAATGTTAATAGTTTCCCCCTAATGTGTGAGGTCTAGGAAGAACTGTATAGCCGAAATACATTATAATTTCTTTTATGTATCATGTGTAGAGAGAGAGAGAGACCTACGTGAAGCTTGGAATTGAAAACACCCTACACCGGTTCCAAGAATGACCATGTCTTAAGGGAACCCTATAAGCAAATAAAATTTACAATACATAAAAAAAAATTCTACGAGGTGGGCATGTCCCATGTTCGTAATTTTGTGGCTAGTTAAACAAATCTATTGACAGATACATGATCTGTCGGTATCACTGATGTGGTAGTGATCTGGTGGTTGCTGACGATGATTGCTAACGCCCTCAGGGGCGTTTTTTTTTTTTTTACAATAGGTGGAATATGGTACCCATATTCGTAAACTTGGTATGGCATATAGATGTGCATTGTACGCATAGGTGTTGGCTAGGACCTTCCATGTAAGCATTGTTGATAGAGACGCTTATGTAGGCACGGGTCTTCGACGGATTTGATCAAAGTGCAATGGTTGTAAGGTACGATACCATCTTGACATGAAAGCTTTTATTATAGTCGAATGTTAGGAGGATCGATGACATCTGTGGATAATGATGTCTCCCATAGTGCCACCCGAGGATGCCCCTTGTATGGAGAGGGGTGATCCAAGGTACCACTTCCTTTTTAGAAAATAGGTGTCGAAGTCGACAAAAAAGAAGCCTCAACCGAACGAGGGGTCGCCGATATGAGGGATCGGGGACCTGGATGTGATGTGTTTAACATAGGCATGTTGGTGAGGGGTGACTGAAAACTGATGATGGGGATTCAGTGGCCCAAGGTCGGAGTATACAAAGCAGCTTGGCAACAGTCATAGTTATTTCTGGTGGGGAAATCCCTGGAGTCGATAGGACTTCCAGGGTGGGTATAAAGTGGCTATGAATGTCAAGGTGGCTTGTGCGTGGGGGTATAATACTCCGATCAAGGGTGTTCAAGGACTGCTGTCGTGGGAAAAAAGATGAAATGAGAGGGTGAAGGATGTAGTGCATCGTTCAGGGTCTTTGTACAATTACCAAAAGAATAAAATAATGGGGTTTGGTTTGTACAAAACACAGAGACGAGTACCCCAAAACATGAACGTTTTCACTCACTGATGTTGTGAAGGAGTTGTTTTTCTGAGGGTGGGGGTCCCATTGGTTGGTCTCATGTGCGGGGTTGATGAAGCGGATGAGAAAGTATCGCAGATGGGATTATGCCGGTGGAGGTATGGTGGGCCAAATGCGAGGCGCGATGGTGTACTTTTGATTTTCTTGTACAACCTGGTCGTTTGGGAAGGGGGTTTTAGCTTGTATGGTAAACTTGACCTTATCCATGGTGAATGGATGGGCACTTCAATGCTTCTCGGACTGAAGTGGTATGGCCATGGTGTCACTTTTGTTGTGATATATGGTCTACTTTGGGTGACGAGCACCATGGAGGGGAGGCTCTACCGACCAACGAGGATGTTTATCATGTGTAGGGTGAGGTGATGATAAACATGGTCGGATGTGAGGACCCTATGGTTTATTTCTAATGGAGAAATGGTGTCAGGATATGCATAATTTTCTGGGACTCTATCATGTTGGGGGTAGAATGATACCTACTCTGGAACTTTATGTGGATGGAGTTGTGAATGGTTTGTGAGCTTCTCCTACAAAAACAACTACCTCAAGTGAAAGCATCTTCTTTATCAAAATTTATTGAAAATCATGAGCTTTTTTTTTTAAAAGAAGATGAGAGAGGGCATAGTTGCCGGTGCTAAAAAATTATTTTTTCTGGAGTGCAAATGTGTGGCATCGCCTCTGTTCATCATGGAGTGTTGATTGTGATGCAACTTACGCCTCAGAGAACGGACCTTCTGATCTCTCATTATGGTCCTCCGAAGTTTTTGAAAAGGGCGAAATATAAGTGGATATGGCCCTAATTCAATTCATTTTTACTTGCTGAGTTTTTTAGAGGTTAGAGGATTCTACAAAGCATTTCTTGCCATTGCGGTCAGCCTGAGCACCAAGGATTTGCGAGATCATGCCCAAGTAACCTCCATGATGTCCTGCACTTAATTTTTTCAATTTGATGGTGTCAGGGTCCATACGGACTTGGTTTGTACAGATTCTGGGTGTTTTTTGCCCTAGATTACACGGGCGATCAAGGTAAAGGCATGCCCCCTGTGCACTTTTTTGGGGGATAAGAGTGCTATCACACTCAGTTCTCCTTTTTTAGCACACCTTAAGCGTGCCTGTCTGAGGGACAAGTGCGCAAAGCCGAGGCAAAAAATATTTTGGATTTTTTGCCTATTTTTTGTATTTTCCTATACTGATGGGTACCTGTTATGATGACAAGTTATTGTGGAGGGAGCGAGATTGGCTCGAGCTCTGAACTGCTTTGGCTGCTAATTCTGGGGTGCATCGTTAGCTGGCACCATGGGGGCTCCTGAAGTTCGTGGAGAACAAGCTTCTTCGGTCGCAGGACCGACTGTTATGCTACTTGATCCGACATTAGCGCAGGAGGCGCAACATGTT
Organism: Pinus albicaulis; assembly: GCA_034641835.2. NCBI lineage: Eukaryota > Viridiplantae > Streptophyta > Pinopsida > Pinales > Pinaceae > Pinus > Pinus albicaulis. The sequence goes on from MU968317.1 coordinate 2,249,245, forward strand.
CGTGTTGCGGGGACAAACCTGGTCATCCGTCCTGAGACGAATGTGTACTTTGTGACTGGGTTACCACCTCAGGGAGACGCGTTGATATATTCACTCCCTGCCAGGAGAGTGGACTTGGAGATATTTTGAAGACGCCACTATGGTGGGGTGCCTCTTACTGAGGGATGCATCAGCATTACATCTGTGACAGATCTGGCAGAGCAGTGTGCTCTAGAATTGATTATGAGACTGGAAGGTTCGGTTGCTCCGCATTAGGCATCAGGCCCGTAGGTTGGAAAACTGCGTCGGTTGAGGTCCGAGCATTTTTCGACTTCGCTCGTTTCGCTTTGACGGGATGGTGGTGCAACTCAACAAGTTCCATTGTGGATATAAGTCATTTTTGTATGCCAGTATCTTGTGCAGCATTATGTACGAGAGGGTAGTGCTGTTGAGGCTAGTAGTGGCGGTGCCTCCAAGGGGGCCACGAGAGACTCGTATGAGGAGGTTGGCTCTGTGATGCCGCTAGGCGGTGGGGGCATGGTGGGGCATTATTGGAACGCCACGACAGAGGCCTGGTTCGAGGCTAACCCACAGATGTTTCTACCATACCCATATGCAGGGATGGACTTCTGGGGCAATCCAGACATGGGTCTCCCTTTTGGTTATTCTTGGGGGCCTACAGGTATGTTGTGTAAGTTTTCTGCATTTATTTGAGTATATATGTACTTATGTGTTTTTCTAGTGACACTAACATCATTTTGGTTACTCTTGCAGATGTTGGCGAGGTGTGTCGCCCCGTGGCTCAGTTGGTCAGCCACGGTCCTCTATGACAACCTAGGGGTGTTCAGGGAGGAGGTGCTACTGGTGGACCTGGTGGTCGTGCTGGCCCTTCAGGAGAGGGTAGCAGCTCGACCGCTGCGGAGGCTGCGGCTAAGCGGGCTCATGCTGATGCAACAGTAGCACATGCGGATACGGCAGATGCTCGTATCAAGGAGATAATTACTCAGGTGTCAGCTCTTAAGGATGGCTGGGGTCGAGTGGACCACTTTACCTAGGGGGTTCCTTCTCAAGGATTTATGGATGACTTCGAGGAGATCTGGTTAGAGGCCGTGATGGCCCGCGAGAGAGAGTATTGGCTCGTTCTACATCGGATGGTGATCTCGATTACGACGGAAACTCCAGTGGTGGCACCGGGAGCGATTGTGGGTCCAGTTGCCCCTCCTGAGAGGGTATTGCCCTAGATTATTTTTGTGCACATGGAAATCACCCATTATGAGGATGCTTCCCTTACTTATGACGAATTTTGTATCTTTGGGCTAGCACTTGGGCCAACGACACTATTTTTTGTACTCAGACATACACATTGTGATATATATATATATATATATATATATATATATATATATAGATATGAGAAATATTTTTTGCGGCTCTACATGATGTGTCACCTATTTCGGTTTATGTATGATGTTATGCTGATGGGTATTTATATTTTTGGTTTCTTATGTATGATGGTTTATACGAGATGCATTCCAGTTTAGAATATTGTTAGCTATGTGATCAGTTGTTTGGTTTTGACTCCTTGGTACATGTGTAAATGTGATATAGTCAAATTTTCTGCTTAATCTTTTGGCAAGAAAATATTTTCTAAACATATTTGTATCTCTGGTCTCAAATGTTTGGTTTAACTTTGACACTACTAACTAGGAATCGAGGTAGATGTGCATATGGCGTATACCCTAATGGAGGGCATCACACATAAGTCCGATAACGGCGTCATATTCTTCCTGATTGTTTGTTGTTGAACTGATGCACACACCGTTTGAGCAGAGTGGCGATCGGTCAGGGTGGTAGATGACCCAGGCAGCTACGACTAAACTCTGAGACCATCTTGATGCTCCGCCAGAAAATCTGGAATAGGATTCAAGTTGGTGATCCATGATGGCACTTTGAGCTCTTTTTGAATGAGTCTTTTGGTCAAAAATTTTTAGTGGTTGGGGTTGTGTACGTTCACTCTAGGTAAAGGTCGTTTTGGCCCTTATGGGTAGAATTTCTTGAGGTAAAGGTCGTTGACAGGTTTGCTGAGGCATGTTTCGTATGGTTCCATCAAGATGTATGCCCCTTATCAGAGGAAATTTTTGATGATGTAGGGTCCTTTCCATAAGGTTTCGAACTTTCCTTTCCCTAGGGATTCTTTTCCGACATCATAGCGGAGGACTAATTCTCCCTCGGTGAATGATCGAGGGGTGATTTGGCAGTCGAATGATGCTTTTACCCTTTTCTTCTGGGCCTCGTTGTGTTGCAGCCACTGTCGTCTACTTTTGTTGATAAGCCCTAGTTGTAAAAGGCGTTGTTCTAGAAAGGAGTTCAATGGTAGCATGTAAAGTTGGGATCTTGCGGAAATCAATGCAAAAGTGCAAGTTACCTTAATCTTTTGTGACAGGAATAGGGTGGAAATCCTGGGATGTGGGGGCAGTTGGAATCCTATTTCCGATATGTAATGATACAAATCGTATATGGTGGATCATGTCTTCAACGTTCGGTGGGGGAAGAATCTCCATAATGAGATTCTGCGTGAGCGCAAGGTTGGGTTCCCCACTAGGATTTTCAATTTCTTGTAGGTGGAAATTGTGCCTACCGTAGAGGTGCCTAAATGTTTACATTAGAGGGAATACCTCTGTTGTGTGATTTTGGCCAGTGCAGATAGTGCATGGTACCATTGTTTCAACAAAGTAGATTGTGTGAGATTCTATACTACTCATTTTTCCTGATGTGGATGCTTGGAAAGGGTCTGTCGTAGAAGAGGTTTTCTTCTGTTTCCATTTCTGTATTGTTGGCTTGGGTGTGTCTACCTCTTTGGGGGAGTGTAGACTCAACGCTGCTCTTGTTGCTCTTAGCTTGGGGAGGTGTACACATTTAATCGTATGGTGAAAGTGTGAAAAAATATGATAATAGGTACGCGTGCTTTTCTCTTGGTTAGAGAGAAGTTTCAAAGGGAGAGAAGAGACTATACGAAAAAAATTTGCAAGGTGCTTCAGTTCTCTACACTAGTTGATTCGGTGGTCATTCAGGTCGCATAGTCCACACATTATCCTCGGCTTAGCCGGGGTCATGCTTGGTTGGTGTGTTGTCTTAGCTTGCCTGTTACACCACTGTGCGGGTGGGGATGTTGATCTGGCGATGTACTTTTTATGCCATTCCCAGAGGTCATCCTGTCTCTTCTCTATGGTATGAATCATGTCGATGGTGGGACGAAGTTGCGAGGCATAAGTACAGTGTTGCTCATAATGATTGCCTTGATATATTAGGCAGAATATCCTTGGTATGGGGGTTCCGTCGTGCTCAATTTGAGGTCTGGCAGGGAACCACCGTCGTAATGCTGCTAAATCAAGGCAATGGATGACCACATGATTGGGTGTTTTTCATAACATGCATGTCGGTCTTCTTTGTAGCGAGCGGTTAGGGGTAACTAGGGGTTCCCTGATTGGTTGCTCTTCGACAGACAAGAACATGTTGGATCTGCTCGTAACATCTTCTTAGGTTGTGGAGCTGTTCGTAGACTCCGCATCCATGTCATCTTCTTTGGAGAGGTGAACTATGGTGGAGCATAAGCTAGTGAGGGCTAGCTGAAATCGGGGGATATAGTGACAATTCTCCAAAATGTGATTGTCGGCGCATAACGAACATGTGAATTGTGCTACGCACAATCCAACGTAGTAAACCCTTTCTATAGGATACCATCTATGGATGAGTTCCAAGGTTGCGCACTCTTCGAGGAAGTGACCACATTCATCGTATAGCATGCAACGGATAACAAGCATGACTATAGATACAGGATGGTAAGAGGTTCATTTCTGGATGCCCAGGTGGAGGGATCTTCCTGGTAGGACCGCTCGATGGCGTGTAGGGCGTCCCTATATCACGGGATCTCTGGGAAATGATCGATATAGTGCCCGTAGTTGCTGCAGAGAGTGCATGTGTGATTGGTACGTAGTGCTTTGCCTTTACCTTTGGTGGTAGGTTCCTTTTTACGGGAACGTGGCGTCGCGATGTCTGTCTCAGATCCAAGGAGTGGTTTTAATTCATCCATCTCTAGATAGATATGGGTAGGGTGACCTATTACGTCGCATATGGAACACACTGGTGATTCCCATTGAAAGGCGGGGGTCACCATCTTCTTTCCTCTTTTCTCAGTTTTCTTAGTCATAATCACTGGTTTTGCAATGGGAATTTCCTTTGCAGGGGTGGTTTCGATTGTTTCTTGGATGAGTGGGGCCTCCTCAAGACTGAAGGGCTTCAATCCTGTGGCAGTAACATGGGTGGCTCTCGTTCCTGCAGGGGGAATGAGGTAACAAACTGGGATTGCCAATGATATTTTGGATAATACCAGTGTTGCCAAAACCTGTTGGGAGACGAAACCAGCTGGGGGGTAGAGGAAAGGGGTTTGGGAGGTGGCATATGCTAGAGAAGTTATCGTGGCCAATGACTCGGTGCCATTAATGCTTGTGTCTGTGTCCTGACTAGCTTTGGTGCTAGATGTGGAGATCATGCACACTGAAGCCCCTGTGACATTGGGCGATGACTCAAGGATTATGGGAGGATATCCTAGGAATGACCCTAGAATAGACGACATGTTGAATTGCATGGGCCCATATTCTTGGTACCGTGAGAGAGAATCCGAGGATGTATCTACATAGGGTAGAATTACATCAGTGTTTTTTAGGGATCTCTTCTTGCTATGCATCAGTTGGTCTACAGTAATGATGTGGTCATCGTGGGGGAAAATCATGATGTGGAAGACGGAGGATAATATGGCAAACATGGCGTACATATAACTCCACCCAATGAATATATTGTAGTCCAAGTGAGCGTCCAAGACTTTAATGTCTATGTGGACCATCTTTCTGGCTAAGCAGACTGGGATGTCTTGGTATAGGTTGACGGGGGTCAAAGTACAACCGTCGTATGCTCTAATCGTGATGACTGAGGATTTTAGTTCGAGAGAACCTAACTTATGCCAAACATTTTTGGACATGATGCACGTGGATGCACCCTCATCAATGACACATCGGTGAATTGTGATATTCTGGACAAACACTTGTATCTAGAAGGCGACCATGGAAGGAAGCCTAGGGGTGGCTTTGTCTAAGTCAAAAGCCATTAGGCGTGTATCGACAGGGTCGATAGCACCTAACGCGGAAATTAGGGCTTTCCGTTGTTTTGGGCATGACTGCAATACTTCCAAAGCTGAAATAGCAATGGGATATTGTGCTAAATCATCCACGATGCTATAATTATGGGCCGATTTGGAGTAGTTTCTTGCTTGCCTATTAGGTCCCTTCGCCATTTTCAGCAATGGTTCTATAGGAATTTTTGAAATGGTCAAAGGTGCAGTCGGTGCACTTGTACTTTCCCCTAACGTATTGGTGTCTGGTGGGCTGTCATAATTGTGATTCCATGTTTGGAAAAACATCTCTTCGCCAGTCATGTAGATCTCATGGCTTCTTTTCCTGGGATCGTCTGTATTTTGTTGTTGAGTGCTTACTGTCCCTTGATGGGGGAAAGGTTCTTGCATCATAGCTGGTTTCTGGGAAGTTCCTCCTTGTCCTCGGTTACTCTATAGCTTCTTCAGCTTAGGGAGATCAGGACAGTGGTGAGTATAGTGGCCGTACTCACCACATATCGAACAGGAATGGTTTGTTCAAAGAGGTGGCCTTTTTATTTGTTGTTGGGCATTGCTTGGCTCTTGGTTATGATTTCGGTTGGAGTTACCTCTAGCCTAGGATCATGGTGGGCACTGCTGGTTGATGCCCCCCTGTCCAAGGTTCCATTTTGGCTTGTTTTTGGATTTTTTCTTCACCATGTTAGGAGGGTAGTTCTCCTGGTTTTATTGGTGTGGTTGGTTCTGGGACGACTACAAAAAGTTCACCTATGCATTGGTTTTCATAGGTGGGTCATGTGCTAGGGACTGAGCATAACGTTGTCCCTGGTTTGTACCTAGCTATTAGAGGGGAGATATTTCGTCAGTGTTTCTTTCTGTGTACTGATTCCCCTGAGCCAGAGGATAAGGTCCTCCCTGGTGATACGTTGGCGCCCTATTGGTCAATTTTTTTTGAGACATATGATGACTTTGAAAACCGATTTGAGGTACGTTCTAGGTAGAATTGTATGTGTAACCAGGGTTTTGACTACTACTGCCCAGGTAACCTTGGGTCAATGACCCAATTAGTCCGTCTGCAAAGTTCGACACGCCTAGAAATTCTTGATAAGTTTGTAGGCGCGGGGCGTTAGGCAGGACGTTATAAATGTATCTTGACTACGTATAAATCAGCTCAAGCTAATGGGCTTTGCTTATTGCGTCCTCTTTGGATATGGGCTTCTGTTGCGCCACATCCTTTGAAATATCTATTGTAATAGTTTTCAAGAACAAATCTAAGAGAACCTGATCGTCGAGTTTAGCTTTACATAAACTACGACGCCACCTCCATTCATGGAGATGGTCCGAGATATGGACAGTGGGGGTTTGTCTAAAATGAGTCAGTAATTCCATTTCGGAATCATGGTGAATGGGTAACTGAAAATATGTTAGGAACACGGTATTGAGGGCGCTAAAGGCTCCATGTGAAGCAAAGGGTTTCTCCATGTACCACTTCGCGGCTACTACTATAAGAGTGTGTTGAAATAATCTCAATCGAATAGTGTCATCAATGATACTATTCGATGAGCACCACAGGTAAAAGGTCATGACATGATTACATGGGTCTTCTGCTTTCTTGCATCCAAATTTTGGAATATATGAAGGGAGCTTCGTGGCCATGGGAGGCCATGTAGGATCATGTGCAATGGGGTCATTCATCAGCTTGGTTAGATCGGGCAGATTCAACGAAGCTAAGAAAGGTGACTGAGAGGTTGACGCCATTGCAAAGTGTGAAAACACAAAGTTCTGGTTAGGAAGAGAGTTGGTCTGTGGCGTACCCTGCTGTGTATTCGGTTGGATTCCTGAAAGGGACGCTCTCCTCTGCCCCTTAGGTTTCGTGGGAGTAGTGGTGTGTGGTGTGGCATTGGGAGACCTATTGGGGTTCCCAACTACAGCTACCCCAATAAAGGATGAACCAATAATGGTGGCAACATTTTGTCTTTGATGCCTGAATGGCGAAATACCTGGAACCCCTCCCGATAATGGGGGGAGGTCCAAAATACGCCTAGATTGACGAGGTCCCATTGGGTCCATCCTGGTGTTGACTAGGTCTGGTTTTTTAAAAAAATTGAGAGGATACAGCCTATGATCAAAGAAAACTTCTTGTCACATACACACAAAAAAAAGTGAAAAACAAAATAAATTTCCTTTAAATTAATCTATGTGATCAAGCAATCAAAAAAGTGGTTTTTTTTTGTTTGCATATGATAATCAAAATCCTATAAGACTTATTCGTCCTCACACAGTCAAATATAACTAGGCCTTGAGAATATTTCTTGCGAGTGCTGGCACAATGTCCCGTAAGAGCTGGGGACGCTCCCAGACAGCCAAAGAAAATCCACCAAGGTAAGGGTAGAGGGTCTGGCGCTTGCCTTCACCGTCACCTATAGGGAAAAGGATTCCCTAGTTTTTGGACACTAAGAACCACCATCCCACGTGAGCATTCGAGTCTTGGGCTTCTTGGTAGTTAGCTAACAGTACCGAGTATCAGCCAAGTCAGGTAGCCTTAACTGATACCGCACGCACTATGCCTAAGCCTAACCCCCTCTGAAATGGGTCTCTGTCGCACTCGGGTTTTCTTTGTCGTGGGCTGATAGGTGGATTTAAAGCTTCCTAGATAGAAAAATTCTCTGTTTCAAGATGAAGTATTATCAAGTTGGCTTATTGGATGCCTACCCCCTTGATCCTAACTTAAGCTATAAATTCTTTTGTGGCCCCTGTGGGGAGAATTTAGTGAGTTTGGTTTAGTTACTTTTAGGTTTCTTTGCTTTGCTTAGTGGGTGAGTGTGTGTGAGCACAAAGTGGAAAAACACATATTTTGAACGTGTGTATATTCGATGATTCTTTACAAAACCCCTATTTAAACTATGTTGCATTGCTCCTGGCTCAAAAGAAAAACATGTGCGGATAATGGGCCGCTTTCTATTTTTCCTACTTAATCTATGTGACCAACTAGAGGGAGATGGTGAATTGTGAATAGGGAGCGTTCATATGCTTATCTAGGATCACCGGAAGGTGCAAAGGTAGCAGATATTACTTGCTCTTATATAAACAATTCAATCCTAGTCCTGAGATTCCTAGTGCAAAAATTGAACTAAACTAAAACTTTTACACTAGAAAAAATAAAACTAGCTACGCATGCGTGGTCTTGGGCCACTTACTTAGGCTAGTTATCTAGGTGTGTAGGCCAAATTTGCAAAACATAAAAAAAAATTGGAATGCAAGTTGTTTCCCCCCCCCCCTATTTAAACTCTGTGTGAACTTTGAAAAAATCAACTTGAAGTAAAACTGACACTAATCCTACAACAAGCAGCTAAGAGTGAGCTTTAACAAGCTGCGGGGTGCCACAACCAGTGCTGGCAGGTGTATTAGGGGCTGTCAAGCACTTTACAAGCAGGAAAAGACATAAATAAGGGAGAAATTTCTCATTCTGTATTTTGCGTGAAAAATGTTGAAACAAGCGCGTTGTTTGCGAGCGGGTCAGCTCTGAACGTGTGCCCTCCACGTCTATGAGAATAAAACGCACGCAAATTCCTGCAAGAAATTTTTTTTTAGTTGTTCTGCTTCAGTCTGTCACTTGGGATGAACTAGGGACTACAAGAGAAATCAGGGGAAATTCAGCTCCACTCCACAGCACAAACAGAGGTCTCTGCAAAAAAGGCACAACCACATAAACTTGGTAATAAATATTAGTGGAGTCACCAATCCTATTGGAGTGTGTTTGGTTCATGTATGTATGAAATCACACCAACTTAAGGGGTGTGGTCTACCCACTTAAGTTATTGGTAACAGGCATAAAAAGAAGTGGAGTCAAGCAAGTTAGTGGAACAAGCTAGAATCAATAAGCATACTAGATAGAGAAATTGTTGAGATTCAACAAGATGATGAGCTTAGTGAAAAGAGTCGCCTTCACTAAGTGGGCCCACAGGCTATTTTTGGCGCAAGTCTATTTTTAGACATGGTGATCATATTTCAGAAGTTGTAGGATGCTATTTGTGGATGGTTGGTCAAGTTAGAAAAATAGATGAAATTCTATTTTTACAATATTGGGCGAATTATGTTTATAGATCGTCGATCTAAAAATAGAAGTGTCGATTATTATTAGCTCTTAATAATAATCTGACAATAAACAACAACTTATTCTCTTGGAACACTTAATTTCAATGCACAGATTTGGCAAATCAGTGGGCTGAAGGAATTGCACAATTCCTAGGGATTACTAGTGGTTCATGCATGGAGGACTCAGTTAGAACTGAAGTGGAAAAGTTATGACAGAGTTAGAAGAGTATTTCATGGAGTCGTATTCAGTTTAACTCAGTTAAAGTGAGTTAGACTCAGTTGAGCTAGTTGTATCTAGTCTAAATGAATGATACACTAGTGAGAGTGGAGTGAATTAATTATTTAATTAATTCACAAATAATAACTCATTAATAAACTGAACAAATACAGCAGTTAAGTACAGTGCATGTCAGTTCTAGTGGAGACCCAGTGGAGAGATAGGTGAAAGGGCAAGATGGACTACCATTGTGACTATAGTGATGCATTTCTTGCACCACACACACATTGGAGTTTCCAATGAGGATTGTGCAGTCAAGGCAAGGGTAATTCGAATTCATTTAGAGCTATTCTTCAGCAGGGATTGTGCAGTGGAGGCAGGCATTAGGGGAATTTTGAGGTCTAAAATGGGCCTCCTAAGGAAAATGTACAATCAAAATTCAATTTATGAGAACCAATCACATTTTAGAGGATGACATCATCCCTAATGGTTGAGGTGGCATTGTTTGAGTGAAAGGTACTTACTTGTCACATTCTCAATGGTGGATAAAAACTCATGGTTAACCATGGTAGTGCTATAAGTACTTTTAAAGTCAAAGTAAATTACTCATAATAAATGCCATTTCACACTTTTTGAAAAATATATTATTGTCATTTCATATTTCTTGAAAGAAACAATGCATATCCCTATACATTTATTAGATTATATTATCTTATATTATATTATATTATTTTTATATAGTATATTAATTACATGTTATTATATGAAAAAAACCCTAGCGATGGATGTGACAGGCGTTTGCCTGCTCCTGTTGCAACACTTGCCCTCACCATACTCTGTACTCCTCTTTTGGTACCTAGATCGTTTCCAGGCGCACGGTTTCTAATTACCTAGCTAAAATAATGGGGTTAATCTCTCTTTTCTGTTTCCGTTTTACCCGACGGTATTTAGCATCTAGGGTTTCTGTGCTAGAGCGTTTTTCATGCACCCTTGGTGTCGCTTTAAGAGGTGCTATCGGTGCTAACAATGGGTTTTGACAATGACACGGTTGAGCTCGAACCTACTCCTAAAGACCTTCTTACCTGCTGGGGACATGAGATCTCTGAGAAAAATCTCTAGCTTTACTTCCCTAACACAGTTGCTTCTCAAGCTTTCTCAGCTGAGGCGGTTTATGGGGGTTTTTCGCACAAGGCAGGATTGCTAGGTGAAACCCTTCATAGCTCTTGGAGTGGGCATCAGAAGGCCAGGCCCTTTCAAGATCCGGTTGGCGAGCATCTTCCCTTGTCAGAAGCTAGAGTCAAAGCGGCGCCGAACCTCCCTGGGTACCTCCCTTCATCTGCTCCTCAAGGTATCCCTCCTCCTTACGCTTTAACTGGGGGTTTAGAGGATATATTTGGTGTTTGTGGTTTACAAGGTCTGTCTGGTCGTCAAACCCTTGGGGTTGGCCCTCTTGTTGGAAACGCTCCTCTGGGAGGATCTTTTCATGATGTTTCAGAGGGACTGCGCTTCCCTGAAGTAGTTTAAGGGTTTTCGCCCTCCAGGGTCCCTGTGTCGGGTGATATTCTCGCTCCTATCTATCAGAGTGGGGGTGGACCATTTCAATCTATGCTTCATGAGGAGGCTCCTTTTCATGGTCAATCCAGGGTGTCCTCGAACGAGGCTGTCGACAAACCTCCGTGGTCCTCAGCCTCTGAAAATCAGGGTCCCCTTCTTCGGAATGGGGTAGTCTCAGGGCCCAGTGTACAACCTGATCAAAGGGAGGTAGGAGCACCTCTAGAGATCTTTGTAGAAGATAGGCAGGTTTTTCCTGAATCAGTGGGGGCGGATGTTCCCAATACAAATCCCGCTAAAGAAGGGGAGGGTTTTAAGAAAGTTGTGGAAGGAAAATGCAAAAATCCTAAGCCCATCAAGAAGAAAGATGACAGGCCCAAATTCTTGCTGGGAGTGGACATAAGTATCGAACAAGCAATGGAAGCGTCCGAGACCATCTGGTGGGAAGAGTGAGGGGAAGGAAGTATTCGGCAGAATACATCTTTGACTGGGCCCTCACTATATGGAAATATGTCTCAGGAAAGCCCTCGGAGATCAATGTATTGGCAAGGGGTTGGTTCAGCATAAAATTTGACAGAATGGACCAAGTTGACTGGGTGCTAGAAAGAAACTAGTTCTTTGGGAAGAGACCTATACTGTTCAGAATATGGACCCCCTTATCGATGCTCAGAAGGAAAAATTGGCGGAGTCCCCAGTTTGGGTAAAACTCCCAGGCCTCCCTTTGTATTTCTGGACAGACTCGGTCATCGTCTCCATAGGGAATACACTGGGAACTTTCCTGGAAGCAGATAAATCTTATATTCAAACCAGGGATCGGAGTGTGGCATGGATCTTGGTCAGTCTAAACCTCAGGGAAGGGTTGGCGGATGCTATGACTCTCCATTACAGGGATCTGGAATTCCTGCAGACCCTAAACTATGAGCACCTTCCCTTTCGGTGCAACTGCTGTCATAAGTATGGACATTTGGCGAAGGAATATCCCCTTGGTCATCATCGACGACGCAGGCAGAAAAAGCAGTGCAAGAAAGAGCGAGTCTCTCTTCATGATGTGGAAGAACCTGCCTAGGCAGCAGCTACCCGTCCTTCTGAGTAGGTGTCGGCCCCTTTAATTGAGGAGACCTTGGTACAGGATCGGGAAGTGGAAGCATCACCCCTCCCTACTTCTCCAGATGATTTGGCGACCTCCCTGGTTCCCCTACCAGTTGCTGAACTTGTTGGGGCGTCTCAGGCGGGTATGTCCACATCCTTTCCTTTCTCCATCCAATCCTCTTTTTGTTATTCTTTGTCTGAGTTTGTTGAGCGTGGTCCCTCTGGGCAAATTATCAATGATATTTCGACTTTAAATCTTTCCTTTTCATCTTTAGACAGTGTGATCCTTACAGTCTCGGATCCTGCCGAACCTATCCCTCCCTAGGTTATTCATGACCCTATTTCATCTATCCCCCGGGCCTCTTCTTCTGACTCCCCCCCGTACAACCTCAGACCTCGGGCTAATCAGACTAGTAAAGGGCTGGCTGTGGGTGGGCTAGCCTTGGACCCTGTGGCTTTTGGCCCTAGGAAGATGAGAGGAAGAAAATCCAACCTCTCAAAGGCCTAGTTGAAAGCAGTTGTAGATATAGCTGATGGGAGGAAAATGTCAATTACTGGGGTGCTTAGATCAAAGCGTCCACCCCACAAAGGTGTGCCATGATCTTCCTTTCTTTCAATTGCAGAGGCTTAGCTAGCCAGCTGAAAAAGCTAGCCTTCAAAGAACTAGTGAGATCTCAAAATCTGGATGTTATCTTGCTTCAGGAATCTCTGGGGAAAGGGGATGAAGTGATCAGTTCTATCTCTAAAATGCTACCTAGATGGGTCTTTTATGCTCTCGATACTGTGGGAAGATCTGGGGGAGTGGTCTCAGGTTTCAACTCAAAGAAGTTTAGATACATTTCTTCCTGGGTATCTGAGAATGGTTTGGCATTAGAGCTCTTTTCAAGCGAGTTGAACCTTTCGTTCCTTTCCCTGAATGTTTATGGGCCATGTGTGGAAAGGGAACGCTTCTGGACCTCTTTCTTCAGATCCTCTTGGCTCTCCCACCCAAACCTAATCATTGGCGGAGATCTGAATTTCTCGCTGGGAGAAGCAGAGTCTTGGGGTGCCTCTGCCAGGGCGGACCCTCTCACAGATTTTTTTAGGAACAATTTGGCCGTGTCTCGTCTATTGGACGTCCCCCTCCTCAAATTTCATCCCACATGGAGGAACCGAAGAATTGGGCTGGATTGGGTGGGTAAAAAACTAGATCGTTTTTTGTTGTGTGAAGCCTGGGTGGAAAAACTCTTGATCTATCGACATTGGGTTGGGGAAGGAGGTGTCTCTAACCATTTTCCTGTTTTTTTGGAAATCAAATGTGATGGTAAAAATCCGGGAATCCCTTTTAAATTCAATTCCTCTGGCTAAAGGATGATTCATATATTGAAATATTTCATGCAACTTGGGAGAAAGACAACTTTAGTCCTGAAACATCCAGGAGCTCTTTATTTTTGAATAACCTTAATAAATTGAAAGCAGCTTCCAAACTTTGGGCTGCTCAAAAGAAATCTAAGGAAGAAGAGGAATTGAAAAAGGTCAACTCTGAATTGATGATGTTGGAAGATCCCGAAGTGGGAGGCTATGCCTTCATCGAATCCGGGGCAAGAATCAAGGAGTTGGAGGCTTCTAGAAGGAGTATTCTACAGCTCAGGGAAGAGAGTTGGCGTTTGAAAAGTAGAGCAATATGGCTTCAATCGGGAGATGAAAACACTAAGTTATTTCATAACTTTTCAAAAGGCCGGAAACTCTCAAACACTATCTGGGAAATCCCCAAGTAAAATGGCGAACTGGCTAAATATTTTGAGGAATTGGCATCCTTGGGCATCTGTCATTTCAAATCTCTGTTTAAATCTCCTGCTGATATTTCCATACCCGAGGTTATCAGAGTCACCCAATTCTTCCCTAGCTTCATTGACGAAGAAGGAAATGAGGCTATCATGGCTCCTGTCTTAAAACAAGAAGTGGAAGATATCCTAAAAGATATGGAGAAGGATAAAAGTCCAGGTCCGGATGGTTGGACTGTCGAATTTTTTCAGCATTTTTTCGAATATTTAGGGGATGAGCTGGTGGCGGTCGTGGAGGATTCTAGGTGTACGGGGTCCATCCTCCAGCCCTTAAACTCTACCTTTCTAGCCCTGATCCCCAAAGCCGACCATCCTGACTCTTTTTCTGACTTCCGACCCATCTCCCTGTGTACCTGTGTCTATAAAATAATTGCAAAAGTCATTGCCTCAAGATTAAAGCCTTTCTTATCTCGACATATCTCCCCTGAACAATTTGGGTTCTTGGATGGTAGACAGATTCATGAAGCTGTGGGTGTAGCCCAAGAAACCCTTCATAGCCTGAAGAGAAGTGGGAAGAAAGGGGCTATTATTAAAATTTATTTGTCAAAAGCCTATGATCGAATAAATTGGTTGTATTTATGCCTCTTGCTTACTCATCTTGGTTTCAAATATGATTTTGTTAGATGGGTTATGAGTTGTGTGAATTCTTCCTCTATTGCTATTCTGATAAATGGAGCAGCCACTTCCTTTTTCAATCCTAAGTGAGGTTTAAGGCAAGGCTGCCCTCTCTCGCCCCTCTTGTTCCTTCTGGCTGCAGAAGGGATTATTTTAATGATTCATAAGGAAAAAAGACAGGGCCAGCTTAAAGGCATCGAAGTGGCGGCTAACCTCTGGATTACTCGTTTTCTCTTTGCAGATGACATTCTGTTTTTTTGTAATAGGAGTTTGGAATATTTTCGATCTTTGAAAAACATCTTGGATCTATTTTTGAAGGCAACAGGTCTTCAAATCAATGTTTAGGAATCGAATCTCACTACCTCTGGTCTTTCTTTTGAAGAAATTGGAAGGGTGGAAGCGCTACTGCATTTTCAAGTCAGATCCATTCAGGAAAATTTTAAGTATTTGGGGTTTCATCTCAAGCCCGACAATTATCGAATCTGTGACTGGAAGTGGCTCCTCACAAAAATTGAAAAAAAACTCAATCATTGGAGTCTCAAATGGCTGTCAAGGGCAGGAAGGCTGGTTTTAATAAAGTCAATGTTGATGGCAATTCCGATGTATTGGGCCAGTCTTTCATGGGTTCCGAAAGGTATTCTGGCCTCTATTGACAAATTAGGAAGTAGATTTCTCTTGGGCTAGCTCTAAAGTGGATAATGTCACCCCATGGGTTGCATGGGATAAAATCATCAGACCCAAGGAGTGGGGAGGTTGGGGTATAAAAAATTTACTCTCTTTTTCTAAATCCCTTGCAGCCAAATTGGCTTGGAGATTGATCTCGACAGAATCACTCTGGACGAATGTTATTAAAACAAGTTACATTATTCATGGATCTGTCCTTGACTGGGTTCGCTCTCCTCTTAAGTCTTCAAAAAATTCTTCAGTGGTATGGAAAGTTGTTGTCACATCAATACAAACCATTGAACAAGGTCTGGCTTGGAGTGTGCGAGATGGACCTCAGGTCTGTCTTGGCTGTGACCCCTGGGTTGGATGTTCTGATAGATTTTCTCTTTTGCAAGATATAGTAACCTTCCTAAATGGAAGAGGTATATACACTTTGAGTCAAGTATTTGATGTGCGTTCTTCCTTCCTTTTGAAACAAGGCTGGCTCTCAGGGACGAACCTAATTCTGGAAGAAAGATGGATAGAGGAATGGCATTTATATTTTTCATCCTTACAAAATTCTTCAATTCGGATCTCTGACTCAAGAGATGAACTGTGTTGGGTTCATGCACAATCTAGAGTCTATTCTCCCAAGATGGGATACAAATGATTGATGTCTCAGCAAGGGTGGGAGGCCTCGGCTTGGTGGTATTAACCGATCTAGAAATTGAAATGCCCAGCCAAGACCAGACTTTTTTTCTGGTGTATCCTGCAGAAAAAAGTTCCTCCGTGGGATTTTCTTCAAAAGAGGGGAAAATCGGGTCCGGGGTGGTGCTCCCTTTGTAAAACTAATGAAGAATCTTCTCTCCATATCTTTATTCAATGCCCCTTCAATGTCAGCCTCTGGGTTTAATCTTTAAGGCTTATTAATGTCCCTTATAGATGGAAAGGAGAAGACCTTTTGCAAGCCTGGACCCAATGGTGGCATGAGGCTTCAGATGACAAATTAAGAGATATTCCCCTCCTGATTGCGTGGGGTACTTGGATTGCTCGGAACAAGGTTATTTTTCATGATCAGTATTTCCCTATTGAAATTTTGGCCACGGAAGGTGCTGCCATTTATGATAGCATCTCATCCCACCCTGGACCAGGCCCCCCTCGTAACATTCAACCTGAAGCTATAAAGGGCTCGATTCCGTGGGCTTATTTTGATGGAGCCTCAGCTCTAAATGGGTAGTGTGGTGTTGGTTTGGTGATTCATCTATCTCCTGAAAAATCATTATGTGATTCAGTGGGCCGTGGACAAGGGTCCAACAATTTTACTGAACTCAAAGTCCTCCATCTTCTCCTTTGCTAGTTGATTTCAAAACATTTTAGGCAAATTCAGATTTTTGGTGACTCTAAGAACATTGTGAATTGGTTTAATGGGATTCATCAGTGTAGGAATTAGATTTTGTTACCTTTTCTTAAAGATATTCTTCGGATCAAATTTTTTTTCACTAAGATATATGTTTGTCACATTTACAGGGAAAGGAACCAGGACGCGAACCGCTTATATAAAGCAGGTTCTCAGCAAGATATGGGGTCCTGGACTATAACTGAGACGGAAAATGGGATTTTTCACTTTCTGGAACAACCGGTCTTTGATTAAGTTCATGCTTTTATTTCCTTTTGTACATAATATGCTAATAAACTACAAACTGTTACTTTTTTAATGCTGGCCCATAATTGTTTTCCTTATGTAAGGAGTTCTGGGTCCTCTTTTTTACAAAACTGTTTTATATCTCTGCTAGAGACTGGGATAGTTCCTACTGCCGGCCCTCCTTTTTTTGATATGGAAGCCTGTGCTTCTAATGGCATTTTTCCTTTTGTTCTCATCTCTGTTTCAGTTTTTTTCGCCGGGGGAAGAAGAATAATGGGAGATGCCTCTTTTTTTTATCTTTTTTGTATAGTGGCTACTTGGGCAATACCCTCAGGTGTTGGAAAGCAGTTGAGACCACCATTCAAATTTGGAAAAAAGGGTAATGGAGCTGATCTGAAATGCTCTGCATATGCTATGTGACTATCTATTATTAATAGAAAGTTCGATTTTTTTTCTGTGGAAAAAAAATTACATGTTATTATACAATTTAAATAATATAAATTTTAATTAATAACATATAATATAATTAATAATTTATAAATTTATATTTATATTTTATTTCAAGTTATTTAAGTATAAAGGACAAATGCAGTATTTTTTCAATGATAATGACTTTTTCTTGAAAAGCTCATTCTCATTTATAGTCACATCAATACAATTTTTTTATTAATTTTATTTTGGTACAACCTTTGAATTGAATTTAACTATGGTTACATTGATTGTGGTGCAAAAAGTGAATTGAAAATTCATAAATATTATTTTATTGGTTTAGCTATTATTTTATTATTTCCTTAGGAGGCCCATTTTAGACCTCAAAATTCCCCTAATGCTAGCAGGTGGCAAGAAATCAGTGCATGGATTTGCAGATTTCTTCTATGTTAGTGTGTGGAAATTGATTGTATTGAGAGCTTGATGTACTAAGCTTTGTATGATATTGTTACATGATCTCCATGATATATAATATATGATAGTTGGGGTTTTCAGCTCCAGGCTTTCTCGTTAAACAACTGTGTTATGTGTAATTTTTTTTATTTATGCTTCACATGTGTTTGTTATTAATTTTCTGCAAAATATTAACAGTGGAATGATTTTGTATTTTGCAAGAAGTTAAATATTGTGAGATCAGGGGAATCTTGATGTATTTATGGTTAGTGTATATAATTTCTACATGGTATCAGAGCAATGTTAATTCTTTAAGATTTCAATTGTGAAGAATTTCTGAGTTTGTGCTGGTGGACAATTCGAATTTGTTGCAAAAAATTCTTGGTGTAGAAGTTGAGTATACATTGAAATGTCTTTGAATGGGTTGAAATTGGAGTATGCCCTTGATGGGAGCTCGAATTACATAGCCTGGAAGGATATGATGGAGGCGGTGCTGGAGGATAATGGACTAAAGGAGTTCATCGATAGCGATGTTCCTAAGCCGGGATCTAGCGATGTTGCATTACATGACACATGGCAAAAGAAGATGGCAAAGACAAGAAGAATTTTGTTGGAAGGTGTGAAGGACCATATTGTGTCCAGCCTTCATGGGAAAGCCACTCCATTATTAATGTGGAATACTTTGACAAATTTGTTCTAAAGAAGCAGCGACCAGAGGAAGTTGGCGTTGAAAAACAAGCTCAGAAAAATAAAAATGGAGAAGGGTGACAGTATTCCAAAATATCTCACGAAGTTTGTCGATTGTAGGGATGAATTGGAAAGTGTGGGGATTACTTTTGATGATGAAGACTTGGTGAGCTTGGCTCTCCTTGGGCTTCCGAAGAGTTGGCATAGCTATGAAGACTTTGTCAATGGACGGGAGAAACTGTCGTGATGGGAGCGACTTTGGTTAGATCTTGTACAGGAGGAGATAAGGCGAGGTACCAAGGATGGCTCTTCATCGAAGAATGAAGATGAAAATAAGTGTGCTTTAGCTGCCAAATCAAGGAAAGGGAATGGGAAGAAATTTCCTTCAAAATCCGAAGCTAAAGGCAAGAAGCAGGATTTGTCCAAAGTGAAGGGTTTTCACTGTCACGAACATGGGCATTTCACCACCAACTTCCCACAGAAGAAGAAGAACAAGAAGGCTACTGGAGCTACAGCTGGAGAGGCCTTAGCCTCACAATTTGAACTTTATTTATCTTTGATCGCATGCTTGGTTTCAAGCTATATGGGATCGGTGTGGTATCTTGATATTGGTGCGTCTTTCCATATGATGGGAGATAAGGAGTTGTTTAGTGACTTGGAGGAGAAGGACCTCCATATGCATATAGAGATGGGCGACGATGGTGGATACAGTGCGACCGGAATTGGGACCCTTACCTTTGAGAGGGATTCTGGTAATCCATTCTTGTTGAAGGATGTTATGCATGTTCCAAGTCTAAAGAAGAACTTGGTCTCGGTCGCAATGTTGGAAGACAAAGGTTATGACATTGTTTTTAGCGATGGAAAATCTTTCCTGTGACATAAAACAACAGTTCAAACCAAGAGGATAGGGATTCGAGTTAAGAATCTCTACAAGCTGGAGGTATATGGCTGTGTTGCAATGGTGGGCAAAGAAGAAGAAGTGGTGAGCCAGGATGAGGGCGAATTATGGCACAGGATATTGGGCCATCTTCACCATGGCGCTTTGAGTATTTTGCAGCAGATTTCTACTGGAATTCCCAAGGGTACTCTTGCGCTGTCAGATCAATGCAAGGGATGTACTATGGGTACGTTTGTGAAGACCACCTTTCATGAGAAGGATAACCGTTCTTCGATGATCCTAGAGAGAATTCACACAGACGTGTGTGGACCTTTATCGGTTGATTCAACAGAAAAACACAGGTATTATGTTATATTTTTTTATGACTATTCTCGTAGATGTTGGATCTTCTTCATGTAGAAGAAGAGCGAAACATTCTCAAATTTCTATGAGTTTAAATCATTGATGGAGAAGGAGTTGGGAAAGCAAGTGAAAGCTCTATGGAGCGATAATGGTGGTGAATACATCTCAGGCAAATTAAAAGAATTTTGTAGCAAAGAAGGAATTTGAAGAGAACTCATAGCACCTCATAACCCACAACAGAATGGGGTCAC
Source organism: Pinus albicaulis (assembly GCA_034641835.2). Classification (NCBI taxonomy): domain Eukaryota; kingdom Viridiplantae; phylum Streptophyta; class Pinopsida; order Pinales; family Pinaceae; genus Pinus; species Pinus albicaulis. The sequence goes on from MU968317.1 coordinate 2,269,122, forward strand.
GGAGAGGAAGAACAGAATGATCATGGGTGTTGCATGACCAGGGCGTACCGATGCACTTGTGGGTGGAATCATGAAACATTGTGGTTTATGCGCAAAACCATTGTCCTCATAGAGTACTTGGCATGAGTACACCTGAAGAAGATTTTACTAGTAAGAAGCCTGATATTTCTCATTTGAATATTTTTGGCTGATCTGTTTACATTCATGTGACAAAGGACGCCAGGAAGAAGCTGGAGCCAACTGTAGAAGTTGGGATATTTTTGGGGCACATAGAAACACCCCATAATTATTGTGTGTATTTTCCAGACAATTGAATGACTGTGGTGTGACAGGATATAAAATTAAATGAGGTGAAAGCCATGAAGTTGTCGCTTGAGAGGGAGCTACACTTGCATGTAGAGGAGGAACTTCTTGTTCCCAAAGATGAGCCTCTAGATGTGGATCAGCCATAGGAGGATATTCATGGAGTGGAGGAGTCCACTCATGCAGAACCAAACATCAGACAAGGCAGAAAGCGTACCACGGAAGCTGAGAGACTGAAGCTTGATCCGGCACAGAATGTAGGAGTCCCTACATCACAGCGCAAATAGAGACAGTCACCTGACTGATTTACTGGATACATGACTCTTATGAGCAAGTGTATCGTGACAGAGCCATCTTCTTTTGAAGAAGCAATGAAGGAGCCCACATGGGTAGATGCCATGGTGGAGGAGTATGACTCCATTGTCAAAAATAGTGCTTGGGAGATTGTTCCAAGGCTGGTGGGAAAATTAGTTGTAGGATCAAGATGGATCTGCAAGGTAAAGCAAGTTGCTGATGGGAGCGTCGAGAAGTATAAGGCAAGATTTGTTTCCCGAGGCTTCTCACAGATAGAGGGGATTGATTATGAAGAAACCTTTGCACCTGTCGTACGTTATTCTTCTATACGGACCATCCTTTCTCTCTCAGCGCAGATTGGTTGGCACATTCATCAGATGGATGTGAAGACTGCATTCCTTAATGGGATCATTGAGGAAGAGGTGTACATTGAGAAGCCTGAATAATTTGAGATCTTCAGTAGCGAGTCGCATGTGTGCAGGTTCAAAAGAGTGTTGTATGGGCTGAAGCAAGCACCACGTGCTTGGTACACTCAGATCAACAACTATTTCACTGGACTTGGCTTCACCAAGAGTGAGGCAGATGCAAACCTGTACCAAATTGTGATGGAGGGTAAGCTTTTAATCATTGTTCTTTATGTTGATGATTGAATACTAACGGGTGATGAGCAGTCGATACACTCATGCAAGGAAAATCTTGGAAAGGAGTTTGAGATGAAGGATTTGGGCCTCCTTCATTATTTTCTTGGATTGGAAATATGGCATTGGGAAGGTGAACTGTTTGTGTCTCAAGGCAAGTATGCTTGGGAGATACTGGAGAAGTTTCACATGCAAGGCTACAAGCCTATCGACACTCCTCTTCCAGAAAATTGGAGGAAAGAGGATGCTACATCGGCAGAGGTAGTGATGCCACTGTTTATCGACAATTGGTGGGTTCACTCATGTATTTAGTTAATACAAGACCAGACATATGCTATGTCGTGAACCAGCTTTCACAAGCGATGGTTAAGCCTACCAAGCTCTTTTGGAAGATAGGCAAGCATGTTTTGAGATATCTCAGGGGCACATCTGAGTACGGTTTATGGTACAGACAGACAGATGAGGTGAAGTTGCATGGCTTCACGGATGGAGATTGGGCAACAAGCCCAACAGACAGAAAGAGCACATCAAAAGGGATTTTTAGTATCAGATCTACGGTAGTTTCTTGGTACAACAGGAAACAAATATTTGTGCCACTCAATTCAGCGGAAGAAGAATACATGGCGGCAAGTCAAGCTGCATGTGAGGCTATCTGGATGAGGAAGATCCTGGTTGGTTTTTTCGGTTCACATTTAGATCCCACAGTGATACATTGTGATAATCAGTGTTGCATTAAACTCTCGATTAATCATGTGTTTCATGATGGATCTAAAAATATTGATATCTGGTATCATCATATCAGATATTTTGTGCAGCGGAAGATCATGTTTCTTCAGTACATTCCTACGGAGGATCAGGATGCAAATATTCTGATGAAGGCGCTCACCAGGAGAAAATTCGAATACCATAGAGGTAGGATCAAGGTGAAGGATAATCCTTATCTTTTTTAGAGGGAGTGTTGAGATTCAACAAGATGATGAGCTTAGTGAAAAGAGTCGCCTTCACTAAGTGGGCCCGCAGGCTATTTTTAGAATATGTCTATTTTTAGACATGGTGATCATATTTCAGAAGTTGCAGGATGCTATTTGTGGATGGTTGGTCAAGTTGGAAAAATAGAAGAAATTATATTTTTAGAATATTGGGCGAAGTCTATTTATAGATCTTCGATCTACAAATAGAAGTGTCGATTATTATTAGCTCTTAATAATAATCCGACAATAAACAACAACTTATTCTCTTGGAGCACTTAATTTCAGTGCACAAATTTGGTAAATCAGTGGGCTGAAGGAATTACGCAATTCCTAGGGTTTACTGGTGGTTCATGCATGGAGGACTCAGTTAGAACTAAAGTGGAAAAGTTATGACAGAGTTGGAAGAGTATTACATGGAGCTCTATTCAGTTTAACTCAGTTGAGCTAGTTGTATCTAGTCTAACTGAATGATGCACTAATGAGAGTGGAGTGAATTAATTAGTTAATTAATTCACAAATAATAACTCATTAATGAACTGAAAAAATACAGCAGTTAACTACAGTGCATGTCAATTCCAATGGAGACCTAGTGGAGAGATAGGTGAAAGGGAAAGATGGACTATCTGTTGTGACTATAGTGATGCATTGATTGCACCACACACACATTGGAGTTTCCAATGAGGATCGCACAGTCAAGGCAAGGTTAATTCGAATTCATTCAGAGCTATTCTTTAGCAGGGATTGCGCAGTGGAGGCACGCTAGCAAGTGGAAAGAAATCGGTGCATGGATTTGCAGATTTATTCTATGTTAGTGTGTGACGATTGATTATACTGAGAGCTTGATGTACTAAGCTTTGTATGAGATTGTTACATGATCTCCATGATACATATTATATGATAGTTGGGGTTTTCAGCTTTAGGCTTTCCCGTTAAACAACTGTGTTATGTGCGATTGTTTTTATTTATGCTTCACATGTGTTTGAAAAAACTTTCCGCAAAAGATTAACAGTGAAATGATTCTGTATTTTGAAAGAAGTTAAATATTGTGAGAACAGAGGAATCTGGATGTATGCATGCTTAGTGTATATAATTTCTACAAAAATAGCATGCATATATAAATTAAAATCTAAAACAAATAAATACGAGCTCTGAAAAGAGTCAAATGAAAACAATAATACGAACGGGGGCTCTAGGCCCCTCTTATTGAGCGCTGGTAGTAATAAGAGTGAAACATTAACCTCTTGCCAAAGGGCCCCTAGACAATAGGTTCTAGGTCCTGATGCAAGGATGTTTTTATCCCAAGCTTGCCTCGGTGCAGTCTCCCTCTCTCTATTGTGTTGGACTGAACTTGTTGGATGGCCAACAATTGAGTCCCCTCTATCTTCAACTCCAGCTCACACACTACTGGTATTTTTTGGGCAATTATGGCCAGCATAACAATGTGTTCACCAATTCTTTGTTTAGATTCAACAAGATGATGAGCTTAGTGAAAATTAAGCAACTTTACTAAGTGGGGCCCACAGTCTATTTTTAGGTGTTTGTCTATTTTTAGACATGGTGAGCATATTCTATAAGTTGTAGGATGCTATTTGTAGATGGTTGGTAAAATGTGGAAAACAGATGAAATTGTAATATCCTGAAAGGGAAATAGACAGCAATACAAGCATACGACAAAATAGAAAATGCCGGAAATGGAACATAAAGAAAATACTCATAAAAATGTCGGGAATGCTAAGCCATTTTATTAATCTGAGAATATAATGAAATACAATGGATAATCAAAATGATAGCACCTATTCTTGCTCGAGGCAAGTGAAGAGCTCTCTCAGAAGAATAGGAAATGGCTGCTACAAGAAGCTAACGTCAGTGGCAGGAAGCGCCATAAGCTAACTGGCTATTTGAAATGGTGGAACAAGACAGATTTCATAGAATGGGCTGAAAATCTGCAAATCACCTATACTCACCAACCCAGACCAAACCCAGAAACCATAACAAAAATGGACCACCTCCGAAAATCACCAAGGAAACCCTCCTCAAGAAATTACGCTGTCCCTCCAGGCCCAGCGCAGATGCCAAATGATAGACGCTGAAACAGAGCCGCAAACTCCCCAGAAAATCTCCAACTGGTAAAGACTGAGCCTCCACACCGGATGTCACTGAAACTCCTGCAGAAAACCCCGCACCGGAACACCTCCAACAACAACTGCGTCCTCTCTCCCAGGGACTGCGCAGTCACCAAAAGAAGCACAGCTCCTCCGCAAAAAAAACAACCAAATCTCTCATAAAATACTGAAGGAAAAACCTTGCCCGAGCAGGCACTCGAAGTCCCCCGGGGCTAAGGGTGAGATCTCCGACCGGAGACACTCAACGCACTAAACAATGCTGCAGACAAGGTCAAAAGCCAGCGTGCTCAAGAAGACAAAAGTCTAGCTCAATATCATCAACAACAAGAATGCCAAATGAGATGGCTCTCCCACCTTTTATAATGCTGGCCCTCCTCAAAAACCATAACGTGGTCCCTCTCTCTCCCACGTGCTCCTCATAAGACCGCGTAGAAGCTCCTAGAGGCTACGTGAGCCTCCCCTCATACGTGGTGTGGACCCCCAAGGCTCCCCCTTAAGTTATAACGTTGCACCTACTAGGGAGACACTTTATTTTATTTAAGTGAGTTAGACCCCCTTTCTCACTTTTATTTATTAATAAACTATAGTCGGCAAAACTATACAAAAATTGAATATTCCAATTAGCTGTTGCTAATTAGGAATATTACAGTCTCCCCCGACAAAATGTTGCTTTACCTCAAGCAACTGAAGTGATGGATGTTGCAAAATCTTCTCATTCTCCCAAGTGGCATCCTCATCCAGCAAAAATTGCTTGTCCTCAAGCAACGCTTGAACAAGCCTCCTCTCTAGCTGATGCTCCCCACCGATACTGCAAAATGTGCCTGGGTCCCACTGAAATCTCTCTGACCTCTGCATCACCCTGATACGAAGGGATATCTCGATGCAAGGATCCCAAAGTGACCTCTCACAGTACCAGCCAACCAATAATCCTCCCAGATCCCATTGCCACCATGGCCAATAATCGCACAAGTCCCACGGCTCGGACTGTGCACTGCCTCTGGCTATGACCAATGCTCTAAGAGGTGAAGACCACCCAGCCCGAACGCATCGATACTCTAGGACCCTGCTGACGATGTGCACAGCAACTTCATATGCTACCTTCCACTTTGCCTTACCAACTCATCACCCTCTCTCCAATCCACGTCCTGACTCAATCCCCTGCTGATCCTGCTCTCCGGAAATTGGGGAGGAGTCCTGAAGTAATGAGAATCGATGCCCTCCTGCCAACTGGGATCTGTAACATCTACTATGTCCAAGGGCCCCTGCTCTGCTGTGCTCCCTACGAAGAGTACCGTACCATCAAGAGGGTACCAACTCATGATCTCCCGCCAGTACACCCTGGAAGAAGAATCTGATGTAGCAACAATAACTGCATATGGAACGTGCCTGGAATGTTGCCGCCAACCCGCAATCATCTCCCATTGCTCTGCCCTGTCTACCAAAGAAAGCTGCCTATAGAAGGAAGCCCCTCTCTCTATCATGGGCCAAAGTGGGCAAGATATGCTGCAAGCTCCATCGATGTACTGACAGAGGTGCTACCCACAAAAACACTACGGCCCTGTTGGCGTGGCGGCCCTTCTCTTGCGCCTCATCCACACCCACTCGACCCACGAGATGGATGACTACCCATCAACGACTCATCTTTATCTGCCAGCCTCCTTGAACAATCAGCATCAACCTCCAACACCTCCCGAGAGGATATGGATGCGCAACTACGTACGCACTGGAGTGTTTAAGTGCATCCCGACTCTCCTCCATAATGGTGACCGCGGTTATCTGCTCCATCACAGACTCGATGTGAGCCTCCATCTGGCTCTCCCCCAAAGGACTATCATGCATGATGTGCATAGTATCCTCCTCTGCTAACTGAGGCTCCATCCTATACTACTCTGGCTGAATCATCACAAGTGACTCATCGCCTAGAGTATCTCCCATAGAGTCCCCTGACTGCTCACCTTGTACACTGGAATGCAGCTCCGGTCTACTGTCATCATCTCTGCATGATTGCTCTTGCTCCCCAGAAGCGTCCTCAACTAATCCTATGGACTCATATAAAGAAGAGTCCTCACCCTGGCATACAGAAGGAATGCCCTTCTGTTCTACCTCTGCTACCTCATCTGCATTGAATATGCCATCCACCCTCTCAATAATGTGTCGATATATAATGTCGGAGCCCGAAGGACACATGTCTTTGGGATGCTGCTCTTCGTACCGGTATCTCTTTGCTCATACATGATCTCCAGTACCAGGAAGAATGATGCATGTCTCCCTCTGACAGCTATATTTGGGTGGCTCGAAGGCGGCCGATGCCACCCACACGTGAGGATCATCTCATCCCTCGACACAGCCAGGCGCAACTGTGGCTCGCCCGGTGCCAGCTGCCGGGGGCTCTCTGTGTGTCTTGGGGCCATCCAAATGCTCGGTGCCTCACGTACCACTAACAACTCATGCCCAAAGTGCCAAAGGACAACAATAAAGTCGGTTGTGCCCGTGAGTGATGTAGAAGAGAGTCAGGTGTGTGGGTCCCTACTGATACCGCCAAGTATCGCTCATCCATCTCCCCATCGATCCTGGGTGAACTACTCCCAAAGGTGAGCTCGGTGTCCCTGTCCATGAGTCTCCCTAGCGGCAATGCTCTAAGATCTTGTTGTGCAGCACTGTATGCCCTCGCATACCACCGATCATCCATGTACTCCTCGCCATGCCACTGCACACTGATGTATACCCTTGTATACTGCTGGATACCCCAAGCTACTGTCGTACCACCCAGTACCGTCTCGTGCCCTGACTGCATCCAGGCATCGGTCACTCTTCGCAAGCTCTCAATGTGATGTAGGACACTCCTACTCCACAATGAAATCCCACACACTACGGTAGTACACCATGCAACTCCATGTCCACCGGCAGTCCACTGCTCAATGCTAGAGGCTCCCACACATCCCTGGATGTGATGACCTAGAGCTATGCCCCTACCTGTCGGACTACCACCAATCGGTATCATCGTCTCCACTGTCGCATCGCTATACCTGCCGACGAATGGAACATCACTCCAAATCCTCCTCAAGGGGTTCGAGAAGTGAATCTCCCTGTGTGTCAGTAGTGTTACCACCACTTCTCGGCTCCGCTGCATCCTCTGTGCCCCACACAAAGGTGAAGAATCCTTGGCCCCATACAAGGTGCCATTTGGTGGCCTGCCAATGCCACCTCCTCTGACAAGCTCCTGCCAAGGTGTGCTGACCACCCCGTGATCCCGTGTATGAATTTCATGCCAAGACAACCTAGGGAGTACGCATAAGCGGTTGGCCCCTTTGAGCTGACCAATTGTTGGCACACATGCTCTCTTTGAACCAGCCCATGCTCTCCAAAACATGGTCGTGAGCCTACCTGAGAGCGATAGGTGATCCCGCCTAGATCCCAATGCCAATCTGGGGTTCCTGTATTCCCCATACCAGGAAACTCCTGCTGAACTATACTCGGATCCATCACTATCTCCATAGTCCGCTCCACCGAGTACCAACTCAAAATCTCTCACCATCCAACCTCAACATGTGGATGCGATACCCTGTGCAACTCTCATCGTCTCATACTGCTATCCAAGTCAATGTATGAGATCTGACTAGGTGGCTCCATCTCTCTCTCTCCAATGGGAAGAGGTGACCCAATAATGCTGCTAGTCCGGTCCATGCATGCCTGAAAGGGAATGATCTGACGCTACAACGTGCCCTCTGGTTGTACCATTAGGGAATCCAGTCGTTCCCCAATGCGGGCCAACTTGGCCGCCGACTCGACACAAGCCACTCTCATGCCCTCCAGCTCTTTATCCTGCAACAAAATGGCCTCCCGTACTGATGTGGCCTTCCCTCTCAAAACTTGAAGGTCCGTCCGAAGCCGATGATACCGCTGTCTGCGACCACCATCCAATACCTCTGTACCTCCTAGTGCCTCATCGAGGATACATCTCCTGACACCTCACCCATCTGTCGTGTGCTGCTACCACCCGGAGACTCGGACACGGCTCCGGTCATCACCTCAATGGATGGCTCTACTGGGGTAGGCTCTACCTTCTCCACTACGATATCAACCGACACGGTCAAGGAGGTCTCCAATGAGGGTGAGTCTTGTGTCACACTAGGTGTATCCTCGAACTCCTTGCAATCCTGTGTGCCTTCATCCTCCAAGTGCGAGGTAACCATTTTGATGGTTTCCCCCTTTGATACTCAGTCAAGCTGGAAAGAGGTATCCAACTTCTCCACCCAAGATTTTTCCGAACGCTTGGATGACCCGTCAAATGTCGGTAAATGGAATCTGCCCACTGTGCGCTGCAAGCCCCCGTCATGTGAGTGCCTGTTCCCTCTATGAAAGTTGCTGGGTACGCACAACGTCCGGCTGGAGGCTGAACAAAGTCTACGAATGAATAAGATCTCTGAACTCGAGCCGTATGCCGGTACTTTCTGCAATTAGTCACCCATGTGGCACAGTTCGGGCTCGGCTCTAACTGTGCTCAGCCTGTGTCCTACCAGGAACGTGGGCATAGTGTTGGATCGCGTGGGTGCATGCGATGCCATAAGGGGATAGCCTCACGCTCGGGCATATGTGGGATTTGCTGATCCTCACCAACAAAACCCCCTTGGGATCTCACTGTGCTAACCTCCAACGGCGATTCTCATCCCACGGTCTCCATCATCTCGACAAATGCGTGGCCGGAGGAGCGTATCCCCTATATCTCCTCTACGTCATCATCCACTGCCATCGGCTCTTTCCTATGGTAATCTCTGACTCCTCACCAGGCACTTTCTTGCTCAAGACTATATTCTTTGCTTGTCTTCGACCTCAGGTTACCCTCTTAAACTACCGAGAGATTTCTGGTGGGAAGGTGATCCTTGCCCAAAAACTAGAAAAACCAAAAAATGGTTTTTTCTAATTCCAACCTTCAAAATTTAACTCCTTTGTAGTTTGGCCCTTTTCCAATTTCGTTTTTGGTACTACAACTGCTATTGCTCTCCAAAATCCCAGCAAACCTCTGTATGATCTCTTTCCCAATGTCACCGTCTGGTGGCTTGAATATATGCTGATACCTTTGTAATATCTGAAAGGAGTCAAGCTTGGTAATACAAGCATACGATAATATAGAAAAATGCCAGAAATAGAACATAAAACAAATACTCATAAAAATGTCGGAAATGCTAAGCCATTTTATTAATCTGAGAATATGATGAAATACAATAGATGATCGGAATGATAGCACCTATTCTTGCTCGAGCAGGTAGAATCTCTTGAGAAGAATAGGAAATGCATTTTCTGAGAAAAAACTAACGTCAGTGGCAGGAAAGCTGATAGCTATGGCTGCTGAATGGTGAAACTGTTGGTCCCCTTCTTTGGAATGAGCTGAAAATGCAGCCAGATCACACCACTCTCACAGGACAAAACCCGGGAACCCATATCAACAATGGTCAGCCTCCGAAAATCACCCCAGAAACCCTCCTCAAGGAATTACGCTGCCTCTGCCAGGCTCTGCGCAGATGCCAAAGATAATAGCTGAAACGGGCCACAAACTCCTCCAGAAACCTCCTGTCGGCAATACTGATCCTCTCCTCTGGATACCCACTGAAACTCCTGCAGAAAACCCCCGCAACTGAACACCTCCAACTGGAACTGCGTCCTCTCTCCCAGGGACTGCGCAGTCACTAAAAGAAGCCTAGCTCCTCCACAAAACAACAACCAAATCTCCCGCAAAAGACTGAAGGAAAAACCTTGCCCGAGCAGGCACTCGAAGTCCCCCGGGGCTAAGGGCGAGATCTCCAACCAGAGACACTCAACGCACTAAACAGTGTTGCAGACAAGCTAAACAGCCAGCGTGCTCAAGAAGACAAAAGTCTAGCGCAAATATCATCAACAACAAGAATGCCAAATGAGATGGCTCTCCCACCTTTTATAACGCTGGCCCTCCTCAAAACCCTAATGTGGTCCCTTTCTCTCCCACGTGCTCCTCATAAGTCTGCGCAGAAGCTCCTAGAGGCTACGTGAGCCTCCTCTCATACGTGGTGTGGACCCCCAAGGCTTCCCCTTAAGTTATAACATTGCATCTACTAGGGAAACACTTTATTTTATTTAAGTGAGTTAGACCCCTTTTCTCACTTTTATTTATTAATAAGCTAAAGTCGGCAAAACTATACAAAAATCAAATATTCCAATTAGCGGTGCTAATTAGGAATAATGCAATTATATTTTTAGAAGATTGGGCGAAGTCTATTTATAGATTGTCGATCTAAAAATAGATGCATGTCGATTATTATTAGCTCTTAATAATAATCAGACACTAAACAACAACTTATTCTCTTGGAGCACTTTATTTCAGTGAATATATTTGTAAAATCAGTGGGCTGAAGGAATTACACAATTCCTAGGGGTTTACTGGAGTTCATGCATGGAGGACTCAGTTAGAACTGAAGTGGCAAAGTTATGACAAAGTTGGAAGAGTAGTTCATGGAGTTGTATTCAGTTTAACTCAGTTAGACTCAGTTGAGCTAGTTGTATCTAATCTAACTGAATGATACACTAGTGAGAGTGGAGTGAATTATTTAGTTAATTAATTCACAAATAATAACTCCTAACAGCGAAAAAATGAGCGATTGACTACTTGCATGTCAGATCCAGTGGAGATCGAGTGGAGAGGTAGGTGAAAGGGTGAGATGGACTATCAGTTGTGACTATAGTGATGCATTTAATGCATATACACACACATTAGAGATTATTATGAGGATTGCGAAGTGCAAGAAAGGCAAGGTCAAATTCATTTAGGGTTCTTCTTCAGCAAGGATTGTGCAGTGGAGGCAGGCTATTAGGAGGCAAGAAATTGGTGCATAGATATGCAAATTTATGCATGACAGTGTGTAATGATTGTTGATTGTACTGAGAGCTTGATGTACTAAGATTTGTATGAGATTATTACATGATTCCATTGATATACATAATATATGATAGTGTTGAACCCTTAGTTAAACTAAGAGGGGGGGGGTGAATCAGTTTAACACATTCATGGATTTTTGAAGATTTTCATTAAAACTTATTTACCCTTCATTTCATGTCCAACTTAATATGTGAGAAATCTTGGAATGTTAGCAGCAAGTATTAATATAATATAACAGTAGACTTTAATATGAGAGCAGCAGGTATTAAGCAGATGATATAAATCAGATCAACACATAAACATCATGCACAGATACATCAGATATAAGTGGAAACCCACAACGAGATAAAACCACATCTTATTATTGTTGTGATGCAAAGGCAAGCTCCAACTCCCTCTCACCACTGTTTTTCTGCAGGCACCAACCTACAGGAGGCTCCAACCTCAATTCTGCAAGCTACAACTTGCAAGGAAGCACCAACTCCCTTCAATTTTCTGCAGGCACCAACCTACAGGAGACTCCAACCTCAGTCAGCTACAACTGACAGCTATCAAGATGCAACTTGATAGGGAAGCTCCAACTTCCTCAATTTATCAAATTGAATGTTTGCTAATTTACCTCAGATATCAGCTCTGTTCTGTAGCATCTCTTTCTGCTCTTCTTTTCTTAATCTTCTCCGCCTCACTCTTCTATATTCTGCATTCTCTATATTTACTCTCTCTAACCTCTCCTCACTCTTTTTTCATATCAGGTTGATATTATATATAGAGTTCCTCACATGACTGTTTATATTTCACAAAGAATTTGGAGTGAACAGTCATGACTCTTTGGCTTCTGTCTTCTTATTCCTTTATCCAACTCATTTTTAAAATTATAACAATATGTACAAATTTCCATGCTACAATGGGATGTTTATTTTCCTTAGGATACTTGCCTTTACATCACAAACAATATAAAACAAAAATTATTTACATTTTCAGTTGCACATTTCAATACCACTCAGCTCCTTTTCTGGACTTTCTTTGGCTTTACTGGATTTGTCTCTTCTACTACTGTTGAGTGAATGTTCTGTATATTTCTGTTCATTATGCCTGCAAAATTCCCTGTGACTTTTTCAGTTCCTACATTCTTTGTTTACCTCTGTTAGGCCCACATTTTCATCTTTGTGTTTATTCACCTGTTCACTGTACTTTTGTGCACCTACTGCGCATATAACTGCTTTTTAATATAACAACTGATTTTAAATCTGGACAAACTCTCAAGGTTCTAATCTCTTGGGCTGGCACTTTAATCAACTGTGGAGGCTTCTTATACTCAAGATTATAAGACCCATAAAATACATAATATGCTCTTGTAATAAACCCAATCAATGTTTTAATACAATTTCGAAGCAATATTACAGCTCACTATATTAAATATCAGCGTAGTATATATATCAGCATATGTATATGTTTCCCACTTAAATATATCACTTGATAACACTCACATCCATAGTCTCGTTTAGCTCTCACTATACCTCGTTCTCCTCTACGTGGTCTTCCTCAACTTCCTTATGATTTCACACACAGTCATACGTATGCATTTTATAATTTATCTTCTTCCATATTATGACTATGGAAACAAATATGTTCAGTCGCCGTCTTATAATAAGGTTGCCGCCCTTACATTAATAACCGACGATTTCAATAAATTACTATAGGCCTCGACCCCACCATACAATCGACGGAATCAATCAAATACACACACCCGTACCTTAAGTTAACCTTCACGCATCTTCCCAATATGATCACCATCTGATGGCTTCCCTCCAGATCGACGGCTTGTATCGATATCGCACGGGGTCCTCAGTCAAGAGTTAATGAGCGATGGCGCGTAGTGAGAGTGGTTTTGCCAACTTGCTCTGGGACACGTGTCATCCGTCCTGTGGAATCGATCCCAACTCCTCAAAAACCACCCACCGTGTAAAGGTTGTGCGATGAAAACCATAAACCGGCGTCATTGTTCATATGGTCATGGTTCCGCCCTTTTGGCTCGGGGTTCCACCTAACTTCACGTTCCGCTATCGGGTTCCATCTTCCGAGTTTCGCTTAGTACAGGGTTCCGTCAATTTATATTCTAACCCTTTGGTTCATCAATGTTTCAACACAACTCCTTCGCATACCATAACGCGCTGCTTCATCAGGTTATACATTCCCCATTGCTTACTGTATCATGGAAACCCGATATCTTATACAGATTCATGAATCTACCCCTTCCACAGAGCTTACGATGTTTACAAACCATGAGTAACAAATTCACATTTCCACAATAAACTCAAGCAGTCTACACAGGCATAATTGTCCACAGAGACTCAAATATCCTTCCTACTAAATTCAATCAAGAATATACATATATACATATAATTCACAGAGAATTTAGAAGCAATCCCTCATCATTATATACAAATGTAACCATTTACAAGAACATTCACTTATTCTATTCGGTGGCCTTTTTCTCCTATTCTGTCTCTGGACTCTGCTACTTTGTTTTTCGATGCCAATTCCTTTGCCTTCAATGACAACATTTCCAACAGATAGTTGTGGCTTTTAGCTTTAATCTTTCCCGTTAAACAACTATGTTATGTGCGATTGAATTTATTCACATGTGTTTGAAATTTAGTTTTAAATTTACGCAAGTTTAAGAGTGGAAGGATTATGTACTTAGAAAGAAGATAAATATTGTTAGATTAGGATAATCCACTAATGCATCAGTATTAATAAATTTATACATGGTATCATATTATTATTGATCACTGGAGATTACAATTGTGAATAAGTGTTGAGTTTTGTGCTGGTAGACAATTCGAATTAGCTGTAGAAAATTTTTGGTGCGATGGTTGAGTATTCATTGAAATGTATTTCAATGGGTTGCGATTGGAGTATTCCCTTGAGGGTAGCTTCAATTACATAGCCTAGAAGGATAGGATGGATGCGGTGCTTGAAGAAAATGGTCTGAAGAAGTTCATCGATAGAGATGTTCCTAAACCTGCTTCTAGCAATATTGTAGGACTTGACGCATGGAAAAAGAAGGTAGCAAAGACAAGAATAATTTTGTTGGAAGGTGTGAAGGACCATATTGTGTCAAGCCTTCACGGGAAAGCCACTCCATTTTCAATGTGGAAGGCTTTGACCGATATTTTCCAAAGCAGCAGTGACTAGAGGAAGTTGGCGCTGAAAGATAAGCTCAGAAAAATAAAAAATGGAGAAGGGCGACAGTATTCCAAAATATCTCACAAAGTTTGTCCATTGTAGGGATGAATTAGGAAGTGTGGGGGTTACAGTTGATAATGATGACTTGGTGAGGTTGGATCTCCTTGGGTTATTGAATATTTGGCATAGCTACGAAGACTTTGTCATTGGACGGGAGAAATTGTCGGGTTGGGAGCGACTTTGGTCGGATCTTGTGCAGGGGGAGATAAGGCGAAGTACCAGGGATGGCTCTTCATAAAAGAATGATGATGAAGAGAATTTCACTTTGGCTGCCAAACCAAGGAAAGGAAAGGGGAAGAAATCCCATCCAAAATCCAAGGCTAAAGGCAAGAAGCTGGATTTGTCCAAAGTGAAGTGTTTTCACTGTCACAAACATGGGCATCTCGCCACTAACTGCCCACAGAAAAAGAAGAACAAGAAGGTTGCTGGAGCTGCAGCTGGAAAGGCCTTAGCCTCACAATTTGAATTTGATTTCTCTTTGATTGCATGCTTATTTTCAAGCTCAATGGGATTAGTGTGGTATCTTGATAGTGGTGCGTCTTTCCATATGACGGGAGACAAGGAGTTGTTTAGTGACTTGGAGGAGAAGGATCTCGAAATGCATATAGAGATATGCGACGATGGCAGATACAGTGTGACCAGAATTGGAACCAT
The DNA here is from genome assembly GCA_034641835.2 of Pinus albicaulis. NCBI lineage: Eukaryota > Viridiplantae > Streptophyta > Pinopsida > Pinales > Pinaceae > Pinus > Pinus albicaulis. The sequence continues at coordinate 2,284,261 of MU968317.1, forward strand.
TACCTTTGAGAGGGAGACTTCAGGTAAACCATTTATGTTGAAATATGTTATGCATGTTCCAGGTCTGAAGAAGAACTTGGTCTCGGTCGCAATGTTGGAAGACAGAGGTTATGACGTTATTTTCAGCGGGAAAATCTTTCCTGCGACATAAAACAACGGGTCAAACTAAGAGGATAGGGATTTGAGTTAAGAATATCTACAAGCTGGAGGTAGATGGTTGTGCTGCAATGATGGGCAAAGCAGAAGAAGTGGTGAGTCAGGATGAGGGCGAATTATGGCATAGGAGATTAGGCCATCTTCACCATGGCGCCTTGAAGATTTTGTAGCAGATTTCTACTAGACTTCTCAAGGGTTCTCTTGCACAGTCAGATCAATGCAAGGGATGTACTATGGGTAAGTTTGTGAATACCACATTTCATGAGAAGGAGAACCGTGCTTCGGTGATCCTGGAGAGAATTCACACAAATGTGTGTGGACCTTTCTTCGTTGCTTCAACAGAAAAACACAGGTATTATGTTATATTTGTTGATGACTATTCTCGTAGATGCTGGATCTTCTTCATGCAGAAGAAGAGCGAAACATTCTCAAATTTCTGTGAGTTTAAAGCATTGGTGGAGAAGGAGTCGTGGAAGCAAGTGAAGGCTCTATAGAGCGATAATGGTGGTGAATATATCTCGAACAAATTCAAAGAATTCTGTAGCAAATAAGGAATTCGAAGAGAACTCATAGCGCCTCATAACCCATAGAAAAAAAAGGTCGCGGAGAGGAAGAACATAATTATCATGGGTGTTGCATGAATAGGGCCTACCGATGCACTTGTGGGCAGAAGCATGCAACACTGCGGTTTATGTGCAAAACCGTTGTCCTCACAGAGTACTTGGCATGAGTACACCTGAAGAAGCTTTTACTAGGAAGAAGCCTAATATTTCTCATTTGAAGATTTTTGGCTCATCTATTTACATTCATGTGACAAAAGATGTTAGGAAGAATCTAGAGTCAACTGTAGAAGTTAGGATATTTGTGGGGTACACAGAAACACCCCATAATAATCATGTGTATTTTCCAAACAGTTGAATGACTATGGTGCGATGGGATATAAAATTCAATGAGGTGAAAGCCATGAAGTTGTCTCTTGAGAGGGAGCTACACTTGCATGCAAAGGAGGAAATTCTTGTTCCCAAACATAAGCCTCTAGATGTGGATCAGCCACAGGAGGAGATTCATGGAGTGGAGGACTCCACTCATGCAAAACCAAACATCAGAACAGGCAGAAAGTGTACCACAGAAGCTGAGAGACTGGAGCTTGATGTGGCAGAGAATGTAGGAGTCCATACATCACAGAGCAAACAAAGATAGTTACCTGAACAATTTACTAGATACATGGCTCTTATGAGCAAGTGTATCGTGACAGAGCCATCTTCTTTTGAAGAAGCAGTGTAGGAGCCCACATGAGTAGATGCCATGGTGGAGGAGTATGACTCCATTGTCAAAAACAATGCTTGGGAGATTGTTCCAAGGCCGGTGGGTAAATCAGTGGCAGATTCGAAATGAATCTACAAGGTAAAGCAAGCTGCTGATGGGAGCGTCTAGAAGTATAAGGCAAGATTTTTTGCCCAAGGCTTCTCACAGATCGAGGGGATTGATTATGAAGAAACCTTTTCACCTGTCGCATTGTATTCTTCCATAATTGCCATCCTTGCTCTCTCAGCGCAGATGGGTTGGCACATTCATCAGATGGATGTGAAGACTGCGTTCCTTAATGGGATCATTGAGGAAGAGGTGTAGATTGAGTAGCCTGAAGGATTTGAGATCTTCAGCAGTGAGTCACATGTGTGCAAACTCAAAAGAGTGTTGTATGGGCTGAAGCAAGCACCACATGCTTGGTACACACGGATCGACAGCTATTTCACTAGACTTGTCTTCACAAAGAGTGAGGCGGATGCAAACCTGTACCAAATTGTGGTGGAGGGTAAGCTTTTAATCATTGTTCTTTATGTTGATGATTTAATACTAACGGGTGATGAGCAGTTGATACACTCATGCAAGGCAGGTCTTGCAAAGGAGTTCAAGATGAAGGATTTGGGCCTCCTTCATTATTTCCTTGGATTGGAAATATGGCAGTGAGAAGGTGAACTGTTTGTGTCTCAAGGAAAGTATGCTCGGGAGATACTTGGTAAGTTTCACATGGATGACTGCAAGCCCATGGATACTCCTCTTCCAGGAAATTGGAGGAAAGATGATGCTACATCGGCAGAGGTAGTGGATGCCATTGTTTATAGATATTTGGTGGATTCGCTGATGTATTTAGTTAATACAAGACCGGACATATGCTATGCGATGAACCAGCTTTCACAAGCAATGGTTAAGCCTACCAAGCTCTTTTGGAAGGAAGGAAAGCATGTCCTGAGGCATCTCAAGGGCACATATGAGTATGGTTGATGGTACAGACAGACGAATGAGGTGAATTTTCATGGCTTCACAGATGCAGATTGGGCAGGTATCCCAACGGACAGAAAGAGCACATCTGGAGGGGTTTTCAGTATCAGATCTATAGCAGTTTCTTAGTACAGCAGGAAACAAAGATCCATGGCACTCAGTTCAGCGGAAGCAGAATACATGGCAGCAAGTCAAGCTGCATATGAGGCTATCTGGATGACTAAGATCCTGGTCAGTTTGTTCAGTTCACATTTAGATCCTACAGTGATACATTGTGATAACTAGAATTGCATTAAACTCTCGATTAATCATGTGTTTCATGATAGATCTAAACATATTGATATATGGTATCATCATAACAGAGATTGTGTGCAACGGAAGATCATGTTGCTTCAGTGCATTCCTATGGAAGATTAGGATGCAGATATTCTGACGAAGGTGCTCGGCAAGAGAAAATTCGAATACCATAGAGGCAGGATCGGGGTGAAGGATAATCCCTATATTTTTGAGAGGGAGTATTGAGATTCAATAAGATGATGAGCTTAGTGAAAATTAAGCACCTTCACTAAGTGGGGCCCGCAAGCTATTTTTAGGTGTATTTCTATTTTTAGACATGATGAGAATATTCTATAAGTTGCAAGATGTTATTTGTAGATGGTTAGTCAAATGTGGAAAATAGATGAAATTCTATTTTTAGAATATTGAGTGAAGTCTATTTATATATCGTCGATCTAAAAATAGGTGCATGTCGATTATTATCAACCCTTAATAATAATCCGACAATAAACATCAACTTATTCTCTTGGAGCACTTTATTTTAGTGAACAGATTTGAAAAATCAGTGGGCTGAAGGAATTACGCAATTCCTAGGGTTATTGGTGGATCATGCATAGAGGACTCAATTATAACTGAAGTGGCAAAGTTATGACAGAGTTGGAAGAGTATTTATAGGAGTTATTATTTAGTTTAACTCAATTAAGTGAGTTAAAATTAGTTGAGCTAGATGTATCTAGTTTAACTTAAAGATACACTAGTGAGATTTAAGTGAATTAATTAGTTAATTAATTCACAACTAATAACTCACTAACAACTGAACAAATACAGTAGTTAACTACTTGCATGTCAGTTCCAGTGGAGACCCAGTGGAGAGATAGGTGAAAGCGTGAGATGGACTATCCGTTGTGACTATAGTGATGCATTCAATGCATCTGACACACATTGGAGTTGCCAATGAGGATTGTGCAGTCAAGGCAAGACCAATTCGAATTCATTCAGGGGTCTTCTTCAGCAGGGATTGCAAAGTGGAAGCAGGCTGTCAGGAGGCAAGAAATTGGTGCATAGATATGCAAATTTCTGCATGACAGTGTGTAATGATTGTTGATTGTACTAAGAGATTGATGTATTAAGCTTTGTATGATATTATTACATGATTCCATTGATATACATAATATATGATAGTTGGGGTTTTTAGCTTTAAGCTTTCTCGTTAAACAATTGTGTTATGTGGGATTGAATTTATTCACATGTGTTTGCAATTGAGTTTTAAATTTCCGCAAGTTTAACAGTGGAATGATTATGTATTTAGCAAGAAGATAAATATTTTTAGATCAAGAGAATCTAGTAATACATCAGTATTAATAAATTTCTACATTCTTCATCTCATGGTGGGATTATATAGGAGATTTCAAATCCTCCCTTCCCTCTCTTGGTACATTGTGAATGGTGACCCAAGAGAGGGGTATGATTCCTTTGTGTGCTCACATAGTGTCTAAGGAGGCGTTGGTGGTTGTCTATAATATTCCAAAATGGGAAAATCAGAAATATATGCATTAAAAACGCATTTTTCAGAATTTTATGCATTAACAGAGGAATGCAACCCATGGATCCTTTATATAAAACATTATTACAACCAAATACAAAAGGAAATCAGAAACAAATCATTATAGCCTAGTTAAACAAGCCTCCCATGCTCAAAACAGCCCAAAAACACTGAAACCCCAAGAATACTGCAACACAGAATTACTGCAGAAAGTGACAACGCATTTTATTGAGGGTTGTACTCAGAAATAGTGAGAAAAATCAAATCTACTGATATATTAATCAAAAGAAGCTCAAAAACAAAGATCTAGTCTCTTTTACAGAAATCCAAGATGACCCGGCAAGGGTTCCTTCATAAACATGAAGTATATGCTACAGATCTATGGTTGAATCATGCAGAATGGATGAAGCACTACATAAATATGGCTGATCATGCAAATAAATTTTTGTAGCTCCTCCTACTAGCTTTCCAGTAAAAAGTTTGATCCTCCTCCTGGGAAAGTAGCTCATAAAACATGGGTTTAAACCCTCCCACTACAACACCATGTAAAATAACGTAGATCCTTCAAGAGACTATGTTGTGGATATAGGTGACTACTTGGCCAAGTGTCGGATAGTGGAAATGAATTCCAGAAAGCTCCTCTAAGATTTCTTAAACAAGATCTCCAAGCAAGAGTGGGGAATTCCCGCATGAGAAAACCCTTGCACTAAATAGTGTAGAAAACTTAGCTAAACGACTGAAGCATGCAATAAGTCTAAACAGACCCAATCATAAAATCATATTCTTCAATAATACCCCATATGGCTGCCATCCCCTCCATTATATATATGATGAGATTCCTCACCATGGGTCCCACCCATTCATGAGGTTACTTCCATGCAAAGGTTCCTCCTCCAAAATTACGCTGTCTCCATTAGTCCCACTCTTCTATTTATAGCATTGTTTGATTTAGTAAACCATGACTTATTCTTCATGCATTATCTTCTTTCACACCCAAGGTGTCTTTATTCTGACTAGCTAAATTGATCTTCATTCACATTGAGTTGTCTTTATTAATGATCCACTCCTCCCATATTAATGTTGCTGACTTGGTCAAACTTGACTTTGTCCACATGCATTAGCCCTTTTTCACACATAAGGGTGCTAGATCCAGTTATTATCATGATCCATTTTCACATCAAGAGGGATTTTATGCTTATGTAATATATGTATGGGCCTCCTTACCCATTTATTCATCTAATTAGGTGCTACGAGAAAAATTAATATTCCTATTAGTTGCATGCTAATTTAGGAATATTACACTATCCTTAGGCAGCTCCAAGTAAGGGGTCACTTGTCCTTTGCTTTGTGTGGTCTCAGACAGTGACATTTCACCACTCCCAAGATTGCGTGCATATTGGGAAAAAAGGTGTGTGGAAGGAGCTCTTCGCGAAGGATTATGCGCGCAAAGAGCATTTAGGACTTGTTCAAATTTGATTTTCCTCAGACCTTAGAGATTTTTGAATACTTTCCAGATTCTGTAATGTCTTCCAGCCCTGTAAATCCTTTTTCCTGACATTAATCAATGTCGTCTTCTATTGTATGATTTTCTAGTGTTAACAACCCTTTTCTCTTTATATAGTAAATGTCATCTTTTGGCATGTTGAGTTCCGAAAAATGCAAAAAATCTAGTTTTGGTGTGTTACAAGGGGTAACATTTTTGTTAATGAGTTTTAGTTACTATGTAAACATATATCCCACTCATTCTCAAAATTTTCAATCATTTTTTCACAAGTGTCGTCATGATCATCACAAAGTGTATCTTTGGTGTCGCACTTATCGTAAGTTCTCGCAAAGTTGTCACACTGAGGAACGTATGTTGCTCATGTGTCATAGATTATCTATGTTTTGTTTTCAAGTTCTCTAAGTGCGTGATCACAATCAATTCTTATCACTATTCACATAATTTGCATGAATCCCACACTTCGTCAAATTTGGAAAAAAAAATTGACCGAACAACCTAGCATCATCCAACCCTCCTGAACTGTGCATCGCATAGTCTCAACCCTCAAACTGCAACCCTACCTATTGTCACTACACAATTCTTAATTCCTGACTTCTAGGATTGTTTACTACACAATCATAGTGCTCAAGCTCAGCTTCTAACCTCAAAAATTGTGCAATGTCTCTCTTTTTCCCAGTTAGTACTGTGTATTGTGCAGTATCAAGGCTCAAGCCTTGACCTAGAACTATTTAAATACGCAATTTTTCACTCACCTGGCCTCCTATACCTTCCAAAACCGCACAGTGGGAAAAATCATTGCTCAATCCCTCAACTTGGCTCCATGAGTTCCCAAACTATGCAATATTTTTTATTAATCCAAATGTGAATTGTGCATTGCACAGTCTCAAGGCTCAATACTAACCCTTGACTTCTTGAGTTGTGAAATTTTGAAGTCACTAAGCCTCTCCCTTAGCCTGCCACCTAGTTTCGGCTCAGTCAGTGGATCATCATGCAACATCATATACTAGGGTCCTATCGAACTGATGGCGTCTTGTCATGAGTGGATTGCAAATGCATGTACTCTATCATGTTATGGAAATATCATGAAGAATGATATGGAGAAGGAGGACATGCTAGAAGACACCTAAGGACATAAGGAGATAAGATGATCATTAGGCAAGAAGACAAAGGAACACTTTATTATGACATAAGATGGAAGATCAAGACCACATTGAATAATCCTTATCTTCAAGTCATAAGGAGGAGGAAGAAGAAGAACACCCCATATTTTCAAAAAGGCATGAAGAAAGCAACAAAAAAAGTGAATTGATATTTCCTTGTCATCATGGAGTCCATGTAATCAGTGTTATTTCATGTCATGTCATGAGCCATCATGTGCCACATCATTTTTGGATTATGTAATTCTATATTGGATAATGTAATGTAAATTGGAAGTCCAAGATTCATCAATGCAATGTGAAGAGTTATGTAGGAAGTTGAAAATTCATGAGAAGTCAAACAATCATGAGGGTAGCCCAAGAGTCACAAGGGAGGTGAATGGTCACCCCATTTGTTATATATACACCCTCATTGCTCAATTAAAGGACCCTTCACCTTATCTCCTCCTACCAGGAATTGGAAAGGAATATATTTTTTTGGAGGAGAAAGTGGTTGCTCTAATTCTCCACTATTGGGGCTACTGGTGTTCATTTTCTTGACATATCTTGCAACTTTTACTTAATTAAAAATCTCATTAAACCATCCCGCTTTCATTCGTATGTCATATATTTTAAGACTATTCTTTGAATGTTTACAACATAGCCCTACTAGATAACCTAGTTTTCTTGTGAGAAATTGATGTTGATGGTGGAATAGGTCTAGCAGGCTGATTTGGTGGTGTACTAAAGACATCTGCTTCAATGAAAGTCTCCCAAGAAATATTCAATTGCTTGAGGTGATGAAGGAAAATGATTTTAATGAGTGAATGATGGAATAGGTTGTTCATTTGAAGCTCATACTCTCTATTTTGCACTATGTAGGCCATCTTGTCAATGTTCCTATACAAATAGTAGGGAAGGTTGAGCAATTTCACCCTAGTGAAATGCATGAGTAACCTGATTTGATAGTTGTACAATCTGGAGAAACTTCCCTCGCAAGTAAAATATTTCATGATGATCTTCATCATGGGAGAAAACCTATTCAATAACTGACCAAAAGGAAATATTTTCTTAATGATGTCTTTACATGGTTCTTTGAGGTAAGTGTTAGTATGAATTCTTAACGCAAGTATACGAAAAGAGATCACTTTAGTTGCACATGACAAAAAACCCTAACAACAAATATGGTTGTCTCACTTCTTAGATCTGCAATAGACGGTCGAAACAAATGAAAATTAAACCTAGATCTATGCAAATAAAGCATCTAAACAGCAAAATGAAATAAGAATTTCTCCAAAATATCCAATGGACAAGACAAGAATTATAAAGAATTTTTTTGTATTATGTAACACCTGGGAAGATAACTAATACAGTCCCCCTCAATGGGATGGGTTCTTGGTTGTCTTCAAACGCTTTAGCTTCATATTTTCTCTCTCAATGGTGTAGAATACCCAAGACGTGTAGAACTTAAAGGGAGCTCAATAAGCAAAAAGAAAATAAAAATAATCAAAGATAGACTATGATAAGAGGATCAAAGTCCGACCATGATAAAAGGATAAAAGGTCAAAAGTGAATGTAAAACCCTCCTATTTATAACATCCTTGATAATGATGCATAATAAAATATTATTAACCAAGATCTAGATCTAACTGCTTGGAATATTTTATTATATTTTGTTGGAGGGAAAAGGAATTTAAATTTGTTAAATCCCTTTATTTAGAAACAATAAACAAATAAAATATTTGTTTATCATTTCAAGGATGGGACCAAGGAATAATTTAACAAATAATGATTTATTTTATTATTCCTAAATTATTTAGTCGAATTTAACAAAGAATATTAATTAAATAATGATTTAATTAATTATTCATATAGAATAATAAGATAAATAATTATTTATATAATTATTTCTCATTAATTGGGTTAAATATGACCAGGAATATTATTAAACAGAAGCTTAATTAATTATTCCTAGAGTAAAATCAAATAAATAAGGATTTATTTAATTTTTCCTCATGAGGTTTTCTATTTGGACCAAAAATAACTTAATAAACTATCGTTTGTTAAATTATTTCTTAGTGAAAGAAATTTTACTATGGTAAAATTGATCTTACATGGTGTATTTTGATCCATCTAATTATACATGGTTAGATGACCAAAAATTGTTGTAACAGATTGCCTCCCAACGTACGAGCGTTAGGAGCTAATCATATGACAAAAGTACGTTGTAAGAACACAATAACTAGACACTGAAGGGGGGTCATAGAGAGAGAGATACGTAGGTGAAGCAAAGCGAGAGAGGATAATAACCCTAATGGGGCGAGATCGACAACCATAAGTCTCCTTTAATGTTTGGGTACCTTTACACAATGAGGCGGGGGAGGGATACCTATGCCCGTCGTGATGAAAAAGTATAAAGAATAATGGTTCACTCAGTAAAATGAGACTGAGCTATAAATTACATGATATGTTGGCGTAAACATGGTCCAGACAAAAATATAATGTATCCCACATACATACTGTGCATGAGACAACAGCCAGGACTGAATACAATAATATCTTAGTACATGAGATATAATAACAACCAGAGAAGCCCTGATAAACAAGAAAGGGCTCTGAAAATATAAATGGATCATCTAATTGATTCATGCATGCTATAGGCACTGCAAGTGGCTGGAGCTGAACCAATCAAATATATGGAGCTACATCTGAGGTTGTAGAAGAGAATGAGGTCATCCAGGCATGTGGGGGACTACCTGAAGGGCCACCCACTCATGAGGTATGAAAAATCTCACACACACCCGGGAATCATTGGATCAATCTGTTGGATCACCGAACTATCGAGTATACGAATCTCGATCACATTGAAGTGGATCGGATGAGGAACAATCAAGTCAAAGGTAAATAAGGAGTCTCTTTGCCAGATCCGATGCATTGAACAAGAATGGAAGTTGGAACCAATATACACCGCCCTCTAGACCTGTCTTTTGGAATGAATGTGTTGATGTCGACAGAAGGAGTTCCACCATAGGTGAGGTAATGAGGATCCTCAACTAAGGCTGCATGAGGGATCATAGTAGAGCGACTGATGGACTGACACTAGGGATGATGATGGAATGGGGGGGGGGGTGGGGGGGCTGTGTAGCAAACAAAAAACTTCCCTTGTCAGAGCATAAAAATCATGGATGACCTGGCAGCAACTAACTCAACTCTTGATGGGATGGGGGACAGTGGGACTAGAGGCAAAAATGGCCTACACGAGAGAGGGACAAGGCATGAATGGATGGAACACTATAGTAGGAGGAAAAGGGGACTTGGGTTAGACTCCATGAATGTGATTATGACTCAACTCATATGCTCTGAACAAGAGTGAATTGATGATGATGCCACACAGAATAGGCCTAAGGGGGACCATAAAATCATGAGCAAAAGATGGTTACTCATGACAAAAATCGACACGAGTGTTAGCAAGTATGAAGGCTAAGGGGTGCCCCAAGTACAAATGGTGCAAGTGCATAAATTTGATTTTGAGAGGCGGCAAAGTGACCCTTCTTGGAAAAAAGGCTTCTAGATGAAGTATCAAATCACCAAAAACATCAAAGGGGTCGAACTTGCCACTTCCGCCCGATCGAGCATGGGGACCAGATGGTAAGTGAAAAGTTGTTATATTTTATGGTGCATTTAAATTTTATAATGACGTATGTGGTACTGATTCGTTACTTTTGGTATGCATATATAGCACCGGTGAGGCCGGGTATATGGGACGACTTGCAACACCAGGGGCTGCAGAGTCTAGTACAGCTAGAGGAGATGAAAGAGCATATTTAGAGGCACTATTGGAGGATGTATGCCACAGATGTGATTTTTTGATGACCATGGTATCAGAGTGCAACTAGCATGATCTAGATGATCGCTACATTGAGGCATGTGTCGTGTTACCCTCAGAGTGGCGAGGTGTCATGTAGCGCATGGATATGCCTTGGCAGGGTATCCAGGATCTGTGAGCTGCAAGAGCCGATTTGTTGGCTCGGGACCCACTAGATAGTGATTAGATGTAGGGGAATGAGGTGCCCCCAGTTTTGATTTTTTTATCATGCTATGGGCGTGTAAGATGTATTAGAGTAGAGGACTCCAAAACATTTATGATTTTGTGGACACATATTATGGATATGCATCTTTTATATATGATGAGCATGTGGCTCGCCTTTTTTTTACTATTATTTTCTTGTTTTAAATTCATGTGATAAGTGCCAATCTAGAATATTGTTTGCAATGCTATCTACATAGTGATTTTGGGCTCTAGGTAAATGACTGAAAGTAATGGTTTCAAATTCACGTATTAAAAGTTTCACTCGTAAATATCTTCTAAAAAGGACAGGGTTATGCACACAATAAACTCCATTCAATTGTCTGAAAAGAAGCAGGGAATATAAATGAACATGAAGATGAAGATGTGATGGTCAATGACATCGACTAACAAACCTATCACTGCATCATATTTGGCCTAATCATCGGTGGCAGATCCAATACATACGTTGTTGGAAAGGACTAACGAATGTATGGGGGTAAAAATGGCCCAGGATGCCGAGGCTAGATTCCGCAAATAGCGACTTGCATCATTGGCATAACTGATGTACAGTGTGGATGAAGGATCCATATGAAATGCGTCACAAGGCAAGAAAGGAGAAGATGATGGACAATGCAAGAAACTTGAATGCATGGCAGAAATAAAACACGTATGGGGGATGATATGGGTAAAATTTATATGCCCCTTACACTTTTTAACGATATGGTCAATACATGGTGTAGATAAGTTGTCATGGGGACAAGGTTTATTCAGGTCACAAAAGTCCATACAGACACGAAGGGTGCCTATTTTCTTAAGAGTGGGACAGAAACAACCATCCTACTTGAGCTTATCGATTGCGGTTTTGAGAGCCTCTCATCGAGAAATGTGTCTCAAATTTTGACGAATAGGGTAGGAATCAGGCCATGTGTCGATATGGTGGTTGACAGTGGCAGGATCATGTTCGGGCCTCTCTAAATAGGACTTGGCAGAAACATTACGGAATTCTTTGAGTAGCTTGGAGTAAGCCTGAATTTCTTCTGGGGCGTTAGGTGCCCCCAAGGCAATGTGTTCTTTGTCGAAAGTACCGAGTCCAGGAATGGGATTTCTAAATCGATCGACCTCATCTGAGATGAAGTCTTTAGAATCAACAACATACTGGTCATGGAACTGTTGTGGAGGGAAGTACGCACGGTGGTGCATATCATCCCAAGGAAAGTCAGTGGTGGTCATTGTTTCCATAATGTCTTCATCAGAGTGAAAAATGGGGGGACTGACAGAAGAAAGACCACATGACATGGAAGGGCTACCTGACACATCATCATGAGAGATATGGTTCACATATGCATCGCTATTGAGGGTAGACGAAGAGCTAGTAGATGAAATATCTACCGATTTTGAGCCCAAGGTGATCGCCGAAGGAGGTTCAGTCGAAACAGAAGGGAATGCCCCGGAGGAGTTTTCCGCCAAGGATATCATGGATGATTACAGATAGAGGATGGTGGTCAAAGGTTCCATCATCTTGACATCACGTGGAGGTATGACAACGTCCTCTGGTTCAGGTTGGGCCAAATGCACGAGTAGAGGAGTAGCGGGTGAGCTACGTTGGCCTTGATTCGGCGGACAGCTTCAAGGGTGTCGCGAAAATATTCAAGACAAGGACAAAGGTGAGAATAGTGGCCATAAATATCACACAAATCACAAGGGTGATTCATGAGCAATGTTTTTATTTTCTTAGCTAAATCAGGTAAGGTAACATGGGCCTCCAGGATATCAAATTCGGGAAACGTTTCATTGACCACAGGTTTGAGAAGAGGAAGTTCAGGACAATTTTGGGTAGAATTCCCAACAACATCACACAAAGCGCACAGAGGTGACTTATTTGGAGGCTTAAGAGGAGTAGGAGTTGTTTGGGCAGCCTTATCCTTAGGTTCCTTCTTTCTGGCTTTTCCCCCCTGACCAAATGCTTTCGCAACAAGAGTAGATTCATGTTGAGGTGGCTGAGGCACTAACGAAAAGGTAGGATTCATGGTGACCAGTTGGACCGGGGTCAAAATGGTATAAAGTTTGAGCTAACCAGGATGGGTTTTGACTAGAGGATTGATGTACCAGACTGAGATCCCTAGGGTCAAATTGGGAAGGTTCAATGTAGCCATAACAGGAACCAAAAAGACTCCAAAAGGGGGAGCTAGAAACGGTATCTGACCAGAGGGGTAGTAGCCAAGTAGAATGGCTCCCAACTGGTTAAGGCTAGAGGGAATCATTCCTAGTTGAAAAGGAGTGGAAGAGACACCAGTAGAAGAGGAACGTTGTGTAGGCTTTGTCAAGTGACCACCAGTAAGTTGTAGAGGCGTATGCTGCTGGGCAGTTGAACCAAACCACTTGTGGCTAGTCCAAGACAATTGCATTATGCAAACATTCGACAAGCTAGGATCTACGATAAAAGGGGAGGGACCATGGAATGCACCTAGCAAGGTTTAATATTTATAGACTCCAGTTGAAACACTGGTAAGAGGTGTGACTGATTTCTTATCGGCCACCGAAAATATGATAGACTCGGGGGAGAGCTGAGACTTTGGTTCGTAATATGTTAACTGATCAATGGTAACGATCTTTCCATTGTGATGAAAGCACATCTTACGGTGAACTGCAGATGCGACAGAAGACATCGCATAGGTATAGCTACAAACCAACTGGATGTTTTAATCCAAGGGGGCATCAATGACTTCAATGTCAATACAAACAGGCTTTCTCGCAAGAGTGACAGGACAATTGCAGTACATGCCAAGGGGCTGAGAAAAGTGACTCTCCCAAGCACGTAAAGTGATGGTGGATGGGGCTAACTCAGGTGATATGATTTTATTCCAAACAGAGGTAGAAATCACGCAGGTGGATGCACCCTCGTCAATGATACAGCGCGAAACATGGGCATTATGACTCTTGACTGGTATTTGGAAGGCGACGGATGAAGGTAAGAGTGGATGCTCTGACTTGTCAACATCAAAGATGATCAAACGATCATCTGAAGGATCCACAGCACACAGAGAAAATAATAGAGCTTTACATTGTGAAGGGCACGACTGGAGGACTTCCAACATTGACAAAGCAACAGGAGATTGTGTTAAGTCACCTATTATGCTGTAATTATGGGCGGCTTTGAAAAAAGCAGTAGTTCAACATAATGGCCCTTTGGGGATCTTGGGAAGGACCTATGCTCATGGCTGAGATATTTTTAAAGGGGCATTAGGTATCGAACTGGACTCTATGGAAACTTTGTTTTGTGACTCGGTTGCTGAGGAAGTAGGAGGCTTGCCATATTGGCACGACTGAGTTTCAGGTTTGAAATCATCGGTATTAACCACTTCAAAATCAATCATGAGAATTTGGTAATCAGAGGTACCAAATTGAGAGGTTTTAGGGGCGGCCTGACCCTGAACAGGGTTGGGCAGCCACATATCCTTGTTGAGGGAAATGATCAGTAAAAACATTCGGTTGAATTGGTGCAGTATTTGGAGGATACAAAACCATGGCTTTTTGTCCTATAGATGTTGCTTGTGCTTCGCACAACTAACACATTTTGGATAAAATGGGGCAATCATGAGTATAATGGCCATGGACACCACAACAAGAACAAGGCTTATTCGTATGAAGAGGTCTGCCCTACTTGGGTTGATTTCCCTATTGCTGGTTGTTAGTGTTTGGCGAGTTCCCTTGGCGCCCTTGATTACCTTGCGCTGGTTGATTTTGGTTTCCTTTCCCCTTTTTCTTGGAATTTGGAGGATCAATCGCACTCTACTGCACATACACCTGATTCACAAGAGGAGATGTTTGTTGCAGCAGAGGTTAAGAAGGCACAAGAGGTTTGGGTGCTAATGCCGGATGGGCTGGAGCATCAGTTTGTTGATAAGGATAGAAAGGAGGTTGAGAAACATTAGGGTAAATAGGTTGAGCAACCGCAGGCCCTGACATCGGTTGATGCAATGGGGAAAATGTGCTTTGTCCTGGATACATGTTGCCGAGAGGGGAATAAGTGCTAGAGGAGTTGGCTCCTCCCTAAGGGAAACCATAACCCATGGGAGGATGAGTATACGGATGTGAAAGAGATCCAATGATTTCGTCGACGGTGTGAGATGCCCCCAGTGTGTTGGCACCACCAGGTCTAGGAAGATCCAGTAAGACGGTAGAAACATAACAAGAGTGGGCATAGATGAGGTCATATTTCAACGCGATTTGGAGAGCGACTTCCTCTTTCTAAGGAAAGTGAGATGTGACATATTTACAAATAGAAGGAAAAAGCATCCTGAGAAACCAATCCATATAGACATGGTCGTCAAATGTGGGAGCTCAACATAAGCTCCTCCTTCTATCCCATTCTTGGACATGGTCAGAAAGGCGGGTGGCAGAAGTTTGACGAAATGTGGTGAACTACTCGGTACCGGTACCATATCAGAGAGGTAACTGGAAATAGGAAAAAAAATATTTAGCAAGAGTCGCAAAACTAGAATGAGAGGTAGAGGCCTGGTCAACATACCACTTTGCAACGTCTCTAGTGAGTGTACGTTGGAATAAACAAAGACAGATAGAGTCATCAGTGATATAATTGGACAAACACCACATGTGAAAGGAGCGGACGTCATTATTAGGGTCCTCTCTAGCGTTTCATTAGAACTTAGGGATGTCAAAAGGAAGCTTAGTTGGCATAACAGGTCAACCTGGATCATGGTGTATAGGGTCGTTAATTAATTGGATGAAATTGGGGAGGCTTAAACCTGCCATAAAAGGTAGCAAAGGAGTATTCAGGATGGTTCTAGTATTGGTTCCACTACTAGCAGCTCTAGAGTTAGGGCTGGGGATACCACCAGCGTTAAGACCAATACCTGCATTAGCACCTGACATGGTGGGAGAATGAGGTAGAGGGGAATTGGGTTTTCAATCAGAGTGAGGGCCTGATGGACCAGAATCAGAGTCATTATAGGGAATCAGTAGAGGACTAACTCGGCATCTACAAGGTGGAGTGAGTCTTCCTAACGGAAACTGAGGATGAAGGCCTAGGAGTCTCTAGGATAACACCTTGGGAGTGCAATGATCACAAGACACAAGTAACCCAATAATGAAGAGAGATAAACAAAGGCGCAGAGGGGAAAATAAATTAATTATGATGTTTATGTCTTGGCTTAGTGGTGTAAACCAAGCGCACTTCTCTTTAGGTGTGTGTGTGTGTGATCATTGTGTTAATTTTAGTTAAGCCCAGATGGATGTGTATAAAGAAAAAGAAAAAATGTTATATAACTGTAAATAAAACTGAAATGACAGTAAAATAAACAGTTAAAGATTCATAAATTCTACCCAAAAATAACGGCTCCCAAACAATTGTTTTAATAGGCAGCCTAAATTGACTCAAAACACACAAGGTGGCGAAAAGATCTAAGGTCTAAGGGGTAGGGATCTAATGATTCAGATCTGCTAAAAAGAGGTGCAAAAAACAGCAAGAAACCAAAGGGAAAACTGCTGCAAAATGGGAGGGGATAGGTTAAAACCATAAGGGAAACAAAAGGGACCCTAAGGGAGAGGTAAAACAAGACTCAAGGGGGAGTTTTGGATGAGATAATAACCAATATGAATGGATCTAAAAGAAAGAGGGATTAGACCCTGAAAAATGGCTAAAAGCGTTGGAAAATCTCAGACTACCTACTCAGATAAACCCTTCCTAAAAAGGTGGAAGTGTACTGAAGCCCTAAGGGGCTTGTTCCCAATTAAAAAAGAAAAATTGAGCATATCCAGACCTAAGACAGATGGAGACAGAGGTCAAACAACCCTGAACAGTGCTTGCAGAAAACCCTTAAAATTACAGGAAAAAACCCTGCAAAAAACTCCAACTCGCAGACACTGACCTATTTGCTGGTGAACTCACACTTTTTGGCCTAACAGCTTCTATCTAAACCCTCAAATCATAGGCTTAGGACTAAAAATTTTGAGCTTCACTTCCGAAAGTCTCGGCGGCATGTTGCGGAAAAATATTTCCATTTGTGGCGTGGCTGATACCTGTTACCTACGAAAAACACCCAGAAACATGAAGAAGTTAGATTTTTTACTACTTTAGGGCATAAAAGGTAAAAAACAACATTAAGAGGCTAAAAAATAGCTGAATGAAAACCCTAGGTACTGAAGCAGATGGTCGCACTGGAAAATCTGAATAAAACCCTGTGGAGTCACCAATTGTTAATTGTTAGTATGAATTCTTAACACAAGTGTACGAAAAGAGATCACTTTAGTTGCACATGAAAAACAGCCCTAAAAACAAAGGTGGTTTTCTAACTTCTTATATTTGTAATAGAAGGTCAAAAAAATGCAAAATAAACCCAGATCTATGCAAACAAAGCAGCTAAATAGCAAAATTAAATAAGATTTTCTCCAAAATATCCAATGGACAAGACAAGAATTATAAAGAATTTTTTGTATTATGTAACACCTCGGAAGAGAACTAATACATTCCTTCTCAATGGGATGGGTTCTTGGCTGTCCTCAAACACTTAAGCTTCATAGTTTCTCTCTCAATGGTTTAGAATACCTAAGACATGTAGAACTCAAAGGGAGTTGAATAAGCAGAAAGAAAAAAAAAAAAGAAAAAAAAAATCAAAGATAAACAATGATAAGAGATCAAAGTCTGACCATGATAAAAGGATCAAAGGTCAGAAGTGAATGGAAAACCCTCCTATTTATAAAAAAATATTGAGTTATCCTTGAGAATAGTGCATAGTAAAATATTATTAACCAAGATCTAGATCTAACTACTTGGAATATTTTATTATATTTTGTTGGAGGGAAAAGGAATTTAAATTGGTTAAATCACTTTATTTAGAAACAATAAACAAATAGAATATTTATTTATCATTTCAAGGATGGGATCAAGGAATAATTTAACAAATAATTATTTATTTTATTATTCCTAAATGATTTAGTCAAATTTAACAAAGAATATTAATTAAATCATGGTTTAATTAAATATTCCTAGAGAATAATAAGATAAATAATGATTTATCTAATTATTTCTCATTAATTGTGTTAAATATGACCAGGAATATTATTAAACAAAGGTTTAGTTAATTATTCCTCATGGGGTTTTCTATTTGGACCATAAATAACTTAATAAACTATGGTTTATTAAATTATTTCTTAGTGAAAGCAATTTTACTATGGTAAAATTGGTCTTACATTGTGTATTTCGATCCATCTAATTATATATGGCTAGATGACCACAAATTGGTGTAACAATAAGGTTCATACAACTGAGCATCCAAATATTTAGCTTTGAACCACTTTTCACCTACATTAGGTATCTCTATTGGTGCTAAGATGATGTATGTAGAAATGGTGAATGTCACCCCTGCAATGGTCACTTGGTCTTTTTGTAGGTTGGTGATGAAAACCCTGGTCAAAGTAGGATGGCTCTACACTCTTTGGAACATCTCACAAAACTCAAAAAAACCTACATGGTGGAAAAATTTGACTACTAAGGGTGATGCCATCAATTCCTTACTGTCTGATGGCTCTAACCTCAATATTCTCCCTCCTTTATTGTATGTCTTCCTCTCTTCTTCTGTGGTGTTTATTTCCTCCTCCATGATACTTCTCTCCTCCTCCATTACATTCAGTTTTTTCTAGAAACCCTGGGGAAGAAGGGGAAGGGAAAGGGAGTAGGATTATAGGGTTAGGGGGTTGGGATAAGTGAGGGAAAATTTGGGGAAGTGTGTAATGGAATTAGGAAGCTTAGGGAAGTGATGGGGAATTGAAATGATAAGGGAACTAGGGTAGGAAATTCAAATACAGGGAGGTAGTATAGCTTCCGAGAAAATTGCAACGTAGGGGTAGTATTTTAGGGAATATATCTTGGGAATGGGAAATGAGGGGATGTAATGGAGTAGGGAGTGATTTGGAGTGTGAGGAAGGTAGATGGATCTAGGGGAAAACAAATTATCATCACAAAGATGAAAACTAGGGTTTAATTACATAGAACATGGCATGGAGGGAAATGAGGGTTTGCACCATAAATTTATGACCATAAGCTTAAAGGAGGAGCTTAGAACATGTAACTTACTTGAAAATGAGTGTAGAAACATTTATTTGCATCTTAGAACCCTTGGAGACAAGCCTTTAAGGTCGTGGCTCTCCTCTACAAAAAGTGCAGCTAGCTTGAGAAAGGCGCAGCAAAGCCCTGCAAAAAGCGTATTGTGCTTCTGAAAAGTGCAGCGTCTCCACTGCAAAAAGCAAAGCGAAGGACCCAGAAACTCTGTTTTTTGACGCAAAAATTGAATTTTGTCTTGGAGAAGCTGAGAGCTTGATGCTTTAGAATGCACACGAATGATTTTTTGGTCTTTGAGGGCCTTTTATACTTGAATAAATATCATTAAATGGACATGGACCCACATTTCCTTTTCTCAAAATCAACTTTACATTGCTTTTTGCCTTTAAATTTTGAATTTGATCTTTGAACTTCATCTTTTGATGGCTTAGGAACACTGAATGGATTTTTGGAACCTTGATCATTTGTTGATGGAACCTTGAGTATTGCAACTACTTGGAACTCTGAAGTACTTATTACAAGTTAGGAATATAAAATTACATTTTGCTTTTAAATCAACTTTACTAATGAAATTTCTTTATTGTCACTCCTTCACTTGCTGGACTTTATACACGAAATGGTGATTTGATGACCTTGGAAACCCTAAGACCTAATGGAGACTCTGGACTAAATCAAACCATGATGAAAATGAATGTAATGAATATGACAACTCATAAATGATGGTACACTCAGCAAATAGGTGAAATGAGCCAGCAAGTAATAAAATTTTGGAAGGAGTGAAATCAAACCTAGATCTACATCTAGTGACAAAATTTTTGCATTATGACCTAACGGAATGAAAAAAAATTAAAAATGGGACCGTAACGAGACATGATAAGATTTTTTTGTCACTGGTGGAAGGATGCAAAAACTAACACTAACAATGAGGAGATAGCTCAAGAATTTGCAATGGCCCTACAATCACAAACAGATGAGAGGGACACCACTGTGGTCGAAGGCCTAGCTATCACAATTACACCTGGGTTAATTATCATAATCACCACTTTTCCCCTATGAGTCAAGTGGAATAGGGAAGATAGGGTGTCCAACACTACAACAAAGAAGAACGTATTTCTGCCATATGAAGAATTCATTGAAGACAAAAATGGAGTGAGGGGAGATAGCCTTACATACCCTTGGGATGAAGTAGAATCCCACATTATGAAATTCATTTCCTATGAGGGTAGACTTAGTGTGGTTTATGGATACCACTTCAAGTTGTTGAATGAACTTAGATTTCAAGGAGAACTCCCTCTAGAACAAAGACTGAGTATTCCCTATTTCCTCCTACATTCAATTAAGGACATGAGCCAAAAGGTGAGGGGAAGGAAGTACCAACACTTAGCTCACCATGGCCTCATCAAGATTATAGTGAATGATTCTCTAGACAAATTGAACCTCCCTGAGCACTGGTCCTCATTCATATATATGGATAGGGAAGAATTCATAGCCACCAAAACTGGACAAAACTCTACCTCTAGTATTGGAGAGAGGGGAATGGAAGAAGAAGAAGAAGGGGAGGTTGAAGAGACAGAAGGAGAAGATGAGGAAGAAGAAGAGATGGAGGTTGAAACATAAAACACAAAAACCATAGAAACAGAAGAAGAAAAAGAGGGAGATGAAACAGAGAAGGAAGAAACAGAGGAAAGGAAGGAAGAGAAGGCAGGTGAGGAGGAAATATTAGATCCTTTTCTAGGCATTGATATTGCTCCTCAACATGCCATCATATCACCTAAGATAACAGAAAAGGAAGTGGCTGCTACCTTGGCCACTTTGAGCACACCAGTGAAGGCCAAGATAAAAATGCAAACACCCATGTACTTCAGAACTAGAAATAATTCCAGGGTAAGGAAGGGGAAACCACAGACTCCAATCAAAATCCCTATAACAATTGAGGAGTCACCCAAAAATGATGATGAGATAAAGTTGGAAGAATGGAAAGTTAAAGAGCTCACCTCACTTGAGAGGACACATGTGACCTATAGGAGGAGACATTCATCTAGGTTGGCATCCCCTACACATCTACCAATCCCCACAGACCCTCAAAAGTTATAAAATAAGGAAAAGAAAGTAAGGGAGGGTTTTCTACATGCAAAATAGACTTTGTTATAGGAAACTTTGTCTGTGCTACAAGAAACTCTAGAAGTGCCAAAAATAGAGCAGGAAGCCTTGGGGGAGGGAGATAAGGCGCCCATGGGTGGAAAAGAGGCCCAAGAAGTTGAGAAAGAAGCAAAATTTGAAGGGAAATATTCCAAAGGGGAGGAAGAGAAGGAGAAAAAGGAGGAGCCTACCTCCCCAAAATATAGCCCTAAAGATATATCAGCAATTTTACACCCTAGCCCTCAGCCAAATCTCAGTTATTACTATACATTTATTAAAGGGGGGGAATGATTCCTCAAAAGCTTGCAGTCCCCTTATTTTATCAGTTGAAACAAGAAATATCACGTACTCATCAATGGATGAAAATTGCTACAACAAGAGGTGTGCATGACATAGGGATCATGGAGGATAATCCATGTTGAAAGATCATCTTGAGGAGAAACAGGCGGAGAATGCAAGATTTCAGAGTCAAATTTAGCAAAAAGACAAATGAATTTCCACCATGGAATATTTGTGCGTGGAGTAAATCCAGCATAGATATCAATCAAAATCCTACGCCATATACCTCAAAGAACAGTGGCTCCAATTTCAAATTAAGACATTAGCCTCTCATGGGTCCTTACCTTGTCAAAACTGCAAGAAATTCATTGATTTTTGCAATCAGTGTAGCATGGGAGACAAGGCCAAGACAACATAATTCTACATGTAAAATCTTATTTTGACAGACTTAAACATTTGGGACACTAACCCTAGGTTGGGAGATATGCAATTAATGGAATTAGCGTCTTGTATGGTCAATGAGGAAGCAAGATCAAATGAATTAAAGAAGGTGATGAGAAGAGAAAACAAAGAGCTTCTACACATAATGGAAAAACTATTCAGCCTTAGGTGAGTCATCAACAATCACCCCATGATAAAGAATGATTCTAGCCTTGCAGACAAGTACCTCAACACAAAAGCACAAGCCATTGCACATTTTGATGATATTTCTAGGTTTTTGGGAGATGCATGTGTATTGGAAATTCAAAGAAGGTGGGATGGCTGCCCTCTTAGTCTCTGAAACATGGAATATCATACCCCAAAGAGATTGAGGAGTTCCCTAGAAAGGGCATCATTATACAAGAGGGCTATGCAAGCAATGAAAATAAAATGGTTTGGCTTGAAACTCACTCCACCTTTGTTGTTGGGACTGGGTGAAGGGAAGGACCGAGATGAGGAAAACAAAGAATGGGAGGATTCTACCCTACCGAAGGAACTCCTTGACTTCTTCCTTCGAAGGTCAGAGGGGCCACTAAATCACTGAAAGAAATGAAGAAGGAGGACTAAGTTACTCATAGGATGAGCAAACATTTGGTAGGAGGGTGATGATGAGCCCCATCATTAGGTATAATTGGAGGGGTTAATTGTCACCTTTTTAGCCTTATTAGTCTCTCTTTCTCACATTTAATTACATTATGGTCATATGTTGCTTAGTGTAGATGGTGATTAAGGTTTGTCATACTTTGAATGCCTAATATGGGTTAAATGCAGGATAATCATGAAGTTATTCCATTTTTGTTGAAGATTGTGTAATCGAACCTCGGAGTAGATGTTAGCCTCTCTCATAAAACAATAATAAATCCAAAAATAAAATAAATAAATTAAATATTAAAAGTTAAGAATTCTTTAGATTGGGTTGTTCCTCTAAGATAGGAGTTAGTTTAGGTAGCTCCTATATTTGTGTGTGTTTGGTTAAGAAATTATCTCAACCAAGGTGTCCAAGATAGCACGCACTATCTTGAGACATAGTCTCCTCATCTATTTAATTGTAATATTACATTCTTTTAATAATGAGAAAATATGTGAGGAACCCATGAGGCTGAAGCCTTTTCCGCCATGACTATGTTTGTGTTTAAATCTGTGTGTTTTTATTTGTGTTAATTGTGTGTGATTTTCAACATGTGGTATCGAAGCTTTAGGGAAGAGTTGAAACTATCCTGTGGATGAGGTTTTGTGATCGATCATGCTTGTAGAGGATTTAAACCTAGTGCGTTGAGTGTGGAAGATGCAGAACTGGAGTGCGAAAGTAAAGAGTTGCAAGTCAACTTCTTTGGTTTCATTGACTGTATTCGTGGGCTAGCAGCGGACGAATCGCTATTGACAAATGTCATTGTTGTAAAGCCAAATTAATCTCTCTTTATCAGTGAATTGGGGATCTATCACATAGCGGAGATCACTGTTGGATATCCATCACTGGAAAGGGAACAATGAGCATGTAGTAGAAGGAAACATTGCCCATTCAAGAGCTCGTTGTCCTGCTGTGCGTAGAAATAAGTGGATCTTGGAAATCGTCTGCTCTTACAGCTAGGATTTAACCTGCGTGGGCGGCTGCAAAAGAGATAGTGACCGAGGGAGGATATTTCCACTAGAATTTCAAACTCTTCGTGTTCGAATTAAAAGTAATTTTGAACCTACGTTGTGTACATGTGTGAGAGGAGTTATATGGAAAGCATTATGTGAAGAAGTACCTGCCTGTTATCCATGCGAGGAGGATATCGTACAATAGAATCATAAACCACTCTATGGAATGGCCTCCTGCATGTAGCTGCTCCAAGGATAAGGTGAGATTTTTGTGTAGAAATTGAAATTGTGTTAAAATTGCATGTGGAGACAAAAAAGGGCCACGTGAGTTGAAACAAGTAAGGAATTAAATTGTTTTATTTTTTGACATAGTCAGTGTCGTGAGAATGATATCAAAGAATTATGTTCCTTCCCCTTCCAGTATGATCAGGAAGTGATATTTTTTGTGATATCTCTTGCTTGTGTCTGTAAAGAAGATAAAATTGTTGCCAACCTAGAGACTCCAATCAGTACTTCTTGTTGAAGCTTGTGAGTGCCTATGAGACCATTCGGTGTGGAGCACCAGAGATATTGACATTACAAGCCTGTATATTCCATGTTGGTTTATGCAATGAGCGTGGATAGCCCAATTGGGGATTTTTGTTGTGGAGCAACATGAATTTGGAAGAGAACTGTCGATATGCTGTCAAATAGAGAGTGATCCTGATGAAACTGATCACTATTGATTTCAATTTGAAAAATAAGTGTGTATATGAGTCGTTTTCTGAGTAAGTAAAAGCACAGCGACCAAATGCTCAACTTACCCGATTTTAGTTACTTAAATCAAGCAATTTTATGAGAAGTCCAAACCGTTGTCCCATTCATTTAAAATCGAAGCCATGAGATTGTCTAGCAAATCCGCTGTGGTTGCTCTTCTTTCAGCGTGGAGGAAATTTGCACAGTGAAGGAATTTTTTAATTTGGTCCCTCAAAGATCCTGCCAATCCCATTCTCACCCCCATTGAAGGAATTTAAATCCCTGCATATATTTACTTGAAATCTCGAAGCGCGCATGATGCAGCTTTGTCTACAACTAGCTGCAACTATTTCACCTGGTGTTATAAGTTCAAAATTTATCTAACGCACCTGTAGAGCGGATCCTTCACCCTCGCGTATGCCTTAATGGTATTTTTCCTCTCAGAAAAGGTTTCTCGCTCTACGCAAATCACCATTAGTGGCCAAGAGTGAGATAGGGAACCCAGAGAAATCATGTGGATCCGTCGTAGAACTAACTCATGGGAGAGATTTTTTGCCGGAAGCAAAGATCATGTATCAAATTAGAGGTATGCCCTGCCATCGACATTCCTTTGTGAAATATTTTCCTATTTGTTGAGAGAATTTTCTTGGAGGAGAGTCGAGCGTGGGTCGACAGAGAACAGAGCCTTCTGTATCTTAATTATTTTCGTTTGAATTTGCACCGATTTGGAAAAATGTATGGATACCGTGGCATTTGAGCTGTAGAATTCCATCAATTAAATCCGCTTGAAGGATACAAAAATTTATTGGATCATATTTTGGAAATTTGTGCAGGGGTGCTTCTCTGATTAGAAGTTTTGGGAGAAGATTGACTTTCTCAACATTATTGTGATTCTGCACATTGAAGGAGAGAACCGTTTTTCCATTCCCAATCCCCTGCATTTAAAGTACAACAGATCTGCCATAGAGAGATGCATAGACTTGTTGAGCTATGTGAGAAGACATGTACATGAGACTCATGAGGCTTGTGTGTGGAGATTCGTGCTAGCGTGGTGGCAAGCCCAATTTTGTGAGGAGGGAAAACATTTTCAATGTTTAGTGCAGGTGATTTTGAATCATCTTCAACTGCGTGTGATGCATGCAAGTGAGTTTTTTTTCCCTTCATAATAGGCTTTGCATGTATATTTTTGGCTTGATTGTAATCTGTTGTGCACACACCTGCGTGTGTAGTGAAATATGAGAGTTGTGACAGTTTTTTTTTCATAGCACCCTTCCCCAATTACTACATCCTCTGAGAAATTTTCTGTTGAAACCTTGAGTTCTTGGATGGTGTAGCGCATGAATTTCCATCCCGATGACGCTCTCCTCTTGAGCTTCACCCTGGCTTCATCCCGTTGTTTAATGGCATCTCTGGACTCATTCAAGTGTTGTTGTATGGAATTTTCTTTGTCCTTGATGTGCATCGTAAGTTGTTAACAGATGGCTTCGAAACCTTCAGCAAAATGGCGGAAAGAGGCCATGTGTGAGTGGATTGGCATGAGCTTTAATTTGCGTGGAGTATGAATTTAAGAGGATTTAAATTCTGATGTGAGTCTGTTAAAATTCTAATGTGATTTTGTCTGCAATTCTGATTTGCGTGGAGTGTATTTTTCCTGTGGTGGTTGTCTACTTCAACATGCAGAGAGTCTATCGTGCAAAGGGAAAAGTGGACACTACTACAAAGACAACATCACAGATTTACCATAGTCGCTCTGAATATTTTCGAGAAGGTCATAAGCACAAGGAGCAACGTCTAGCAAATGGTTCTAGAGCATCCCAGTTTTGAATTGATAAGAATTCCAGAGCATTAATTCTCTTCCAGTAAGTCAAAATAAGACAAGTGAATTCATTGTAGTGAGTCTTTCGAATCATTGTAAGATTTTTTGGGTGCATTTTCGACAATTGTTCCACACCCTTCCTTTAAAGCACAATCAACTGAGTACATCAAGTGCATGAGTTTTATCTCTAAAGAAAAAAAAAACAACAATTTCAAATCTCCTACAAGCGAGTGTGAGTATTCATTCAAGTGAGTGTGAAGTAATCATGCAAGTCAAGCGAGCGTTCAAGAAAAGTGATCATCATCAAGTGAGCGTAAATTCAAGATTTCAAGCAAGAAAGTTCTACAACTCTATCAAGTGTTCCAAGCAAGCGCAATAAGCAACAAATCAAGCGAGCGTGCCATTCAAGCCACACAGCAAGCAAGCCTATCATTCAAGTAACAAAATAAAGTGAAACAGTTCAAAGCACAACATCTATGACAAGAGATCCTGAATTCAAGGGACCAAGTTCAGATGGTGCAACACATCCAATTGTTAAAAATTATTCACAATTTGATACTCTCAAGTGATGAAGACATGGTGCAAATCAGCAAAGAAACTCTTGTTGATCTTTCACGACATCTACAACAAAAAAATGAAACCATTAAGTTTCTTCAACTGGAGTCACAACTACAGAGAAATGAGTTGCAAGAGAAGAGTGATGCTTCCAAGTCTTTGAACCATCTAGATGATTCTAAGTCATTCATCCAAACAGCTTCAAGTGTCGAATTTGTTCCAGTTCAACTTTCTTCCAAACCCATCATCAAGCCATGGGAAGAAATCCAAAGTAACAGAAATCGACGAGGCTTAGGATATGTCAACGATGACGCCAACTTGCATATCCCAGATTATTCCAAGCCAATTAATTTCGTCAGTGCAGGATTTCTTGAAAAAATCACCTCAGCAAGTTCTGAGAAATTTGTAGACAAACAGAAATGCACGCAACCCGAAGTTGCAGTCAAACCCAAATATTATCATTGTCAAAGAACCAGTCATATGGAAGATCAGTGTTTTTATCTTCATCCTTGTCGCCATTGTGGCAAGTCTAATAATTCATCAGAGAAATACTACAACCAAAAATAATCAATGAGATTGAAGATAAATTATGAATGGATTGATCCTTGGGAGTGGTCATCCACGGTCAAAAGATTGTATCAATTCAACAACCGCATACAATCACACCTAGTGCAGCCGACAGTGAAAAGAAGATGGTACTCTCTTGTAGTTGAATGAGGGAGTACACCAGTGCAACACTCCTACACCTGAAGGGGGGAGTTCAAGAATAATTCACAGAGAATTGTCTCTCCTTTCAGCTAACAAAGGGGGGAAAATGTCAATGAAATTGATGGTGGTTGTCAAACTGAAAGTCTCGACAAAACCATAAAAAGAAGCCAATGGGCATCTTCAATAGCCAGTGGGCATCAACAAATTTTCTAGTGGGCAGTCGACAGCAAAGCAGCAGTGAGTAGTTTTCAACACAACAAAAGCAATAGTGAGTTGTTTTTGACATCATCAGCCAGTGGGAATTCAACAAATTTTTTCAATGGACAAAGGATGTTGATTTCACGCAAAGGAAAAATGGATCCTTTTGCAACTTGGCATGTGATGGAGTTGTCAAGTGAAATTTAGAGATGAATCAGACATGCAGCTGACTCATGGTCTCTTCAGATTGCAATTTTTTTAGCATCCAGCTTTGGCGGTTTTTCAGGCAATGCTTTTTAGGATCAACATGAGAACTTGGAAGAAGGTTCCTCATTCTTATTTTGGATTGATCATTGAAGGGGGGAATGTTAGCCTCTCTCATAAAACAATAATAAATTCAAAAATAAAATAAATAAATTAAATATTAAAAGTTAGGAATTTATGCCTAACTCTTTAGATTGGGTTGTTCCTCTAACATAGGAGTTAGTTTAGGTAGCTCCTATATTGGTGTGTGTTTGGTTGAGAAATTATCTCAACCAAGGTGTCCAAGATAGCACACACTATCTTGAGACACAGTATCCTCATCTATTTAATTGTAATATTACATTCCGTTAATAATAAGAAAATATGTGAGGAAGCCATGAGGCTAATGCCTTTTCCGCCATGACTGTGCTTGTGTTTAAATCTGTGTGTTTTTATCTATGTTAATGGTGTGTGATTTTCAACAGTAGACATCAAGGAGAGACTATAGGATGGTTTTCCACCTCCTTAACTCCTAAATGAAGCCAAGGGATCCTCAAGATTCCCTCCAACAACTCGAAATCAAAGGCAGCCAAGCAAGTGGAAGATCAAGTGCACCAAAGCTCCACTTCTGTTGCAGTCAAAGGGGACACATCACCTACTTTTTAGGGAGTTTTTGGTAGCTACCATTTAGGTTAAATAGGGCATAGCAATAGCTCATTAGGATTCGAATTTTGGAGGAAGCTAGTATACTCTTAGCTCTTGTTATATACTTTTGAGACTTTCATTGTTATGTAATTAGACTATTTCTGAAATAAAATGAGTATTCAGTTTTTCCTCCACTAATTTAGTTTCAGAGAGTTGAGCTTATGGGTTAGGGCCCAATCCATTGGCCTCAGTCTCTCTCTCTCTTATGTAATTACGTTTATTTTTTTTCCATTGTAGCTAGTTTACTTCATGAGTTTTAGCTAGATTGCTTCCATTTCATTTTACTATTTTTTTTTGTTTGCTTCCATTTCACATTCGATGTAGTTAGTCTCTTATAGATCATGGTATAGTAGCATATAAACTCTAAAATTTTTGTGCCAAAGCCTCCCTCTCTCACCTCTTTCATTGGAGCTTGAGGAGTGCAGATCTTCACCATAGGCCCAAAATTTCTCTTCAGATTATGATTTCTTGGAAAGAATAGATTGGTTGTTTTAGTTGTCATGAGCATGTTGAGAATACTGAGTTAGATTTATGTTTGAATGCATAAGTATGTTTTCTTATCAAATTTAACTCATCTTTTCCATCTTCTTCATCACTGATTTGTCAATTTTTATTGCATGAACAGGTCGTTTTCTTGCAAGTTTGAGTTGAGAAGTATAGGGGGGCTCAAGCAACATCCCTAGATCCATTTCTCACCCTTCACTGACCTCCTTTCAACAAAATCACCCTCAACCCTGTTTCTTGAGATTTTCACCACAACACCGAGAGAAACGCTAGAAGTGAAATACGGGCTTTGAAATAAGTTTTGAGCTTGGCCAAGGGGTTGGATACCTTCCATCCACCTAAACACGCCTTCATTTCACCTTCCCTACCCCTTGGGCTCATCAATTTTTTCCTCAAAACACCCTCGGCATGTTTCATGTAACATTTATAGGACATCCTGTAGCACTATAGGAAACCTGTAGCAGCGCCAGCTAGCCTCTTCGTCGACCCAGAAACAATATTCCACCCACCATAACCCTACCACAACCTCCAAGACACCTTCAGCTCTAAATCCATGAGTCTAAGACCTTCTTAATCCACCATAGTTCCTCCTCCTTTTTCCGCAAAACAGAGTATTTACAAGCGTAGTTATCCCATGACTAGATGCATTGTTAAAGCATAGTAGTTAAGCATAAAATATTTATAGCTTACTTAGCCATTTGGCCCAGCACTGTGTGATTAGATTAGTCTTCCTTTCTAAAATTTCAATTCAGAAATTTACTTCATAAATTTTGCATAGTTTACTTCTATTTCTCGCAATAGCCTAGATTGTAAATTTCCTTTCTTGAAAAATAGCTAGATGTATCTTCTTTCTTTAGAATAGCCCTTTGCTTTTTGATAGAGTAATGGTTTTTATTCATTTGTAGTTTTAGGTCTAATTCAGAAGTGTGATAGACTTCACTCAAAAACCCTAGCAATAGCACCCTTTCGTAGAACTCAGAAGAGGATGACATAAGTAGAATGCATATGTTGTGTATATAGCACTTCCGCCTCCAATTTTGTATGAACCACAGGTTCATAACGTAAATTAGAGTAACCTCTGGAAGTTGTAGCACTCGTGGTGCAATACCAGAGCTCACAAAGTATGTGACACTACAATTGCAGTGCAAATGAAGGGTAATATGAAGAGGGACTAGAGTAAATTCAAGTGTTTCAACTATGGCAAGATGGGTCATTTTTCATCAAGATGTCCGATGAAGAAGGGAGATGACGAGAAGAGGAAAGGAAAGCAGGTCATTGGTATTACCACTGCAGCTGAGATAGATGATCTCACTAGGATATTGGAGGAAGGAATTTGCTATGATTTCTGATCCAGTCACAGGTCAAGTACTACTCTAACCATCGTGTACGATATGAGGATATTTTAATTGACTATGGCTTATACAGGTTTAAATGAGCATGTTAATCCATCTATTATAGTGCATAAACACATAAAAATAAGTAAATGAACTTAACATATCAAGAAGCACATGCACGTAAGTAAGAGAGAGACAACAAATTGGTAATGGAGTTCACCCTTCCATCTCACTAGGGCTACATCTCTGAATCTGCTTCGATTGGAATGCAAATCTTCTATATTCCTTCTTCAAAGTAAGCTCTCCAAGCTTTCTTACATTCCAGCTCTATGACCGAGCATTAGCTAAGCACTATGGCTCTCAATGGGTAAGAATTATCTCCTTTCTTCTCCCCCTTCTCATGGCCCACATAAGGAATATATATAGTTTACCCTCACCCACTCTCCAACAAAGAGCATTAATTACAAGGCCCATAATTGTAGGGCCTAATTACAAGGAAGGAAAAACAAGATCCATGAAAGTAGGATATTCAACTATCTCAGGCTCATAATTGGGAAAAGTCTCAAAACCACCTAAAGACCCTTCAACCATGCCCTTGACTCTCTCAACCCACAATTGAGAAAATAGAGAATTGGTGTGAGGTGGTTTCTCACATAAAAACTAATTTCCCTAATTACATTAAATGAATAATATGTGAGACAAATTTTCTCTCACAAATATTAATCATTTATATCAAAAATGCATGAGGTTAATAAAGGCTCATAAAATGCATAATTAAATGTCTGGGAATCTCATGAAAAGCATTAATCATAATTTCACCCATGTAAGTACTTTTTCGTCAACTTCAAATCATGGCACAAATATCTTTCATGTGTGAAGATCCTTTTGGATCACACCTCCCCACAAAGAAAATTTTGGTCTCCAAAAGTGTCAGCTTCAATCCATCATCAACTGAATGAAAATGTCTCTGAAAGGAACATTCCCACATGACTCCTTTACCTGACGCACTTCAGAATCAAAACGCAATGCCAACACCTACAATTTCTGCAACGCGGATGTCTGAAAAGGCACATCCCTTGAAGACTCGTTCACCCAATGTATTTTAGAATCAAGATGCAAAGCCAACACCTGCAATTGTTGCAACTTAAATTCTTGAAAAGGCATATCCCTTGAAGACTCCTTCACCCAACGTACTTCGGAATCAGGATGCAAAGCCCACATCTGCCTAAAGGTGCAATGCAAATGTCTGAAAAGGCACATTCCTTCAAGATTCCTTCACCTCGGTCCTTCAGAATCAGAATGCAAAAGCCCACATCTATCTAAAGCTTCAACCTGTAGCTGATCATACCTATTTACAACACTTTCCAAGAGTTCATTGGTCAAGTTTACATTCCAAAATGGCTTAGGAAAATTGCCTCATTCAACTTAATTACAAAGAATCCAACAAGGCTTGATGCACAAAAATACGCCTCTCATTCTCCCTCACATAAGAGTGGCTAAAACAAGCCTTTTACAATGCTTCATAATCATCTTTACATCATCTCTTTCATGGTGGCAACTATGGCCTTTTACATGGAATTCAACAATTTACATGCCAATTTTTCGATGCCAAAATATGATGGAAACTAGGGCCCTTTTGCATGGAAATTACAAGTAATTTAATGTGCCAAACATGCGCACAAAGGGAAAAGTACCAAGTTTTCAAACCCCCCCCCTT
Source organism: Pinus albicaulis (assembly GCA_034641835.2). Lineage (NCBI taxonomy): Eukaryota > Viridiplantae > Streptophyta > Pinopsida > Pinales > Pinaceae > Pinus > Pinus albicaulis. The sequence goes on from MU968317.1 coordinate 2,316,296, forward strand.
TACATAATGTGTACATAACAAAGAGCACTAATGGTGAAAAAATAAAAATGCCACTCTTTTACGAAATATGTGCCAAATATCATATTCACATGGAAGGTGAAAATAAGTCAAATCCCCCATTACAAAACATGTGCATCATAAAAGTGCCCCCCCCCCCCTCCCCCCCTTCAATTTCTAGGCATAGGGCTATTAAGTAGAACACATCGATTTATTTTCACTGAGAAAGCCGCATCTTTGAGGTCGAGTTTACTGTAAGGAAATGCAAAGAAATGCAGTCGAATCCAATGCCTACCTATGTGTTTAATATCAAAATTATAATATGAATTCTTAGTGAAAATGCGTGCTTTCAAGTACAGTTCAAAGGGAACATTTGCTCTAAAATTGGCCTTACCTAAAATGTTGTGCTCTGCAGATAAAATTGCAGATGATTTCGAATCAGACATGAAAGTCCTTCCATCGGCAAGATTGATATTCTTGGAGGACCCACAATTAATTAGACATTGCTCCATAGGATCAAATGTTGCAGAACCTGTCACTATCATGAATATATTGAGCAGCAGAAGCACCAGAGAAGGCATCTTAATTGTCTGCAAGTGTGTTCTCCACGCCCTCTGGAGTCATCGGGTGCAAAATCCGCAACCATTTGATTTGCCTCGCGAATTTGATAAATACCTTGCCAGACTTCACATAAAGCCCAATCAGTTTTTGAGACCAACTGCTAAAAAATTCGGTAGAACTCTTCTCCCAATTATTCTCCGCCCAACTTCTGCCTCAGACCAGGTCAACAATGGGCACCACTAGGAGCACGGTTGTGCCAATACACCTCTGCTGAGGCTCCAACAAGAATTATTCCATCGCTCTGGAGCAGCATACCCAAAAGGAGAATTTAAAAATAGTGGAAACACTCATCCACACTTCACTAGCCTCCACCTAAATGAATGGAAAAACAAAAATGACGGAAGATCGGTCCACCAAACAAGATGGTTGGCTCTTACGATGTGCCAATGCCTCTGCACACATAACAAACATTGAGTCATGGTCTTGTGGTGTATTTTTCCATCCATATACTGATAAACCCCTTGAATCTGTGCATGGTCCTGCCATTGTCATGTCATCAGTCAATTGCAAAAAATGTATGGCTCTCCACATCGAATACTAACAAAGCTCACCCAGATCTAGCAAGATTATCAGGCCTTCATTGCTACACGATGGTGGCTCTATTTTCTAGGAGAGAGACTTGTGGAGAGATTCGGATGAATCTTATGCACCAAGATTCATTTTTCCCGATGATAATGGAAATTGTCACATACAAAAACAAAAGCGTCGCCACGAACAACTTGAGCATTAATTCATTCTCCTTATTCATTGGCCAAGAACATAACCAACAGAGCCACATCCTCCAAAAATTATGTTATGTATCCTATAGTTGATGGAGCATCATACTCATCAATCAACGCAACATAAAATTCAGTAGAAACGATCCCACAAAATTTGCAAATGATCTCAACAACCATAGCAGAGATCTCTTATGCCCTTAGACTCTAGGATCTGATCCTCAATAAAATTCTCTGCCATTTCACTGACATTTATTTCAAGTTCAGAAATGTACTGAAGTTTTCGAACATGAGAACGTTGAGAAAAGTGTTGCTTTGTTCGCTTTTGATCCACATTAGGATCATCCTGTTTGAAATGTGAGGTGTCCTTCCCTTCTAAACCTGAACTTGTGGCATCATGTCCTTCACATTCTTTTTATTCTTCTCGTTTAAGCACAGAGGTTGTTGCACTTTCAAAATATTGTGTAAGTGATGATGCTCCCAGCTATTTTATGACTCTCCCTTGCATTGTTTGAACCACCCTTGTATGTTGTTCCTAAATTTACAGAGGTATCCCAACTTCTGATTGGTGGTTTTTTTTTACTTTGCCTTATAAGAGTTTGGTAGAAGTGAAAAATATTTATTCTCACAAACTTATTCAGATGTTCATGATTGGATTGATCACGAGTATCGTACATCAAAGGTATTCTTTGTTATGAGACTGTTATTGATCCTCAATTCCTCCATAAGGGGTGGCTCATCTTTGAAGGCTCCAAAGTTGTTCCCTCTGTAGGAAGAAGGTGGGGAAAATGACTAGGGCGTAGATCCAACACAAAATTCCATGAATAATTTGGAAACATCGAGGGTTTCCAACTATGTGATCAGAATACTGGCCTACTTCATAGAATTACAGAGGAGAGCTTACTTAGACATAGTCTTCATAGCCAATCTAAATCCTCTCTATTTGTTTCACGAGTCCATTTCCAATGCCCTTGTATAAGACATTTACAAGACTAATTTGCTGGATATGAATCCAATTAACATTGTATTTGTCGATGTCAGCCATAGTGAGACGAAATTCTATGTTGTGGCCTTCTTGAAAGGTCATCTGAAGATCCCTCTCACATGCATTTGACATATCTTTAGGTGGCAAAGACTTTGACGAAGTTATGTTCAATTACTTTGTCACAAAATTTAGAAAATACTATCAAATTAACGTAACTAAAAACCTCCACGCAAACACAAGAATGTGTGTTGCCTGTGAGAAGCTCAAGAAGGTATTTGACCAGATTCTCGGCATTATGCGAGAAAAAAAAAAAAAAAAAAACTGGCAAAAGTACATTGAATAATGTTGTGTTTAGATGCAACTCTAGAGATCGCATCATGACCAACAGCCTTAAAATCGAAGAAGCAACTGTGTTTCTCAGTATATCGATGGGTGCCACAGAAAGTAAACCCAAACCAACTCTCAAAAGATGGACAAATCTACACACAAACCTTTTTATTTCCTTTTTTTGACAAAACTTCAAGTCGCAATAAATTTTCCATCTGGAGGTCGTTTGACGCAATTCAAGCACCATCAGACTCCTCTCATCAATATTTTCGAAATGGTATCATTATTTTTTGATTCCGAGTCAAAAACATTTTGAGTATTTTCCATCAAAATAGGGATACCTTCCCCATAACACTCAAAATGTAGAAATTTGAATAACTGATATATTATTCACCGAGATTCTCCTAGTCACACACTATTTTAGGTTCATGCATAATACAGAATCTCTTCTACCATTGATCATCACATGCGAAAATAAAATCAATTGCATGCACACATTAAAACCACAAACAATCACACATATGAACACAGTATTTAATGGGAAATCTTAAAGCTGAAAACCCCAACTATCTGTATATTATATGTCATGGATATCATGTAACAATCATAGTACAAAGCTCCTCACAAGCTCTCAGCACTACCTCAAATTGCTACACACTATCAAGCTAGATCTAGCAAAACACATGCTCCAATCTTTTGCCACTTGATAGCCAGCCTCTATTGCGTTATCAATGATATGGGATGGCTTCATTAAATAGATAAACCACCTGGCTTGTACTGCGCAATCCTCATGGGCTTCTCCACCTATCTGTGTGTTGCAAATAGCAACAGTATAGTCACAACTGATAGTTAACCTGCTCTTTCACCTATTTCTGCACTGGTCTCCACTGAAACTGTCCATGCACTGAAGTTAACTGATGTATTCTTTATTTGATTAATGAGTTTATAATTAGTGAATTAATTAATAATTAATTCACACCACTCTCACTAGTGTATCAATCAGTTAGACTAGATACAACTAGCTCAACTATGTTTAGATTAGTTAAACTGAACACAACTCCATTAGCTTCCTCAATCAACTCCACCAAACTCTGTCACATGAGTTCTAACTGAAGTATCCATGCAATAGCTCCACTTAACCCTTAGGAATAGCGTAATTCCTTCTGTCAGCTCCTGTGCCACATCTGTGCACTTAACTGAAGTGCTCCAAAAGAATAAGATAATGTTTAGAGTCCAAATATTATTAAGAGCTAATAATATTCGACATATCTATTTTTAGACTGGCAATCTAAAAATAGATTCTGCCCAATATGTCTAAAAATATAAATCCATCTATTTTTCCAACTTGACCAACCATCCATAAATAGCATCCCGCAACTTATAGAACATGATCGATATGTCTAAAAATAGACTTTGCGACAAAAATCACCTGTGTGGCCCCCACCTAGTTTAGGTGATCACTTTCCAACTAGGATCAGGAATGATGTTTCAGGATGCCTCCTTCATTGTTTCTTGTTGCAATCTTCAACACTTCCTCTCAACAAGAAAGGATTGCCTTTGCATGCGACATGCATCTCCATGCATTCGCCCTGCAACCTTCACAAGCACTATGCAACTCCATGCATCTGCTCTGCAACTCCTCTGAAACTGAATAGCCTCCAAACAACTCAATCAGTCTGATGCATCTATCATCAAAGTCTTCGACTTCTGCTGGGCCCAATTTCACATGTCATCAGGAATCACTACACTGTTGAACTCTTGCACCCATGCACTCTTGTATGGCTTGCACTTGTTGTGACTCGTATCTTATCCATGTATACGACACTTTTGTCACTTTGATCTGTCTGCGCATCAATCCAGCCCAATCAACCTCATTACTATGGGCACCTCATGCCCGGGTTCAAGTGGTGATCCCCATCTCTCAAATCCACCGCTTGAGAAATCTCCTCTTGGGATTACTCATATGCACTCCCCCCACCTCTCTCTTTTGATAGGTATATTGTCCTCCCTCTTGCCTCAGCACAAAATTCAAAATCTTAGTGAGACTGCCACTCCACCCCAGTTTTTCCTACCTCATCTTGTGGTTGGTTCCACATCCAGAGAGTTCTCTTCTTGCATGCAAAACTTGCTCCCTCTCAAGCATCAATTGCATGTCTTTCTTGCACTTCCCAACAGTAGGAAGCTCCGTAGACATCCCATCTACTTCAAGTCTGTAGAGATTCTTTGCTTGAATCCCAACCTTCTTGACTTGTCCTCCCTCATCCACACTAACTCCTACACTCCCAATCTCATCCCTGCAGTGGACAAACTTTTTCAAGTATACCGGAATAGTGTCATTCTTCTCCATTTTTATTTTCCTGAGTTTATCCTAAAACTTAATTCCTTCAATGCTTTGCAATTGCTCCAATGATCAATCTCGCTCCGATACCATGTAGAAATTTGAATAACTGATATATTATTCACCGAGATTCTCCTGATCACACACTATTTTAGCTTCATACATAATACAAAATCTCTTCTACCATTGATCATCACATGCGGAAATAAAATCAATTGCATGCACACATTAAAACCACAAACAATCACACATATGAACCACGATCATTACATAGAGCTTAAAGCTAAAAGCCCAACTATCATATATTATATGTCATAGGTCATGTAACAATCATAGTACAAAGCTCCTCATGAGCTCTCATGCACACCCTCAATTGCTACACACTATCAAGCTAGATCTAGCAAAACACATGCTCCAATCCTTAGCCACTTGATAGCCAGCCTCTATTACATTTTCAAAGCTATGGGATGGCTTCATTAAATAGGTAACCACCTGGCTTGAACCGCAAAATCCTCATGGGCTTACTCCACCTATCTGTGTGTTGCAAATAGCAACAATATAGTCACAACTGATAGTTAACCTGCTCTTTCACCTATTTGCTGATGTCATGTGTCCATGCACTGAAGTTAACTGATGCATTCTTTAGTTGATTAATGAGTTTTTAATTAGTGAATTAATTAACAATTAATTCACACCACTCTCACTAATTGTATCAATCAGTTAAACTAGATACAAATAGCTCAACTATGTTTAGTTTAGTTAAACTGAATACAACTCCACTAAATTCCTCAATCAACTCCACCAAACTCTGTCACATGATTTCTAACTGAAGTATCCATGCAATAGCTCCACATAACCCTCAATAATAGTGTAATTCCTTCTATCAGCTCCTGTGCCACATCTGTGCACTTAACTGAAGTGCTACAAGAGAATAAGATAATGTTTATAGTCCAAATATTATTAAGAGCTAATAATATTCAACATATCTATTTTTAGACTGGCAATCTAAAAATAGATTCTGCCCAATATGTCTAAAAATAGAAATCCATATATTTTTCCAACTTGACCAACCATCCATAAATAGCATCCCGCAACTTATAGAACATGATCGATATGTCTAAAAATAGACATAGTCTAAAAATAGACTTTGCGACAAAAATCACTTGTGTGGCCCCCACCTAGTTTAGGTGATCACTTTCCAACTAGGATCAGGAATGATGTTTCAGGATGCCTCCTTCACTGTTTCTTGTTGCAATCTTCAACACAAAATTTTTCAAAAGAGCAGAAATATAAATTGTAGAAAAATCATGAACTGCTTACCAAACCGGCACCAAGCACATTCTTCTTGTAAGCGTGTTGTTCGAATGGTGGATTCTTCACGGGCTCTTTTACAAGCTGCCTGCTTGATTTGTGGTGAATTTCAGGGTGCAACTTCTAGCTCTTCTTCTCCAGAAACTATAGAAATTATTTTGTTTCCCATTCAAATGTGTCTTCATGATAGGAGGATTCATAAGGTTCTCATTCTTCTTGGTTTCACTTCTCATGGACACATATGTCTTCTTAACCCATACTTTTTTTTTGTGTTCTTAACTACATCATGGTTAGAAAATCTATGAAAGAAATCATTTATCTTATATGTAAAAGAAGAATTTGAATGACTATCATACCTTCCTGACTTGTCCTTGCACTGATGAAGACTAGGTGGCTTGATTCCCTTCTTGGAATCGGGTGACGAAGAGATGGTTTTTGTTTCAGCTACCTTCAAGCATTCTCCTTTCTCTTCTTGTCCCTAACCCAAGCCTACAAATGGTTGTCTTGGTACAACCTCCAATGGTTGGGTGACTCCTTGGCCATTTATGCCAATTCCACCTCCTCTATACCCCATCTTCGTGAGGATCTTTATGCCAACATTAGTTTCATATTGAGAGAGAGTTGAGCATGAAGTAACATCATATACCTCAGTTTGAGATGCAACATCCATCGTTTCAACCTTTTTCAACTTAGCCAATAACTCCTCTTTGGCTCGTAGCATCTCTTGAAGCTCCTTCTTATCCTTTTCAGCTACCTGCAACAATCTTCGCAAATGGGAAGACTAAGTTGAAAGAAGAAGATAAGCCTTCCACCTCTGATGACAAATTTGATTCCATGATGAAGAAAATGGAAAAATTGATGGATAGGCTTGCCCTTGGGAATGCCTCTGCTCCTCGTGCACAACATGACCCTCATTTTAGAAATCCTCAATTCAGAAGACCTCAAAACCAGCAAAGGCTAAGGGAAAAAAGAAATCAACAGCCCGACCCTCCAGTGAGACCCCCTTTTCAGCAAAACTTAGTTGATCAAGATGATGAACCTAGAATTTCAGAAGATTCCATTCATTGTCTAGATGAAGACATGTCTGGAATATTCTTGACTAAGGAGGAACATGATGAATCAGACCATGAAGTAAACAAGGGTGAGGAACCATCTGATTATTTTAAGGGATTTTAACATGCAATCTTTGAGATGCAGAAACAATACAACCTCATAAACAAAAATGTGCCAATTACTGCAAATAAAACACAGCCTAAGAAATATGTCCCTAAAGCTACTAAGGTTAAGAAATATACACCACCTCCTCCTCCTATCAAAGAAACTGAAAAATCTGCTTATGTTTTCAGTTTGGAGAGTGAAATTTCTAAGATCAAAATACTGTTACCTTTTGGAGAAATTCTTAAGGTAAATGAATAAAAAAGTAAGATTGTGAAAATGTTGAATTCACAACCAGCAGCTATTGATATCTTAAATTTTTTAAGAAGATCATCCAACCATATACTTGGGTCCAAGATTAGAATATGAACAAAATGAGGAGTTGCCTCCTTTTTATGTCAACCTTAGCATTCATGACATGACATTGCATAATGCAATGTTGGATTTAGGGGCCTCTCACAATCTTATGCCCAAAGTAATCATGGAGAGGATGGGGTTGGAAATTACTAGACCATATAAGGATTTCATTTCTTTTGATTTAAAAATAGTTCAGTGCATTGGTTTAATTAAGGATTTCGTTGTTGGTCTTACACAAGTCCCTACCAAGACAGTGGTCATGGACATTGTGGTAGCAGAAATTCCACCAAAGTTTGGCATGCTATTATCAAGGTCATGGATAGAAAAAATCAAACGTACAATGCAGATGGACCTAACTTATGCCACCATTCCTGTTTTTGGTGAGCAAAGGATACATTATAGAGAAACAAGAAAGGGTTACATGGTGAGTAGTAAAGATAAACCTCAGAACTTTCCAATTTATTGTCTTGATACTGAAATTGGATCTGCTATTCTTTTCAATGAGTTGATTGATGAAGCAGAGCTGAAAAGAAGGTATAAAATCAGCAATCTGTAATTCAGCAGATAGAAAATCAACAAGCAGAAGATCAAAAAATCAGTGAGGAGAAGGCAGAAGTTTGGTGGTTGTTGCACTTTGATGGATCAGCAGGAAGAGAGGGGGCAAGAGTAGGAATTTGGATCACAAGTCCAGATGATGAAAGTAAGTTATTTTCTTGCAAACTGAATTTTGATTACACAAATAACATGGTTGAGTATGAATCTTTGATTTTGGGCTTAGAAGTTTTGAAAATAATGGGTGCTCAAAATATTTATGTTTGTGGATATTCTGAATTATTCATTAAACAAGTTGAAAGTGTGTATCAAACAAAGGATTTGAGAATGAGGGCATACAGAAATTTAATCATGGACATGTTGAAAATTTTCCAAGAACATTCATTCATTGTTAAGACTAGGGATCAAAACTCAATTGCTGACTCCTTAGCTGTCTCTACAAGTCTTTTCATCATTCCACTAAAAAATATGAAGTTGAGGTTCGCCATAGACCAGCTATCCCTGATAACATTATCCATTGGCAAGTCTTTGAGGATGACCAGTAAGTAAAAAACCTTATTGAGCTGAAAGAAGAGTTTGAAAATATATAAGTAGATCAGAAAATCATGCTTGCTGAATCAAAGGGAAATTATGAAGTGTTACAGTTGAAGAATAACTCTATACCCAAAGGCCTCATACCCCCTGAGAAGCTTTTTGATCAGAATGATGTGTTCAAATCTCCTAGGATACAAGTTGATGATGAAGAGGTAGAGAGTTGTAACCTTGGTACAGTAGCTATGCCAAAAATGATTAAGCTTTCAAAATTTCTTTCAATTGATATGAAGCACAAATATATTGAGATGATGAAAAGGTTCATAGATGTTTTTGCTTGGAGTTATGCTAATTTCAAGAAGTATGATCCTACTATCATTCAACATACCATTCCCATTAAAGAAAATGAAAATCCTTTTAGGCAAAATTTGAGGAGGATTAATCCACTTCTCATGCCTTTGATTGAGAAGGAAATCAAGAAACTCTTTGATGCCAAAATTATTGTTCCAATTAGATTCTCAAAGTGGCTTGAAAACTTGGTTCCAGTAAAAAAAAAAAGTGGAGAAATCAAAATGTGTATTGACCTCATAAACTTGAGTAAAGCCTCTCTGAAGGACAACTACCCTCTCCCAAAGATGGACCAAGTTTTGCAGAACATTGTTGGTTCCCAAAGGATGTCTATGCCTGATGGTTTTTCAGGGTACAATTAGATACTTGTGCATCCAGAAGATCAGGAAAAAAAAACCTTTACCACACCATGGGGCACATTCATGTATGCCAAGATGCCCTTTGGTCTGATGAATGCAAGAGCTACCTTTCAGAGAGAAATGGACATTGCTTTTGCTAAGGAGAAGGACAAGATGGTAGTTGTCTATTTAGATGACATAATAGTCTTCTCAAGGAGGGAAGAAGATCACTTGAAGCACCTAGAAATAATTCTGCTGAAGTGTAGAAGGTTTGGCATTTCTCTCAATCCCACTAAAAGCATATTTTCTTTAACTTCAAGTAAATTACTTGGACACATTATTTCTAAATATGGGATTAATATTTATCCAAATAGGGTCAATGCAATTCTGAAAGTAGATTTACCTAGAAGCAGAAAGGAGATTCGGTCTTTCCTCGGAAAAGTAAATTTTGTGAGGAGGTTTATTCCTAATTTTGCTGAGATTGTAAAGGAAATAACAAGGATGTTGAAGAAAGGAGCTGACATCAAGTGGACAGCAGAAGAAAAACATTCATTTGAGGAGATAAAAAAGGCACTCACCCAAGCACCAGTGTTGATCAACCCGTATTTCTCAAAAGAATTTATGGTTTTTACATTTGCATCAGAAAATACAATTGTTGGAGTTTTGTTGCAGATAAGACAGCAAGGTACTGAGCAGCCCATTTCATTTTTTATTAGGACATTAGCTAACTCAGAGCTGAAGTACAACATCTTAGAGAAGCAAGCTTATGTCTTGGTTAAGGCCATCAAAGATTTCAGAATTTACATTCTGCATTCTCATATTATAGCTTTTGTTCCTAATGTTGTTGTGAAAGACATCCTAACTCAAGATGATATTGATGGTAAGAGGGGAAAATGGATTGCTAACTTGTTTGAATATGACATAGAGATCAAGCCCAAAAAATTGGTCAAAGGTCGAGGCCTAGTAAAGCTGATGGCATAGTCAAACTTTGATTGTCTTGATATTAACTTAATTATAGAAATTTCAGAAATTTCAGATGAAGAGGAAGAGTTGATTCCCATTGAAGAAAAATATATCATTTCATATTGGTACAAAGACATTTTTTTTGTCCTACATCATCATAGAGCACCTGTTGAGCTGAAAAATTCCAATGCAAGATTTTTGAAGTTAAAATCTTTGAGGTATTTCATTATTGAAAAAAATCTATATCGGAAAGATACTGGTGGTATTTTTTTGAATTGTTTGCTGGAAGAGAAGGCTGATAAAGTGATTGAGGAGTTCCACAAAGGAGATTGTGGAGGTCATCATTATTGGAAGGCTACATCAAACAAGATTCTCAGAGCAGGGTATTATTGGCCTACAATGTTTAAAGATGTCTACAAAAATATTGTTTCCTACCATGAATGCTAGATTTTTTATGGTAAGAAGAAGCTTGTACCTATCTATGTACAAGCTGGATTTTCTTATGGTAAGAAGAAGCTTGTACCTATCTATGTACAATCTAGATGTCTACAAAAATATTGTTTCCTACCATGAATGCTAGATTTTTTATGGTAAGAAGAAGCTTGTACCTATCAGCTGACCTTTGATGCCTATCTATGTTGAGGAGCCCTTTCAGTAGTGGGGGTTAGATTTTATTGGTGAGATTCACCCATCATCTTCAGGTCAGCATCATTGGATTCTGACAGCAACTGACTATTTAACCAAATAGATTGAAGCAATCCCAACTAGGCAAGAAAATGATTCTATTATCATTTCATTTTTCGAAAATAATATATTGTCTAGATTTGGCTGCCCTATGAAAATCATCATTGATAATGCACAGGAATTTAAATATAAGAAGATGATTATTTTTTGTCATCAATATCACATTTCACTTGGGCATTCTACTGCATATTATCCATAAGGGGATGGTCTTGCTGAATATTCTAACAAGAGCATTGTGAGGATTATTAAGAAGGTATTGCAGGAAAATAAGAATTCATGGCATTTAAAGCTAAAGTATGCTCTGTGGGCTGATAGAGTGTGCACAAAGAGGTCAATTGGAACTTCACCTTATGAGTTGTTATATGGGGCTAAATTTGTCTTTCCAACATCCTTAGGAGTTCCTGTCATGAAGCTGCTTCAAGGATTGGAGGAGGAGCCAAATGCAATTTAGAGAAGGATCAATCAGCTGATAGCTTTGCAAGAGAAGAGGGAGGAAGTTTATAATAGTAATCAGCAATCTCAAAACAGAATCAAGAAGACATTTGACAAGAAGGTCAAGGAAGAAAATTTTCAAATCCAAGATGTGGTTTTGAAATGGGAGGCCAAGATTGAAGAGAAGGGGAAACATGGTAATTTTGAAAACATTTTTTAGGGTCCATTCAAAGTAGTTGCATTCCATGGGAACAACACTTAGATTTTGCAAGAGATGGATGGACAACCATGTGCTGGAGGACCTGTCAATGGCAGGTTTTTGAAGCACTACTCTTCTTAAAATATATTGATCATTCATTCCATTGTATATATTCAATTTTATGTGTTTTTATGCTAATAATGACAAGCTAACTCATCAAGCTTGAGCCCGAGGTTAAGGCCATTATAGTTTGAAGAAAAAGCTTGACAAGTTTCAAAGTTTTTTTTGTTTTCAAGAAGATGGATAGCAACACTGGCACTACTGGTTCTTTGGTGTACCACTAGGGCACACCATCCCAAGTGGAGCCACTGTTATCACCCAAAAAAATGAAGCATCATTTGACAAAGTTAAATAGGTTCATGTGACAAAAGTAGGGTTGTAGGATTCATTTTTTCTATTCTTGGTCAAGGGAAATTTTAAATTTTTCTTGTCTAAGTTTACCCTAAGGTCTAAACAAACTCATTTTCAAATCCCCTCATGTCATATCACTCATTATATTCTGAAAGATTGCAATTCCCAAGGTTTTTGTACCGAAAATGTCATTTTAGCCAAGAAACCACAATTTTGTAGCGAAATACACTGAGAAATGTCACTTTTCGCTATGAAATTGTTGATAGTTTCGTAGCGAAAGCACCCAGTTTTACAGTAGATATGCTACGATAGCGTGGCTTCATGTCTGTGTTGTCATATTAGCTGTTAGGTGTCCGAATATCGTTGGGAAAGGGTAATTTGGATGCCATTCGAGCCGTGGAGGGATAAAATCAAGGTACATGGTCAGGTCTGAAGTTATCATCACCAATTTAGGCATATATGAGTCATCATTATGTCATGAGAAGACATTAAAACTTCAAAATCTTTCCTAATTCAGTCATTTCTCATTTCTCATTCCTTCTTTGCGTGATATCGAGCTCTAGAGAGCTATTGCATTAAGCCAAAGTTGTGGCTGGTGTTTTCAAAGGTTTACATTGAGCACTATAAAGCGAGGCTGCAAACTATCAAGCGAGGCTGCAAATCATCAAGCAAGGTTGTGAAGACATTAAAGAAACCATGGCAAAAAAAAGGACAAATAAGGGTGGACAATGTCTGAGATATGAACCAGCATATATCAATTTGATCAATGAAGACCCAACAGCTGTGAAAGTCTTCAGAAGAACAGGTTGCTTACAGTTTTGTGAGAAATTACAAGGCTGCCATGTACAGGTTTCCAAAGAGTTTGCTTAATATTTCCATCACACCATAGGTTATTTCTGCAACTACAGGAATTCCAAGAGGACAAGAGAAGTGGTTCAAAGGTTTCAATTTCAACATGGAGCAGTGCAAAGAGTTTATGAAGCCTGGAAATAGTGAACTGAATCTCACCAATGTCATTCCAAGGAGTTGCATGAAGGACAACTACTCAAAATTAATGCTCATCATCCAAAAGTATTTTACTTGTGAAATTAGGGGAATTTTCAGGTCTGAAATGGGCCTCCTAAGGAAAATGTACAATCAAAATTCACTTTATGAGAACCAATCACATTTTAGGGGATGATATCATCCCTAATGGTTGAGGTGGCATTGTTTTAGTTAAAGGTACTTACTTGTCACATTCTCAATGGTGGATAAAAACTCATGGTTAACTATGGTAGTGCTCTAAGTACTTTTAAAGTCATAAAGTAAAGTACTCATAATAAATGTCATTTCACACTTTTTGAATAAAATATTATTATTTTCATTTCAATATTATAAATCAAATCAATTCAATATGTAATATAAAATTCATACATAAAAAATATATTACATATATTATATTAAATTATTTTCATATAGTATATTAATTACATGTTATTATATAATTTAAATAATATAAATTTTAATTAATAGTATATTCTATACTTAAGAATTAAGAATTTATATTTATATTCCATTTTAAGTTATTTAAATACAAAGGACAAATACGTTAGTTGTGCAATGATAATGAATTTTTCTTTAAAATATCATTCTTATTTATAGTCACATCAATACAATTTTTTTATTAATTTTATTTTGGTACAGCTTTTGAATTGAATTTAACCATGGTTACATGGATTTTGGTGCAAAAATTAAATTGCAAATTCTTAAATATTATTTTATTGGTTTAGCTATTATTTTATTATTTCTTTATGAGGCCCATTTTAGACCTCAAAATTCCCCTAATGGGGATGTTATCCATGTTTCTCCCTCATTTAAATTTTTGGCCTAATGCTCCTCATGAACCCTTTAAATCAGCCATTGTGGCCATAAACCCTCATATTTTGTTTACCGTTACCCTTTCCGCCCGAAAAATACACTCTTCAAAGGTTAAAAACCCGCATTCAAAAACATATCGGGCCTAGCCCTATAGCCTTAGCCACTCTTATTTTGTCTTCCATGTGACCCGGGCGCAAAACCATATGCTTGAGTGGAAAGGTCTAATCATTCAAAGTTTCGGGGGCATTCGTGGTCATCCGATCAAATCCAATCGACGGAGCGGAGCTGGTTTACTGTGGTGGTCCCCGCGCTTTTGAAACCGGTGGTTTCATTCCGCACCACTTTTGCCGTGACGGTGGTTTTCCGCAAAACCCAGCAATTCCATTGAATGTGCGCCGCATGTCTTTTGTACGGGCCCGAAAACCGCCCATTTCACACATTATCCTCCGGACGAAAGCCAGGTAGCAGAATAAATGGTGACCGTGGGATCTCGAGGCCTCCATCCAACGGCCATCGTGCCTCGAAGCTGCACGTGCTTTAATTCACGTCTATTGCGTCCCTGGCCCACCTTTGATTGCCCTCCGGCTCATTTTAACCGTCGATCTCATTCAGAGATCGTGTGGCCCATATCATCCGCTTGACCACCTGCTGACCAAGCCTCCCACCACGACGACGTTACACGTGTTCACTGTCTCGTCCTACCACCTGTCCTCCGTACATCCTTGTCATCTGTTTCACGTGTTCACTGCGTCATACCTCCACCTTTCATATATCCAATTCATTCATCGTATTTGAACATTTTTACGTTACAAACCTCTGCCAGTTCATTCTTCACTATTCTATTACGTTTTCTTCACCCTACTGTAATTCCTCCGCAACCCTGCACTGTTTCACCTCTTTGTAAACCTGCTCCACCATCTCCATGTCCGCCATCCCTGTGATTGGTTTTATTTAACGGGTTTTTGTTTTTGCAGGATCACTAGGGCTAAAATTATCATGACACGTCATTTCCATTGCAGAGGCCGAGAATGCACGACAAGACCATGTTTCAGGAGTAGAATTGGTGGGAAAAGATTCGGGAGCTGCTACGATGTGACCACCATTAAAGAAAGCGAGGATATGAATCTATAGAACCCTCCAGCGAAAATCAAGAGACAGATTTGGGCAGGCGAGAGTATTAATGGGGCAGCATGAAATATCAGTGAAAGATCAAGAAACACAGAGCCCTGCATTAAAGATCTGGGGTTTAAATTCGAAGTTAGAGGGCCGAGAGTACCATGTACAAATACAAGAAACCTCAAGGTTTTATTGCAGCAAATTTTTCTCTTTCAGTCAAGTACAGAACGTTTGTATATTTTATTCTTTATGTCTTGTTCATGATGAGATTCTTATCCTCAACATTTATTTCATAAAACAGCAGCAGAGTACTTGCACCAGTTCAACACCGTCAAACGGCATAGGCGGGTTTTTCTTTCAAGTTTGTTTTAAATTAGATCATTAAATGTATATCACCTACCTCATTCTTGAGAGCTTTCTATTTCCTCTATAAAAACCAGAAAGAAAGACATTGTAAGGGTTCCATATTTCTATTAGCAAACTGAGTAGAAAAAGGCTTTGTATACATCTTGTAAAGTCTCTGTATGAAGGCTCAGAGCCCGTAGGGTCTCAGTGAGGAGGAGTTATAACTATAATGAGGATTCTAGTCTTTGGTATCCCACAGTATGTAGTCTTTTCTTATGTATTAATATAATATCTCATTTCATTGCATTTATCTTCTTGTATCATGTTCTAGAATGCGAGTGGCTCACTGATCTTAAGTAAGGATTCATCCTAGTTGGTGCCCATACTTGGATTAGTCAAGCGCTTTAAATAGGCCTAGTCATGATATACTATTCCATGTTCATTTCATCCATATTTTTTGCTATATTAGTTACTTGAGGAGGGTGCTTTTAAAACGCCATTGTCATGTATGGATTCTTAGTTGGATAAGCCCATATGTGGTTTTGTTGTGTATCTGGGTACCAGCCTCATGCTAACTAGTATCTTCTTCATGTTTCTTCACTGCATCCACTTTCTGATATTTGATTTCTGTGGCATATTATTTGAACTGGCCCTCTTTGCAGTAAGCTGTCTCTTAACTGTATGATGCTTTTGTATTGGAGTTTTTCACGTTGTTCCTACATTATTCTTATACCTGTATCAGCTTCTGAGAGAGTTTGGTCCCATTTAAACTGATTTCCTTGTTTTACAAGAGATAGTAAGAGAGATTTTGGATTGACACCCAAGCTATATTTCATGTTCTCTTGCTATGATAAGATGTCCTAGGCACTGGTCTATGGCAACTCTAGACTGTCTCTAGGGGATGACAAAATTGTCTACAACATCTTTCTGGCGCCGTTGCCGTGGATCGAATTTAAGAATATCAGTTTCCCTGGGCCTCGAAAAATCATATTCACTCTCTAATCAGGTGAGCATAGAGAGTTGAAGAGTTGTATATCTCTCACCTTGGCGACTCCACTTTTCTTTATTTGATAAATCTATTGATAGTCCTGGCTCCTCGCAAGCCACATTTGAGGTCAGATACTGCTAAATCAAAGATATATTTTGTGCCTAACCCAGAAAAGATTGTACATAGGAGAAGTTGGAGAGAAAGACAGTCAGTTCGTGCTGAAAACCCTGAACATTCTGTAGAAGACTTCCCATCCTCCTCTTCTCAAGAAATCCCAATAGAAAATCCCGAATTCACTGAGGAAAATCTCGAATATTACTCAGATAGTCCACCCCGGGGAAGTGCAAGAACAAAAGAGAATTTTCATCTTACCCCTAAGGTTGAGGAAGTTAAATAAGTTACAGAAGTAGTCCCTGTTAATCGTGAACTATTTCCATCTACACCTCAAACTTCTGTACAGTATATCCCTATTGTTATTCATACTCCACTTCCTCCTCCTCCTCTGCCTCCATTTGTGCATCAAACTGTTATAGCCCCACCTCCTCCAATGGCTAATGTCCCTGCCTTCCTGTTGAATAAATATGCTCCCCTAGCCTTACCCCAAGTGCTAAATGATATGCCACAGGATTATTTGAAGATTCTGCCTAGATTTAATGGAGAAAATGAAATTGATGCTCAGAAACATCTTGAGACTTTCTGCTCTTTTGCAGAAAAATTAAATGTAGAACATTTGGATGTGGTCTTGAGATTATTTGTACAATATTTGGATGGTGAAGCCAGAAAATGGTTCAAGATATTGGGAAACCGTTCAGTAACCACCTGGGATGACATGGAGAATACTTTTCTCAGGAAATGGGGAGAAAAGAAAGATCATGGACAGTGTCTCACTGAGTTCAATACACTCAAGAAGAGACATAATGAAGGGGTGTCGGAGTTTATTAATAGATTTAATAAGTTATATCTAAATCTTCCTACAGATATGAAACCTCATCAGAACGCTGCAAAAGTTGTTTTCATTGCAGCTTTTGACTCAGATTTCGGTTTCTCCCTCAGGGAGAGAAAACCTGCCACCCTAGATGATGCTCAGTCAAATGCTCTTGAGTTGGAAGCAAACTTTGCCTCCACTGGAAAATTAAAAGGAAAAGCTGAACAGGAAACTAGGAGGAGAGGCAAAGAAGAGGTTTCCACCTCTAATCAAGATAAGGATGCAGATAAGATGGATGAAATAAGTAAGATGGTTAAGAAGATGGTCAAGCTTGAATTGGAGGCTAAAAATGCAGCTCCCAAGAATTCCTATAATGCTCCAATTAGAGGATACAATCCCCAGTATAAAAGACCACCACTGCAGATATTGCCTAGGGAAGCAAAGGAGCAGCAAGATCAGGTACCACATCCCTTGTACCTGGAAGGCCCAGCAGATGACTCCACTGAAGATGCTGCTTATGAACTAGAAGATTCAAATCTTGCTCTCTCAAATAATGATGAAATGGAATGCCCATTGCAAGAAGAAGAAGAAGAAGCTGAGATTGATCATTATTGTAAGCAATTTGCTGATTTCATGCAAGCACACTTCAATAGAAAATATGATCTCAGATCTTCAAGGAAGAGGACCCGAACTCAAGATCAAGAAGAGGAGCCACCTCAGAAGGAGGTACCTACTCAGAAGGAATCAGCAACAAGGAAAAACACAAAAAAAGGTAAGAATCCTCTAAATACTCCTTTGCAGCCTAATGATCAGATTCCTTCTTCTTCAAAAGTAGTCAGTCCTCCTAATGATGAATCTGTGTCTAAAGAAATTAAATTTTCAGCTGAAAATAAAGAGTCAAAAGATGCTGTAATAGAAAAGGCCCCTCCTGCTTTTAGTTTTTAAAAAGAACTTGAGAAAATTAAAATTCTAGTCCCCTTGACCGAGCTGCTAAAACAACCTGCATATCAGTCTCAAGTTACTTCTTTTATGCTCCCTCCTGAAATATCAATTGTGCCTGATAGTTTAAACCTTCAAGAAGAAAGACCCATGGTAGTCTTTGGCCCACATGTTGAGGAAGTAGATCCTTCTACTCCTCCTTTTTATGTGTCTCTAGTTATTCATGACCTGCTGTTACACAATTGTATGTTAGGTTCTGGGGCTTCCCATAATCTTATGCCTCTATCTGTCATGGAACAACTAGGACTGCAAATTACAAGACCATATAAAAAGTTAAATGATTGGGGATGATTAAAGATTTAGTGGTCAATTTGGCCCAAATTCCAGCAAAGAGTGTGGTCATGGACATTGTGGTGGCCGATATCCCAGCCCGCTTTGGCATGTTGTTGTCAAGGTCCTGGGGTACAAAAATTGGTGGGTCAATTAAGCTGGATTTAACATATGCTACCATCCCAGTTTTTGGTGGAAAGGAGAGGAGGTTATACAGAGAGACTAAATTTGTCAAGGTAGTTACTAAGGCTGATAACTCTGAAAATTCACCAGTCTATAGTAAAGAAGGAGATTTTTCATGCTTTATGCTAGAAGAAGATCAAAATTATGTGCATGAACCCTCCTTCCAAATTAAGGATGAGCAGCCTTCAGAAAATTATGAAGCTGGAATCTGGACTTTACATTTTGATGGGGAAAATTCAAGAGAAGGCAATGGAGCTGGGGTGTTATTAATCTCTCCTACAGGAAAATGCGTCCCACTGTCCTTTAAATTGGAATATGAGGCTACCAATAATGTAGTTGAATATGAAGCACTTTTATTGGGATTGCAAACAGCCAGAAACATGGGCATACAAAGTTTGAAATTCATGGGAGACTCGGAGCTGGTGGTCAGACAAGTCAGAAATCAATGCCAAACCAAGCATCCACGGCTGAGAGCCTACAGAAATGAAGTTTGGGACATGGTGGAGAATTTCTTCTCAGCCTTTAACATACAGTTCATGCCCCGGGAGCAGAACAGAATGGCAGATTCTCTTGCTGTGGCTGCTAGCACATTTCGCCTACCATAGAATCCTCTCTTGAGGTATGAAATTGAAGTACGATACAGACCATCAATCCCAAATAATGTTAAACATTGGCAGGTATTTGAATATGATGAACAGATGAAGAGATTCTTGGAGACAGTGGGGGAGTTTTCAAATATGGAGCTTGATGATGATGAGGAAGAAGCTGAAAATGTTGCAGAAAACAAATGGGAAGAAAAAATAGCAGGCAATAAAGTGCTGCAGCTGAAAGGAAATATCATACCTAGAGGGCTGGTGCCTCTAGAAACATTGTTTGATAAAAACGATGTTCCATTGCAGCATAATAAAATAGTAGAAGAAAATCAAGTAGAAGACTTAAATTTGGGCACTGATGCTGAGCCCAAAATTGTAAGATTATCTAAGAAGGTTTCAGAGGAATACAAAAGAAAATATTTGAAATTATTTCAGTCATACAAGGATGTATTTGCATGGTCTTATCAGGACCTAAAAACTTTTGATATTAATATAATGCAGCATAAAATTCCTTTGAGGGAAGATGCAAAACCATATAAGCAGAAGCTCAGACAGATAAATCCTCTGCTTCTTCCTTCAATTGAAAAAGAAATCAAGAAGCTGCTAAAGGTCAAAATAAATGTGCCACTGAGATACTCAGAATGGGTAGCAAATCTCGTTCCTGTTCGGAAGAAGAATGGAGAAATAAGGTTGTGTGTAGATTTCAGAAACTTAAATAGAGAATCTTTAAAAGATAATTACCCATTGCCCAAGATGGACCACATTTTGCAGAAAGTGGTCGGAGCCTCCAGAATGTCAATGATGGATGGGTTTTCTGGTTATAATCAGATAGCTGTTTTCCCATAGGATCAGAAGAAAACTGCATTTACAACACCATGGGGAACATTTATGTATGCCAGGATGCCATTTGGATTAATTAATGCAGGAGCTACTTTTAAGAGGGAAATGGACATAGCCTTTGTTGCAGAGCAGGACAAGTTTCTGGTGGTATATCTGGATGATATCACAGTATTTTCAAAGGATGATACTGAACACATTCAGCACTTGCAGAGAACCTTTGTAAAATGCAGAAGGTATGGTCTTTCCCTCAATCCTCAAAAATATTTATTTGCATTAGATGAGGGAAAACTCTTAGGGCACATTGTAACTAAAGATGGTGTGAAAATAGACCCTAAGAGAGTTGAAGTTATAAACAGTATTCCTTTACCCAGGAATCAGAAGGAAGTGCAGGTGTTTCTAGGCCGAATCAATTTCTTGAGAAGGTTTATTCCTAACTATGCTGAGATAGTTAGGCATATAACTGATATGTTGAAAAAGAACAATGAGGTGAAATGGTCCCAGGAATCTAGAGATGCATTCACCAGAATAAAACAGGCATTTGCTGAAGCTCCTGTACTAGCTGGACCAGATTACAACAAGCCATTTATGATCTTTTCATTTGCTTCACCTCATACTGTAGTTGGAGTTTTATTGCAGAAAAATTAAGATGGATATGAGCAACCAATAGCCTTTTTCAGTCAGGTATTGCATGATGCAGAATTGAAGTATAACATACTAGAAAAGCAGGCATATGCCTTGGTGAAGTCTCTCAAAGCCTTTAGAACATATGTTTTGCAATCCCACATTACTGCATATGTTCCTACAGCAGATGTCAAAGACATCCTCGTTCAAGGAGATAGTGAAGGCAAAAGAGGAAGATGGATTGCAAAAATACAGGAATACGATCTGGACATAAGGCCCACTAAGCTGGTTAAAGGACAGGGACTTGCTAAAATGTTATCTAAATCAAATCATCAAGCCTTGGGCATTAATTTATCTATGATAGCAAATGAAGAGCCTAAGAAAGGAGAAGAACAACATGGACTAGAGATGGCCACTCAAAAGATACACATAAAATATCTCACTAGTCCTTGGTACAAAGAAATAGTTGAGTATCTTCTAACACTCAGTTGTCCTCCAAGTTGTGACAAATCAAAATACAGAGCTGTAAGAATGAAATCATAGAAGTATATAGTTGCTAATGGTCAGTTATATTGGAGAGATCCTTCAGGCATACTATTATTGTGCCTCACAGAGAATGAAGTAGAAAATATAATGATAGAACTTCATGAAGGGATCTGTGGAGGACATTACAGCTGGAGAGCTACAGCTCATAAAGTTCTGAAGGCTAGTTTCTGTTGGCCAAAATTATTTGGAGATGTTTTTAATTGGGTTAGAGCATGTGATAAATGTCAAAAATTTGCTGAGAGACAGAAGCTGCCTGCTCTGCCCTTAATTCCAGTTCATATAAATGAACCATTCCAGCAATGGGGATTAGATTTTATTGGAGAAATACATCCTCCTTCAAGTGGCCAACATAAATGGATATTGACTGCAACAGATTACTTTACAAAGTGGGTGGAAGCCATACCTGCAAGAAATGCTACAGATGCTGTAATCATCAAATTCATGGAAGAGAACATCATGTCTAGGTTTGGCTATCCCGCTAGAATTGTAACTGATAATGCACAGGCCTTCAAGTCCAATAAATTTTTCAGTTTCTGCCAGCAGTATAATATTGCATTAAATCACTCCACAGCTTACTATCCACATGGTAATGCCTTGGCAGAATCATCTAATAAAACTCTGGTTAGGGCCTTGAAGAAGACAATTAATGAGAATCAAAAGAATTGGGATGCCCAATTGAAATTTGCTCTGTGGGCGAATAGAGTAACCAGCAAGAGAGAAACTGGGAAATCCCCTTATGAACTGGTATATGGGCGAGCAGTTGTGTTTCCTATGCAGTTGGCGTTGCCAGTAGCACATTTCATGCAAGAAAATCAGGAAGAACCAGATGACATGACCAGAAGAATTAACCAATTGGTAGAATTGGAGGAAACACGGAGCCAAGTGAAACAGAGATTAGCGGAGTATCAGGAGAAGATGAAAAACACCTTTGATCAGTATGCAAAAGACAGGAAATTTCAAATTGGTGACCTGGTTCTCAGATGGGATATCCGGGGGGCTGAAAAGGGCAAACATGCTAAATTTGATCCACTTTGGTTTGGCCCATTTAAGATTATGGAGCTAAAAGGTAATAATACATTTATTTTAGAAAATTTGCAGGGTGACTTGTTAGATGCCCCTGTGAACGGCCAATTCCTAAAGCCCTGTTTTCAATTTTGATTCAGGCAGAGTATGCCTGTTGTATTATATTGTATATAGACTTTGTTTCAGTTTTTATTCTAATAAGGGATGTGAGCTAATGAGTTTTGAAGAAAAAGCAAAAGGGTTGAAGAGCGGAATCTACATACAAGATGATCACTAGTCTACAGGTTCTCGACGTGTCCAAGAATGAACACGCCATCCCCAGCTGGAGCCGATGTTATCCATGTTTCTCCCTCATTTAAATTTTTGGCCTAATGCTCCTCATGAACCCTTTAAATCAGCCATCGTGGCCATAAACCCTCATATTTTGTCTACCGTTACCCTTTCCGCCCGAAAACTACACTCTTCAAAGGTTAAAAACCCGCATTCAAAAACATATCGGGCCTAGCCCTATAGCATTAGCCACTCTTATTTTGTCTTCCATGTGACCCGGGCGCAAAACCATATGCCTGAGTGGAAAGGGCTAATCATTCAAAGTTTCGGGGGCATTCGTGGCCGTTTGATCAAATCCAATCAACGGAGCGGAGCTGGTTTACTGTGGTGGTCCCCTCGCTTTTGAAACCGGTGGTTTCATTCCGCACCACTTTTGCCGTGACGGTGGTTTTCCGCAAAACCCAGCGATTCCATTGAATGTGTGTCGCGTGTCTTTTGTACGGGCCTGAAAACCGCCCATTTCGCGCATTATCCTCCGGACGAAAGCCGGGTAGCGGA
This sequence comes from Pinus albicaulis, assembly GCA_034641835.2. Classification (NCBI taxonomy): domain Eukaryota; kingdom Viridiplantae; phylum Streptophyta; class Pinopsida; order Pinales; family Pinaceae; genus Pinus; species Pinus albicaulis. The sequence continues at coordinate 2,339,755 of MU968317.1, forward strand.
ATAAATGGTGACCGTGGGATCTCGAGGCCTCCATCCGACGGCCATCGTGCCTCGAAGCTGCGCGCGCTTTAATTCACGTCTATTACGTCCCTGGCCCACCTTTGATTTCCCTCCGGCTCATTTTAACCGTCGATCTCATTCAGAGATCGTGTGGCCCATATCATCCGCTTGACCACCTGCTGACCGAGCCTCCCACCACGACGGCGTTACATGTGTTCACTGTCTCGTCCTACCACCTGTCCTCCGTACATCCTCGTCATCTGTTTCACATGTTCACTACGTCATACCTCCACCTTTCATATATCCAATTCATTCATCGTATTTGAACATTTTTACGTTACAAACCTCCGCCAGTTCATTCTTCACTATTCTATTACGTTTTCTTCACCCTACTGTAATTCCTCCGCCACCCTGCACTGTTTCACCTCTTTGTAAACCCGCTCCACCATCTCCATGTCCGCAATCCCTGTGATTGGTTTTATTTAACGGGTTTTTGTTTTTGCAGGATCACCATGGCTAAAATTATCATGACTCATCATTGCCATTACAGAGGCCGAGAATGCACGACAAGACCATGTTTCAGGAGCAGAATTGGTGGGAAAAGATCCGGGAGCTGCTACGATGTGACCACCATTAAAGAAAGCGAGGATATGAATATATAGAACCCTCCATAGAAAATCAAGAGACAGATTTGGGCAGGTGAGAGTATTAATGGGGCAGCATGAAATATCAGTGAAAGATCAAGAAACACAGAGCCCTGCATTAAAGATCTGGGGTTTAAATTCGAAGTTAGAGGGCCGAGAGTACCATGTACAAATACAAGCAACCTCAAGGTTTTATTGCAGCAAATTTTTCTCTTTCAGTCAAGTACAGAACGTTTGTATATTTTATTCTTTATGTCTTGTTCATGAGGAGATTCTTATCCTCAACATTTATTTCATAAAACAACTGCTGAGTACTTGCACCAGTTCAGCACCGTCAAACGGCATAGGCAGGTTTTTCTTTCAAGTTTGTTTTAAATTAGATCATTAAATGTATATCACCTACCTCATTCTCGAGAGCTTTCTATTTCCTCTATAAAAACCAGAAAGAAAGACATTGTAAGGGTTCCATATTTCTATCAGCAAACTGAGCAGAAAAAGGCTTTGTATACATCTTGTAAAGTCTTTGTATGAAGGCTCAGAGCCCGTAGGGTCTCAGTGAGGAGGAGTTATAACTGTAATGAGGATTATGGTCTTTGGTATCCCACAGTATGTAGTCTTTTCTTATGTGTTAATATAATATCTCATTTCATTGCATTTATCTTCTTGTATCATGTTCTAGAATGCGAGTGGCTCACTGATCTTAAGTAAGGATTCATCCTAGTTGGTGCCCATACTTGGATTATTCAAGTGCTTTAAATAGGCTTAGTCATGATATATTGTTCCATGTTCATTTCATCCATATTTTCTGCTATATTAGTTACTTGACGAGGGTGCTTTTAAAACGCCATTTTCATGTATGGATTCTTAGTTGGATAAGCCCATATGTGGTTGTTGTGTATCTGGGTATCAGCCTCATGCTAACTAGTATCTTCTTCATGTTTCTTCAATGCATCCACTTTCTGATATTTGATTTCTGTGGCATATTATTTGAACTGGCCCTCTTTGCAGTAAGCTGTCTCTTAACTGTCTGATGCTTTTGTATTGGATTTTTGCATGTTGTTCCTACATTATTCTTATACCTGTATCAGCTTCTGAGAGAGTTTGGTCCCATTTAAACTAATTTCCTTGTTTTACAAGAGATAGTAAGAGAGCTTTTAGATTGACACCCAAGCTATATTTCATGTTCTCTTGCTATGATAAGATGTCCTAGGCACTAGTATATGGCAACTCTAGACTGTCTCTAGGGGATGACAAAATTGTCTAAAACAGGGGAGATACCATAAAGTCTACTCATATCATTTCAAGCTACTTCTACACTTTACTGGTAAGATTTCCCTTGATCTGCCTTTCTATTTACATAGAATTTTGTCAAAAATGGCAGATAAGGTCCAAGAAAAATCTGAAGGGAGTGAGACTTCATTGTTTCATCATGGTTTAATGAAACTACTAGTTTTAGATGAACTCCAAAGGCTAGGCAGAGATTGGTCTTCATTTTTGTTTGTTAGTGGTTTTGAGTTGGATTCTCTTACTCCTTTAAGAACTCCTAAACCTAGGAGAATTCCATCACCCTTAGTAGTAGAACAGATTGAACCATTGGCTACAGAACCAAGTGAACCTGCAAGGGTAGAACCAAGTGAACCAATCATGATGGAAACAGAGCAATTGCAGAGTTTTGATACAAAAAATGTCCCACCTACAAAAAAAGAAGTTAAAAGTGGTCAAACCTGCAAAACAAAAACAAGTTGTGAGTAAACAAGGAACCAAAAGGATGAATGTTGGAAATATGATGTAATGTGTTGTCCTTGATGGCAACCTACTTGATGAAGTTGTCCTTGATGGAAACCTACTTGACGAGTTGCCTATGATAAGCAACCTATTTGTTAAAGATGTAAGAATGATGTATCTACATATCAGTTCAGATGTGACAGAGAAAAGAATTCCAGCAAGTGCCAAAGAAATGATAAATATAATATGTCACAATGTATACACTAATTTTGTGAAGACAACCCACGTATGGATGCAATGTATATGCCACTTTTGTGAAGGCAACCCGCGTATACATTCAGGGTTAGCATATACCTAGTTTTTATGAAGAGAAGTTGCATATACACGTGGAAACGAATGCTCCAAGTCGCGTATTCCTTTTGCGCTCTAAAATTATGATACCAAGGGGCATTACCATGGTATTAGCCCACAGTATTGAGTGATGTATTATCTATTTGATTCCGTCCAGGATTACCATCATCAGTTGAGTGGTTTTGACTCATGGTATTGGTAAAAGCTAAATCTATTTAAGGAGAAGAAGTTCATAGTGCAAGGTGTGAATGAGTAAGGGTTGTTATTGAATTCTCTAAGGAATATCTGTATGGATGAACTCTGCTTTTAATTGATAGATCTGTATCTATAATGCGCCCATGGATAGAATGATGGTTCAATATTTCTAGATCTAAAGATGATGAATCTTTAGTATGATCTACTGAAGAAATGATGAAGAACTGGCGCAAGTCTGCTGAAGAAAAAGAAGAAATCTGGGTAAGTTTTATAGATTTGGTCTGTTCTGCAAAATTTACATTTACAGATCTATACGCTAGTTGGTCTCAATAAAAGCGTGTATATATGCGGGTTCACTTCATGAAAAGCGTGTATGGAAGTTATGGTCTTCTGAAAAATAGTATACACAGAAGTATACGCAGGTTGGTGTATAGAAAAGCGCGTATGTACGTGGCTTCAGTGAAGAAAAGTAGCGTATGCTATTTGAATTAATGATTGTTCAAGGTTGAGTTTGTATCTGCATATGTATTCTGAAGTGTGGGTTATTTCTGAAGTTATGGTTACAGTGTTTTCACTATTCTAATTGAAGTATTGGGAAAAGTTTATGATTGTTGATAAAGGGTTGTGTTGATGTTGTTTGATGTTAAATCTGCTTTCCTCAATGGTGATCTAGAAGAAGAATATCATAGTGAAAGAGTGTGCATATGTCTGGGTATTGAATGAATACTTCACTTTGAAGTATATTTGTAAGGAATGGGTTGCATTTTATTGATAGATCTGAGTTAATAATGCACTTATGAATAAAATGATGGATCATGATCTCTAGACCTGAAATGACTATATATCTTCTAGATATGTTTATGGAATGTTTAGATCTGATATGTGGCGAATGTTTTCTGAAGTGAAGGGTAAGATCTGAGCTGTTTATCTATTCTGAAGAGTTGTGCAGCCCTGCAATGTTTGCAGATCTATACGCAGGTTCGTCGCAGTGAAAGCACGTATATACGCAAGTTAGTTTCAAAAAAAGCGCGTATGGAATCTAGGGATTTGTTGAAGTGTGCAGAAGGAAATCTCTGATTTTTCTTGCTGTATTACTGTTGTCTATCAAGATGTCTTCATACAGATCTGATTTGGTTGCTAGTTGATTATAATTAAAGATCAGTTGTTGGTTGATTGGTTGATGATTCAATGAATGAATTGAATGGGTTATATTTTTCAGTTTTATGTATGTTCTTTGAGCTTAAATGTGTGGAGTGGGTCCAGTCTGAAAATCTGATAAAAAGTGGCCTACAAGGTGTGTTGTGTGGAAGCTGTTGGATCCAGTATGAAAATTGATGAAACGTGGTCCATGGTGGAGCTGAGGGTCGGTGAGGGGGTTGTAGCTCCCTTCCAGTGGTAGCCGGTAAACGTGATCAGGGGGTAGTAGCTCCCTTCCAGGAGTGGCTGGTAAACGAGATCAGGGGGTTGAAGCTGCCTTCCAGTAGTAGCTGGAGAACGAGAGAAGGTTGCAACCTTCTGCAGGTGGGTGCCTACGTGCTGGTATGAGTCTGCGCCAGTACATGATTGTAAGCAGTTTTCTTTATAATAAATATTGAAGATAGAGACAACAACAGCGATGGTTTTCTCTTGAATTGGGTTTCCACCTTAAATCCTGGTGTTCATGTGTGTTGCTTATGTGTGATGATTTATTCTGTTCTTACTGCACATGATTACTACTTACTAAACATCCGATGAATGAATGATGCACTGATCTAAGTAAAGAATTATATGCATAATAATATCTCTGGTAATACACAAGTTTTCTTAAGGATATCCGCGTGTATACATGAGTTGGGTTCATTAAAGTCGTGTATGGAATTTAGTAAGGAAAAAGTAAAATTTTTTAGTAAGTTCTAAATACTGATTCACCCCCCCCCCTCAGTATTTTTCCCAACAATTGGTATCAGAGCAGGTTCTTCTAAAGGAGCTTGATCGCTTGAAAAAGATCTGTCTCAATGGGAAGGAAGCAAAATAAGGATGCTACTCAAAGAAAGAAGATATCTTAGAAAACATGTACAACAGAAAATGAAGAAGATGAAATAGGTATTGATTGTTGTTCTTGTGATTCACTTTCTTGTGCATGCAATGGTGAAGATAGTGAAGACCAAAGTGAAAGTAATGTTATGGATCTAGAAGTAGTAATTTCAAATCTCAAGATTAAATTTGAAGATCAACAAAGATTGTTTAATGAGAGGGAATCTATCTACAAAGATATGATCTCTAGAATGAATGGACAGATAAACAAGTATCAAAGGTTGCAGGATGAAGTAACCAATCGCAGTGAAGGACTGGAAGTAGAAATCATCTCTCTTAAAGAATATCTAGAAAAATCAAATAAGAAGAATGAAGAACTTCTACAAACATGTGAAGAAAAATAAAATGAGTTAAAAGAAGAAATTCTAACTTTGAATGAGCAAGTTGAAGAAGGAAGAAGGGTAGAAGAAAGTATGAAGAAGCAGTGCCAAAAATTGGAGGTTGAGGTAAACATTTTAAAAGGAAAATTAGAAGAAAATAAAAAACGCTTGAGGTTTCAAGATAGTACTAAGATTCTGGATAATATTCTTAGTAGTCAAAGGTCTCCTTCTATTAAATTTGGTCTTGGTTTTCATGAAACTGTTAAAGGAGAATCTAGTTCACAAGACAATGCTAAAGATTCAAAGGATATCAATGCAAAACCTGAAGTGTTTAAAGAGACAAAAAGGCAACCGACAATCATGAATTCTCAAAGGAAATCATTCGCTCCTAAATATAGAAGTATCAATAATGTTGAATTCTTTATATGTCATAATTATGGACATGTTTCAGCCAAGTGCAGAAGCAAATTGTTTCAATCAAAGACAGATAGACACTACACAGAAAGACAGTCAGTGCCCATGTACTCAGGTTTCTTTAAGGGATATTGTTTTTCATGCAGCAATTTTGGTCATAAAGCAGTTGATTGCAATAGAAGAAAGATTAGAAAAACATATTATGATACCTATGCTCCCTTTTCTGGTCACATAAGATGTTATGCTTGTAACAAGTATGGGCATGTAGAAAAAGAATGCAGATTAAGTATGATGAAAAGATCTGAGAAATTGGAGAATTTCCAGCAAAGATGGAAAAAGAAGAAGATTCAGTCAAAAATGTAGGGAATATTGACCCTACTGTAGTCATCCACTTGTAAATTTTACTTATCATAATGACTGTAGGAGTGATGTGAGATACATTATAGGAATCAGTAATGTATCATCACAGGGGGAGCAATATATGGTGATTCTCATGGTTGGTTTCGTAATTCTGGTTGTGTTTATTTCTAACAGTGCATCTGATGTGACAAGAGAAGACAGGAACAGGTGGTACAAATTCAGGGGAGATGGAGTCGTGAAATTTTTCTGTATTTCACTTTCTATACATCGGTTTCATGAACTAAAGCTTCGTATACACGCGAGTTCCATTGGAGACAGTTGCGTAGGTTTTTATGCTAAGAAAAACAGTGAGGAAGACACAAAAAACAATTGCTGATATGTTGTTGACAATAATAATTTTCTTGATTTGATGTGATGGTTATATCTGCTGATATGATTTTGAGTTCTAATTATCCACTTGATAAAGATGCTTTGATGAATTGGTTGGATGCTCAGGCTTATGGGGAGAATTTAGCCTTGCTATGAATAATGCATTGTTGGCATTATGGTGGTTCTAAAATATGATCTCTCTCTTGAGGTCTTTTGGTATTAAAAAGTCATATCTGTAATTTGATGATTCAAATCAAATGTTCACCTCCCATATCCATTATGTGTGATAATACAAGTGCCATCAGTATCTCAAAGAATCCTATTATGTATTCCAAGACCAAGCACATTCCTATAAAGTATCACTTCTTACGTGAACAAGTGCTTGAACAAAAGGTAGAATTGGAGTATTTTCCCTCCAAAGAACAAGTTGATGATATATTTACTAAACCTCTTCCCGGGGAAGCCTTCGAATATCTCAGACAAAAGTTGGGAGTTGTCTCTGCCGCTCAGAAGATCAGATCTGCTTAAATTCAAAAGATTAAATTGGATACGTGGATTTCATAAAGGACAGTCGCGTATATACGCGAGTTTATATACATAAAACTGTGTATGGGATTTTGCTGGCACATTTATCTAGGTCAGCCTTTTTCAGAATATTTGCGGTGTTGTTGGGTATCTCTGGTGATGTTCCAGTTCTCACATTTATGTTTCATTCTCTAATTTTTATGAATATGCCTTGATGTTTTGGTTGTTGAAAGTGTTCAGCATGCACAAGCTAAGGGGGAACACTTGTCCTGTGGGAAAGGATGCATTGTTGGCATTCTAAGTGTTTGTTGTGGTATGATCTCATGATTGAGATTCATTGGAATTGTTTATAAAAATTTATTTGATGAAAGGTCATGTTGAGACCTATGATGTAAAATTGTTATATTCAGTCATGAAAGGACTTGGTCAAATTTGTAAACCCACTTGGTTGGGTAGTTCAGTTCAAATTTATACACCCACTTGGTTGGGCAGTTTAGTCAAATATGTAATTCCACTTGGTTGGATCATTGATGTAAGTATGAGTCCTTGTTGATAGGAATGGTCATACTTGGTTGAGTTATAGAGTCATGTACTTCATTGAAAAATCTGTCTAAAGATTTAGCATGGTCAATTCAGTGCACTTCAGATCTACAGAGCTCATCTTTCTACAAGGGAAGAGAAACCTTGTTTTGGTTTTGATCCGCCCTTTGCCCTTGATGTCAAAGGGGGAGAGTACCATGGTGTTTTAATAATGGTTATGATTAATGTATCTATCTATTGTGGTGATCAAACACCATCGTGGTTGCCATCAAGTCCAAAGGGGGAGATTGTTGGCAATATGATGTAATGTGTTGTCCTTGATTGAAACCTACTTGATGAAGTTGTCCTTGATGGAAACCTACTTGACGAGTTTCCTATGATAAGAAACCTATTTGTTAAAGATGTAAGAATGATGTATCTAAAGATCAGTTCAGATGTGACAAAGAAAATAATTCCAGCAAGTGCCAGAGAAATGATAAATATAATATGTTACAATGTATACGCTACTTTTGTGAAGGCAACCCACGTATGGATGCAATGTATATGCCAGTTTTGTGAAGGCAACCCACATATACATTCAGGGTTAGCATATGCGTAGTTTTTATGAAGAGAAGTTGAGTATACACGCGGAAACGAACGCTCCAAGTCGCGTATTCCTTTTGCGCTCTAAAATTATGATACCAAGGGGAATTACCATGGTATTAGCCCACAGTATTGAGAGATGTATTATCTATTTGATTCCGTCCAGGATTACCATCAGCAGTTGAGTGGTTTTGGCTCATGGTATTGGTAAAATCTAAATCTATTTAAGGAGAAGAAGTTCATAGTGCAAGGTGTGAATGAGTAAGGGTTGTTATTGAATTCTCTAAGGAATATCTGTATGGATGAACTCTGCTTTTAATTGATAGATCTGAATCTATGATGCACCCATGGATATAATGATGGTTCAAGATCTCTAGATCTGAAGACGATGAATCTTTAATATGATCTACTGAAGAAATGATGAAGAACTGGTGCAAGTTTGTTGAAGAAAATGAAGAAATATGGGTAAGTTTTATAGATCTAGTCTGTTCTACAAAATTTACATTTACATATCTATACGCTAGTTGGTCTCAGTAAAAGCGCGTATATACACGGGTTCGCTTCACGAAAAGCGTGTATGGCAGTTAAGGTTTTTTGAAAAATAGTATACACAGAAGTATACGCAGGTTGGTGTGAAGAAAAGTATGTATGTACGCGGCTTCAGTGAAGGAAAGTATCGTATGCTATTTGAATTAATGACTGTTCAAGGTTGAGTTTATATCTTCATATCTATTCTGAAGTCTGGGTTATTTTTGAAGTTCTGGTTACATTGTTTTCATTGTTCTAATTGAAGTATTGGGAAAAGTTTATGATTGTTGATAAAGGGTTGTGTTGATGATGTTTGATATTAAATCTGCTTTCCTCAATGGTGATCTAGAAGAAGAATATCATAGTGAAAGAGTGTGCATATGTCTGGGTATTGAATTAATACTTCACTCTGAAGTATATCTGCAAGGAATGGGTTGCAGTTTATTGATAGATCTGAATTAATAATGCACCTATGAATAAAATGATGGATCAAGATCTCTAGACCTGAAATGACTATATATCTTCTAGATCTATTTATGGAATGTTTAGTTATGAGATGTGGCGAATGTTTTTTTAAGTGAAGGGTTCGTCGTAGCGAAAGTGCGTATATACACGGGTTAATTTCAGAAAAAGCATGTATGGAATCTAAGATCAGTCCTGAAATATTTGCAGATATATACGCAGGTTTGTCTCTGTGAAAGCGCGTATGGAATCTAGGGTTTTTTTGAAGTGTGCAGAAGGAAATATTTGATCTGTTTTAGTTTATTACTGTTAACTGTCAAGATTTCTTTGTACAGATCTGAGTTGGTTGCTATTTGATTATAATTAAGGATCATTTGTTGGTTGATTGGTTGATGATTCAATGAATGAATTGAATGGGTTATAATTTTTAGTTTTATATATGCTCTTTGAGCTTAAATGTGTGGAGTGGGTCCAGTCTGAAAATCTGATGAAAAGTGGCCTACAAGGTGTGTTGTGTGGAAGTTTTTGGATCCAGTATTAAAATTGATGAAACATGGTCCATGGTGGAGCTGAGGGTGGAAGCCTTCAGTGAGGGGGTTGTAGCTCCCTTCTAGTGGTAGCTGGTAAATGAGATCAGGGGGTAGTAGCTCCCTTCCAAGAGTGGCTAGCAAACGAGATCAGGGGGTTGAAGCTCCCTTCCAGTAGTAGTTGGAGAATGAGAGAAGGTTGCAACCTTCTGCAGGTGGGTGCCTGCGTGCTGGTATGAGTCTGCGCCAGTACATGATTGTAATTATTTATAATAAATATTGAAGACAGAGACAACAACAGCGGTGGTTTTTTCCCGAATTGGGTTTCCACCTTAAATCCTGGTGTTCATGTGTGTTGCTTATGTGTGATGATTTATTCTATTCTTACTGCACATGCTTACTACTTACTAAACATCTAATGAATGAATGATGCAATGATCTAAGTAAAGAATTATATGCATAATAAGATCTCTGGTAATACACAAGTTTTCTTAAGGATATCCACGTGTATACACGAGTTGGCTTCATTAAAGTCGCGTATGGAATTTAGTAAGAAAAAATTAAAAGTTTTGAGTAAGTTCTAAACACTGATTCACCCCCGCCTCTCAATATTTTTCCCAACAATGACAAGGAGCCAAATAGTGGCCTTAGAAGAGAAAACAACGGTTTTAGAAGACAAAACAGTAGCTAAAGGAAATCTAGAAGACATATTACATGCCATTGACATAGAAGAAACTCCTATAGTCCAGACTGAGGACATAGAGGAAGGTGGACAGAAGCTAAAAAAGGCCAAATCTGCAAAGAAATTAGAATTTGAAGGAGAAGATGCAGGTTTCAGGTTTCAAGCAAGAAAGACTATGACAAGGCATGCTAGAAAGCTATTAGAGAGTAGTAAAGAGGTTCAGCCACCTACTGACATAGTCTAGCCACCACAAGACATCATTGACCTTTCATCACCTGCAGAGAAATATACATTTAGCAAATCAAAGAAAGGAAAAGAGAAGGTGATGGAAAAAATAGAGTTTCAACCCCTTGAAGAAAAATTAAGGTTGGCCAATCATGAAATTGTTGTTATGAAGAAATATGAAAGGAAAAACAATGTAGAGAAGATTCAGTTTGAAAATATGAAGGAAATTTGGGAGGAGCAAGTTGACAATGTTTCCAAGACTTTGGATAATACACAGCAACTTATCAAATGGACCATTCCATTAAGGAAAGAGGCCAAACATGTCAGGATGATGAACATAAATTTTAAAGCCACCAATAGGAAGTTGAAAAGGACCTCCGGGAGCATCTTGAACTAATTCATGAGGAGTTGGAGAAAAAAGGCCTAAAAATGACAGTGCTTGAAGAGCCAATAGCTCAACCCATCATAAATGAGGAAGAAATACCTCAAGAATCATAGTGTGAGTTAGCTTATGATATTGAAGGCTAATGGAATGTTAGAATCAAGGTTTTGGCACTTAGAAGGTATATTTTTCAAACTACACAAAATTCTAAAATTTTGACTGTTTTCAACAGTTTCGTAGCATGCCTGGGCTGGAGGATCAACAAAATGCTATGAAACTACTGTAGCTTTCTTTTTTCTTTTTGAACCAGTTTTGGGAGCTTTCAAGAGGTGAAATTTGTATGGGAGATGTATCAAGGCATAATGAACACCGTGAAGAAAGAAATAATAAAAAAGGATGATGGAAAAAGACATTTTTACAGCGCTACGAAAGTACGCTACGAAATTGTCTTACTTTCGTAGCGTACTGTGTTGGAGTTTTTTAAGCAGGTTTTTGGGCATATTTGGATAGCTGGATACTATCCAAGTGTTAAAGGACCATGACAGCATTTATCCAACACTAAAATACCATGAAATGAACACAAACTACCAAACAAAGCATTCGTTGAAGATGAAGCCCAGTTTTCCTAAAAAACAGGGTTTTGTTTCTAGTTTTAGAGGAGGTCAATTAAGAGGTTATGTAGTGATGAGTCCCATCACCCCTATTCAAACACGTGAAAGAATATTTGTCAAAAGATGTAATTGTTGTTAGAGATAAGGTTGTTAAATGTAATAATGAACAGTTTGAGTCCTATTAGGAAAAGGATTGTCAATTAGGATAGCTGTCAATTTCTCATTAAATAGATGTTTTATGATTATGCAAGGTGTCATTAGGAAAAAATTCAATGACTAGCCAAGAGTCAGATCATCTGATGATGTAACAAGTCTATTAAAGGGTAGAGAGTCGAATTTGTCAAGGGTTGGAGATTTTTTGGCAAAGTTGCAGCTTTATGTAATTTGACTATTTCAGTAATACAGAGACTTGTTTCTTGACCAACCTGAGATTCTCATTAAGTTTTTAGTGCCTATCTTATCTATATTTTTATGTGTACCATTCTTAGTGGTTTTCATCTTTAATACTCGGAATTCATTTATGTAATTCTCTTACTTACTTTATCGATGAATTGAATGTGTGATTTCATGTTTCATGTGTTTGTATACTTTTGCTAAAAACTCTTACCTGCCTCAGCTTCCATGTCAAATGAACTTACTACTAAATCACTGAAAGTGTTGACTCCATAAGCCCAATGTTTGCATACTGATACTATTTTCAACCTATATCCATCACAAGCAAGTTATTTTCTAAGTAGATTTATCCATCTAAATACATATTTATCTAATATCATTAATCCTTTGAGAGAGCCCTCTCAAACTGAAGAGGCTAAGCTTTAGTCAAAAGATTGGTCTGAAACAGTTACATGAGATTTTCTGATTAGCAGCCTATCAAGTGCAATTTTTTGATAACAGAAGGTTTGTTTTCTAGAGACTCAGAGAGATTCGAGTTCTAGTGGGAGCTTACAGGTTAAGAGAGAGACTTTGCAGCCCAAGAAGAGCATGTGGTCAGTGAGGAGAAAGGGTGATTCCACATTTTCCAAGAAGGAAACATGGAGAGATTGGAAAGTGATAGAGGAAAATAAGGAGAAGAAGGATGCTTCTAGCAATGACAGTGACAATTCAGAGAGAGGCATATTTCACAAGACAAGGATTGCTACAATTGTGGGCACCAAGAGTTGGCTGAGTGTTGCGAGTAGTGATGATGATGATGAGTTACTTCCTAGTCTTGGAAGTACCTCCCTCGCTAAGAGGGAGTGTTGATTTTTTAGTAGCTTGGGAGGTACTCCAATCCCTAGGGTTTGGGTTTGGAGGGAAAAGCGCCAGAAGAGTCACTTGTGGGCTTGGAACCCAAGTATGGGGTTTTGCACAAAATCTTGTTTTGGAAATTTCCATGAGCACATTTCTACATGTGATGGATGAGGATGATAGCTCTCGGTGAGATGAATCTAACGCAATGAGAATCATCTAATTCTGAGTTGTATAAGTGGAGATATGAATTTTTGAATATAATTAAGGGGTTGACACCATAAGTGTCAAGGTCAACCTAAGGTTGATTTAGGCATCTGACAAGTTAGCATCCCCTTATGATGACCTTTTAGAAGCCCTTGTGTATGGTATATATACGAGGTGGAGTGGAGGACTTAGAAGCATCCAAAAGTGCAACAAACAAGGGGAAAAAAAATTTGTTGGAGAGGATAAATCTTTGAACTAGCCACAACAAAGGAGGAAGGGACAGTTTTAGAGTTTTAGGGTTGTTGGAGCCTCTTTGTAGTTGCGTGGAGGGTTGTTCTATACCACAGCCAGGCCAAGTTTGTTTAAGGGTGCATGTTGATCTGTATCGGCAAAAATAAGGTGAGGAGAAGCTTTTGTTTAAGGGGTTTTTGGGTGACAGTAATATTTTTGGTAGGTTGCAAGCCTAACCACCTCAAAACAGGGAAGTGTGGGAGTTTTTGTGGCTGTAAGGAGCCCAGAAAAGTAGCCTGAATTAAGTGCATATCTCTTTTCCTAGGTCGTAGATTTATGGAGGGTTGTTTATGGACTGTTGAGTGGGTTGAAGGGTTGCTAAAGCGTGATCAATTTCCCTAAACAGAACAATCAAGGGACAGCAGGAACAGTAGAATTGGAGGGTAGCATTAGTGACGTGTGTTGGGTCATAGTGTGTGACTAGTATTGGATCGATTATATTGCAGCCTGTGGGATCCATAAATTGAATTTGACTAGGGTGGCAAGAAGACTTCAATTAGGTGCATATTCTATAGTGAGGTATTGGGCATCATTAGACTGGTGGTGGGAAGCATGTCGATGGCCCAAAGTAGCCCTAGACGAGCTATCTTGAAGTGATGAAGAGGAGCTAAAGGTTGGGTGAATACTAGTGCCAAATTGCAGTGCCTTAATGGACAAAGGTGACTGCTAGCCTGGCAGTTTGGAGCTCAGGAATTAGGCCTACCCAGAGAGCAGATTGGATTAGCCTGTGTACACTCCACAGAAGTGACTTGCAATAGTGTTAGGTGGCAGCCCTCCTGGAGTCTCGATGTGTTTTCCTTTGAAGGACTAAGGGGTAGCTAGTGAGCATTACGGGAGCAAATGACTAGTGGGACGAGATACGACGTAGAATCTGTAGCGAAGTTTGACATTGTATCGTGTATACCATAGATTGATGTATTATTTATATTTGGTTTAATATAACGAAGATTGGGGTTGTACATTATTGTACAATTTTGTTGAAAATGATGTATATTTTTACATGTGTGATTTACTGATTTATATTTTTCATTGTGCAAAGTATCTTTGATTGAGATTCGTGTTTTGGTAGTGTTAGTTATTTTAAGACTCTAACCTAGACCCAAGGTTGTGTAAATTAAACACACAAGACCAAATACAATCACTCAAGAAAAATTGACAAAGGCAAAAAAAGAAAAAAATGGTTGCAATAATGGAATGAAGAACATATATAGGTTTCCATTGGATCAAGTAAATAGATCTGAAAAATTGGATCTAGTATCAAGGACAATAGCCTCAACAAGAAACACTTCACACCTCCAAGGAAAACCCTAGAGTGATAGGAAAATAAGCATCCACTATTTACCAAGAAGGGTAGGTTCAGATCTGATGTGTTTAACAATTAGTAACACCAGTAGAAACATATCCATTAATGATTCATAAGGCATTAATGATTCATAGACCAATGCATTAATGGTTCATCATACATTTAGTAAGCAGTAAATATGTGCAGTAAGAACAGAATAAATCTTCACACATAAGCAACACACATGAACACCAGGATTTAAGGTAGAAACCTAGTGTGGGAGAAAACCATTGTTGTTGTCGTCTTTGTCTTCAATATTTATTATATAGAAAACTACTTACAATTTTTTACTAGCACAGACTCATAACAGCACGTAGGCACCCACCTGTAGAAGGCTTCTACCTTCACTTTTTCTCCAGCTTCTAATGGAAGGGAGCTCCAACCCCCTGATCTCGTTAACCAACCACCACTGGAAGGAAGCTTCGACCCCTTACTCTCATTTACCAACCACTACTAGAAGGGAGCTACAACCCCATAATCTGATCACCATCTCCTACTAGTAGGAGGCTTCGACTTCTTCACTGAAGGCTCCAGCCCTCAGCACCACCGTTGACCACGTTTCATAAATTTTCACACTGGATCCACCGGCTTCAATACATCACAACTTGTAGGACTCTTTTCATCAGATTTTAAAACTGGACCCACTGCACTCATTTAAGCCCAATACCATACATCAAACTGAAACATATAACTATACCAAACCATTCACTAAATCATCAATCAACCAACCAATCATTGATCTTTAATTGTAATCAACTAGCGGCATAATTAATATTCAAACAACCCAGATCTATATGAAGACATCATTGACAGACAATAAAAACACAACAAAAATGTGTAAGCATTTTCTTCATCATTCTTCGCAAAACCTTGGCTTGCATGTGTGCCTTTCAATAGACTTATTCGCATATGTACGCGCTTATCTTGAAACCAACTAATGTATAGATCTCAACATATTACTGAACATATACACTACATAACCAAACTTGTGGGTATACGTTCCTTCCTTGTGTCAAACCCGCATATAGAACTGTAAATAATTCAGGACTACACAATACTTCAAAACTTCAAACTTACTCAGATCATACCCTTCATTGTAGCAAACATACGTCGGACCATAGATCTAAACAACTCGTAAACAAATCATGCAAATACATAGTCATTTCAGGTCTATAGATCATGATCCATCATTGTATTCATGAGTGCATATTTATTTCAGATCTATCAATAAACTATAGCCCATACCATACAAATATAAAATAGATTGAAGTATTCATTCATTATCCTTACTCATGCACACTTAACACTTTAATCTTCACCTCCTTATATAGTTAGAGCCTTAGCCAATACCATGAGCCAAAACCACACAAGTGTCGGTGGTATTCTTTGACAGGATCAAATAGTCATTATTGTGCTCAATACTGTGGGCTAATACCATGGTATAGGTCCTTGGTATTATTAAATTAGTGCATCAGCATGTACGCGACTTTTCTTCTTTCTACATGCATGTATACGCAACTTGGTCTTAACTAACTCGCCTATATTTCTTCAAATATTCATCTTCATCAAACTTCTGATTCTGATCTGAAAAATTTTGTTCCAACATTCTATTATTTTGTTCCATAACTCTGTCAACTCTGAACTAATCTATGAACTTTGTTACAAGTGGGTTGCCAGCAAGGACAACACCTTTATTATAATGCCAACAATATCCCCCTTTAGACTTGATGGAAACCATATTGGTGATTGATCACCATAACCTGAAGATACATGTTAGACACATCAATATAAGCATTATTCAAACACCAAGTTACTCTCCCCCTCTGACATCAAGGGAAAAGGGCGGACCAATGCTGAAACAAGGTTTTTCTTTCCTTTTATATACAAGCTCTGTAGATATGATCTACACTATACTGACCATGCTCCCCCTGAGAACATGTTGAATCTTAAAAATATTTTCAATGAATTAAATGACTCTATAAATCATCAGAGTATGAAATTTCCTATCACCAAGGACTCATACTTACATCAATCACCCAATCAAGTGGGGCTACATATTTGACTCAACTACCCAACCAAGTGGTATTAAATATTTGACAAAATAACCCAACCAAGTGAGTTTACATATTTTGCATGATCTCAAACGTCCATACATGACTAAATATGATAATAGTTAAATCATAGGTCTCAACATGACCTTTACAGATATGACTTTTATAACCAAGACCAAAGGACCTCAATAGAGAGAGATCATTGAACATAATTCAGCAACCATTATAAACATAATGCCAACAATGCATTATACTCTGCAAGGCTAATGCTCCCCCTGAACCTATGCTACGTGTTCTTTGTCAACAACTCATCAAAGCATCTTCATAAATCATATAAATATCAATGAAAAATCATAACTCAATACCATATCAGCAGACTGTAGACCAATCAAATCATAATTGTCAGCAACTTGTCAGAGTCTAATCTTGAGTTTGTCCCCCTGTTTTTCTATTAGACAAAAATATACGCGATTATTTGCAAATAAACTCACATATATACGTGATTATGCTTAATGAAACCTGTGTACAGCAAGAAACCTTCTGAATTTTCACCTATAGACTGAGCAGACTGGATTAACAACAAAGTGAGGTAGAGAAAAACTCCCAGTTTTTGTCTGAGATATTCAAATGCTTCTCTCGAGAGAGGTTTGGTAAATATATCAAAAACTTGTTCTTTTGAGGGAACATACTCCAATTCAACCTTTTTCTCAAGCACTTTGTCTCATAGAAAGTGATACTTAATATGAATGTGCTTGTGTCTAGAGTGCATAACAGGATTTTTTGAAATACTAATAGCACTTGTATTATCACATAGGATGGAGATGGGTGGAGAACATTTAATTTGGGTATTTTGTAATGTCTACACCATCCAGAGAATTTTTTTGCAACAAGATGCAGTAACCACATATTCTACTTCAGTTGTAGATAAGGCAATGAAACTTTTTTTCTTGCTGAACCAAAATACTAATCAGGGGCCCATATAAAATGCACCTCCACTAGTGCTTTTCCAGTCATCAGCATTTCCAGCCCAGTCAGCATCTGTGTAAGCATGAAGAGTAAGATCGGAATTTTTAGGATACCATAGACAAAAGTCTTGATTTCCTTGGAAATATTTGAATATTCTCTTTATTGCCTGAAGATGTGATTCCTTTGGATTGGCTTGGAAATGTCCAACAATCCCAATTGCATACTTGATATCTGGTCTAGTACATGTTAGAGAAAGCATACTTCCAATCATAGACATGTATTCTGGTTGGTTTACAATGGGAGAATCATCATGAGAACTAAGGTTACATCCTGTCATCATTGGAGTACATACAGGTTTGCAGTCTTCCATCCCATACTTCTTCAGAATTTGCTTGATATATTTTGTTTGTGAGAGAAATATACCATCTTTTGCTTTTTGTACTTGTAAACCAAGAAAATATGTTAGTTCCCCAAGTAAAGACAGTTCAAATTCTTGTTGCATAACAGAAGAAAAATTTTGACTCATATATTCTTCATTACTCCCAAAGATGATTTCATCAACATAAAAAACAATAATTAGTAGTTTATCATCCTCAAATTTTGTGTACAAGTTGTTGTTTGCAGATCCTTTTGTGACGCCTTGTTGTTGAAGATACTTGTCAAGACAATAATACAATGCGTGTGGAGCTTGTTTTATCCCATATAAAGCCTTTTTTAGTTTGCATACAAGGTTTTCATCATTACCCAAAATGAATCCTTTTTTTTGTTCAATTTATACTTCTTCTTCTAGATCTCCATTAAGGAAAGTGTTAGCCAGCTATAAAATTTGTGATACCAAATGTTGGCTAAAACATATTTGGAGCCTTCAAGGAACAAATTTTTATGGCAAAAAGTGTTGGCTCTTGAATATTCTTAAAGGCCTCATGCTTCTGTCCAAATCTTCACTGTTGTGCCCATTTTCACACTCAGAAATCCTGCATATTTCCAAGACAGATTACTACTGCAAACACCATTTTTCCCCCTCCTTCCACTTCCAAAACTAACCTCATTTTAACCCCTCCATATCCCATGAAAAAACCTCATATTCATGTTTCTCCCCTTTCCCCTTCATCAAAACCCTTTGATAAGGTTTAAGACCCTTTCTTAGCCTTATCGAAACCCCCAAACTCCTTTGAAAATCATTGAAAATCCATAAAAAATCATTTTTTGTATATTATAGACTTAAGCCCCCTTGGGATAAGTCTAAAAATATTTTCTTTCATATGCTTTTTTGCTAGAACAAAGTTATATGCCTTCTAAGCACTTATCGTGTTGCCCGATTGCGATTAGCCCCTCCTCTTTAACCCCTGGTCATATGATTCTCCATATAACCCATGGCCCCGCAGTCGGGCGCCAAGCCATATAGAATATTAAATACTTCTGCCCAAAGTATAAACCTTCGGTTGTATGTTTTCATCGATTTTTGTTATATTATAAACTTTCGACCAGTCCAAAAATTCTAGTCAATCTCCACCGTCGATCTGATTTGCAGATCGACGGCGCGCAGTCTCTCGCTCGGTGGTCCCCGCCAACCACTCACCATTGAAAAACCACGTGGTATCCATCACACCGCTTTTAAGAGCGAGACGGTTTTTTTCATTTTGCAGCGATTCCATACCCCGTTTGACGCGTGGCCTGAGCACTGTTCACTAAACCATCGTTCATCACGCGTTAAAGATCGAACATGGACCCGGCACGATATTGACATTCATTGTCCAATCTAAAGCCGCTCATCGGACGGTGATCACTCTTCGAAGATGCCCGTGCGATAACTCAGGGTACAGCGCGGACATTAAAGAATCTCCACCGTCGATCTGATCTGCAGATCGATGGCCCATAATTCATCGCCCTGATTCCTCGTCGAGTCAGCATTTTCGGACCCGGGGGTTTTATTCATCCTAATTTTGTTAAAGATTTGAAGTCTGGGTATGTTTCTAAGGATTATCGGCGCCTGTTCTCCACTGTTGATCGCATGGGCCGATCTCATCCGACGGCCCATGTTTGTCCCAAACCCTGAACATGATTTTCGATCATTTTTCCCCAAAATAAAGGTTTTAAACCTTTGTTTCTGCTTTTATTTTATTTTTTTGAATATCGTGACCCCTTCACATTATTTATTCACCTCCACTCCTGACCGTTAATCTCTGCGCAATCGACGGCTCCGATTCAAATTATTCTTCCACCTTCCCTTTGACTTCTCCTAATCAATCTCGACCGTTGGATGATGCCATCCAACAGCCATGCTCCCTCCACGTGCCTCCTGAAGCAGTAAACTTATACATGCAGGATTTCATAATATTTATTCGTATTTTGTAGGGTTTAATGGTTTTTCCACCATGCTGAAGAAAATTCACAGGCTGAGGGTGACGATCCTCCTGCCTTTGATCCATTAAAGAGAATCATTCGCAGGGTTTAAGCTCCATGTTTCATCAATAATTCATGAGGCATTGATGCCATATCACCCCTGCGCAACCCTACACACCAGCAAAACACAATGAATTGGGCACAGTCAGAGAGTATCAGTGCCGAAGACAAAATGTACCAGGACAGAATATTGAAGACATATCTTCGGGGATTACGTCTACGATGGTTTATCAAAAGCCTAATCCCTGATTAAAATCACAGTTAAAGGAAAAATCGTAAAGGATCATCAAACAGAAAGCCTCCACCGCCACATCTGAGGCAAATTGATTCCTCCCAGCTACCTCAGCGCCACCTGTTCCTCAAATATTTAAAATGAAGGCCGAAGTTATTGATCAGAATCAGATATCTGCCTCACAACGCAGCCAGAGATTAAAATTCTGCAAACAAACTTAATGACAAAATATTAGCAGAGTTACTTTGACATCACACAGAGCCTCAAAGGTCAAAAAGGGCTCCCACCGAGCTTAAATCTTTATGTAAATCATTTAGTACAGAAGACACCTATGTAAGTTTCTTCTTTGAGCCCCCCAAAGGCCAAGAAGCCATTTAAGTATGTATTAATTATCTTTAGAGATCTTTTATCAGATCTCACCTCCTCATTCTTCTATATATACTTCTACAGAAGATGAGAGAGGGGTTGGTTGATGTAGTTGTTGAATATTTAAATGTAATTGAGCTTGAGACTTCTACTTGTAAATAGTGTTCACTGGCCCTTGGAGCTTTGTTGGTGATAGATAGGTTAGGCTGAGATGATTAGATGATTGCTAAACTAAATCATTGGACTTAAAGCTGTAACTGGTTTGGAGCATCAATACAAGCTGATTTATGGGATCTTGGTCTATATTGACGGTGATCTTTTTCTCATTGTAACTTGTTATTTTGTTTCTGTTTTCACTGTGTTTCATTTTCTCTTATAAAGAACAGCATGCATAGAGTTAGGACCTACTGTATACCAGTACCCTTCTCTGACTGAAAATATTTATATGAATGTTTTCTTCCAATCTGTGTTATTTGGGAATGATTCAATTCAGTTTAAGCATAGGAATGCTAGCTTTCCCTCATCTTATTGCCTTAGCTGAATATTATTCTTGAATGTTATGTTCAGTATTAGTTAAGTAGAGATGAACTATGGAAGATATGGTGTGCCCTGGTCCTAGTTTTATCCCCAAAGGCTGTCTGAATGTTTCCCTTGGAATGTGTTAAAAGCTGGCTAGTTTAGAAGTACTTACCACATCTTAGGCCATTATGTGTTATCTTTGTGTTTGTCTTGAAAGTAACCAAGTAAAGTAGAGCTAGGACAGGATTTGTGGTCAGCCCGGCCCGCTAGTTTCTACTCCAACAGTCGCCTTTAAGTTTCCCTTTGTTTTAAAAATGTTTCCTACTGAAAGTGTATCAAAGGCTGGCTATTTTAGAAGTACTTAACAGATCCTGGATTGTTTTTATGTTCTTCTTAAGTGTTTGTCAAAAGTTGGCTAGTTTAAAAGTACTTACCAGATCTTGGGCTGCTCTTTGTTCTGCATCTGTTTAATTCTCCTTCTTATTGTACCATTTCATTCCATAAATCAATCTTCAAAGAGATCCTTAGACATAGATGACTTGCCCCATGGACCCCTCTTGCCTCTTACTGTTTCAATTAAACCCTAGTATGACTCCATAGCCCAATGGACTAAAACCTGCAATTTTATATCATTTCGGTCGGAGCTTACTCTGATTGTTTGCAACTTCTCACCTTCGAAACTCTTTACACTTAGAAATTTCTACCTCAAACAGTAATCATGTTCAACCATCCAAAAAACAAAACAGACCCTTGGCCTTCATAACTAGCCTAATATCATTACCCCAGACTTCAAAGACAAATCCATATTTTCACTCATTGGAGAGATCCCTCTCCAGATTCAGGAGGGCTAGATCCTAGAATCCCAAAGTGGTTGAAACGATGTTTCTCCCTGCAACCGGACTTTTTCCAATCTTGCTGATTATAGGGAGTTAACATTTCTGGCGACTCCACTGGGGATAGAACCCAGAATCATTTTCATTTTAAGGTAACCATAGGACATCAGAGACTTGTTTCAAAGAACATTTTTTATATCAACCAGCTGAGCCACCAGCAACTAACATTTCTGGCGACTCCGTTGGGGAACGAAGTCGAATTTACATCCTAGTTTCCTTTAGAAATTTCATAAAACCTCGTGAGTAAAAAGTAGCCTTTTCAAGCACTACCAAACAAATGGTAATCATGATAAAACTTTTTTGAATCAGTGACAAACTAGGCAAACCCTAGGATTCTCATAAGACTTTATCTAACCTTGAAAAATCAGCTATTTTAGCCATAAGAGTACACTGTCTTTGTCTCATGACCGTAGCTAAGTTTTGAAACAGAGTTAGGATATTCTTAGAAACCACACAACTGAAAAATAACTCAGAGAAACACCAAAAAATATTTCAGATTGGTATCCAATAAACATGGTGGTGGACCATAAAACATTTTACCTCCTTAGGAGCTAAAAACTTCCACTTGGCGACTCCACAATCCTCAACAGACCTTAAGACTCCACTGGGAAGAACCCTTATCATTATAATATCATTGAAACTCAGTTAGAGGACTGTAGCATTTAAATTTGTAAAACAGAATTAGTTGACCTCTTAAAGATTGTCATATCTGGTTGAAATTTTCTTGTTTATTTGGGTCTAAAAAACACAACATAGTGGCTTCTAGAAAGATTCATACTAGAGCTTATCCAGACCCTGACCCACCTGAAATAGTCGACAACCCAGAAAGTATCCTTAGGAAGTCTCCTAGGATTAAATTATCAACTAATTGCAGATCACCCTTGAGAGCTAATTCAGTTCCTGAAAATCTTTCAACTCCACAACAATCACAAGTTAACTTAGTAAATCCCTTTAGAACTAGGTCTCTTGGTGATTTAGATCAGTTAGATTCTGAGTCTTCACTTTCATCTCCTGAAACAAGTGAACATCCTGGTAGCAGAGAAACAACACCTCCTGATTTACATTTCCTTTACAACCTAGGTGTCTCTCATCCAAGATCAGCTCAGTAGTCTATTCCTGGTCCATTCATTTCTGCTCACCCTACATCCACTGTTCAAACCACTCCACTTCAACCCACTTTCCCTTTTGTTAATCCACCCCTTGTGAATCCACCCCCACCACATATCATGGCAGCATGGTATGCTCCCTTAGTCCTTCCTCTTCCACTAGTCAATCTTCCACAGGACTATCAGTCCAAAATTCCATTGTATGACTCTAGCAATGCTACAACTACATCACAACATGTGGATAAGATGAATGACTACTTTGACAGGAATGAAATTGATGATGATTCTGTCAAGCTTAGATTTTTTGCTCAGAGCTTAGGGGGAGAAGTAAGAAAATGGTTCAAAGGCTTAACCCCCCATAGTATCAATGATCTCCAAGCCTTCCATCAAACATTCTTAAATAAATGGGAAGTGAAGAAGAACCCTCTCCAAGTCCTTTCTGATTACAAAAATCTCCATAGAAACACTGGGGAAAGTGTACAAGCTTATTGTACCAGATTCAATAGTGTATATAATGCACTTTCCCCAGAACTAAAACCTCCACAAGGCTCAGCTTTAAACAAGTTTCCTGAAGGGTTTGACCCTGAGATGGCCTATCGGCTAAGAGAAAGAGATCCTGCAACTCTTGAAGAGATGAAAAAGGGTGCTCTTTCTATGGAAGTCAACTTAATGGAGAAGAGAGCAAGAATGAAAAATGAAAAGAGAGTATCTTTTAGAGAGGAAAACACACCTTCTACTTCAAACTCAAAGATAGAAAGAATGATGGAGGAGATGATGAAGAAAATGAGCATCCTTGAGAGAGCACAAGCCAGTCAAAACCAAACTGCTCCTCAAAATAGAAACCAGAACCAAAACCATAATTTTAGAAGGAACCAACCTCCAAACAGGCCTAGGGAAGATGATCAGCAGATCACTCCTCCCTTTCTTCAAAACTATGTAAGTGAGGTTGAGGAAATAGATGAAATAACAAAGGACGATGATACAAACATGATGGGGGTAGATAATGATGAATTTGAGGTTCATTATGATAGAAAAAAAGGTCTATACACACCTTATGATGAAAGAAGAGATGATGATGAAAATTATTATCAAGACATGGAAAATGTCATCATAGGATCTCAAAAATAATATGACCTTAGAAGCAAAACCAGTCAACAAACTCCCAACCCCAAAACCTCTGACAAATCTTCACAAAACAGCACTGTAACCAAGCCTAAAGTTGTCAAAAAAAAGGACAAAACAACAGCTGTAAATTCTGATATTGGTAAAGAGAAAGGCACTCAAAATGTTACAAAACAGAGTGCAGACATTAGTAGTACTAACATCTCAGCTAGTACTCCTGTTAAAAAAAAAAAATCAAATATAAATAAAACAAATCAGCAAACTGATATTGCTGACAAAGTGACAGCTAATAAGGCCGAGACCAGTACTTTAAAGAGTCAAATTCCTTTCAACCTAGAGCAGGAAATTTCAAAGATCAAAATCCCTATTCCTTTGACTGAGTTATCTGCCCATATATAGGACTCAAATTTTGAAGGCTTTAAACATTGAGGAAAATGAGGACACTCTCAATCTTAATGATGACCAGCCAGAGCTTATTTTTGGTCCAAAGATTGAAGGTATGTGTCAAGAGGGACCTGTTCCTCCCTTTTATGTGAGTTTAAACGTTCATGACAAAATTTTGCACAACGCCATGCATGATTCCGAGACTTCTCATAATTTAATGCCTAAAGCTGTGATGGAGAGCCTTGGTCTAGAAATCACCAGACCTTATAAAGATTTGTACTCCTTTGACTCAAGCAGAGTAAAATGTTTAGGAATAATCAAAGACCTCTGTGTTAACTTAGCCCAAATTCCAGCCAAATTCTTAGTAATGGATATTGTTGTGGCTGATGTTCCCACCAAATATGGAATGTTGTTATCAAGATCATGGGGGGCTAAGTTACAAGGGACTATGCAGATGGACATGACCTATGCGACTATCCCTGTTTTCAATCAGACTAGAAGACTTTACAGGGAATCCCATATGCAATACATAGTTACGAGTCAAAACAGACCACAAAACTCTCCTCTCTATTCTGTAAATATGGGCCTTGATTCTTTTATTATGTGTAACGATGAAACATTTAGTGAACAAGTCACTTTAGTAGGATCAAAGGCCGATAGGGAGGAAGAAGAACACAACGCATAAGTGTCATAACGGTTGTCTCAAGCTATGAATGTCAGCAAATCAAACAAAGGTCTTGAGCTACAAGTCATGTGTCTATCGCTCTTAAACCTTGACAGTCAAGAAAACCATCCTCAACCCAATGAAAAACCTAAGGAACTGAAACAATTGCAACTAAGTGTTGATATTCAACAACAATCACGAAGCACATTAGTTGAAGAGGACAGTAACCCAGATGAAATCGAAAAAAATCCTATGTGGAATATGTATTTTGACGGGTCATGCACTAAAACTAACGCTGGTGCAGGTGTCTGGGTTTCCAAAACCGAAAATAACCACACAGACTACATTTCCTGTAGATTAAACTTTCAGTGTTCAAATAACATAACAGAATATGAATCCCTTCTTTTAGGCTTACGATTGTTGAAGAAGTTAGGAGCCAAAAGAATCAATGTGTATGGGGATTCAAAGTTAGTCATTAGGCAAGTCAATGGGGAGTATAACGCAAATCATCCTAGACTTAGGGCCTATTGAAACGATGCCATGGACCTTTTGAAAACTTTCGAGGAGTCCAAGTTGATTTTTGTCCCAAGAAAAAGAAATATTGTGGCCCACAATTTAGCCTTTGCGGCTAGAATATGCTTAACGCCATATGAAACCAAAGACTGCACAACTCAGATAAAATTTAGACCAGCTATGCCTGATAATGAAAATTATTGGCGGGTGTTTGATGGAGACAAACAAATATAAGACTTCATGCAGTTCAAAAATGAATTCGAACTACACAGTTCGGATTTAGATTATGATACAGACTGCAGTGAAGAAAAATTTTTTGATGAAGAAGAAACGTCTCCTATGCTTGTCACTATTAATCTTCTATCAAGCAAACTTATAAACAAAACAGAATTGAATGCAGAATTAGAAACAGAAGAGTTGGAAACTCTGCACTCTAAAGATGAAAGTTTGCCTAAGGGTTTGACCCCTTTAGAAGAGTTGTTCGATTTTAACGATGTGGCCAAGAAGCCAAAACTGGAACCTGTAGAGACTGAAGTGGAAGAGTGCAATATAGGCAGTGAGGAAAAACCGAAAATGATTAAACTGTCTAAATCTTTACCAGCTCACATTAAACTCAAATACATACAACTGTTTAAAGAATTTTTTGATGTTTTTGCGTGGAGTTACGAAGATCTTAAATCCTATGACACTGAAATAATACAGCACAAAATTCCCCTCAAAGAAAACCAAAAACCATTCAAACAGAAACTGAGCAGAATAAACCTTGTTCAGTTGCCTTTGGTTCAAAAGGATATCATGAAAATGTACGATGTCGGTATTATTGTCCCTATTAGATATTCTGAATGGGTGTCCAATCTGGTGTTAGTTAGGAAGAAAACTGGAGAGATAAGCCTTTGCATAGACTTTAGAGACTTAAACAAAGCTTCATTAAAAGACAACTACCCTTTACCTAAGATGGACTATATTTTACAAAGGGTGGTAGGGTCTAGGAGAATTTCTTTACTGGATGGCTATTCAGGGTACAATCAGATCTTAGTTCACCCTTCTGATCAATTAAAAACAGCCTTTACTACACCATGGGGCACTTTCATGTTGACGAAGGAGCACGGGGTAAAGTGGACCTTAGAAGTAAAGAAATCCTTTGAGCTGGTGAAACAAGCGTTAATCAAAACACTGATTCTAATAAGTCCTGATTTTTCAAAAGATTTTTATATTTTTTCATTCGCATCAGAACATACCATAGTTGTTGTCCTTCAACAGAAAATTCCACAAGGACAAGAGCAGCCTATTGCATTCTTTAGCAAGGAATTGAGGGATGCCCCTCTGAAGTATAACATTATGGAGAAGCAAGCTTTTTCTTTGGTTAAAGCTTTGAAAGACTTCAGAGTATACATCATTCACTCACACATCATTGCCTTTGTCCCAAACTCAGTTGTTAAAGATATTCTAACACAGGACCCAGACGGTAAGAGAGGTAAGTGGATTGTTGTCATTCTTGAATATGATTTAGAGATAAAACCCACTAAAATCAGCAAAGGCCAAGGTCTAGCTAGATTAATGGCTGAATCCAATTTTGAAGTTCTTGATATTAATATGATTGATTCTTTGGATGATCAAGAGGAAATCTCAACTCCCATTGTTGAAAACCATTTTATGAATTCCTCTTGGTATGTTGATATTGTTTATGTTTTTCTTAATTTGAATACACCTCCTGGTTTGACAAAAACAAAGGCAAGGTTCTTAAAGTTAAAAGATATAAACTATTACATTTTAGATAGATGTCTTTATTGGAAAAATGCAAGTGGTGTATTGCTTGAATGTTTGCCTGATTTTGATGCAGAGAAGGTTAAATACCAGTTCCACGAAGGAGAGTGTGGAGGTCATTTGTACTGGAAGACAACAGCCAACAAAATTTTGAGGGTTGGTTTCTATTGGCCTACTCTTTTCCATGATGTGCACAAAATGATCATAGCCTGTCATAAATGTCAAATTTTTGAAGGCAAAAGAAAACTGCTACCCCTACCTCTACATCCAATCACTGTTGAAGCCCCTTTTCAATAGTGGGGACTTGACTTCATAGGAGAAATCCATCCCCCATCTTTTGCCCGGCATAGATGGATTCTCACTGCCACAGACTATTTCACTAAGTGGATAGAAGCCATACCTTGTAGGCATGCCAATGATTCTGTTATTATAAAATTTATGGAGACTAATATTCTCTCCATATTTTGTTGTCCTACCAAGATCATCACTGATAATGCAGCAGCATTTGGATCAAAGAGGATGGTTGAGTTCTATCATAGATATTAAATAACATTGGGGCATTCCACGGCCTATTACCCTCAAGGTAATGGACTTGCAAAATCCTCAAACAAAATTTTAGTGAACATAATCAAGAAACTGTTGGAGGACAACAAAAAGTCTTGGCACACAAAGCTAGTTCATGCACTTTGGGCTGACAGATTAACTTTGAAGAAATCTATTGGTATGTCACCTTTCCAGCTTGTGTATGGTACTGATGCAATTTTTCCAAACAGCCTTGGTGTACCAGTGATGAAGTTGATCAAAGAGTTGCAAACTGAATAAAATGACATGATCAAAAGAATAAATCAGACCATTCATCTTCAGCAAACCAGAGAGGAGGTTTATAACAGAGCATTGCAGAAGCAGGACAACATCAAAAAGCTTTTTGACAGAAGAACAAAGGCCAGCAATTTCAATATTGGGGACAAAGTTTTAAAGTGGGACTCAAGGAGGGAAGATAAGGGAAAGCACGGTAAATTTGACAATTTATGGCTTGGCCCTTACTCTATCCATTCAGCTGCTGGTAATAATGCATTTTTCTTGCAGAAGTTGAATGGAATAGAATTGTTTGGGGGTCCTGTCAATGGAAGGATTCTTAAGCATTACTTCTCTTGATCCATGTTATGTTATGAAATCCTTTTTATCTTTTTCTCATTATATATACTCCACCCATCCTTGCATTCAAAGTTATAAAAATCAAAAATACAAAAACAAAGAAAAGAAAGAAAAGAGGGAAAATTGTGAAAACAAGAAAGGTATAGCCCCATACCAAAAAAGAGAAATAAATCTGAAAGTGTGCAAGCTCAAATGCCACTCCTGAAGAACACACTTCTAGTTAGTCAAACTGTCTAACCTTGACTAATTAGCTTTAAATTTTCTGCTGATAGGATAGTAAATTCGATTTTCCAAACTGTTTAATCTTGGCTTATCAGTAGATAGTTTAGGATAGAAATTAAAGGTTCAAACATGCTCAAAATATGAACCTAAGGTTTAAAAGAAAGAATGACTCAAATATCTTTCAAATTCTGAGTCAAAAGATGTAAAAATATGGTTCCAATCATCTCAAAATCTGAACCAGTTAGCAAAGGAAAGACAACTCAAAACAAAGGTCAAAACAGAGCTGTTAAAAAGAGGAAGGAAATGCTGTGAAATTTCAAATCTCAAACCTTCCGCTTTTGTTTTAAATTTTGTACAAAATAATGTCTATGTGTAATTTGTTTTTATGCCATAAGACTAGCATCAAGTTAGACTGTTCAATCCTGACTTGAGTGCTTTTAAATTTCTGTTCTAGAATTTAGAGAATGAAAGTCTGTTGGACAGTTTAATCCCAACAGACAGTAGATTAGGTAGAGAATCATATGGGCTTAACTGTTTAATCTGGGTCCATGGAGAAATAAGGAGTAGAAATAGATTAGATTTCCTGCTTTCAAAAGAATAAAATGTTGTGAAAATATTTTTCCAATCCAAGTGCACTCTAATGAAGAAAAAATGTTAGATCAGTAGGATTGGGTAGGTAGAAAGCTTGTATTGATGAAGATCTATTGTTTTTATGACTGCTAATATGTTTTCAAAGCAATATCATCCTAGCAAAGGAAGGGAAACCTAATGGATGAGGCACAGGTCAGCCTCCTAGAGAATGCAAGTCTGAAGTTCTTGATGCCTTTAAGAAGGCACCATCCCCAAGTGGAGCCACTGTTAGCCAGCTATAAAATTTGTGATACCAAATGCTGGCTAAAACATCTTTGGAGCCTTCAAGGAAAAAAGATTTATGGCAAAAAGTTTTGGCTCTTAAAGAATCTTAAAGGCCTCATGCCTCTATCCAAATATTCACTGTTGTGCCCATTTTCACACTCAGAAATCCTGCAGATTTCCAAGACAAATTACTGCTGCAAACACCATTTTTCCCCCTCCTTCCACTTCCAAAACTAACCTCATTTTAACCCCTTCATCTCCCATGAAAAACCCTCATTTTCATGTTTCTCCCCTTTCCCCTTCATCAAAACCTTTGATAAGGTTTAGGACCCTTTCGTAGCGTTATCGAAACCCCCAAACTCCTTTGAAAATCATTGAAAATCCATAAAAATGCATTTTTTGTATATTATAGACTTAAGCCCCCTTAGGCTAAGTCTAAAAATCTTTTCCTCCATATGCTTTGGTGCTAGAACCAAGCGTTATGCATTTTAAGCGCTTATCGCATTGCCCGATTGCGATTAGCCCCTCCTCTTTAACCCCGGGTCATATGATTCTCCATATAACCCATGGCCCCACAGTCGGGCGCCAAGCCATATTGAATATTAAATACTTCTGCCCAAAGTATAAACCTTCGGTTGTATGTTTTCATCAGTTTTTATTATATTATAAACTTTCGACCAGTCCAAAAATTCCAGTCAATCTCCACCGTCAATCTGATCTGCAGATCAAAGGTGCGCAGTCTCTCACCTGGTGGTCCCCGCCAACCACTCACCATTGCAAAACCACGCGGTATCCATCACACCACTTTTAAGAGTGGGGCGGTTTTTTTCATTTTGCAGCGATTCCATACACCGTTTGACACGTGGCCTGAGCACTATTCACTAAACTGTCGTTCAGCGCGTGTTAAAGATCGGACATGGACCCGACGCGATATTGACGTTCACCGTCTGATCTGAGGCCACTCATCGGACGGTGATCGCTCTCCGAAGATGCCCGTCTGATAACTCAGGGTACGGCTCGGACATTAAAGCATCTCCGCCATCGATCTGATCTTCAGATCGACGGCCCTTAATTCATTGCCCTGATTCCTCGTCCAATCAACATTTCCGGACCCGGTGGTTTTATTCATCCTAATTTTGTTAAAGATTTGAAATCCGGGTATGTTTCTAAGGATTATTGGCGTTTGTTCTCCACCGTTGATCACATGGGCCGATCTCATCCGACGACCCACATTTGTCCCAAACCCCGAACATGATTTTCGATCATTTTTCCCCAAAACAAAGATTTTAAACCTTTGTTTCTGCTTTTATTTTATTTTTTCGAATATCATGACCCCTTCACATTATTTATTCACCTCCGCTCTTGACCGTCAATCTCTACGCGATCGATGGCTCCGATTCAAATTATTCTTCCACCTTCCCTTTGACCTCTCTTGATCAATCTCGACCGTTGGATGATGCCATCCAACGGCCATGCTCCCTCCACGTGCCTCCTGAAGCAGTAAACTTATACATGCAGGATTTCATAATATTTATTTGTATTTTGCAGGGTTTAATGGTTTTTCCGCCATGCTGAAGAAAATTCACAGGATGAGGGTGACGATCCTCTTGCCTTTGATCCATTAAAGAGAATTGTTCGCAGGGTTTAAACTCCACGTTTCATCAATAATTCATGAGGCATTCATGCCATATCACCCCTGCGCAGCCCTGCACACCAGCAAAACACAATGAATCGGGCACAGTCAAAGAGTATTAGTGTCGAAGACAAAATGTACCAGGACAGAAGATTGAAGACAGATCTTCAGGGATTACGTCTAAGATGGTTTATCAAAATCCTAATCCCCAATTAAAAACACAGTTAAAGGAAAAATCATAAAGGATCATCAGACAGAAAGCCTCCACTGCCACATCTGAGGCAAATTGATTCCTCCCAGCTACCTCAGCGCCATCTGTTCCTTAAAGCTTTCAAATGCAAGCCAAAATTATTGATCAGAATCAGATATCTGCCTCACAACGCAACCAGAAAGTAAAATTCTGCAAACAAACTTAATGACAAAATATCAGCAGAGTTACTTTGACATCACACAGAGCCTCAAAGGTCAAAAAGGGCTCCCACCGAGCTTAAATATTTATGTAAATCATTTAGTACAGAAAACACCTATGTAAGTTTCTTCTTTGAGCCCCCCAAAGGCCAAGAAGCCATTTAAGTCTGTATTAATTATCTTTAGAGATATTTTATCAGATCTCACCTCCTCATTCTTCTATATATACTTCTACAGAAGATGAGAGAGGGGTTGGTTGATGTAGTTGCTGAATATTTAAATGTAATTGAGCTTGAGACTTCTACTTGTAAATAGTGTTCACTGGCCCTTGGAGCTCTACTGGTGATAGATAGGTTAGGCTTAGATGAGTAGATGATTGCTAAACTAAATCATTGGACTTAAAGCTGTAACTGGTTTGGAGCAACAATACAAGCTGATTTATGAGATCTTGGTCTATGTTGACGGTGATCTTTTTCTCATTGTAACTTGTTATTTTGTTTCTGTTTTCACTGTGTTTCATTTTCTCTTATAAAGAACAGCATGCATAGAGTTAGGACCTACTGTATACCAGTACCCTTCTCTGACTGAAAATATTTATATGAATGTTTTCTTCCAATTTGTGTTATTTGGGAATGATTCAATTCAGTTTAAGCATAGGAATGTTGGCGTTCCCTCGTCTTATTTCCTTAGCTGAATATTATTCTTGAATGTTATGTTCAGTATTAGTGAAGTAGAGATGAACTATGGAAGATATGGTGTGCCCTGGTCCTAGTTTTATCCCCAAAGGCTGTCTGAATGTTTCCCTTGGAATGTGTTAAAAGTTGGCTAGTTTAGAAGTACTTACCAAATCTTAGGCCACTCTGTGTTATCTTTGTGTTTGTATTGAAAGTAACCAAGTAAAGCAGAGCTAGGAGAGGATTTGTGGTGAGCCCGGCCCGCTAGTTTCTACTCCAACAATCACCTTTAAGTTTCCCTTTGTTTTAAAAATGTTTTCTATTGAAACTGTATCAAAGGCTAGCTAGTTTAGAAGTACTTACCAGATCCTAGATTGTTTTTATGTTCTTCGTAAGTGTTGTTCAAAAGCTGGCTAGTTTAAAAGTACTTACCAGATCTTGGGCTGCTCTTTGTTCTGCATCTGTTTAATTCTCCTTCTTATAGTACCATTTCATTACATAAATCAATCTTCAAAGAGATCCTTAGACATAGATGACTTTCCCCATGGACCCCTCTTGCCTCTTGTTGTTTCAATTAAACCCTAGTATGACTCCATAGCCCAATGGACTAAAACCTGCAATTGTCTATCATTTCAGCTGGAGCTTACTCTGATTGTTTGCAACTTCTCACCTTCGAAACTCTTTACACTTAGAACTTTCTACCTCAAACAGTAATCATGTTCAACCATCCAAAAAACAAAACAGACCCTTGGCCTTCATAACTAGCCTAATATCATTACCCCAGACTTCAAAAAAAATCCATCTTTGCACTCATTGGAGAGATCCCTCTCCAGATTCAGGAGGGCTAGATCCTAGAATCCCAAAGTGGTTGAAACGATGTTTCTCCCTGCGACCAGAATTTTTCCAATCTTGCTGATTACAGGGAGCTAACAGAAAGCAGATTTTACATCCATTTGATAAACTTTGAAACTTTGAAAACTTGAAAATGCAAGAAACATTCTTATGGCTTCAAGTTTGGCTACTGGTGCAAATGTTTCTTCAAAGTCTATACCTTCTTGTTGAGCATAACCGTTACTAACAATTCTAGCTTTGTTTATAATGACTTCTCCATTTTCATTCAACTTATTTTTGAATATCCATTTTGTCCCAATAACATTTTTATCATGAGGCCATGGAACCAATTCCCAAGTATTATTATTTTCAATTTGATAAAGTTATTCATCCATGGCCTTAACCCAGTATTCATATTTACTAGCTTAATTTACATTTTGTGGTTCAATGGTGGATAATAAAGCTGGATAACTAGGAGATCCTACAAGGGTTCTTCTTGTTTGTACCCCATATTCATTTTATCCTAGAATTTGAGTTTCTGGATGATTCTTTTGAACATACCTGGATGGAGCCTTTTCTTTATCTGATGTATCTTCTTCTAATGCTACATTAGTTTATTCTTCTATATCATTATGGTTTGATGTGGGAAAGCATTCATCATCATCATCCTCTTTTGTTGTTGTTACCCTTTTGGAGTTGTACATGCTTCATCAATCACAACATCAATACATTAAACAATTTTCTGAAGTCTCTTATTGTAGCATGTGTATCCTTTACTTATAAATGAGTAACCAAGAAGTATTCCTTCATTTTATCTAGCTTCAAACTTACCATTTTTTTCATCATTATTTTTATGAAACACTTGCTTCTAAAAACTCTAAAATGCTTTACAATGGGAGTCTTAGCATACCAGAGTTCATAAGGAGTTTTATCACTATTCACACAAACATGAGCCTTGTTGAGAATACTTACTATGGTATGTGCAACTTCACCCCAGAAGGTGTCAAGAGTTCCATACTCATCAAGCATAGCATGAGCCATTTGTTGAACCATTCTATTCATTATTTCTGCCACACCATTTTGTTGAGGAGTTCTAGCTACATAAAATTGTCTTTTTATGCCATGTTGTTCACAAAAATCAAAGAATTCATCTGATATGTATTCTCCTCCTCAGTCAGATATGAGACATTTTATTTTTAGATCTAATTCATTTTCAACTACTGCTTTGAAGACCTTAAATTTATCAAATGTTTCATCTTTTTGTTTCAATAAACGGATCCAGCACATTCTAGAAAAATCATCAATGAATAAGATATAGTATTATTCTCCACGAGGTGAATTTTTCCTTACAAGTCAACATAAATCAGTATGTATAAGTTCAAGAGGCTTACTTCCTGATCCTTCTTTGGCATTGAATTTAAATCTAGTTTTCTTACCGAATTGACGTGACTTACATATGGTACTTTCCAGTAGGGTTATGTTGGGTAGATCACGAATAGCTTTGAGCCTGCTTGATTTGCTTATTTCAGAAAAAATTAGATGTCCCAACCTTCTATGCCATAACCATTTTTCCTCTGCTATGCCTAGGTAACATTGTTCTTGGCCACCTTTCAATATATATAGATTTTTTGGTGTTTGTTTTTCTTTTATTATGGTATTTCATATGTCAAGTTCACGAACCACACATTATTTTAATCGGAAGACTAGCTCATTTCCTTGGTCATACATCTGGATAACACTCAAAAATATATGCTTTAATCCATCAACATACATAACATTACCATCTTTAACCTTTTATTTTATAAAAGTAGATCATTTACCCTTAGTGACAGTAGGGTAATCATTTCCAAAAGTGACATTATTTTCTTTCTCTAATGCATTTTATGAAATGATTTTATCTTTATCACTTGTCATGTGTTTTGAACATCCACTATCAATGTAACATTTATTTTCATGTCCTTCTGAAAATAAATATATGCCACAGCTTTCAGATTGTAAGTCATTCTTTTCCAATACCTTAGAATTTGTTGATATTTGCTCATTTGGTTGTAATTTTCTCTTGCATTCAGATTCCTCGTGTCCAAAGTTATTGCAAAATGAGAATTCAATTTCATCTTTAAGAGGAGAGAAATTTTTATAAGTATTCTTCTTGATTCATGTCTCATTCCTTTGTTTTCTCGCTTCTCTAGTCATGATGGTTTTGTATGAAACACATTGAGCAGCTTTGTGACCAAAATTATGACATGAGAAACATTTTCCATTAAAGAAAAAAATTTTGTGATCATAGAACCTTCTAGTGTTGTTTACCTTTTTACGGATGCTTCTATTATTTTTCATCCTTGAATTAGAGTGAATATGATTTACCTGTGAAGTGTCTTTGTTCTTATGCTAAAGGTTGAAACTATGTTGACTCACTTTTGTTGCATTTAGATAGCTTCCGGTTGTGGCTGAGGATTTTTATTTTTGTGATGATTCACCAATGTATCCAAAACCTGTCTTCATAAGAGGAGAGCATTGAACCTTGATAATTTCATATAAGGTTTTATATCCTTTAGAAAATCTAAGATTTAGAGTTTTTATTTTCTCAAGTTCCTTTCTTAGACTTACTATTTCACTTTATAACTTCTCATTATGTTTCTCCTTTTCTATGAATTGATTCTTTAGAGTATCTATGGCTACTTTGTTTTCTTCCAAGCATATTTTGAGTTGAGTAATTTCTTCAAAGAAATATTTTTCTTATAAAGCATACATAAATTTATCATTAGACTCATTACTGTTTTTCTCAAATGCCATGAGTAATTTAAGGTCTTGATCAGATTCTCCTTCTTCACTATTTGACAAGCCATCACTATATTCATGAGTATAATAACTTTTCATATTCTCAAAGTGTCCCCTATTACATTTTTCAATATCCTTCCCTCTGTCATGATTATCTTTATGAGGACATTTAGTAGCATAATGACCCACTCTACCACAAGAAAAACATTTGAAGGGAAGCTTACCTTTGAACCTTCCGATTCCAAGTAGAAGTTTCTTTACAAAATTTACATCATCTTCTTCTAATACATACCCTGATTCCTTGTGTTTTTCCTTTTCCTTTCCTTTTTCAATTGCTTTAAATGTGGATTCTCTGATTTCTGAGGGACCTCCTTTTCTCATTTCAAAAGCAGTCAGGATCCCATGAAGTTGAACAACAGTAAGATTCTGAAAATCCTACTTTTATTCAATGGCAGACACTTTTGACTCGATTTTAGGATTTAGAGATCTTAATATTTTCCCTACTAAATTTGGGTCTTTTATGTCTTCACCCAGATTTCTCATACGATTTACAATCTCATCTAAACATAGAAAGAAACTAGAGATACTTCCATCATTATGCATTATGAGATTTTCATATTAAATTATGAGAGTTTGGAGTATAACATTTTTTACCTTGTCATCGCCTTCATAGCTTAGGATTATTTTGTCCCATATTTCCTTTTTTATATTTAACTGCATAACTTTGACAAATTTTGATTTGGCCAGGCTTTCCAATAATGCATTAACAACTTTCGCATTGGTTTCATATGTTTTATTTGTTGTTGCATCTATGGGAACTGCGGTTGTATATTGGTAACCTTCTTCAACAATTGCCCAAACATCTGCTCCAAGATACTGAAGATAAGATCTTGCTCTTGTCTTCCATAAGATTAAATTATTTATGTTGAAGAGTGGTGGTCTGTTAGATGATTTTTCATCTTTATTGCTCATCTTGGTAGATATTCCTTCAAGTGATCAAACTTCTTCTGAAGGACCTACTCTGATACCAATTTTTGGGAAAAATACTGAGAGGGGGTTGGGTGAATCAGTTTTTAAAACTCACACAGACTTTTACTTTTCTTTACTGAATTCTATACGTGACTATACTTAAGCCAACTAGAGTATGTATGTGGCTTTCATTCAGGAAAGTAGTGTATGCACAGTGAACTTATAATTCAGATAAATCTTTAGTAACTTTACTTAGACCAGTGCATTAATGATTCATCAGACATTTAGTAAGTAGTAAACATGTGCAGTAAGAAAAGAATAAATCATCACACATAAGAAACACACATGAACACCAGGATATAAGGTGGAAAACCAATGTGGGATAAAACCATTGTTGTTGTCGTCTTTATCTTATATATTTATAATATAGAAAATTTCTTACAATCTTGTACTAGCACAAACTTGTACCAGCACACAGGCACCCACTAGTAGAAGGCTGCTACTGGAAGGGAGCTCCCTGATCTCGTTGACCAGCCACCACTGGAAGGGAGCTTTGACCCCCTGCTCTCGTTTACTAGACACTATTGTTGGACATTGGATAAACCAACATTCCCTGTGTGTTTCGTGACATGGACTAACCGCCTCTCGTGGATCCTTATCTCTGGCGATGCGATCGTTGACTAACACCTGCGGGTTTTGGTCTAACGGCAATCATGATTCCCAAAAATTGGTATCAGAGCCAATACCTTCACTAAAAGCCTAATAGCTTGAAGGTTGATCATTAGAACACAAATGGCAAAGCCAAGAAAGAAAGTCTCCAATCCTCTGAAAGATGTGTCTTCCTCAACCAGTGAAATTGAAGTAAATCAATTTTCGAAGGCTCCATTTTTCAATGGAAATTTTGATATATGGGTGGCAAGAATGAGGAATTTCTTGAAGACTCAAGGAATTAAAGTTTGGAAATCAATGATTACTAATGACACGATGGAAAAAGTATCCAAGGAGTACAATACAAGAGCAATGAAGGCAATTTTGAATGGGTTACCAAATTCTGTGAAGGCCAATTTTGAAAAAATTTCGTCAGCAAAATTCATATGGGACAAACTTCATGATCTTCACTCAAAAGGAGCATTGACAAAGATCTCTAGTAAATAAGATGATGGAAAACAAGAAAGAAGTCTGGAATTCATCAAGGAATCTGAAGATAAGAGAGATGACAACAAGGCTAAAGAAGACCTAGAAGATGAAGAGAACAAAGAAGACTTTGAAGAAGATCTCCTGAATAAACTTATGGCTTCCATGGAAGATATTAACAGTTTTGAAAAGGAAAATGAGGAACTTAAGAAGAAAAAGCAAGATGGTAACCAAGACAAGACAAGGAAGGAATTTGACTTTTTCAAGCTTCAAGTACAAGAAAGAGATGAGGAGCTCGCCAAACTTAAAGAGGAATTTCATCAAAACAAAAGAAATCATCATGAAGAAGTCATATCTATGACAAATCAATTGGATAAGGAAAAGAAAAGGGAAGAAACTTTTTCAAGCCACCTTGAAAAAATACTTAAGAGCTTGAACAATCTTGAAGCAGAGATTGGTCAATACAAGGAAGAGGTCTCCTCTCTTAGATCTCAACTAGAAGAATCAATGAAACCTTCATCTCCCTTAAAATAGAAGCACATGAAGCAACAAGGATTATGGAAGAAATGAAGAAGCAACTACTTATGAAAGATGAAGATTGTGAAAAGTTGGAAGGAGAAATTTTCTTTCTTGAAAAGGAAGTTGAATTGCTGAATAAAAACATGAAAAACTTTCAAACCCTAGATGACATCCTAAGCCAGCAAAGGTCTCCCCTTGATAAATCAGGTCTTGGCTATGCAGGTGAATCCTCAAGCAAGAATGATAATGCTTCAAACAACAAAGATGTGAGGAACCTAGAAATAAATGTTGATGCTCCCAGTTCCAACAAAGGCAAGGGGAAGAATCAAGACAACAATAGAAGAAATTCTACTCCAAGGAGACTTGCATATGGTGTCAAGAATACAAAAGGCAATGAATATCATCAAAGAGTCCCAAGGAAAAAATACTTCAAAAGTACTTCAAGGAACTCTTCATCTCCCAGGTACCAAAGTATATTTCTTGGATATTGCTATTCTTGTACAAACTTTGGGCACATGGAAAAATATTGTAGGGCATATCACAAAGACAAATATAATGGTCCCCGTCAATCTCCTCAAAGCAATTTTGCAAGAAGAAGTCATGATTTCTTTTCATGAACAAGATAGAGTGCTTCAATTGCCATAACATTGGACATATGGCACGTGATTGTAACTTGACTTGGGCCCCTGCACAAGCTAGAACCATGCCAGAGAAGAAAGTTACACAAGTATGGAGAAGGAAACAAGTTGAATCTCAAAGTCTCTTGAACACTCCAATGAACAACACATGTTGTTGACTAGATGAAGTCATCCTTGATATTCCAAGTATTTGATGGTGAAACCCTGCCAAAAATAGACCATGCATATAGTTAGGGGGATTTTTTCATTCTTGAGTATTCTTGCAGAAAGTGATCCATGAGTGGGCCTTATGAAATCCTTGATGAGTTACACATGGACAATCTTGATAAATCATCTCTCGAAAGTAACTACATTGAAGAAAAACATGATTTTATGATGATGCCTTCTACTTGATCACACAAGGTGAGCAATCCTTCATGAGCTAAAGGAATTTGTCCAGACAGGGGGAGATGGTACAACACATGAAGAAATAAAAACACATCTATCATGGACCATATTTCCAGAAGAAAGAGTACCATGGCAGGGGGAGTAACATACCTATGAAAGACTACAATTCATGAAGAAAAGAAGCATCTTGACAGGGCGAGTA
The DNA here is from genome assembly GCA_034641835.2 of Pinus albicaulis. Classification (NCBI taxonomy): domain Eukaryota; kingdom Viridiplantae; phylum Streptophyta; class Pinopsida; order Pinales; family Pinaceae; genus Pinus; species Pinus albicaulis. The sequence continues at coordinate 2,379,725 of MU968317.1, forward strand.
TTTGGGCACCCCGTTTTCCATTGATGTCAAAGGGGGAGAGAAATTAGAACGGCAAGAATATTTCCATCAATGACAAAGGGGGAGATTGTTAATCAAGGTTTTCATTGATGTCAATGTGGCATTGACTGAGATGTCAATATTCTTGAGATGTTTGGTTCCGGATGATGATGCCATGACTCTTGGTTGACTAGGACACTATCAATGAAGATGTCAAGTCACGAAGAAGTCAAACCACTAATGAAGGAAGCCCTAAGTACTTGATCTAATGTTGCATGCACTTGATGATCTATATCTTAACCAATGATGTCATACACTTGGATGATACTTGATGATGACATATGATGATTTCATACACATGGATGATACTTGATGAAGTCATACACTTGATGAAGGTTGGAAGACTAGATGATGATGTGGAAGATCTCATTTGATGGTTGGAAGACTAATTTAAAGTTCTCCTAATGATGCTGCACTATAACATATCACAGCACAATTATGTGATGACATGGATGATACACTCATTGTTGGACACTATCATGATGATGTGGATGTCCTACATGTTTTTATGAAGATGAAGAAGCCAAATAATGGAGAAGACAAACAATGGAGAACCCAAACAAAGAAGCCATACTGTCCTAATCATTTTCTGCACTAAATAATTCAACAGAATTCACAAAGAAAAATGTTTTTCACCACCTTAGAGGTAACCTTTCAAAATGGATCCTATACCATCTTGTAGAGTATATTTTTCCCTTTCTAATGAGCCCTTACTTGCCCCCAAACTCTCGGTGGATGATGAGATAATGAATTTTTAAGTTTAGAAAAATATATTTTTTTATCTAGCCGACCTAAGTTAACATACATATGTCGGCTCTCATCTCCAGCAGTCACGTCTTCCCTTTAAAGGAAGAAATCACTATAAATATAAGTCGAAACCTTCATTTTTCACCATCAATTTCGGTAAATAATATCACAAGAGTTCAGAGAGGACCAAAAACACAGTAAGGAGGGCGAGAAGGACAGTTAAGGATAATTTCTGTTTGGGATACCATACAAAGAAGTCGGATTGCAGCAGTATGGTGGAATGTCACCTCTAAAACCTTAAAACAGATATATTATATTGCAGACTTACGTAGAAAAAATGGATTTGGTGTAGCATTGTTTGCAGAACTGTGGAGGCACACTTTTGGGCTTGTTGTAACACTTCCTTGCAGATTTGTGGTAGCATATTCTCGATCCTCTAGCAGCATTTTTTCTGACCTTTTTTTTCACACCTGTAATAACATTTGTTTCAGATCTGTGGTGATCATTTAGCTTCAGACTTGAACTAATATAATTCAAATTTGTGCACAGAAGGAACAATGTTGCCACTTATGGAGACAGTCTTGTGGAGGCAACTCGGTGCTTGAAAAAAAATCTCAGTTTGAAGAGACACAGCTACAGTTACACTTGTACAATCCTCAAATCTTCAAGTTTGGAAAATGTGAGGCTAGAACTTAACATCTGAAGGATCTTAAGGTTTATATTGGCAAAGCTTTTGAAGACTTAAAATGAAAACCTTGATCTAAGAGAGGCTTGAACTATTTTAGAAGGTACCTTGGGGAAAAATCAAAGGCACTCTTAAAAATATTGATGACATTCTTGAAGAAAAAATTATTGAGCATAGTATTTCGGGATCAAGGGAGATTAGTGAAGCAAAAGTATAACAGAAAAAAAAAAAAAAAAAGGTGAAGAAGACTTGAATATAAGACTAAGAAGACTTTATGGAGTGACCTTGAAGAAGATTGAAGATATTTTGTTGAGAAGCCTTAAGTGATCTTGGAAATAACATTGAAGATCATGATGCATTGTTGATGTCATCATGAGGTAACTTGGAGAAATTGTTTTGGTACGATGAAGAGCAGTGGTGACACCTTCTAAGAAGAAAAGGTTGTCACTGATGATGTGACGTGGAGACTAAGTGTGACAGGGTTCGTTGAAGAAGACTTTGGGAGCTGTGAAGAATAACCAAGCATATTGTGACGAAGTGAAGTTGATGGTTGGAGCCTCATAGAGACAAGGTCAGTGCCTTGGAAGATAGGGTTGGAGCCCTAGAGGATCGGGGTCCTCAAGAATCCAGGTTGGAGCCTGAACCAAAGAAGGGTTTGTGCCCTTGGGGTTGGAGCCTCTAAATGCAAGGTTGGTCCCTTGGATAGATAGGGTCGAAGCACTAGAGGTCGGAGCCTCACAATAGTCCAATTTGGTGCTTGGCAACAAGTTGGAGCCTAGAAGGTTGAAGATCGGTGTCTTCATCTAGGGTTGGAGCCCTGAACCTATTGAACATATTTTATTGTATCTATTTTATTGAGGAATATAATAAAATAATTTATTCTTATTGTTCATTTTGTATTCTAATTATAAGTGATCTAACTGGTAAAAATAAAAATTGGAAAGAAATATTGATTCACCCCCCTCTCAGTATTTCCAACAAGTGGTATCAGAGCGTAGGTCACGAGTTCAATACACACCCGGCTCGCGTTGGGGGGGATATTGTTGGACATTGGATAAAAAAACACTCCCCATGTGTTTCGTTACATGGACTAACCGCCTCTCATGGATCCTTATCTCTAGCGATGTGATAGTTGACTAACACCTGCAGGTTTTGGTCTAATGGAAATCGTGATTCGCAACACTAGTAGAAGGGAGATACAACCCCCTGATCTGATCACCAGCTCCTACTGGTAGGAATCTTTGACATCCTCACTGAAGGCTCCAACCCTCAGCACCATTACAGACCACGTTTCATAAATTTTCACACTAGATCCACTAGCTTCAATACATCACAACTTGTAGGCCTCTTTTCATCAGACTTTCAAACTGGACCCACTGCACTCATTTAAGCCCAATATCATACATCAAACTAAAACATATAACTATACCAAATAATTCACTAAATTATCAATCAACCAACCAATCACTGATCTTTAATCACAATCAACTAGCAACATAATCAATACTCAAACAACCCAGATCTATATGAAGACATCATTGGCAAACAGTAAAAACACAGGAAAATTGATCAGACATTTTCTTCAACATTCATCAACAAAACCATGGCTTTCATACGCACCTTTCAGTAGACTTATTGGCGTATGTATGTACTTATCCCGAAACCAACTCGCATATAGATCTCAACATAATACTGAACATATATGCTTCTTTGAAGAGACAAACGTGCCTTCCTCGTCTATACGCGCCTTCCTCCTTTCAAACCCGTGTATAGATCTGTAAATAATTTAGGACTTTGAAATACTTAAGAACTTCAAACTTACTCAAATCATACCCTTCATTGCAACAAAAATGTGCCATATCACAGATATAAACAACTCATAAACAGATCATGCAAATACATAGTCATTTTAGGTCTAGAGATCTTGATCCATCATTGTATTCATGAGTGCATCTTTATTTCAAATCTATTAATTATAGCCCATACCATACAAATATACTTCAGATTGAAGTATTCATTCAGTATCCTTAATCATGCACACTTAGCACTTTGATCTTCACCTCCTTATATAGTTAGATCCTTAGCCAATACCATGAGCCAAAACCACACAAGTGTCGATGGTATTCTTGGAAAGGATCAAATAGTCGTTATTATGATCAATATCATGGGCTAATACCATGGTATAGACCCTCGGTATTATTAAATTAGTGCACCATCATGTATGCAACTTTTCTTCTTTGTACCCACGTGTATACGCGACTTGGTCTTAACTAACCCGGGTATATTTCTTCAAATATTCATCTTCATCAAACATTTGATTCTGATCTGCAAAATTTTGTTCCATTATTTTCTTACTCTTTTCCATCACTCTTTTGCCTCTGAACTGATCTTTGAACTCTGTTACAAGTGGGTTCCCATCAAGGAAAATACATTTATCATAATTCCAGCAAAAGACACCAATAATCAAATCTGAGGCAAAAGAGAAGAGATCTCAAAGAAAAGAGAGAAAAAGAGAAAATATCTCATTGAAAGCACCAGTTCTGTTGTAGAAAATTACACAGAAGCACTAGGATGTATTGCTTTGTAGTGTTATGGCCCTAAAAATACTACCAAATAGTAAAATATATGACCAAATTTGAGAAAACAAATATATCCCAAACCATATGATCTAAACAAGCATTCATGCATGCAATCCTTATCTAAGGTTTGAGCTGAAACCTATGACCCTTGCATATTGGTGAAGAGTGTTGGGTTCAATGTAGATATTCCTTGCTACAACTAGGATATCTCAAACTCTACAACAAATCTAGAACCTGCACACAAGCACCATCAAATAGAGAGTAAAAATGGCCTTCTGCAGAGGACCGTCAACTTAGATAAACAAGCATAAACATAAAAAATTAATCATAAATTCATATTTATAGGAAAGGGAACATAGATTTATATTTAACATAAAAAAATATGATACATGTATACCTTCACACATAGGATCTCCTCTCCATATTCCAGCAGTCTCCCCATCTTCGAGAAATATAACCTCAAGAAGAATTGAATCACAACTTTTTAATCAAAATGACAAAATTACTCTATAATTATTCCTCTAACTCTAGCCTGACTCTCGAGGATAGACCAAAATATAAAGAACAAGAGAGTCTCCAAGGAGGATGAATGTAAATGCTTAAGGTGAAGAGAAGTTAGGAAGCTTCTCTAATAATGCACCCAAGCCAGCTCGAAGAGATAGGATAAGATGATTTGAATTGATCTCCTAGGAAACATAAGTCTCTATAACACGAGTCATGGCCACATGGAAAAAACTAAGAAAACTCAGCTACGACCGCTAGGAAGGAAGGTATTCCATGCATCTGAAGGCTTATAGTTTCCCTGTCAAGGTCTAGATCCATGGGACTATGGAGAAAACTAATTAAAAAGAGTACTCAAAGCCCATATAAATAGTCAACAGTAAAATATCTCTTAATTACTAACCATAGGGATAAAAATAGGCTAATAACAAGACCTAGGGTATATTTCTAAGGGTGGGTCGAAGCTTGTGGTGTCTTGTTGTATGTAGGATGAGGGGACAAAAGGCCTAATTCATTTTACATGAGTGCATAAGGAGGATCGTAGGCCCTGGTATGCAAGGTAAGAGGCCCAAAGGCCTAGGGTGACTGCGGTAAGGAGGATTTAGTACCCTCAGACCATAGCACAGAAGAAGGAGAGGCGTGTGTGGCCTAGTTTTAATCCTACAAACCTAAAGAGTGAGACTGAAAGTTTGTTCTAGGTTGCATATGTTTTGGATAGGGAGGTCGACGAGTTTAGGTCTATGGAAGGGTTGCAAAGGATCTAACATTTAAGGAGATTTGTTGTTGGTGGAAGGTCTATTTAATAGGATTTTAGATAGCAATTGGAGGGAGCCTAATTGGTGTGATTTGTGGATTCAAATCACAGTTGAGAGGAATTCTTGTGTATACCCTAAGGAAAGTCATCTCGGTGGATCAAGAAGGTTGTTGTGAGGGTTTTTATGCGTGCCCTAAGTTGTGTCACTTTGGAGAAGAAAGTGGAAAGTTGGTAGGAAGTATTGAGAATATACTAAGTAGAACCCTTTGGAGCAGCAAAGGTCTGTTAGAGGCTAGTTTGGTTGGCCTAAGTTCAGTTTCATTGGCAGCAGTGCCATTGGTAGAGGAAATTTGGTCAGCTGAAGATACAAGAAATTCTGGATCAGAAAAATTACCTGTGAGTAGCAGAAGAGGTGGCAAAGGACCTGCCAAGTGTTCAAGGTAGGTGGACTGAAAGGGTTGGTGTGAACGTTCCTTCGGCAAGCAATTCAAGTGTCTCTTGTTCAAGGGTATTTTGATAGTCATAAGTTGTTGACATAAATCCCTAGTTGTTTCCTTGTATTAAAGATAATTGTAAAGGCCATGATCCATGGTATGGGAGTTGTTAATTTTTAGGGCTAAATAGTTCTTTGTTGTAGATAATTGCATTTTTTTAAAAATTCAACAATTTACACATTACATTCAACCTGTATCACCATAAGCAATTATATAGAGAGAACATTAACATCAAAAATGCAGCAGAATAGGAAGGAACAATAGAATAAAAGCATACACAATATAGACACAAGGATTTTGATCAAATACCATGGCAAAACCCCACAAGGGGGTAAACCAAGAATCAATTCTTCTTCTTCTTATATATCCAGCAAATGCTCAGTTGAGATAAAAAGTACAATAGTAATCAGACACAAGTCTTCAAATATAAACACATTAGGCCTCCTAGGGCCAACCCTCAAAAGATGGCAGCAGAAATATTTTTCAAGTAGGAATTCACAAGCGCTCCAAAAGACATCTGAAATCACTATTGAAAGTGTTATCACCAAACTGACACTAATTGAGTTGTTCAACAGTAATTTTGATGTAACTATTTCAAACCACTTGGGTTGGAATTTAGCCCTTCCAACCAAAGAGGGATCTCTCCAGAAAAGGTAAAATATTCAATAAACAGGCTTAAAAATGAAGATGGCTAACTCTTAAATGTCTTTTAGATGATTTTTTGCAGGTGGAAGATGAGTGAGAGCTACCATTGGGCATGGAGTCAGTATGAAAACTCAATTACAAACAAGTATCATTCATGGAAGTTGAGGCACATGAGCTCTTACACAATACATAAATGAAGTTGGAGCATAAGAGTTTATGAATTCCAATTAATTATGTCTGAGCAAGCTGAATTAACATTCAAAATATAAAGGACACAAACACATAATAACCCAATCAAAATCTCAAGTCTGAACAAAAGACTTCTGCAACTGTCTATTAACTGAGTGAGAAATAGATTACAATAGTAGATTTGGTCATTACATCCATCAACCCCTCTCTAATTCTCAAAACCTCTCATTTATAGAGTTAGGACTCATAAAAATGGTTTTCCACCTTTCTAGATTCGAATTCCTACCTAAGAGACCTATTTCAAATAGGATTACATCACTTGGAGACTTCCTAGGGATATTTTCTGTTTGGCAAAGTTTGAATACAAAAAGGACTCCTCTTTCATTAAATAGCTCAACAAATCCCTTTAATAACCCTTATCAAATGCAACCAACTAATTTTCTGAGTGTACTGGACTATTGATGTGTCATCATGCCACATGGATGTTGAGTTGGACCTCTTCCAAGTCGAATTTCAAAAATTTTACACAAATCTGACTAGTGAAAATTCTGAAAAAATAGGCCTCAAAGATGAGTTCATAATTTCCAAACCCTGATGGATTTGCAAAAATTGAGAGAGGTTTTTGTAGATGGGCTTGTGCTAAAGTAAAAATACTTCATATTTCCAAAATTATTTTTCATTTTGTCAGAAATTGAACTTGAAGTTGACTGCTAAAACAGTCATGTACAGGAAATTTTGTAGCGCCCATTTCATAGAAAATGCCAAAATCCACCTTTTACATAACCTTTTACCTTTATAACTATTGGAGGGTATTCCTTGGGTTTTATAAGGTAAATACATGCCTTTAGTTACCCCTGATGTGATATTTTTTAGGCAATTTTTCCTCAAAAAATTCTATAGCGAGTTCATAGCGAAAACTTGGCTTTAAGCCTGGAGCTCGCTATGAACTTGTCTAACTTAACCATAGTTTTCAATTTTTTCTCTTTAGCTCCAAAAACTTGCTTGCAGCTATGTAACTAACTTAACATGGTCCCCTAAGACAAAAAATGGCCAAAAAAAGTTGTGTCTTACTATCTCTCAAGGGGCAGCAGGGTCATCCATTACAATCATCTTTAAACCCTTTTTCTTCAATTTTTCTTGCACCATCTCCATTGAACCAAACTAACTTGCTAAGGTGTTGGCCAAATGATACACTATAGTTAAGACCCTTTAAACCTTAGTTGAGATGGTGATTTTCCTATCGGTGAGGTGGAAAAAATGATGAGTTGTCATCCGTGTCAACCTTATGAAGTGTATTGTTGAGTTGTCTTCATCAACAGATGTCCCAATGACACTCCACAATCTCTTCTGATGACTAATCTGCTCCTTGAAATACATTAAATGCTTCAAAAAGACCAAAACTTTAGCTTCCTGGAAAAAAAGAGTATTTAGGCAAGTTCGTAGCAAATTCTGACCAGTTTACACTGAATTTGCTACGGAATGGTGTAGAAGTGCCAAATTTACATGAAATGACCAATTTCACTTATGCATGAGAAATTTTTGAGATTTTTGTTTGACATTGATACCTATCACCTTAATGATGACCTTTAAGACCCCCACATATGTACATTTTTGAAAATTTAAAAATTCAAGAGACTCTATTCAACCCTAACTTAACCTAATTGACTCATGACTCAAAACAAACTGAATGGTTATCTTGGATAACAGAAATCATCACATATCCCTGTCTCAAATAATATCGCTATCAAGTATCACTGCCACCATCACTATCATAAGCACACTACCAGATATCGTTGTCATAAGGACACCCTTGCCACATATCACGATCATAAGGACACTTGCCACATATCATGATCATAAGGACACTTCATTAGAGAAATTTTTAGGTCTAAAATGGGCCTCTAAGAATATTGTAAAATAATAGTGGAAATAATAAAATAATATTAGGTTACATCATCAAATTTTAGAGGGAAAAAAGAAAAAACCACTTTTTCAACTTGTAACTTCAACTTATCTCCCTACAGTTTTACTCAAATTTTGAGCAGGATCACTCGTTGGATAAATAATTTAATTCCTCATCCAGGGAGTACATATGTTGCATACTTTCGATGGACCTTGCTACTCGAAAAATGAGAAATACGTGAAAAAACACTATTGCAAACACGCTTTTCATATATTTCTCATTTTTCGTGTAGTAGGGTCTATCGAAAGTATGCAACATGGGTATTCCTTGGATGAGGAATTAAATTTCACATCCAACGAGTGCTCCTGCTCAAAATTTGAGTAAAAGCATTAGGAGATAATTTTAAGATATGAGTTCAAAAAATAATTTTTTATGTTTTTATTTTTTTTATTTTTTTACTTTTTTACTCCAAAAATGATGAATCATCCCCCATGGTTGAAATCATCATCTTGAATCCTATTGGTTCTCATATATTTGATTTTGGTTTTATATTTTCGTTTTTAAGCCCATTTTAGACCTCAAAATTTTTTTAAAGGCCACATATCACTATAATAAGGTCATTTTCATATATCATTGTCATTCACACTATCATATATCATTTTCATATCACTACTATACAAGACTACCATACGTCAGAAGATTAGGACACATATAGTGCTTCTCAAGTAGGTTGCAAAGATCTCTTAACTTGTACATAAGTTTTCATACAAGTTTGTCCATCCTAGAAAAACATCAAACTTGGAAGAATACCCAACATACCTTTAGGATCATGATTATGCCTTAAAGATATTCCTTGACTTTTGTGCATGTATCAAACAACTTTGTCCCTTGGTTAGTGCTTCCTAAAACTACTATGACAGCCCTAATCATAGGCTCTAAACTTCCTTAAACATTTCATTGATCCTCCTCTTTAAACCTCTTCTCATGTGCTACGCATCGGGGATCTTGGTCCCCCTTTTTGATGGGCCATATGACCATAGCCACAAGGCCTTGGCCCTGCTTGCAATAACATAGAAATATAGCGGCCCTATCACAAAGAATTAGCCACTAAATCATGCTCAAAAAATAGCCCAATAGCGTCTCCAAAATCGGCCCCTAATTGTAGGTCTCCTTTAAGGAGGAATGATGGTTCTGGGCACCAAAATTGACAAGAATATCATACTAGATAGCACACGTTTGCAGCTAAATCATACCCTTCTTCCACCTCAGTCACTAAAATACAGTGATTACCTCCCTTATAGGACTTGAAACTTTTGTGTTGCTTCTTGAGGGAACTTGACCCTCATTAGGCCTTATATCCAGCACCAACAAGGGGTCTCGACCCTATTTGAATCCTAGACTTTTAACACTTCATTGAGATAGAAGTATACCACAGAGACATAAAAAAATTATGCCTAGAACCTTAGGTCCAACTCTCCACAAACTCAGCCTGCAAGAACAAAAGACAAGGTAACAAACTTGTCCTTCTTCTCCGCGTCAAATTTTCTCCTATAAGCCTTGGCTGCCTCAGATAAAGATGCCACAAAAGTCCGAATTGAATGCCAAATGGTGGTGGATAGTTGTAAATTTATAGTTGTTTCTTGATAAGAAGGGCCATGACCTTTGGGCAGGCCAACTTGATTATTTTATGAGGTCTACTTGTAAATGGAGGGAAATCATAAATTCAAATTTGATAATAAACGCCTTGATATTAAAGCAGACATGATTGATTGCCCATCATTGATTTGAGTCACATTATTTGATAATAGAAATGCCAAGTCAATTTGAACACGTCAATAATAATAATTTTCCTTATCTAATTTAAATTATCTTTAGGGAAATATGTATTCTCCTTGGGGAAATTCATCCCAAAGCTACCCCAAATTTCAAAACTCCCTCACATTTAGGGAGGAATTTTCAGTTGTATCATGTGTCTCATCTCGGATATACATGTTCCAAAATATGAGAAGCTCATCTCATCTCATAGAAGAAGAAGAATCCACAACCAATGGTTGGGGAGATTGAATTTTACCATAACCAAGTCCATGGAAATTGCAAATTATCTTGGTAAATATCACACCCACCTTACAGGTCTCCAGGTCAAGCTCCATGACCTCATCTCACCTAAACAATGATAACTCGATCCATAAAAGAAGAAGGATGATCCACACGACAATAGGGGATATCGATTTACCACAACAAAGTCCATGACAATCATAAATGGCCTTGGTAAATATCACACAACCTATTTCCACTAATTAATCCTCACCCAACTATATCCTCAATGATTAAGTGGTATAACACTTGCATCGAACACCTAGGGGAGATCAATTTACCAGCACGTCTTCCATTAGGTAAACATCACACGTGCCTAAGTCTCCTCTACCATGTGGCTAAGATGGGAGGCAATCCCTTTAACCTTAACCACCTCATTATGGCCCTTGGTCAATAAAGACACGAAGGTGACTTGCAAGTAGGATGCATATTGGGGCATCTACTAAACCAAGTCCATGGCTTCAAGGAGTTTCCTCACTCCTAGGATTTGTTGCTCATCCTCCTTCACCAAGTCCATGGGTAGTCATAAATACGGGGGAAGGTAGATGCTCAGTGTTCTTGATCAACAATGTTCACTCTCGAGGAGGGATACATACTCCTGCACTCCAAGTATCTCTCTGAAGAATATGAATTTCAACGGCTTGGTGAGAATGTCTGTAGTCGCTCATATATTAAAGCCTCACTGCTTCAAAATGGAAACAATTCATTGTCGGAGCCTCACTTCTCCCTCTGTGTTAAGGCCTCATCACTCCATCAATAGCACCATCTCTTACAATACTATGGATAGATTTTGAAGCCATACTTATCACAATATAATCGACCATTGCTGGACATAGTTCAATGGAAGTATGATACCTTCTCATCCAGGAAATCAAATCAAGACTCATACTAAAGCAACACCTCAATGTTTTTTTCCTGTTCACATCACTCCTGTATCACTTGTCATCAACACTCACTCAATCATTGACTTATTCTATCATGTAGGTACCTCAATACCAGCTTTGCAGCATCCCAATATACATGTCCAGGCTCTATCTGGCTCAGGGTACATGCTACAAAGGGAGGATCCAATTGATTTCCTACTCATCGACGGACCCACCAAATCTGAATCTGAAGAGGAGTCTCTCAATTGCCTTAGTTAAACCCAACATGCAAAGTCTCTAAAAACATACTTCCCTTGACTATAAAGTCCTCATCATATCTATGTTATACTTTTAATATCGAGAAGTGGATCACTTTGGGCTCAAAGGTCAACTTTCTCTGATTAGATAATCTGATCCTGTCATAAATAAGTTATTAGTATATAAAACCAAATATCAAAGACACATTTTAAACCTTGAAGAGAGGTTGGAATCTACATCAAATGTTCAACAATCCAAGCATGCCAAGCCCAGGGGACTTGCTTGATTCCATATGGGGATTTCTTCAGTCTGCAATCATGATTTTCCTACTCATACACCTCAAAGCCCTAACGTAGCCCCAAGTATGTTTTTTTCCTTAAGTGCATCATGGAGGAAGCCAAATTCACATGCATATAATAATTTGAGAGCATATTCCTTGACATTGGACCTTCATGAACGACATATTGCTTCTTAGAGACTTATTATCTCAAAGCATCTCATTTGACTATAAATTCCAATATGACAGTCTACTCCCTCTGCATAGGAAGCCTTTACAATCATATTCATTAACCTAGGATACTGCAATCCGTCCTTCAAGGTCTGATCTCTTGTCCATTTTCAAGCGCCAATATTTATCATAGGATGGTTTTGCATCCTCCTAAATCTTGATATTAAGGATTAGGTCCTTACATCCATCTGATGTACCTGTTGACCCCAAAACAAGAGAAAGATAAATAATGGAAAAGTAAATAAACATAATGAAAGTGTATGCGATGATGAAGTAGTATTTTTCACATTTCAGTCTTCCTATCAAGAGAAACCTCTACATGTTGTCATCATTTGTTGCAAGCTTCAGAAGACAACATTGTATTTATTCTCTAGATATGAGAATAGATTCTCCATTCTCCTACACCATCTCTGTTAGGTCCCTATATTACTAGTATAGTCCCTTATTATTGTTAGTGTAACCCCCTTATTGTTATTATTGTACCCTTGTAACCCCCATATTGTTATTATTGTGCCCTTAAATTATTATTGTTAGGTCGGCTAGGATTACATTGTGGCCCACTAGGATTACATTATAGCACCATGGACTCCTATATATAGAAAGGAGGTTTTGTAAATTGTATCATCCAAGAATTGTTCATTTATTTAATGTATTGGAGGTTTCCCCCTCGAAGTGGCTTATTTAGAAGGCGTTGATATCTCTTTTCTTCTATTTTTGGAGCTGGTTACACAACATTTGGTATCAGAGCTTTGGATTCTAGGGTTTCGCTACTCTAAACAGGTCATCGTGGAATTTTCGCTATAAATTTTTTTTCTACGAAGGTTCAGAATCTGAAATTTTTAGGGTGCGAAGCCGAAATCCTGAGGAAACTCATCAAAAAATTTCAGAGCTTGGTTCGCAATATTTTCGGAGATATGATCTATGGAAGGTAGTGCTTTTTCAGGCTCTCGAAATTCATCTCAAAGAGGTGATCGTGGGAAAAGTTTCATAAATATCTCTCTGAGCATCGGATTGTAGTGCCGTAAAAAGTGGTCACAAGTACACGGACTTCGATTTCTTGGCTATCAATTTCAGAGCCGAAGGACAAAACAGTGACACGTGGAAAGTCATACAAGTTCGTTCTACTGAACCAGTCCATAATTAGGTCATTGTGGGAGATTGGACATAACTTTGTCTTGGAGAATCCAAATCAGGTCAGACCTGTGGCATTCAAAAGAGAATTTAGAGGGCTACTTTAGTGCTGAATTTCAGATATTGAAGAGCCGCAATCACAAATATAATCCAATTTCAATATCGAGCTCCTCAAAAGCAAGAAAAAGGTGTGTATTTTTTTTCTGAATTGCATAAGTCTTGTTTGAAGAATCAATTTGAATTGATTCTAAGGGCATATTGTAGAATAGATATCAGTATTGGGTTCTAAAAAAATGCCCCATAAAAATAATTCAACATCCATTAAGCCTTCATAAGGCTCTACTATGACTCATGAAGATGAAGAATTGCAACATGATCTATCAAAATTACAAGAGCAAGTGCATCAAATTTCGCTCTAGCAAGGAGCATCAAAAAATGAAATGGAAGTTTTCAAGAAAGGAATGGAAGCGAAGATGGATGGTGTGAAGAATAATATGGATGGTTTGAAGAAAGGCGTGGAATATAAGATAGATGGCATGGAATTTGGCATGGAATCTAATATGGATGACATGGTATCTAAAATGGAAAACATGAAGAATGATCTAAAAGAAGACATGGAAGGTTTGACAAAGTTGATACAAGAAATGTTTCCTAACGGTGAAAATATAGTAGAGGAAAATCATGATGAGAACAAAATAAATGTTAATCATGATTTCATAAACTCTAATGTTGGCGGGAAGAACCACCATATTCCAAAAATGGATATGAGGAAGTTTGATGGAAAGGATCCTGTAACATGGATACTACAGATGGAGAAATATTTTGATCTCCATAACGTGAAAAACACACAAAAGGTATGCATTGCAACTTTACGTTTAGAACAAAATACATTTGTATGGTATCGATGGCTTTGCTCCCGTAAAAAAATTGTCACTTGGTCAATTTTTACGGAGGAAATGATAGCACATTATGAGGATACAAAGAGCAACACCTTCTTTAGCCAATTGATAAATCTCAAACAAAAAGGTTTAGTGGGGGAGCACATTGAGGACTTCCAAAAATTGAATATAAGGGTAACTGATATTCCAGAGGAACACAGGATTGATCTCTTCATAGGCACTTTAAAGGATAACATCCAACATGAAGTTCGTGTTTTGGAACCTGATTCATTGGAGAAGGCATTTAGGTTGGCAAGAAAATTTGAATGTAAAATTATGGCGACAAGGAAGCCTACCACTCACTTCTATAAAGAAGGAAGTGTTGCTACGCCTAGATTTCCACAACCTACAAGGTTGACACCACAAAAATTGGAAGAAAAAAGAGCAAAAGGGCTTTGCTACAATTGTGATAGAAAATACACTAAAGGTCATAAGTGTGCTGAGAAGAAATTATTTTATATAGATTGTGAAGAGGAAGAAGAAAATGAACAAGAAGAGGATATACACCAGGAACCAATCATAGAAGAGGAAGAAATGAGTCCGACCAGATCGTGTAATGCACTGGCAAGAATCACCACTCCTCAAACTCTCAAGATAGAAGGACATATCAAGAAGAAAAAGGTAATAGTGTTGATTGATTCAGGTAGCACCCATAATTTTATTCATTGTAAGGTAGCAGAGGAATTAAATTGTTTCTTATACCCAACACCAGAATGTCAAGTGATGGTTGCAAATGGAGGAACTATAAATTTCTGTAGAAAATGCCATAATATCAAGCTAACCATGGGGGGGTATGTATGGAATAGTCCAATGCTTTCCATTCCTATGGGAGGTTTTGATGTTGTACTAGGAGTACAATGGTTACAATCTTTGGGGACGGTAGCTTTAATTTTCAAGAACTTTTCTTGAAATGTTTTTCAGAAGGAAAGGAAGTCGAATTACGGGGTATTGCAAGGAAGCCGGGAAAGATAATATGCTCTAATGTCATGACAAAGCTTCTAAAGAAAGAAAAATGAGGCGTAATTGCATAATTAAGCTCACTAGAAGTTCCAACATCAAAATCATCTATTTCTGCAGATCTCCAACAAGTCTTGGACAATCATTCCAAGGTGTTTGAAACTCCCAAAGGGCTCCCACCTATTCGTGATCATGATCATGCTATTCATTTGATTCCAGGAAGTGTTCCTCCAAACATCAGGCCTTATAGATATCCTTATGTCCAAAAGAGCGAAATTGAACGTATGATTGCAAAAATGTTAGAGGCGGGTATAATTCAACCTAGTCAAAGTTCTTTCTCTACTCCTATAGTATTGATACACAAGAAGGATGGATCATGGCGCATGTGTCCGGATTATAGGGAGTTGAATAAGCTCACCATTAGAGATAAATTTCCCATTCATGTGATTAATGAATTATTGGATGAATTACATGGAGAAAATTATTTTACCAAGTTGGATCTTCGTTCAGGATATCATCAAATTAGAATGAAGACTGAAGATATTCCAAAAACAGAATTTCGAACTCACGAGGGTCATTATGAATTTTTGGTCATGCCTTTTGGCCTTACCAATGCACCTTCTACATTTCAAGGGTTGATGAATTCCATTTTAAAACCCTTCCTTCGAAAATTTATGCTAGTATTTTTTGATGATATACTAATCTACAGCAGGTCTTGGAAGGATCATGTTGAACATGTTGACAGGGTGCTCAAACTATTGTAGGAGAAACAATTATATGCAAAAACATCCAAATGTTTCTTTGGAGTACAAGAGGTGGAATATCTGGGTCATATTGTATCTCACGAGGGTGTTAAAGTAGACCCTAACAAAATTAAAGCCATTAAGGAATGGAAAGTCCCCACAACCATAAAGAAGTTGCGAGGATTTCTCGGGTTAACAGGGTATTATCACAATTTTGTTAAGAATTATGGGAGAATAGCAGCACCTCTAACAACATTATTGAAGAAAGATGCATTTTCATGGACTCCTGAAGCAACTAAGGCCTTTGAACATCTTAAAGAGACAATGTACCTAGCACCGGTCTTAGCTACGCCAGACTTCAGAAAAACCTTTATTGTGGAATGTGATGCCTCACGAAATGGAATTGGTGTTGTTTTAGTGCAGGAAGGAAGAACCATTGCTTTTGAAAGTTGTCCAATCAAAGGAAAGTATTTACAAAAACCTATTTATGAGAAGGAAATGTTAGCAATACTGCATGCACTAAAGAAATGGCGAACTTACCTAATGGGAAGACACTTAAAGATAAAAATTGATCATGATAGTCTTAAACACTTTTTGGAACAAAGACTATCTTCAGAAGAGCAGCAAAAATGGGTCACAAAGATGTTGGGTTATGACTTTGAAATAATCTACAAAAAAGGAAAGCTTAATGTTGTTGCAGATGCACTGTCAAGAAAGAATGAAGAGGTAGAAGCATTTCTTTGTGCCATTTCTATTATCCAACCAAATTGGATAACCGAAGCAAGAGATTAATGGAATAAGGACAAAGATGTATGGACACTCATTCAAAAGTTGCAGCAAGATCCTAGTACATCCGATACATTTAGTTGGAAAAATGATTCCTTATGGTACAAAGATCGCTTATATCTTTGTAAGAATTCCCAACTAAAACAAAATATTCTTTTGGAATTGCACACTTCTCCTTTAGGAGGACACTCAGGATTTTTAAAAACTTACCACAGGGTGAAGAAAGAAATTTTTTGGGATGGGCTTAAAACTAATATTCAAAAGTTTGTGGCGGAATGTTTGGTTTTCCAGCAGAATAAAGTTGAGACAATTAAGACCCCGAGACTTCTACAACCTTTATCCATTCCAAGTCAACGTTGGGAGGAGATTTCAATGGATTTTGTCACAGGTTTACCTAAGTCCGAAGGAAAGAATGTCATCATGGTGGTAGTTGATAGACTTACAAAGTATGCACACTTTTGTGCATTATCTCATCCATTTAAAGCAAGTACAGTTGCTACTACATTTATGGATAGAATTCAAAAGCTACATGGAAGCCCAAGGGTTATTGTGAGCAACAGAGATCCCATTTTTACCGGAAATTTTTGGACGGAGTTATTTTCTTGTTTGGGTACTCAATTAGCTCATAGCTCATCTTATCATCCTCAATCTGATGGTCAAACTGAGATAGTAAATAAATGTTTGGAAGGATATCTTCGTTGTTTTGTATCCGATAAACAAACACAATGGGTCAAGTGGTTACCTCTCGCTGAATGGTGGTATAACACTTCCTTCCATACTGCAGCAAAAATGACCCTATTTATGGCACTTTATGGATATCATCCACCATCCATCACATCATATTTAAGGGAAAATTCAAAGGTTCAAGCAGTGGAAGATCACATCGAGCATCAGCAAGAAGTTCTCCAACTCTTAAAGGATAACCTGAATTTGGCACAAAATCGAATGAAACAACAGGTAGATCAACATCACATCGAGAGAAGTTTTGATGTAGGAGATTGGGCATTTTTACGGCTACAACCATACAAACAAATGTCCCTCAAGCAAGCTAAGAAGGATAATAAATTATCACCAAAGTACTATGGTCCTTACAAGGTGTTGCAAAAGATTGGTTCTATGGCATACAAATTGGAGCTTCCTGCTTCTTCGCGAGTACATCCAGTTTTCCATGTTTCATGCTTAAAAAGGTTATAGGTGAAAATCTTCCAGTTCAAAAAATATTGCTAGAAATTTATGAGGAAGGAAAAATCATATTGGAACCTGAAGCAGTCACGGAAACAAGAACTCGACAGCTACGGAACCGATCAATTTCAGAGTATCTCATCAAGTGGAAGAACTTACCCACTGAAGATTCTACATGGGAGGATGAGAATTTTATACAGAAGCAACCAGCTCCAAAAATAGAAGAAAAGAGATATCAACGCCTTCGAAATAAGCCACTTCGAGGGGGAAACCTCCAATACATTGCATAAATGAACAATTCTTGGATGATACAATTTACAAAACCTCCTTTATATATATAGGAGTCCATGGTGCCATAATGTAATCCTAGTGGGCCACAATGTAATCCTAGCCGACCTAAAAATAATAATTTAAGGGCACAATAATAACAATATGGGGGTTACAAGGGTACAATAATAACAATAAGGGGGTTACACTAACAATAATAAGGGATTATACTAGTAATATAGGGACCTAACAATCTCCCTCTTGGAGCTATCTCTTACTACATTACTCTCCATATTGATGGCCCTCAAGATGAATGTGTTTTCCTTGATCACATCCTCATCCAAGAAGTTAGCGAAGGAAGCATTTGGTTAACCAATTAATCATGCAGGAAGAATAATCAAAATAATCAAAACAAGAACAATGTCACAAATCAATAACATAAGTCTTGAAAATATTTATCTTTAATGAGGATTGTAGGAAGCTATCAACTCCCTCTTGAACTTGCCTCCATGAATCACCGTTTTTAATGTTATCTACAAAACAATAAACAATTCCTCTTGAGCACCACTTGAATTCACATTTCCAAATCCTTAATCTCCTTCATCGGTATCCAAGCCCAATTATCAATGTACAAGATGACCATTGGATATGCGTCATACCATATTATATTGGGTAGAAGACAAGCCCATCTATAGGTACTTTAAATCTATCATAAGAACTTGAATAACTCAATAGCTTCTTACTGATCATAAAAATTCCAAATCACTAGGGTTCCAATGCTATATAACTTATGCATTTTCCATATTCAAGGCCACTCCTATGGTTTTCTCTCAAACCATAACCTTTATTTGTAAGAACAAGGACTCCTAAGGGTTTCCTCCAAACCCTAGCATTCTTTTAGGTCTCCAACATCTTCATCTCTTACACTCTTGTTCAAGAAATCCATCATAGGTGTTTACACTTTTCTTCAGCCCAACTCTGATACCATGTTAATTATTAGGGATAGATAGTTCTATACTGTAGATAATTGCATTTTTCAACTTTTTCAACAATTTACACATTACATTCCCCCCATATCATCATAATCAATTATATATATAGAAAATTAACATCAGTAATGCAACGAAACAGGAAGGAACAATAGAAGAAAAACATACACAATAGAGACACCAGGATTTTAGTCAGAGACCAGGGAAAAACCCCACAAGGGGGAAATCCCAAAATCAATTATTCTTTTTCTTAGATATTAATCAAATTTTCAATGGAGATACAATGCACAATAGTAATAAAACACAATTCTTCCAATATCAAACACATTAGGCCTCTTAGGGCCAACCCTCAAAAGATGGTAGCATACATATTTGTCAAGGAGGCATTCACATGCCCTCCACGAGACATCTAAAATAATTGTCGCAAGCATCACATATCCATGTCTCAAATAATATATCGATCAAGTATCAATGCCACCATCATTATCATAAGCACATTGTCATACATTACTATCATAAGGACACTTGCCACATATCACGGTCATAAGGACACTTTCCACATATCATTTTCATATATCATTAGCATTCACACTATCATATATCATTGTCATATCGCCGCTATACAAGACTTTCATACATCAGAATATTAGTGTACATATAGGGTTTCTCATGTAGGTCGCAAAGATCTCATAATAGACATGTACATAAGTTGTTATACAAGTCTGTCCAACCTAGCAAAACATTAGACTTGGAAGAGTACCCAACATACCTTTAGGATCATTATTCTTCCTTGAATATATTCCTTGGATTTTGAGCATGTATCTAAAGACTTTGGCCCCTGGTTAGGGCTTCCTGAAGCTATTATGACAGCCCTAATATTGGGCTCTAAACCTCCTTAAAGATTATGTTGATCCTCCTCTTATAAACCTTTGTTTGTATGCTATGCTACAAGGATCTTGGTCCCCCCTTTTCACGGGTCATATGACCACAGCCACAAGGGCTCAACCCTGCATGCAATAACATAGAAACATAGTAGCCCTATCACAGAGACTTGACCACTAAATCATGCTCATAAAATAACCCATAAGTGTCTCCAAACCCTTCCCCTAATTGTGGGTCTGCTTCAAGCAGGAACGATGTTTCTGGGCACCAAACTTGAGATAGAATCTTGGCCTAGATAGCACACTTATGAAGCCACCTCAGACCCTACGACCACCTCAGTCAAAAAAACATAATGATTACCTCGCTTATAGGACTTGAAACTTATGTGTTTCTTCTTGAGGGAACTCGACCCTCATTAGGCCTTATCTCTAGCACCAGCAAGGTGTCTCGGCCCTCCTTGAATCAAAAAATTTTAACTTTGCCTTGACACAAAAGTATACCACGAAGACATAACAGAACTATGCCTAGAACATTATGTGCAGCTCTCCACAAAATCAGCCTGCAAGAACAAAAGACAAGGTAACAAATTAGTCCTCCTTGTCCACCTCAAATTTTCTCCTATAGGCCTTGGCTGCCTCAGATAATGATGCCATAGAGTCTGAATTGAATGCCAAATGGTGGAGGATAGGTGCCAATTTTTAGTTGTTTCTTGATGCGAAGGGTCATGACCTTTGGGCAAGCCAACTTGATTATTTTATGAGGCCAACTTGTAAATGGAAGGAAATCATAATCTCAAATTTGTTAATAAACGCCTTGATATTAAAGCAGACATGATTGCTTGCCCATCATTGATTTTAGTCTCATTATTTGATAAGAGAAATACCAAGTCAATTTTAACATACCAATAATAATACTTTTCCTTATTTGATTTAAATTCTCTTTGGGGCAAGATGTATTCTCCTTGGGGAAATTCATCCCAAAGCTACCCCAAATTTCAACACTCCCTCTCAACTAGGGAGGAATTTCAGGTTGTAGCATGTGTCTCATCTCAGATGTACATGTTCCAACATAAGATAATCTCATCTAATCTCACAGAAGAATAATAATCCACAACCAATGGTTGGGGAGATCGATTTACCACAACCAAGTCCATGGCATTCACAAATACCCTTCGTGAAGATCACATGCAACCTACAGGTCTCCAGGTCAACCTCCATGACCTCATCTCAGTTGAACAATGATGACTCAATCCACAGAAGAAGAAGAATGATCCACACAACAATAGGGGAGATCAATTTACCACAACTAAGTCCATGGAAATCATAAATAACCTTGGTAAAAATGACACAAACTATGTCCATTGACTGACCCTCACCCAACTTGATCCTCAGCGATCAAGTGGAAGAAAACCTGCATCCAGCACTTAGGGGAGATAAATTTACCATAATCAAGTCCATGGTAAGAATCCTCTCCCATGTGGCCAAGATGGGAGGCAATCCCATCAAGCTTAACCACCACATCGTGGCCCTTGGTCAATAAAGACACAAAGGTGACGTACGAGTAGGATGCATACTGGGGCATGTACTCAGCCAATTCCATGGCTTAAAGGAGTACCCTCGCATCTAGGAGTTGTTGCCCATCCCCCTTGATGCAAGAGCATTAAGGTAGAGCCAACAATGTGACAAATTTGGTAGCATGTTGTGGCTTGGAAATAGGGCTAGCAGTCCTAAGCATTTGAAGCCTTTGTCTTTTTGTTTAAGTTTACTTTGGGCTAACTCAGCCAATTTAATTTTCATAATAAAAGAATGGTTAATTTAGGATTAGTTGAGAATTTAGTTGAATAAACTGTTTTGGAAACTGAATGATAATTTCCCAACCATATGGGGATTTTGGGGAGAAGGATAAAAGGTAACCAAATCCACCAAGGCGGGGTTCTGCTATCGATAGCAAGAAAGGAGAGAATAGAGGAGAAAAAGTAAATGTAAAAACCAACCATCTAAGGGCTTGGCTCTGTGTTTTCCATTTTCCAAATTATCTAAGTGTTTTGTGTTTTAATCGAGATCTCTGTCTTTTAAACAACATTTCTTTTCCAAATAATGTCTAAGTGTTTTGGTGCTTAATCGGGCTCCCTATTTTAAATTAATTATTTGAACCTTTATTGAAGTCGAATACTTGTATTTAAGACACACAGCAAGAAATATTAACCAGATTTGCAGGCACGGGGGGTCTACAACCCTTGTATTATTCTTTGCTCAATCATATTGTATTAACCACAGACCAAATATCAGTTAGACTTACAGGCGCGACGAGAACCATTGGATCTAGCCGATCAACGGCGGTAGATCATACTATAGTCATAGCGACATCGCAATTCACAAAAGATAGTTTTTAAGTCTCACTTCGCAAGATAAAATATTTTTTTGCGATGCGAAGTGTCGCGGCAGAGGTGTAGCGCGAACCTTCGGATCTGTCTGAGATCGAACGATGGAGATTGGAGCAACGATCGCAAATCGCAAGTTATAACAATTAACGCTCAGGGCCATCTCCGGTAAATTAAAAAGTTTGTGATGTGGAGTGTGGGAAGCCACGTGTCGACACGGCACAACATCACATCGTGCAGAAATTAAAGTTTAGCACTTAACATTTTGTGTAGCACGAACCGTTGAATCCTTTCGATATCGAACAGTGGAGATTGGAGCAGTGATTGCAAATTGCAAGTTATAAAAATTAACGCTAAGGGCCATCATAGGGTAAATTAAAAGATTTGTGATGCGAAGTTAAGGAAGCCACGTGTCAACGCGGCGCAACATCACATCACGTAGAGTATAAGGTTTAGCCTTAACGTTTCAAAGTTAAGTTGCAGGGAATGCAAAGTGCAAAGGTGGGACCCTCTGGTAAAGAACTCCCAGACAGTTGCATTTTTTTTGGTTTATGCGTTGGTTTGGATTATTGTTGAAGTTTGTGTATTATATGAAGACTCCATTGTTGATTGTGTAAAGTATGTATGTATTGGTTTGGGTGTATGAAAGTTTAAAACACCGATGTTGATTCGTAATGTATGTATGTACTAAGTCTTAGAACTCACATTCCGAAGCGTTATTCTGACATATTGTAGCAGGTCTGCATCACCCCTTCACCAAGTCCATGACTAGTCATAAATACGGGGGAATTAATATGCTCATTTTTCTCGATCGGTAGTGTTCCCCCTCGAGGAGGGATACATTCTCCTACACTCCAAGTTGCTCTCTAAAGAATATGAACTTCAATTTCTTGGTGAGAATGTCTGCAACCACTCATTTTCTAAAGCCTCACTGCTTCAATCCGGCAACAAGACATTGTCGGAACCTCACTTCTCCCTCTATGTTAGAGCCTCATCGCTCCATCAGTAGCACCATGTCCGACAATCTTATGGATAGCTTTTGAAGCCATACTACTCACAATATAATCGACCACTGTTGGACACAATGCAATGGGATTTTGCTACTTTCTCATCTAAGAAATCAATTTAAGACACATACTAAAGCAACACCTCAATGTGTTTTTCCTATTCACAACACTCTTGTATCACTCGGCATCAGCACTGACTCAATCCTTAACTAATTTTATCATGTAGGTATCTCAATACCAGCTTTGCAACGTCCCAATATACATGTGCATGTTGCAAAGCAAGGATCCATTGGTTGCCTTCTCATCGAGGTACCCATCAAATATGGATCTGAATAGGAGTATCTCAACTTCTTTAGTGTAACCCAACATGCCAATTCTCTGACAGCATACTTCCCTTGACTAGGAAGTCCTCATCATCTCTCTGTTATACTTCTAATCACAAGAAGTGGATCATTTTGGGCTCAGAGGTCAACTTTCTCTTATGAGATGATCTTATCTTATCAGAAATAATTTATTAGTATATAAAACCAAAAATTTAAAATATACCTTCAACCTTGAAGAGAGGTTGGAATATTCATCGAATAGTCATCAATCCAAGCATGCCAAGCCCAAGGGACTTGCTTGAGCCCATATTGGGCTTTCTTCAATCTGCAATCATGAGTCTCCTACTCATACACCTCAAAGCCCTAAGGTAGCCCTGAGTATGCTTCTTCCTTAAGTACATCATGGAGGAATCCAACTTTACATACATCTAATAATATGAGAGCATATTCCTTGACATTAGACCTTCATGAATGACATAATGCTTCTTATAGACTTGTCTTAGAGCATCTCATCTAACTATTACGTCCAATCTGACAATCTACTCCCTATGAATAGGAAGCCTCTACAGTCATAGTCGTTAACCTAGGAGACTGCAATCCTATCTTGAAGGTCTAAGCTCTTGTCCATTTTCAAGTTCCATTCTTAATCATGGTATGGATTTTCATCCTCCTCAATCTCAAAACTGAGGACTAGGTCCTTACATCCATCCGATGTACTTGTTGAACCCAAAATAAGAGCAAGAGAAATAATAGAAAAGTAAATAAACACAATGAAAGTGTACCTGATGCTAAAGTAGTATTTTTTACAATCCAATCTTCCTGACAAGAGAAACCTCTACATGTTGTCATCATTTGTTGCAAGCTTCAGAAGACACTATTGTCTTTCTTCTCTAGATATGAGAGTGGTTGATTCATTCTTCTACAACAACTCACTCTTGGAGCTAACTCTTCCTGCATTACTCCCCATCATGATGGCCCTCAAGATGAATGTGCTTTCCTTAATCACATCCAGATTCAAGAAGTTAGGGAGGGAAGCATTTGGTTAACCAATTACTCATGTAGGAAGAATAAACAAAATAATCAAAACAAGAACAATTTCACAAAGAAATATCATAAGTCTTGAAAATACTTATCTTTAATGAGGATTGTAGGAAGTTATCAACTCCCTCTTGAACCTGCCTCTATGAATCACCATTGTTAATGTTATCTGCAAAAGAATAAATGCTTCCTCTAGAGCATCGCTTGAATTCTCACTTCCAAATCCTTAATCTCCTTCATCAGTAGCCAAACCCGATTATCAATGTACAAGATGACCATTGGATTTGCATCATGCCATCTTCTATTGGGTAGAAGACAAGACCCGTTAGAGGTATTATGAATCTGTCATAAGTACTTGAAAAACTCAATAGCTTCTTACTGATCATAAAAGTTTGGAATCACTGGGATTCCAATGTTACAGAACCTAGGCCTTTTCAATAATCAAGGCCACTCCCAGGGTAAGAACAAGGGCTCCCAAGGGTTTCCTGCAAACCCTAGCATTCATTTAGGTCTCCAACATATTAATATCTTACTCTCCTATTCAAGAAATCCATCATAGGTGTCTACACGATGGTGATCTAAATGACTTTCCTTTAGCCCAACTCTAATACCAAGTTAATTTTTAGGGCTAGATAGTTCTATGTTGCAGATAATTTCATTTTTAAACTTTTTCAACAATTTACACATTACATTCACCCCATATTATCATAAGAAATTATATAAAGAGAACATTAACATCAACAATGCATCAAAATAATAAGGAACAATAGAAGAAAATCTTACACAATAGAGACACCAAGATTTTGGTCAGAGACTAGGGAAAAACCCCACAAGGGGGGGAACCCAAAATCAATTCTTCTTCTTAAATATTCATCAAATGTTCAGCTGAGATACAATGTACAATATTAATGAGACACAAGCCTTCCAATATAAAACACATTAGGCCTCCTATGGCCAACCCTCAAAAGATGGCAATATACATATTTACTAAGGATGCATTCACAATCCCTCCACAAGACATCTGAAATCATTGTCACAAGCATCACATATCCCTATCTCAAATCATATCACTATCAAGTAACACCGCCACCATCACTGTCATAAGCACACTACCATATACTACTGTCATAAGTACACTTGCCACATATCACGATCATAAGGACACTTGCCACATAGCATTGTCATACATAACATAGTTACCGAACAAACGGGAAAATTACCTGGTACCCATTTGTTTGACGTAACAAAAAAATTACCCGATTTTGAAAAGTGGTGATGCAAAATCACCCTTTTTTTTAGCATAGCTTTGGCACTTTAAATTTTCTTATGGTTTTTTTTTTTTTAAATGTCATGATTTTCATGTCAATTTTGAAAAGTCGGATGTAGAATAACCTGTTTTTTTTTTTTTTTTAGCATATTTTTGGAACTTTAATTTTCTTAGTTTTTTTGTTTTTAAAGTCATGTCGATTTAGAAAAATGGTGATTTTATTGGCACTTTAAATTTTCTTATTTATCAAATATGAACATTTGTTTTATAATATTAGTGATTTTCATACTGATTTTGAAAAGTGTTGATGCAACATCAATCATTTTTGTTTAGAGTGGTGATTTTCATTTTGGTAATAAAATATTAAAATAAAATAAAATAAAAAAACGTGACAAAAACAAATCCAATATAAAAATATATTAAAAAAATATATATGAAAAAAAAACTAATATAAGTGCAAAAAAATACAAAAATAACTTGAAAAAAAAAAACTCATAATTTAAAGAAAACAAAATTAAAAATTGTCCAAAAAAATTCTTTTTATGTTAAAAAAAACAACAATATAATTAAAGAAAATGATAAAATTAAATAATTAAATAAAAATTAAAAATTAATTAAAATATTAAAATAATAAAATACTAAAATACAAAATAATTCAAATTCAGAAAATTTAAATTTAAAAATAATGATAATAATAAAATAAAAAATTTAAAACAATAAAAATTTAAATTTAAAATTTCAAAAAAAAAAAAAAAACCACTGATGATGATGATGATGATGGCTAACATCCACTGAGACCAATCTTTGGTATATCAGACCTAAAGAAAAAATTTATTTAATTTGATTTAAGATTTTATTCCTATGCTCAAAAAGCTTGAAGAGAAGCCTCCCGAGCTCACTATAATTTTGACATCTTAAAAGGCTAGGAAGACCTAAATAAAAGAGTTATTTAATTTGATTTAAGATCTTATTCCTATTCTCAAAAAGCTTGGAGAGAAGCCTCCCGAGGTCACTATAATTTTGACATCTTAAAAGGCTAGGAAGGTCAGTATTGCAACAAAGATTATGAAATTGAGCTCTAATGTAGTTGTACGCAGGGCACTCTAAGAGGAAGTGATTTTCATCCTCGATTTTCATATTCTCACGGAGATGGCAGATCCTTCCCATCCATGGTGTTTTAGGAACTGTCCAATGACCTGTTAAAAAAAAAAAAAAACATAATTAGTTTTTTTTTAATTAAAAAAATTACTAATTTGAAAAAAAATTAAAAATAATAAAGAATTTTTTTAATTATAATTTTAAAATATATATACATATATATATATATATATATAAATTTAATTTTTTTTTTTTTAAAAAAAGTAAACAAATTTTTTTGAAAAATAGGTTTTAACGGCAGCTCTCTCGTTGCCTATTAGCTGAGCCTAGTGGCAGCCGGGGTCGATTCCCCAGAATCGACCGCAACTGCCCCTGGATGTCGTGGGGCTCGGTCGACGCTGCGAGCTCTACTGCCACCCACCGGGTGAGCCACACAGCCTCAGAGCTATGGCCAAACTGATTTGTTTTTTAATTTTTTTTAATTAAATTTTTAATTTTTTTAAAAAAAATTAATTACTTTTTTTGTTTTTTTTTAGTTTAATTTTTTACATTTTTTTATTCTCTTTAAATCTATTTTTTATTTATTTATTTATTTTTATTTTTTTAATGAACTTTTTTAATTTTATATTTAAAAAATGTTTTTATTTTTATTGTTAAAATATATATATATATACTTCCTATCCTATTCTCCTTATAGAAGTGGGTATTTCCCCTATCAAGAGCCTAGCTATGACTAGGCTTCTGTTGTACAAGCACAAGCTCAATAGCATAGGAGACCATAGACTTCCTAAGCTAGCTTTAAATTCTAGCTAAAACCACCTAAGGCTTAAACGAGGTTGGTATAAAGACACCAGTGCCTGGTTAAACCATTGGGAGATCGACGAGAATGTTGCATTGCAAAACATCAATAACATTAAAAAAATTGTTACTTATAAGTTCAAAGAAAAAATGTGGTGTGAGAAAGATCTAGCAGCTAAAAGAAAATTAAGGTATTATAACAAGGTCATCAACCCCACCTTAGAAGATCAAAAGTATCTCTCTATTTTAACTGGCTCAAAGAAGAAAATTAATATAGCCAAGATTAGAACGAACTCTCATGAGCTCCATAGTGAAACAGGTAGTTGGACAGTTCCTAAAACACCATGGATGGAAAGGATCTGCCATCTCTGTGAGAATATGAACATCGAGGATGAAAATCACTTCCTCTTAGAGTGCCCCACGTACAACCACATTATAGCTCAATTTCATAATCTTTGTTGCAATACTGACCTTCCTAGCCTGTTAAGATGTCAAAATTATAGTGAGCTCGGGAGGCTTCTCTCCAAGCTTTTTGAGCATAGGAATAAAAATCTTAAATCAAATTAAATAACTCTTTTCTTTAGGTCTGATAGACCAAAGATTGGTCTCAGTGGACGTTAACCACCACCACCACCATCATCATCATCATCATCATCATATATATATATATATATATATATATAAATTTAAATTGTTTTTTATTTTTATATTTTAATTTTTTTTAACTAATTTTAATTTTATTTTATTTTCAAAAATATATATATATATATTTTTGTTTTTTACAAGAGATATTTTATCCTTATATCTTTAATGTCATCCTTGGATTTTTAAGGCTTTTTAGAGACAATAATAGATTATCTTTAATACCATGCCTAAAACTCGTTGGAATATTCAGACTTGATATTTGATCTTTAATGTCATGTTTATTGTTGAAATTTTAAGGTTTTTCTAAGTCGTGAAATTTTATCTTTAATTTCATTATTAAAAATTGTTGACAATTTAACTGAAAAGAAAAAGACATTATTCCAACATTAAGACTCTTCGTTTTCAAGTTGTTTTTTGCACACACAAAAATTGACGATGTTATTCCACCATGAACACTTTTCGTTTTCAGGTTGTTTTTTGCACATACAAAATTGGCGATGTTATTCCACCATCAACGCTTTTTGTTTCAAGGGTGTTTTTTCAGTCCTTTTTTCAAGAAAAAAATTGGTTGTTAGCATAGTTTTAAAAAATGTTGAAATTTGACCCTAAAAAAAGAAGTGTGTTCTAGAAGACACTTTTCATTTTTGGGTTGTTTTTTCATGTTTTTTGAGTTTTTTTGGGCTAGAGTTCTTGTTTTGAGGTAATAGTTCATGTTTGATCAGTAACTATGTTACATGATTGTCATTCACATTGTCATATATCATTGACATATCACTGCCATACAAAACTACCAATAACTATGACTTCAAAGAATACCCAACATACCTTTAGGATCATGATTATGCCTTGAAGATATTCCTCAGCTTTTATGCATGTATCTAAAGACTTCAACCCCTAGTTAGGGCTTCCTAAAGCTACTATGATAGCCCTAATATTGGGCTCTAAAGATCCTTAAATATTGCGTTGATCCTCCTCTTAGAAACCTCTACTCTTGCACTATGCTTCAAGGACCTTGGTCCCCCCTTTTGATGGGTCATATGACCACAGCCACAAGGGCTCGACCTTGCCTACAATAACATAGAAATATAGCAGCCTTATCACAAAGACTTAGCCACTAAATCATGCTCATAAAATAGCCTATAAGTGTTTCCAAACTCGATCCCTAATTGTAGGTTTGCTTCAAGGAGGAACGATGGTTCTGGGCACCAAAATTGGCAGAAAATCTCGGCCTAGATACCACACTTCTGCAACCACCTCAGTTAAAAAAACACAATGATTACCTCCCTTATAGGAATTGAAAATTTTTCGTTGCTTCTTGAGGGAACTCGGCCCTCATTAGGCCTTATCTCCAACATCAGCAAGGGTCCCGACCCTCCTTGAATCATAGACTTTTAACTATGCCTTGACACAGAAGTATACCAAAGAGACATAACATAAATATGCCTAGAACTTTACATCCAACTCTCCACAAACTCCGCCTGCAAGAACACCAGACAAGGTAACAAACTCATCCTTCTTATCCACCTCAGATTTGTTCCTATAGGCCTCAACTTCCTCAGATAAAGATGCCACAGAAGTCCAAATTGAATTCCAAATGGTGGACGATAGGTTCCAATTTATATTTTTTTCTTTATGCGAAGGGTCATGACCTTTGGGTGGACCATCTTGATTATTTTATGAGGTCGACTTGTAAATGGAGGGAAATCATAAATTCAATTTTGCTAATAAACGCCTTGATATTAAAGTTGACATGATAGCTTTCCCATCATTGATTTGAGTCACATTATTTGATAAGAGAAATAACAAGTCAATTTAAATGCATCAATAATAATAATTTTCCTTATCCAATTAAAATTCTCTTTGGAGTAAGATGTATTCTCCTTGGGGAAATTCATCCCAAAGCTGCCCCAAATTTCAACAGGAGCCCTATGTTTGTTTTATTAAAGTTTTAATATAACAAGTTTTGGGTTTGCAAAAATCCCGTGTACTACATTGATTCACTGTTGTGCATTTTCTGTTGTGCAAAGTGCCCATGTTG
Organism: Pinus albicaulis; assembly: GCA_034641835.2. NCBI lineage: Eukaryota > Viridiplantae > Streptophyta > Pinopsida > Pinales > Pinaceae > Pinus > Pinus albicaulis. The sequence goes on from MU968317.1 coordinate 2,410,471, forward strand.
TGGCATTTTAGTGTGTTTTCATCGTGTTTTAGACATAGAACTGTAGTTGAAGTGCCAAGGAAAAATCAACATGATATATCTCCAAATATCAAAATGCATCAAAGATTTGTTATTTACCACAAGTTCAAGAGGTTGAAATGCACAAGAAGGTTGAATATCCAATTGTGACGTGATGATGAGATACAAATGAAGGCCTCCTCGATTAATATGAGGAGGTCGAGTTCTATTTTAGCCTATTAGCCCCTCAAAACAATAAAATAAGTGGAAAGTAACACTCTAGGTCTTAAGCTGACCTAGTAGTCAATGAAACAAACTCAATTCATCCCACTCATGTGAGTCGAAATAGTGGCTATGCCGACACCATGCTAGTGTGAGCCTCTTCTAGGCAAGCGTTGAGGGTCAAGGGTGCCATGAAGAGTGTAGAGGCCCTCTAAAATCATCATGTATGGGTTGGCCCCTAGATATTGGGCAATCTCCCTATGTGGACACCAATTTTGGTTTTGGGGCACAAAAGTGGCCTCATGGGTCTCCATGTAGTCAAAATTCTTGTCTCTGCTCCAACGTTGAGGGATTTCAAGGTGGTGTTATCCCTCCCATGTATCAAAGTATGATAGCATCCTCCTTTGGGCCCTAGATTTAGCTACCAGTCCCTCATGAAGTGTTAAGATGACTAGGGACATGTTGGGCCTAGTTGCACCACCCCATAAAAAGTCATCAATGCAGGGAAAAGTGTTGGAACGTTGAGGGCATTGCAGGTGTCGATGGTTATGTGTCATGCTCTGTTATATTTTAGAGACACATGTCTCTCAACGCCTCACCTGTGGGTGTCAATATGCTCCTCAGAAGGATTTGAGCCCCAATTAATTTTCCCAAGCCATGGTCATCAAACCACCTAAAAATTACACACAATATCTAGTGCTATCATCTACATCATCAGGTATATTTAATCATTTTTGCATCTAAGTGAAACAAGGTTGCAAGTGATGGGAAATTTCACACTTCAAACAAGGCTTATGTTCCAAAATTAAGGCTTTAAGCTTGCAATGGTGGTACCTCCCTAGGTAGGGGTGGCTAACAAACCACTCTATTAGGTGTTTCGATCCCCCAAGGGGAATGACATGTTCATGATACACCCTTCAATCAATAGGTGTCATGTGAATAATGATGGTACACAGGGGAGAAGAATTCATGGCCAAGTGCCATGGTCTAGATGTGGGGAGGGAGAAATCGTGGGTGCATGAGTTACCAACTCAACCTTGGTTTTTCCACCCCTCTTGTGTGCCTTTTATTTTTTCTTGATTTTTCTTTGTATTATTTCTCGTAGCTCAAGGGTTAGAGCTTGCTTTCTATGATGTATAGCAGTGATTACCCCCTTAAGGGTGAGACAACACATTTCCCACCAAGGGTTGGGATGTGCAAGTATTGTTTTTCATAAGATGATGAGCAATATGTGCTCAAGAACTAGGTGATGGTCATAATGAGTGAGGTAGAGATCATGCTAGGATTTTTCCCACGTGCTAATGTGTATGTCTCGACCACCTTTTGCATTTTGATATTCTTTGTTATTTTTTTTAACTTGTGACCATTATTTGCTTTATCCTTTTCTTTTAGCTGCATCAACCTCCTAGATCCAAGTTCTAAGGCCCTACCCAAGAATGAGTATGTATGGTGTCGATCCCAAAGAACCAATGGTCAGTTGAACCCGAAGAAGGGAGGTGTAATATGGGGCTCGTAATGTAAGATGGAAAGTGGTAAGTATGGAATAGGGAGAGATGGGACTACGCGACCTCAAATGGCGTTTCCCAAGTAGTGTTCGTCCTACACCCATTAGGTCATTATGGGAGGTCCCATTGGACTAAGATAAAATACTAACCCCCCACTTAAGGTGAGGGAACAAAATGATGGTAAAAACCCCTCTTCCTTCCAGGTTAACCCATTATCCATGCCAAATGCCCAAAATACAAGAAAGCATAAGCACCCAATTACAAAATGAATAAATCACCTTTTGATCAAAATCCCACCTTTCAATGTGTGCTCTTGCCAAATGGGCGAGGAAACATATGACTAATGCAGGTAGTGAAGTTACGAATGGTACATCATCATCGGATACTAGGGACTGTCAAGGGCTACTAGTTGGTTGGAAGAGATGATGTGAGAAAAATTTCTCCTATGGGATCACCCACTTTTGGTGGGTAACAAGACCTATGTATCCAATTCTGAATGAAGCTACTATAACCACTAAGAAGAAATAAAACACCTCATTACCCTATTATCAACTCTAAAATTCTCTCCTTGCTTAATCCTTGTATAACCTCCCAAAACCACTTTTTTAAAGGAGATGCCAACGCCAAAACCTAGATGAGACTAGAAGTGTTAGTATTTGTGTCCTCATGTGAGAAAAACCTAAGGTTTATGGCTATGAAACCATATATGAGATTTGGAGGGATTTTCTTAGAGAGCTTGTGTAATATGATCCTAGTGAAAGATTAAGGGCCAACTTCTTGGTGTTGACACTAACTTGTTAGAAAGCCATTGGTTCACTCGATAGTTTGGTAAGATGCTTTGTTAGGCCTTTATATTATTGGTTATGGTTTTCTATTGATTGTGGATGCCCTATCTAACGTTTGTAGATGTTGCAGTCTTAACATGTTATAAATATGAAGGACAAAATTGTACCAATTTGTGATAGTTTATTAGTATATATTAGATGTTCATTCTTATGTATATACAAAGTGTACTTTGTTGTCTTGGCTTTGTGTACTTGTAGATTTGGCTATCAACATATATTCTCGTGGGCGATTAGTAGTTTCTAGGGTTGTTTGGTATGGCTTTGTGTACTTGTAGATTTGGTTATCAACATATATTCTCGAGGGCGATTAGTAGTTTCTAGGGTTGTTTGGTATGATGATTTATAATGTATAGTTAGAAAATTTGTGGAGTGATATGGCAAGTATACAGAAGCCAAGAGTGTAGATTCGTGGTTGTAACAAATATGTTGTTAATAAGTAATTTCATATATATGATATGTTGTGATTTGTGACCTAAGGGTTATAAACATAATTTCCTTGAAGTATAATTGTCTAGTTTTTATTTTTTGCATCGTGTAATTGCTTGGATATTAGTGAAATATATCTAGTTGTAATTTATACTTAGTTTCAACCTTAAGGATAAACTTCACAAGAAATAGATTTAAGGAACCTCAAGTTGAAGGTATTTATAAATTTGCATTAAGAAATGTTTTCTAGAAATTTTCACGTTTTCTTCCCTCAGCCAATTGATTTTTCAATACTTCGTAGCTTTTGTATTATCTTATTATCTCTCATGATCCATTTGTTGAATCTTTGGTTAAACTGAGAGGGGGGGGGTGAATCAGTTTAACACAAGATTTGACAATTGGTTTTATCAAACTTATTTACAGCTTAATATGTGAACAGTTTTACAATGTAGCAGCAAGTATTAAGTTAATGTGAAATCAACCTTATTGTGAGAGAAAAAAAATAAACAGATTGATTGGATCATATCAACATATAAGCAACACACATAGAGACAACAGATGTAAGTGGAAACCCATAAAGGGAGAAAACCACATCTTATTATTGTTGTGATGCAAAGGCAAGCTCCAACTCCCTCTCACCACTGTTTTCTGCAGGCACCAACCTACAGGAGGCTCCAACCTCAATCAACTACAACTGACAGCTATCAAGCTTCAACTTGATAGGGAAGCTCCAACTTCCTCAATTTATCTAAATAAATGTTTGCTGATTTACTTCAGGTATCAGCTCTATTCTGTAGCATCTCTTTCTGCTCCTCTCTTCCTTATCTTCGCTGCCTCAATCTTCTATACTCTGCATTCTCTATCCTTACTCTCTCTAACATATTTTATGCATATCAAGTTGATATTATATATAGAGTTCATCACATGATTGTTTGTATTCCACAAGGAATTTGGAGTGAACAGCCATGACTCTTTGGCTTCTGTCTTCTCATTCCTTTGTCCAACTCATTTTAAAATTACAACAATATGTACAAATTTCCATGTTATAGTGGGGTTTTTCTTTTCCTTAGGATACTTGCCTTTGCATCACAAACAATATAAAACAAATAAAACATTTACATTTTTTGTTACAGTATATAAACTTCACTCAGCCCTTGGCTTGCTGGATTTTTAATTACATTAGACATGGTAGGTCCCGCACCTCTACCCTAGCTGAACATGTGGAAAAAACTAACCATCATATCTGTATCGAAGAGGCTAAGGTCTTAGCCAGGATTGATCATTTTCATCATCGTAAGTTAAGAGAGGCCCTTGAAATTGAAAAAAGGCCCATAAATCTCAATAGAGATGACGGTTGGAATATAAGCAGGTGTTGGATCCCTGCCTTATATTATTCTTCTTCTTCTTCTTCTTCTTTTAATTTATTTATTTATTTATTTATTTATTATATAATTATAATAATATAATATTTAAATTTTGAATAATCAATTAACGGTATTAAGAAAAATAAAAATAAAAATAAAAATAAAATTATTTATAGTTAGACTCTCCTAAATTATTTTTATTTATAATTAAATTATTAATTTTAATATCTTACTAGCCGTTTCAAATTTAATTACCAATTGAAACAGCTAGTTTGAATATTCAAATTAATAGTTTAATTAAAAATTATTATTAAAAATAGCAAATTTTATTTTTATTAATGTCGTTAATCGAATTTTCAAAAACAAATATTATTTGATTAAAATTATATATTATTATATTGAAATTCTATGTTAAAAAATAAAAATAAAAATAAATAAATAAATAATTTTTTTTTTTTTGAAACGGCTAGTTAAAAAAAAAAATTGACTTTATTGATAGAACTAGTTTACTTTAATTTTATTTTATTTCATTTTATTTTTATATCTTTATATATATATATTTTATTTTTATTTTTATTTTTTTTACTAGCTGTTTCAAAAAAAAAAAAATTATTTATTTATTTATTTTTATTTTTTTTATTTATTTTTTTTATTTTTTATTTTTATTTTTATTTTTTAAGATTGAATTTCAATATAATAATATATAATTTTAATTAAATAATATTTGTTTTTGAAAATTCGATTAACGACATTAATAAAAATAAATTTTGCTATTTTTAAAAATAATTTTTAATTAAACTATTAATTTGAATATTCAAACTAGCCGTTTCAATATATATATATATATATATATATATATATATATATATATATATATATATATATGTGTGTATGTATGTATGTATGTATGTATGTATGTATGTATAACTGATTTACAAATTCATGGCCCAAATAACTTCACAATATGGCAATCTTTAAATGTGGAAGCTTTTCTTATTTCATGGTTCAAGCCATAGTCAATTTCATTTCTCCAACTCTCAATCAAAGGCAAACTTCACTTTTCGAATTTTCGAATTCACTATTCGAATCCTGCATGAACTTGAGCTCTCACACATGATTATATGAATACATAGATATATTCGGTCACAACATTATCAACTCACATTAAACTTTCTCTATGCATTTAAAAATGCATCCAAAAAATTTCCTCCAATACAAATCCACAATTCTGGCAACTCACAATAATCTCAATTGACAATTTCAATAATGTGCGAAACCTTCCTTTAATAAGGTCATAAACCCTCAAGCATATACGATGTTATTTTAATAAAACCCAGCCAATGTTCGAATACCCTTGCATATATTGACTCAGCGTTCATTAACAAACCTTGTACATTCAACTTTACAGCTTGGTTTTGGTTCAACCAACCTTGCAATATATCACATAAACCAAACCCCGTAATATATCACATCTCCTAAGTTCGGATTAGTGGATTTAATACCATGGCATCCAACTATATCATATGAACCTTCGAGTATTATTCACACACTGTATATATATATCCCCAACTTGATTACAAATCAACTGCTAACAATAAAACAATATTGGACCCACGCATACATACCATTTCATCCAACGGTCGCAATCTCGTCACGCCTCTTCCACCTCCCATACGATGCTATATCAATCTATGGTCATGGCCTCCATTCAGTGTTAGAGCATCACGATATGGTTAACCCTCACACATGTCCATCATTTAAATTTTATGAATTTAAATAATCCGCAATGAGAGTGGTTTTCCAAAATCGCTCAGGGACACGCGTCACCCAGTGTATTGGATCGCTCCAAATTCTTGAATACCGCTCACCCTGCGAAGGCAATGCGACCAAAACCGGAAACCCACCTTTACTGTTCACTTCTTCGTGGTTCCACTGCTTTCTCCCTCAGGGTTCCGTCCACTGCATAATTAATTCTCCATTCCATATCGATCATTCAACTATTGGTTTTAGTTCAAAAGTCTGCATTCATTGCAGAAGAACACGACTTATAGTAACCCCCATGGATTATTCGACCGCATTGAGTTTTCTGATTACTACGATACTCACTGCAACCGTGACCGATCCACAACTTCCTATTTCAAAGTGTGGTTCACAACGGACTCATTTCTTCCTTAAACAAGTTGATTCTAACGAGAATGAAGGCTTATTCTCAAACAAATTCGGTTACCTTGAACAAAATATAAGACAATGGCAACTTATGTGAGATTCAGTTTCAAAGGGGTTTCTATGGTTCTGCATTAGCAAAAGAACTTTCTGCACAGAGACTAATGCTTTCGATTACAATCCAGAACCTCAAATATGAGCCATTATCACAGGATTTATCCAAAAATGAACTCCATCTAAAGCCCAACACAGAGTCTTCTTTCATACATAATAGACAGAATTCGATTACAGTTCTCAATGCATTCAAGCCCAATATCGACATGAAGTCTATTTCTCCACTGACACTCTTAAACCGATTTATAGAGTCCTCTACGTATCGGGTCTGCTCGAAATTTCATGAGCCAAATAGAGTCCAAGGAATAAATTTATTCTTTACATCGAGATTAACACTCTCCGAACATCAATTCAACCAGGACCATATCCGAACATCAGGTATATTCATTACTCTGTCTCTCCAAATGTGCTATTAAATTTAGGCATATTCATTACTCTGTCTCTCTAGATATGCTATTAAATGGCCCTCTTCTACTGTCATCTGTCTCCTGTTGCCTCCTCTCTGCTGCCTCTGTTCCCTCTCTCTTTGCTTCCCTGTCTCTGTAAATGTACTTTCCCTCTATTCTTCTCTGTTGTCCTTTGCCATCAATGACAACATTTCCAACAGTCTCCCCCTTTGGCATTGATGGCAATATACTTCCTCTGTTTTCCTTTTAGGATCCTTCCTTCTGTTGCTAGCTCTTCCTCCCCCTTTGACATCAATGGCAAGGGGTTGCACATTTCTTGCATTTCCTCTCTCTGAGATCTTCTGACCCTTTAGCCTTTTCATTGACTCTTTTATGTTGGATGTATTCTTTCCATTGTCCTTTGATCCTGAGGACCTGTTTCATGCTTCCCTTGTTGGCTGATCTCCCCCTGGAATCATATTTTCATTTCTGTTCTCCCCCTGAAACTATGCTTTCTCTTTATATGAGAGAGTAGCATCTACAGATACTACCCCTAGTCTATCTCTCAAATATTCAAATGGTTCTCTAGCAAGAGGTTTGGTAAATATATCTGCTGTCTGTTCTTTTTTTGGTACATACTCCGGTTTTACTATCTTCTGAGCCACTTGTTCTCGGAGAAAATGATACTTGATTGGGATATGTCTGGTTTTTTAGTGAAGCACGGGATTTTCAGATATACTTATAGCACTTGTATTATCACATTTGATTGAGATAGGTTCATCAATGCTTACCTTCATGTTTTGGAGGGTTTGCTTCATCCACATGACTTGTGTACAACATGCTGTTGTTGCTATATATTCTGCTTCTACTGTAGATGGAGAGATATATGCTTGTTTCTTGCTTAACCATGCCACCAGACTTTCTCCTAAATAGAATGCACCTCCACTTGTGCTTTTTCTGTCATCCACACAGCTGGCCCAATATGCTGTCAAAGTGAAGCTTTTGCCTTTAGGATACCAAAGCCCATACTGTGCAGTTCCTTGTAGATATCTGAATATTCTTTTGACTACAAGAAGATGATTTTGTTTAGGTGCTGCTTGATATCTAGCCACTAGTCCTACTGCTAGCATGATGTCTGGTCTTGATGTTGTCAGATACAACAAACTACCTATCATGGATTTGTAGAGTTTTTGATCTATATCAGCAAACCATCATCAGCACACAGCTTGCATCCAGTGATCATGGGAGTTGACACAGGTTTGCAGTCCTCCATTTTGAACTTTTTCAACATTTATTTCAAGTATTTTTTCTGTGAGTTAAATGTCCCTGTGTTATTTTGTTGAATTTGAAGTCCTAGGTAGAAACTGAGCTCTCCAATCAGGACATTTCAAACTCTAATTTCATCTCCTCAGCAAACCCTTTTGCTAGTTCATCTCTGTTGCTTCCAAACATAATGTCATCAACATATACTACAACAATCAGGAGTTCATTTTCATGGGCTTTTATGTATAGATTGTTGTCTACTCCACCTCTCTTAAAGCCTTTTTTTTGCAAATATTTATCCAGTCTTGAGTACCAAGCACGAGGAGCCTGTTTCAGTCCATATAGAGCCTTCTTCAGTCTGCACACATAGTCTTCTTTTTCTGTCAATGAGAAGCCTTCTGGTTGTTCCATGTAGACTTCTTCTTCTAAGTCTCCATTCAGAAATGCAGATTTTACATCCATTTGATATACTTTGAAGTTTTGGTAGCATGCAAAGGCCAGAAACATTCTGATGGCTTCCATTCTGGCTATAGGGGCAAATGTTTCATCGTAATCAAGTCCTTCGATTTGTGAATATCCTTTGCAGACCAGTCTGGCTTTATTCCTGATTACTTGTCCTTGCTCATTCATTTTATTTTTGAATACCCATTTTGAGCCTATGACATTTTTCTCAGTGGGTCTAGGAACTAATTCCCATGTATTGTTTTTCTCAATTTGGTCCAATTCTTCATTCATAGCTTTTACCCAAGACTTGTCCTTGCTGGCTTCTTCAAATTTCTTTGGCTCTATTTGTGACAACATGGCTATGTATACCTCTTCAGTTTGTTTTGTTAGCTGCCTTCTTGTTTGGACCCCTACTCTCTTGTCTCCAATGATCTGATCTTTAGGATGGTTCTTCTGAGTATATCTTGAGGGAGCTTTAGAACTCAGCTCTGTATCTTCTGTTGTCTTGCTTGTTTCCTCATCATCTTGGTTTTCTTCTTCATGGTTGTCTGATGGACTGCAGCAGTCAGTATCTCTTGTATTGTTTGGAAGTTCTTCATCAAATCTCACGTCAATGCTTTCCACTATTTTTCGAAGAGTCTTGTTGTAGCACCTGTACCCTTTACTTTTGGATGCATATCCTAGAAATATCCCTTCATCTGCTCTTGCATCAAATTTCCCAAGATTTTCATCATTATTCTTTATGTAACACTTGCTTCCAAAGATTCTAAAATGTTTGATTGAAGCTAGTTTCCCATGCCATAATTCATAGGGAGTCTTGTCACTGCTTGGCCTTAAGTGAGCTTTATTAAGGATATGCACCGTTGTGTGTACTGCTTCTGCCCAGAAGGTTTGAGGAATATAACTCTCTTGCATCATGGCTCTGCAATTTGTTGTACAGATCTGTTTTGTCTCTCTGCTACTCCATTCTGCTGAGGTGTCCCTGCAATAGTAAATTGTTGCTTTATCCCATGTTCATTGCATAGGTCAGCAAAGTCATAATCTGTGAATTCACCTCCTCTATCTGATTTGATGCATTTTAGTTTGCATCCTGTTTGATTTTCTGCTAATGCTTTGAATATCTTAAATTTTTCCAGAGCTTCCGATTTATTCTTGAGGAATGCCACCCATGTCATTCTGGAGAAGTCATCAATTATCAGCATGAAGTAGGATTATCCACTTGGAATTTTAGTTCTTGCAGGTCCACACAGGTCCATGTGCACAAGCTGGAGCGGTCTTCTTGTTGATAACTCATCTTTGGCTTTAAATGACGTGTGGGTCTGTTTGCCCAATTGACAAGATTTGCATATAGTATTAGAAGGCCTTTTTATTTCTGGCATGTCTCTAACAGCTTTCTTCTTGCTTAGTCTGATGATGTGATCAAAGCTGAGATGTCCCAACCTTTTATGCCATAACCATGACTCCTCAAGTTTACTAAGATGACATGCTTCATCTTCCTCTTTCACAACGTAGACATTATTCTTTGTTCGAACTCCTTTGAGCAGAGTCTTACCTGTGGTGCTTGATCTGACTTCACAATCTTGTGCTCTAAAGAGAACTTCACAGCCTTTATCACACATTTGACTGACACTCAGCAAATTTGCTTTCAGCCCTTCTAGAAATAGTACATCTTAGGCCTTTCCTCTGCCATTGTCTAGGCTGACTACGCCTTTTCCTTTTATTTTTCCTGATTTATCATTGCCAAATGTAACATTGCCAGATTTCTTTTCATCAAGAGTTATAAACTTACTTCTGTCTCCAGTCATGTGTTTTGAGCAGCCACTGTCCAAATACCACTGGCTTTTCAGATCTTGAGCAGTTAGAGCCAAGTCACGTTTATTCACCTTCTTTATCCACTGGAAGCATCCTTTTGTTTGGTATCTTTTGTGAGGTGATAAATCACATCCTCTCAGAGGACATTTGGAAGGCATATGTCCAATTTTGTTGCATACACAGCATTTGATCATAATTTTTGCATAATTGTGAATATGGGAAAAATTCTTTGATTCATAAACCTCCTTGAGGTATTGACCATCGATCTTTGTCCATATTTTCTACACTCAATTATTTTATGGCCAAATTCCTTACAATAAAAAAAATAACCATAGAAACTATTTGCATACCTGATGTAAGATTGTCTTCTCCATTTGTTTGGTTGAGATAGTCTCTTCACTGTTTGCATCTTTTGCTGGTTTGAATTGCTCCTCCTTGCATGACAGTATGCAACAATGTGTCCCAGCTTGTGACAGACATAGCAGGCGGCATTTTTCATAGGAGGGAAGAGTCTTCTTTGATGGCTTCCAAATTTGTCATAATCTGAAATATATGATTCTTTTTCTGTTGTCTGTGTTACTTTCATTCTTTGTTACTAAAGATTTCTTCTGGATTCTATCTCCCTCCTTACATGTTTCTTCTTTTGTAGGAATTATTTGAGCTGCTTCATCAGCCTTCTTTGCTTTTACAAAAATAATTTCTCTGTTTTCTTTTTCTTTGCTTTTACTTGACTCTCCTTCATATCCTATTCCAGTCTTTATCATAGGAGATCTTTGAGCATCCGGAATCTCGTTCAACTTGCTAGAGCTTGTTGTTTGAGAAGAATTTGTAGCCACTTTCCTTTGAGCATTTTCTAATTTCTTCTTGAGACATACTACTTCTTCTTCCAACTTCTCTTGTTCCTAAGTTTTCTCCTTGATTTGCTTAAGTAATATGTCTTCTATCTTCTTGGCTTCTTCAAGCTCTATCTTTAACTGCATGAGGATTTCTGAATTCTGTTCTTCTCGTACATACTTGAGGAGAATGTCCTTTTGTTTTATGCAGTTCAATTTGAGTCTATCAATCTCCTCAAGGGCACTTCTCAGCTCCCCCTCAAGGTCGACTTCACCTTCTTCTTCTTCAGCTTCTAGCAGAGTCCTTCAAGTTCTTCTATGGCCATCAATAAAAATTCAGAGGTTCCTTCTTCACTTGAGGGTTCATCAGAGTCTTCGAATGCACTGTTGTCTTGTTGAGCATAGAAGGATTTTCTACTAAATTTCTTTCATTTCTGCCATTTCTTTGATGTATTTTTCCCTGATTCTTGAGCCTGATTCTTTACTTTCTTGTGGGGACACTTAGCAGCATAGTGTCGAACTCTTCCAAAGTTAAAGCATTTGAAAGGAAGTTTTCCTTTGTATTTACCTGAGCCTCTATCCAGCTTCTTGAAAAATTTAGCCTCTTCTTCATCTGAGCAAGAGCATATGTCTTCCTTTTCTTCTTTCTTCTTTTCTGTTTTAAAGGTTGCCTCCCTCGTACTTGGCTTCTTCTGTGGGAGTCTCATCTCATATGGTGTTAGATTTCCTAGTAGCTGGTTCATGGTCAAGGTTTCCCAATCAGTTGTTTCTTCTATTGCAGACACCTTGGGGTTAAAACTGGGTGGAAGAGATCTTAGAATCTTTTGTACAATTACAACTTCTTTTATGGTTTCACCTAGAACCTTCATGTTATTTACTATTTCTGCAACCCTTAGAAATAAGCTAGCAATGTCTTCATCATCATTCATTTTTAAGTTCTCAAACTGGGCTCTATAGACTTGAATTTTGGCAGTCTTTACCTTCTTGTCTCCCTCATGGATGTTCTCTAGAGTATCCCACATCTCTTTGGCAGTGTCTTTGTGCATTACTTTGATAAACTTTGCTTCACACAATCCATTTAAGATGGCATTCATGGCTTTTGCGTTAGCTACAAAATCTTGTTTGGTTTCTTTCTCTGAGTCAGTTGCCTTTGGGGCATATCCTAATTCCACAGCAGCCCAAACTTCTATTCCTAGAGACATTATGTATGTCCTCATTCTGATTTTCCAGAAAGCATAATTTGCACCCGTAAAAAAAGGGGCTTTATTGGTTGAGCATCCTTCTTTACTGGCCATCCTGAGAACCTAGGATCTCCTTTCAATTGTTAAACTGGTACAAAGGAACCCGCTCTGATACCAATTGTTGAATCTTTGGTTAAACTGAGAGGGGGGATGAATCAGTTTAACACATGCTTTGACAATCAAAAATTTTATCAAACTTATTTACAGCTTAATATGTGAACCGTCTTACAATGTAGCAACAAGTATTAAGTTAATGTGAAATCAACCTTATTGTGAGAGCAAAAATTAAACAGATTGATTGGATCATATCAACATATAAGCAACACACATAGAGACAGCAGATGTAAGTAGAAACCCATAAAGGGAGAAAACCACATCTTATTATTGTTTTGATGCAAAGGCAAGCTCCAACTCCCTCTCACCACTGTTTTCTGCAGGCACCAACCTACAGGAGGCTCCAACCTCAGTCAGCTACAACTGACAGCTATCAAGCTTCAACTTGATAGGGAAGCTCCAACTTCCTCAATTTATCTAAATAAATGTTGTTGATTTACTTTAGGTATCAGCTCTGTTCTGTAGCATCTCTTTCTGCTCCTCTCTTCCTTATCTTCTCTGCCTCAATCTTCTATACTCTGCATTCTCTATCCTTACTCTCTCTAACCTCTCTATGCATATCAAGTTGATATTATATATAGAGTTCATCACATGACTGTTTGTATTCCACAAGGAATTTGGAGTGAACAACCATGACTCTTTGGCTTCTGTCTTCTCATTCCTTTGTCCAACTCATTTTAAAATTATAACAATATGTACAAATTTCCATGTTATAGTGGGGTTTTTCTTTTCCTTAGGATACTTGCCTTTGCATCACAAACAATATAAAACAAATAAAACATTTACATTTTTAGTTACAGTATATAAACTTCACTCAGCCCTTGGCTTGCTGGATTTTTCCTTTCTATCGCTGTCATGCAATTGTCCTGTATACCTCTGTTTACTGTAACTCTATGCCCCTGTGCGTGTATACCTGTCAAACCCACATTTTCATTCCTGTGCATATTCACCTGTTCACTGCAATTGTGTACCGACTGTATATATATATATATATATATATATATAACTGATTTACAAATCCATGGCCCAAATAACTTCACAATATGGCAATCTTTATATGTGGAAGCTTTTCTTATTTCATGGTTCAAGCCATAGTCAATTTCATTTCTCCAACTCTCAATCGAAGGCTAACTTCACTTTCCGAATTTTCGAATTCACTATTCGAATCCTGCACGAACTTGAGCTCTCACACATGATTATCTGAATACATAGATATATTCGGTCACAGCATTATCAACTCACATCAAACTTTCTCTGTGCATTTAAAAATGCATCCAAAAAATTGCCTCCAATACAAATCCACAATTCTGGCAACTCACAATAATCTCAATTGACAATTTCAATACTGTGCGAAACCTTCCTTTAATAAGGTCATAAACCCTCAAGCATATACGAAGTTCCTTTAATAAAAACCAACCAATGTTAGAATACCCTTGCATATATTGACTCAGCATTCATTAACAAACCTTGTACATTCAACTTTACAGCTTGGTTTTGGTTCAACCAACCTCGCAATATATCACATAAACCAAACCCCATAATATATCACATCTCCTAAGTTCGGATTAGTGGATTTAATACCATGGCATCCAACTATATCATATGAACCTTCGCGTATTATTCACACACTGTATGTATACAGCCCCAACTTGATTACAAATCAACTGCTAACAATAAAACAATATTGGACCCACGCATACATACCGTTTCATCTGACAGTCACAATCTCGTTGCGCCCCATCCACCTCACATACAATGCTATATCAATCTCTATTAACTCGCAAACCTTAGTTAGGCAGCAACAATCAATATGTGTATACGCATGGGCCCAGCACTAACGGCCTTCCACATCCGACGGCGGAGAGCACGTCGCCTTACTCCATACGATCCGACGGATATCGCTTGGCTTAGATGCACGAACGATAATGCGCGATGAGAGTGGTTTTCCAAAATCGCTCAGGGACACGCGTCACCCAGTGTATGGGATTGCTCCAAATTCTTGAATACCGCTCACCTTGCGAAGGTGGTGTGATCAAAATCAGAAACCTGCCTTTACTGTTCACTTCTTCGTGGTTCCGCTGCTTTCTCCCTCAGGGCTCCGTCCACTGCACAATTAATGCTCCATTCCATATCGATCATTCAACTATTGGTTGTAGTTCAAAAGTCTGCATTCGTTGCAGAAGAACACGACTTATAGTAACCCCCATGGATTATTCGACCGCATTGAGTTTTACGATGACTACGATACTCACTGCAACTGTGACCGATCCACAACTTCCTGTTTCAAAGCGTGGTTCACAACGGGCTCATTTCTTCCTTAAACAAGTCGATTCTAACGAGAATGAAGGCTTATTCTCAAACAAATTCGGTTACCCTGAACAGAATATAAGACAATGGCAACTTTTGTGAGATTCAGTTTCAAAGGGGTTTCTATGGTTCTGCATTAGCAAAAGAACTTTCTCCACAGAGACTGATGCTTTCGATTACAATCCAGAACCTCAAATATGAGCCATTATCATAGGATTTATCTAAAAATGAACTCCATCTAAAGCCCGACACAGAGTCTTCTTTCATACATAATACACAGAATTCGATTACAGTTCTCAACGCATTCGAGCCCAATATCGACATGAAGTCGATTTCTCCACCGACACTCTTAAACCGATTTCCAGAGTCCTCTACGTATAGGGTTTGCTCGAATTTCATGAGCCAAATAGAGTCCAAGGAATAAATTTATTCTTTACGAGATTAACACTCCGAACATCAATTCAACTAGGACCATATCCGAACATTAGGTATATTCATTACTCTGTCTCTCCAAATCTGCTAATAAATTTAGGCATATTCATTACTCTGTCTCTCCAGATATGTTATTAAATGGCCCTCTTCTACTGTCATTTGTCTCCTGCTGCCTCCTCTCTGCTGCCTCTGTTCCCTCTCTTTTTGTTGCCCTGTCTCTGTAAATGTACTTTCCCTCTGTTCTTCTCTGTTGTCCTTTGCCATCAATGACAACATTTCCAACACCATTCCTCTATCAATGGATTCCAAGGCTTGTGCATAGAGATCTTGCCTCAACCTCCATGCAGTTTATAATTCCTCGGCCATCCTTGAGAATCCTTAGCCTTCGTAACCCATTCTCCTACTTAGCTTAGAATCAATTCCTCTTGTATGCATTTTAAATCTACTTGAGGAATCACTAGATTACGCCATGGAAGAAAACTGAATTTAATAGAGTTCACAATTCTCCCACTAATCATGGTCAGAGCTTCTTCTATAGAGATGGAAGGAATTTGGCATTGTTCCCCGCCATAACTTCAATGATGAATTCAACATGGTTCTCCCCCATAGCTTCAATCATGAATTTGGCATTGTTGTCCAATTTATTTTTCAACACCTTGTTTTTTACTTGCAAATGCTTGAACATTCTTACATGGATTTGTATTCTTTGCTTAAAAATTGTCTATTACAGTAGTTGTTATCTTTGTCACTCCAAAACTTTACCTATGTGTGTTATCACAATGCCCCACAACACAAGTTCTCCAATACATGTGATTTGTAAATTACCTTGGATATTCAAATGGTCAACACATCATAAAAGAGCTTTTTTAGTGAATTTTCAAGCAATGCAATCATATGATACTCTTTTATGTTGGGATTATTCTATATTTATTCTTGTTACAATGAGGAATGGAGTTCATTCAAACCTACATAAATCAACAATGAAACATAGAATTAGAAGATATAATGAACACATTGATTTACCTTAGAGAAACTCATACTCGCAACCATGGTTCTTTGTTTCTTTTATAACTTACAATGTAAATCCTATGGAAGTATAGCCAATGTGGTTTATATATGAAATTTTTGCTAAGGTATTGTATCCTCCATGTTGTGTCATTGCCTCAAGTCCTCTTTCTTGTGCTACTATGGAACAATATCTCCTTGGAGTCAAAACCCATTTCTTTGGTTGTTGAAGGGATTTTAAACTATTACACCTCGAACATTTGGATTCAATCCAATTATCAACCTCCAAAACCACTTGTAATATGGCTAAGAACCTAGTAAAATAGCAGTTGTAACTATGTTTTGAACCTTCTTGACAAGCAATGCATTTCCAGATTCCATGTGTGATTCATGTGGTGCCTAGGAGGAGATGTTATGGTGATACCGTGGTGCTCAAAAGGTTATTGTCGTGGCTTGCAATATTATCTACTTTGATGAAAACAATTGGCTTATGTGGCTTCTTCCTCCTCCTACAACTAGTTCATTGCAAGTAGAAACCTTCCATATATCATCCTTACAGATCTTTGGATGGTTGAGAAGAGATTTTTCCACCCTTTGTTTTCCACTCCATTTCATTCAAAAGTGTGTGACCCTCAAAACTTTATTGACCACATTGTTGTCAAAGTTTAAGAGTGTTTGTTGATGGAAGAATGAGGGAGCCTTTGGATATTTTTCCTTCACATGGCCCTAAAGTATTATGAAATGGAATTTAGTCAAGCATTAGAAAGCAAAGCTCCAAGGCATTCAATCCACTATGGAACCAAACATCCCTTAAATTTGATTTAGTGGTGCTTTGCTCCTAACTCCTTTGTGGACCCTCCTAGACTTCCTAGACTACAACCAAAAACATCTCAAACATTATGGGTTTCAAGCAATCCTACATCAACCAAAAAGAGTTCTTGCTCGTGCCTTAGATTTAGTTCATTTTCCAAATTTTTTTTGGGTTTCATTAGGAAACCAAGCATACAGTTGATTTACTCAAAACAAAGAACGTACTTAATAGTTTGAAGGCATAGATTAACAAGTGAAGTTTATTTGGTTAAACATTGATCTGAAACCTTCATGGTTAAATGTTGATCTAAATAGATCAATTAAACAAACAAAAAGGTTAAGAGGAAGAGGGCACAACATGGAAGAATGTCAACCAAGGAATAGTGTGGAGGACAATAATCTCCACAAAGAATCAAGGTGGGCTACAAATGGTGCAAGGAGGCATGTGAACAAAGATTTTGACACATTTTAATCTCTCCATAGACAAATAGAAATAAAGACTAATAAAATGGATGGATAGAACAAAACTGGATAAAATTACATATAAATTCCCCCTACCTATACCCAAAGGCCAAGAATTCAATTGCCATATTGATGCACATCCTCATCAATATGAGCACCCCCATCAATATGAGCACTCTAGGAAAATAATAGCATAATTTGGATGAAATTTTAAGGGGCTTTTGTTTGGCATTAAAGCCATGTACAACATTACCTTTCCCCTAAACAATATTTCATAATATGAAGGTATCAAACATGGTAAGAAAAAAGAACTCCTCCACAATTTATGTTGGAGAAAACTTTTTCTCCCTTGGAGGGGTTTGTTGGAATATGAGGGTAATGTGCTCGTAAAATATTATAAAATGTAGAAATTAAAAAAGTTAATAACACAAAATCTTAGAACAATAAAATTCACATGGAAAAACAATACCATTCATGACTTCATAAAAGATGAGAATTTATCATGGAACAAATAATCATGTTCAACAATTCTATGTGTTACTTATACAATTCATGATTCTATAATAGAAGAAAAATGATCTTTTAATTGATAAAAGACAAATGGATAGTCAAAAATGGTAAAATGTCAAAACATGTGATCATATTAGAGACCCTGAAGGTTGATACATTATAGGCTAGTGCAGCCATATAAATTAAATGGCTGAAGCATCAATCCATAATAAGCATCAAAGCATTTACTTCATAATACATCTTACCTTGTTAAAATTTATATAAACAAAAAAAAAAAAATCATAAAACTAATTGAATTAGGACTTTGCTTTAGATTAGTATTATTATTATTAGTATTATTAAAAAGAATTAATATATAAATTAAACATATATACATTTGAGAAAACATGAAACAATATTTTTATCCATGGAGATTTACCCCACTTTACCATGCATATTTCAAATTCTTAAATAGAATTTGTTACAATACAATGGGCCAATACCATAGGTTATCAATACTACATGCCCAAAAAAACATCACTTGTTCATAGGACTTTTTTTTAATTAATCAATTTAATTAAAAGAGAAAAAAAACATCACTTGTTCATATGAATTTTTTTTAATTAATCAATTTAATTAAAAGAGAAAAAAAAGGGCATAACTACTTTGGAGATAAATCTCAAACCTTGATTTGTGTATACTACTAAGAATATTCTAGAATATTCCATGGAGTTTAAATTCCTACCATCCACCTAATAACTATTGATAAATAAATTAAAATTCTAGAAGCCCTATTCCAAAGTAGACATGCATAATAATATGGTGTTCTAGCTCTATGGGTTAGGTTAAACAATCATGAACCAAATATCAAATCTTCATGAGCCATATATAAAATCTCTTACGCTATGTCACGGTTCGACTCTCTTGATCCCCTCAAGGTTAAGTGTTTGGACCTTGCACTAACAATTTACCCTGGTACCCACCAGCGCCACCCCCGTCCCCCTCTTAAGGTTAAGTGCTTGGACCTTGCACTGACAATTTACCCTGGTTACCAACCATCACCGACAATGAAATTTCTTGGAATTTCCAAACATGATTATATGGGGAAAGGGATACACACAACCATCAATAACAACAAAATTTCTTGGGGTTTCCAAACATGGTTAAACGGGGAAGGGAAAATGTTTCACACTTGACTTTATTGAATCTCACTACCAAAGATCTCCTGTGTAACCCATCCAATGACACATCAACGACAACTGTCTGAGTCTAAAGTACCTTCCTCTCTCAATCTGTGAAGCATCACTACCAATCTCCAACGCAATGTCATCCCATCCAATGACACATCAACTACACCTGTTTATAAGTCTGAAGTACCGTCTTTCCCTTCAATCTGTGAAGCATCCTCAGGGGTCCACGTCCCACCTTACACCAGCCTATAAGTCTGAAGTAACTTCTTTACCCTCAATCTGTGAAGCATCCCCGGGGGTTTATATCCCACCATGCTGCCGGTCCCTATATACTTCAAAGAGCCAAGAAAGAACTATAAAAACCCGGATGCACCTGAAAATTTGAAATTTCATAAACTTGAGTTGCCAAATGTCTTGGACTCAACCTGCCCAAATCTCTCAGCATATATCTGAATTCTTGTCAAGCTCCAACTCAAATTCTTGAATCTTCATTGCTTTCCTCTTGAAACTATCTCACCTGAAAGATAATGATCTTCAAGGCTTCAACACTAACAAAATGCCACTCTTAAGAATACCCACGAGCTTGCTGTTTTATTTATATATAGAACAATATGGGCAGCCAATATAAAGAAATAAACTGAAGATATTAGTGAGGTTACTCATGGTTAGGTTAATTGATGAATTTAGGCTAGACTAGGTTGGTTAAGTGTAGGCTAGGTTGGAATAGCTGACTGGCCAATACTAGTATTTTCAAGGGGAAGGGATTCCAGGAACATCCCTGAATGTCCCTGATATGAGACCAGGCTAGGCTAGTTGACTGGCCAATACTGGTATTTTCAAGGGGAGGGGATTCCAGGAACATCCCTGAAAGTCACTGATATGAGAGACATCCTGTGTTCTCTTGGGAACGTTCCTGATAAAACAGGGCTGTTTCCCCCTATTCCCTGTGAACGGGTAAATACAGGGGACATATCACAGGGGATTGCATCCCCCTATTTCCTGGGGATGGGGAAATTCGTCGGCCATAACCATGGGGAAAATGTAACGACAGTGCAACACAACCCACAAATAGTCAAATAACCAAACACGAATGCTGGCTAAAAATTTGGGAATTATAACTGAAATTGAATTCTTTAATTCTAGCAAATTTAATCAGAATAAAACCACCACCATGGCAAGAAATTATGTCCTGCAATGATCCAAAAGCTACGGTTTGACATAAGTGGAATCTTACAAATGATATTTAATTTCTCCACAAGTACAATATTATTCATTGGAATCATAATCAAAATATTGAAATAGCATATGTCATAAAATACAATTTGTGTTGATTTCTTTACACTACAGAAGCAGAAAAGAAGCTAAGAGCTGACAGCAGAAATTCACCACTTACTTTTCCACATTAAGCTATGTCTGAAAAGATGTATATCTTTAATATGATATTTAATAATTTTGACAGAACTGTCTCCACTGTAGCAGTAGATAACAAACTCCCACTATCCACTGCAACTGTTTGCAGAAATTTGCCAGATCATTTTTCCTGAAGAAAGGATCTCATTTTATTAAGATGTGTTTTCACAAAGATATCTACCTCCTTTCCTGATTATTACCATGGTTCCAATTTCAAATACATCCTGCAGAAACAAAGTTCCCTCTTGATGTCAAGACTTCCAAGTATCTACCTCCTTTCCTGATCACTCCCATGGTTCTAGTTTCAAACACATCTGCAGAAACAAGGCTCTCTCTAGATGTTAAGACCTGAGGTGGTTAATTTCAAAGAAAGTGAGAAGTACCTTCGGCTTAGATTTGTCGATTGGATGATTCTGATCTTCATAACTGAGACCAAAAATAATAAACTTTTGAAAACAAATGAAGAGCAGACCGTTTATTTACACAGCTCTGATTGGAGCTTTATTAGATGTGATTTTATCAACTATCTCTCACTTTCTGAGATTGTATTGTCAGGAGCTTGCACTGTTCTCTCATGGCTGACAACTCTGCCTCCTTAATATCCAGAGATGCTTTTAACCCGTCGTTAGTTTTTAAAAGGTCGCGGACTTCCATATCTTTTTGTTTGTTCGCACCCTCCAAGTTTGCAGCTTTGGAAGTAAGCCTGACACCAAAGAAAAATATCTCACTCTGACTATAAAATGAAAAATCCGATGTGTCTACATATGTTATCTGATTAATAAATGCATCCAAGGAGAAATAACAGTTAATGAAAAGTGAGTATTATATAGCCATAATTATCCTCTGTAGCATTAGATACAATAATTCATATATGACAAAGTACTTGAAAACTTGAAAGTACTTGAAGATTCTTCCTCTTCAAAGGAAATATAAAACCTGCTCTCAACCGATACAACCTCTCTCTACTCATGATGGTTCTTCAAGCAAATTTATTTTTTTATCTGTATAATACAATCATGATACATACGGGGGCTTATAATGCCGGTTATGTAGTAACGTAATTCACCGAATGCTATTTCTTCTTAGCTTTCTAAGCGGTGTTAGCAGAATATGGAGCTGACTGTCATATGCTGTTTCAATGTTTTAATTTTGATGAGTATACTCATCATTCCTTCAAATGGAAGTGTCTAATATTTAAAATTTTCAATTATATTACTGTTTTTCACTTTTGACAGGTAGAATGATATGCAAGATGACATTCAAGATTACGTGAAAGAAGACAAGTACAAAAAAATATTAGCTTTTGGGGTTACTTCGAAAGTATTTATGCCATGCTTGGGGGTGCTTCAAGAGATCGGGGTGCGTGATGTATGGATGACCCTTCATTGTACCATGATGAACATACACAATAGAGTTGATTTGCTCATTGATTGATATGCATTGTTTTTATGCTTGTGTAGCATTCCTCCTTCAAGCATTGTAAACCTATGGAGGCCTGTGACTTCTTTATGTAGAGAGCACATGGAGGGTGGTTGTTTGCTTCGGAAGACAACTTGCCTTAGAGAACAAGGGTCGGGCATCCTGGGGATACTTGGTTGTTTTCGTAGAGGTTTGTACTTGACTTCACTGGAGTAAATTTGGGGTCTAAAATGGACCTTATCAGAAAAATCCATGATGAGTTGGAATTTGAAAATCAATAGAGATTCAAGAAATTAGATCACCGATAATCATTGAGTTGGATGTATACAAGTCAAAAATATCCTCATATTCTTTCTTTGGCAATATTTAACTACATACAGACCTCATCACGGTTAAGATCTAGTAATATCATGTAGAAATATGATAAATATTCTTGAAGTATTAAATATAAAATATTTTATATTTTATTACTTTGAATCTTTTAAATAATAGAACACATTAATTAAAATCATAATTAAGTCACCTTAAATTATTTATTGTAAGGAATTTTATATATAATATAGAACGAAATAGAATTAATATATATAACAACTAACAAATATCTATCAATGGGATTTATCTCAGGTGGTTCGAAGAAATTATTGCTATCCTCCCCACCCAAGCTAAATTTCCACAAGTGACATAGTGAGCTCATAACGAGCTGATTATATTGTTGTAATGGTTTTGAGCCTTGTTGTTGATTGATCTTGTGCCTTGAAAAATCTAGAGTTATAACAACAAATAAAATAATATTAGTGCTTCAATATAACAAAGAATATAATAGATATATAATAAGAATAATAATAATATATTATCTTCATATTCTATTATTGTATGTTGGGATTGTTAGCAGGCCTAGTGCAAAGAATCTTCTAAATCTTCCGGGAAATATTATTATCTTCATAATTATATCCTTCGTAAAAAGAATCTTATAGATGTTGATGTTTGTAGCTTGGGAAGGTACTGCATAGGCCTAAGTATCTAGGTGTGCAGAAACCAACCACAAGATCTCCCTAGGATACTTTCTCAAGGTTGAGCAAGTTCCTTTGTAACTTACGAAAAGCACATAAGTATTTTGTTGGCTCATTGAGCTAAAGTAAAGCAATTTATTTTAGTGATTTTTTTTAAATCTCAGTCATTGATCTCAAGTAAGGCAAGATATACTCTCAGACATTAATCACTTTGGATAATAGGGTTAGGGATTAGGCTCAATGTAAAGTTATAAAAGCAAGGCTAGGGAAAGGTAGTAGAAACACCATACAGCGACACTCGCCTTAGACGGAGGAAAAAAATGGCAATATCGTCATCGCTTAGCAATACGTAGGGTTGTTAGCTAGCTAGCTATCCAAGATAGGATAAAAGTTTTCCGCTATAGGGTTACCCACTTTTGGTGAGTATGGGTGCTCTCTGCTATATTTCTCTATGTATGTTCCATTTACTTTCCTACTGTTGTTGCTCAAATTGTACAGGTTGTTGGGTGTGGAGCCTGATTATCATATTTATTTAGATGTATCGCCGCATTGGACCCTTGTTCTTAACGGGGCAGCAACACCACCCGTCATTTGATCGCCATCAAGGGGGCCGAGGGTTGGGGGGGGAGGGGTGACAGTGATTTTATGAGCCCCCCCCCCCCCCTTGGCGGGGGTTCGGGGGCGACGATGTTTTTATGAGCCCCCCTTGGCGGGGGTTCGAGGATAGCATCCCCGAAACTAAAAATAGATGTAAAATTGCCTTGTAAAATATTGTAATTTTGTAGTCAATCTAGGTCGTTCATTACACAGATGATTTGACGGTAGAAGTTATGTTTAGTTTAGGGTTTTGTGCCCTAAAAGGCAACCCCTCGGTTCACATGAGGGAATTGTATTGTGGTTGTGTGTGGTACGTGTATTCTAAGCAAGAAAGAGAAAGGAGGATTGTGTGAGAGAGTCGAGGATATTACAGCAGATTTTTGTAGGTTGTCTCTTCATTTTGCTGGATAATATAAAGGAAGGACTGGTTGTTTCTCCGTGGACATAGCTCAAGTTGGGTGAACCACATATATCTGTGTCTCTTTTGTTTTATATGTTTTTTGTGTTTGTATTTCCACATAGTTTTATCTGTCTCATTGCTCTGTAATATACTAAATCACATGACACGAGGATACGAGACACGAAAAACACGCAAATACGAATATTCAACATGAGACACAGTGACCCCGAAAACAGGACACAAGGGACACGTTTTATATATATATTGAAATATAGTGCATGATCCATATAGATATGAATCATGATGATATCTATTTAGTATTTAGTATACACTATTTACTATTTAGTAATTTACTAGTTAGTTTATTAATTTACTACAATGATGTTCATAGTTCAATGTTCATGTTATAAATTTTGTTATTAACTTCAAACAGGTTCGATCATGTTCAAACTTCACATAAGGTAGTTTATAAATTATAAATTTATGTGTTCAAACTTCACTATTGACTAGAGCGTTAAACAAGTTTTCCCTCCCTTTAGACCTCGAAGGTGTAGTGAGCAGTGAACACATGATGGGGAGGTAGCCTTTTTATTTCAACACACGATCTATACGTGGCCACTGGTTATAAAATGTGGTCATTGGTATATAATAAAGTTAAGTTCCATAGGCTATAAGACAACTTACAGGAAATTTAAGTGCTCCAAACTCTCAGCAAAGCACGTAAATGCTCGTCTCCAACATATCTAGGTCCAGGTCGATGTGAAGTTGTGAACTGTGCTCTCAATGTGAAGTTGTGAGCACTTGAATATGATGGAATTCCTCACACTACACAACAAATTTGATTTCGGCAATGAGCAAACTCGACTTCAGCAACAAAAAATGGCAAAAAACCCAAAAATAAACCATGTTGCAGGGTTTAAATGTCACTTTTCATGGGACATGTGATGTAAGAGCCAAAAATATTAGGGTGTGTTTTTTCCATATCCAAAACATGTGTCTCGATAGGAGGACAAGAAGAAAAACGTTTTCGACACGTTTTAGGGCACGTTTTGTGTCTGACACGTAAAATACGGGACACGAGACCCTGAGGGACGTGTCATGTGACTTATGTAATATATAATTTTCTAACACAGGCACAGTGCGACAACGACTTAAGACGGGAATTGTCACTCTGATCCACACTCCCTCTGTTCTAGTTGTCTCCCAACAGCAGGCTATGGGAGGTTAAGTGACAAAAATTAGTTGTTTGTGCTTTAAATGTAAAAAACACAAATGTATTGTAAATAATATTTTATTAATAAAATGAATGTACAAGGATGATGAATGTTACAATGAGGGCATGTTTATATACCTAGGCAAAACTTAGTTGTTTGTGCTTTAAATGTGAAATACACAAATGTATTGTAAATAATATTTTATTAATAAAATGAATGTACAAAGATGATGAATGTTACAATGAGGGCCTGCTTATATACCTAGGCAAGTGTCATTTCATAAATGGGAGACATGCCTTTCTATTTAACTAATGACTATTTAATAACCATTACTATGATTATTTATTATTTATATTTATTTGTATTTTTGTATTTTTTTATGTAAATTATATTCATAACTTTGCCCCTTTCTTCAAAAGCTTTGTCTTCAAAGTTTTGTTGCTGACAATTTTCTTCACTTTGCGCTTGTCATCTCGGCATATCTAATTTGTCAATGATACTCCCTTGGAATAAGGTTTTAGCCCCTTTTTTATGATATGAATTAATTATTATACATATAATTTAATTAATTATTATATATTAACATATATGTATTTAATTAACTGAAGTAACTATATAAAAACTTATTATAAGATAAATTTATAATTTAATAAAGTTATTCATAATAGATTTAGAAGGTTATTTAGTTATTAAATTTGTTTTGATATGCCCCAACAATCACGCAACGCATTGCTATGGTCACAACCAGCCGACTCTTCGTTTAACCAAGACAAGTTGGCAAATTATTACTCAGCTTGTAGTTTTGCGGGTTCATCATCCATGTATGACAGTGTATATACAAACCACTCAAATGACTACCACTAGAGTAGCTACAATACGCTTCAACAGATGATGCTCGCCCTCCACGAGTCGTTCGACGGTTGGGCCGCATAATCATTTAGGAGGCACATATCAGCAATACTAAGGGCAGAAACCACATTCCTGGATTGTTTGCACTGAATTGTATGGCAACCCACTTGTTGACTAGAGCGATTACTGTGTTGCGTTGTGGAGAATTGTTGATTTCTGGTAGCATCAAATGTGCTCTAAGCCTCAAAATTTGCAGGGAGGCTAGGACACATGTATTCCAGAATACCCAGAAACCGTTTTGGGAAATTCCACCCGAAGGAGGCTTTATTAAAATAATTAATTATTTTTAATGGATGCCTAAGTCTAAACTTAAGGAATTAAAATAATTAAAGAGTATTAATAGAACTAGGTGTGAATCTTCTAGAAAAAGACGGACATCGAATCAATATTATTTAAGCCATTGATTGGAATCTAATCTGGGTCGTTGATTTCTCAACAAAAATATTATAAGAAGGACTTCGATGGGCATTTGGAAGATACATCGAAGGGATCAAGAGATCAATTTCTCAAGAGAGGAGCGCAGAGCAGCCAGAGAGATCATCAAGGAGATTCAGCGCAAAGAGGGGCTGAGATAGTTTTCTGGTTGGAGATTTTCCTAATCTGGAGAGTGCAAGGAGAGAGGGCACCGAGTAGTCCAGAGAGGCAGCACAGAGCTTCAAAAGGAGTCTGTATTTCTGCTGGGGAATAGTCGAGATCTAGTGTCGAAGCAGAGGTGTGAGACCGAGAGGCCAAAGGGCTGAAGTTTCTAGCTAGCAAAAGATCGAGAGAAGATGCAGTGCAGTCCCAGTTGTAGTGACGCAGTAATTGCGTAGGAGTGATGCATTACTGCACAGAGACAGTGCGAAGCTCATCTCCAGTGCAAATCAGTGCCGGATTTTCCAATGACAGGGTGAGATCATCTCACTATCTTTTTGTCTAGTTAGATCTCTATATAGGATTGCTAGTTTGGGCATCCAAAGAATTGTACGCAGAAATTATTGTTTAATAATAAAAACCCTCAGCTGCTGAACCGGTTTTCCCGCATTGGGTTTTTCTGGGGACATTAGTCCAAAAACAACGGTGTCATAAGTGTGTTTGTTTTCTTCTTGCTCAGTTCTTGTTTCCGCATATTATTTATGTAGTGAAGGTTGCAGTGTGATGTATTCAGTGTTTTTCGTAGAGAAACTGCAAATAAATTGTTAAGTAAAGATTAACAATTAGGTGAATATTTTCCAATTGTTGTAATAGGATTTAGTTTTAGAAATTTTGACAAGGATCAACCAAATTAAATTTAAGCGGGTCAATGTCTGGGTTATAGTTTCTGAAGCCATCTCCCACCACTTAAAAATTGTAACCATGAAGATGCATTGGATGGTTCTCTGCCACAAAGATGTTTGTTGACTGAAAAAACGATCTGCATTATGGAGTTGTATTCAAGCACCTTCACTTTTGTGGCGTGGTCAAGAACCCAAAAATTTCGGGTATATCGTCCCCAATGTAGTTGAATCTAACTGTAGGTTTTGATGGAAAATCCCCTATAAAGACACCGTTAACAGTGTAATAATATGCTTGAAGCAACAAGATCGTGGGCTCTACAAAGGATATGTTGTTAATACTTGCACTCAACTTGGAAGCACTTGATCTTTGATAGATCTCGCTTCTTCTTCCCTTGCTGCCTCTTTGATGCCAAGGCTGCATCCTCTTCATCTTCCTTCTTCACCTTACTTGGTGAATCTGTGGAGTTCTTCTTGACGCATGATTGCCCACAAGTTGTCCCAGTCGGGAAAGTCTACTCTGCCCAAGATACTTTGGACAAAGGTTTCCCACTCATCTGTGACTGCATTGAGAGCAGTCATGACCATCACATCATCCTCCACCTTTGCACCCGTAGCAGTCAACTGGTCTCTGATCCACTGTAATCTCAAAAGATAATGTTCCATGTCTTCCCCCTTGGTCATCATGAATGACTGCATCTAAGTCTCGAGAAGCATCTTCCTCTGGACAGACTTTCCCTCATATAGGGATGTTAAGGCCTTCCACATCTCATTAGTTGTTTTCTTCTCAGCTATATGTGGAACAACATGGTCCTTAACTCCATCCATTATCAGTCGCTTGGCATGTCCCGCAGCCTCACTATGCTTCCTCAGGAGATCTGCATCGGTCGGCGTGGCCAGAACTCGTTCTGCATGGTCTCTTAGATGATATGCCAATAGGACTATCAGGATTCTAGCCTTCCAAACTGCAAAGTTGGATAGGCCATTCAATCTATCCTGATCACGCAGTCCGCGAGGTACCATCTGCTCAGAAATCTGTCGGAGCTCCTCCTCTCTGTGCTAGAGATCTGGATCTAAGGTCCTTGGCGAAACAAGCACCTTCTGCTCCCTCTGACAATTGATTTCCCTTCTTGGAAATCTGCCAAATCAAACAATGATTCAGCTCTCTTCAATCCTCTAATCGATCTGCAAGTTTCTTTGGCTAGAAACCCTCCGAGAAGCTGATCAACTCCTGCTATTTGTCACTAGTGCTTAGGCTAAAATTCTGAAAACTTCATAAATTTAACCCCACTAGCACCTTCTGAAGTTTTGCAACTCTACTTCAGGCACTTCTGGATCAGACAACATCAGATCTATGTCACCCTGGCTGGCTTCAGACAATCCAAGCACTGCCTCTGCGCAGTAAGTACGTGGGCCTGCGTGGAGACAGTGTAAGACTGCGTCACCCTGCCCTCTGTGTGATTCTACTCCCTCTGAAACTGCACTGTCCCTTTAGATCTGGCCTTCTGCTGCTGTTGCTGCTCTTCCTGCTGCTTTCTGCAGCAAGATCCTTCAATCTTCTGCTGGTGACCCTGCTAGATCTACAATCGCTCTTATACTATGTGAAAATTTCTGAATGTTACTTATGCAAAAATCTATTGTTAGATGCAGTTATGCTTCTCCTACTTAATTAAGTTATTAATGTTGAAACTTTAGATTAACATCGAAGCAAACACATAACAGACTTTCACCGATTCAGATCTAAAACAGAAAAGTTGATGCACACATAGACAAAGTGACACAAGGATTTTCTGGAAAACAGTCCCCGAAAAAACCCAGTGCGGGAAAATCGGTCTTCTGGCTGCTGGAAGGTTTGTATTATTAAGAGTTTTCTGAACACAACAAATCTGGGTTTCGGATCTGGAAAACCCGACAGAGAAAATATAGATCTACAGCTATCATGTTGTTCTGAAGCCAAAATATTGACTGATCCACACCCTCAAACAGGATTTACAGGACTCAGCCAGATCTTGGCCCTAGAAACCCCAGTGTTGCCCCTGAAGCCCCTGTGTCAGCCTCTGTGTCCCTCTGCTGGCCTGCAGAGGGTTGCGTAACCCTAGAATGGGTGACGCAGACCCTATGCTGCCCTTGAGGGACTTTGCGTAAACCCTGAGGGTCTCCTCGTAAACCCTGAGGGTCTCCTGTTGCCTAACGCTGCCCTGGGAGAGACTGCATAGCACTTGGATAGCTGAAGTTGCCCCTGCGTTGCGCAGCTGCTACCCTCTCTGCTACTGCTGCTCCTGTTTCTCTACACTGCCTCTGGAAGCTACTCTCTGCCTCTTGCTGATTCTAGGCACTAGGATCAGACCATCCTCTTTGCCTAAACTCCCCTCTATGCAACTGAAACACTTTTGAGAATTCTTAGCAAACCTTTCCCTAGAATCTCAGCTTAGCTTCAATGCTCTCCTTTTGTGTGTGTCTTTACCAGTGTGGAAAAAGTCGGGAAAAAATCGCGATTTTTTCCAGGCGCCGATAAAATTGGCCGACTTTTTCCCGATTTTTTGAAACTTGAAAAAATCCCGATTTAATCGTTATAATCGCGATTTTTTGTCGATTCGATGGAAAAAATCGTGATCCTACTCTTCGGCGGTAATAAAAGGCGGAAGTTCGATTTTTATGAGTTATTTGTTTCATTGTTTGTCTCGCGTTGACTGTGGAGAGTCCAGCAGAGGGTTTATAACCTCATTTACAGTTTGAACTTTGCGTTGGGAGATTGGAAACCACTGTTCAAGATTCATCATTCAACAGCACGAGCTTGCACTTGCAGATTGGCCGCCGGGTTTGCTGCTGCCGCCAAGTAAGACTCGTCACTCAAGACTCCAGACAGCTATGCATGTTCACGATAAGGGTAAAATAGAACACTATTTAACCATACCTGATTGTATTGAATTTGTTGAAGCTATGAATGCAATTATATTGCAAACCACCATAGTTCTGACAGTCCATTTGTAGATCACGACAATCCATTTGATTATTTTGATTTGAACTGTGTTTTGACTAATATTTCATTTTAAACATACTGCAATATCTTTAAGCCTTGCTTGCTTATTTTTCTGTTACTCTTTTTAAAATCCAGGTTCATTATTTCATTCATTCTCTCTCTCTATATTTTCTGTGGTCAATCTCTCTCTCTATATATGGAATTTTCGTTTTCAGTTTATTTTTGTCTGATAGCTCTAATTGTTACTATTTTTGTAGATAATAAATTATGGGCTTGCTTCCAATTTTTTAATTTTTTGGATATTAGACTTTTATTAAAATTAGAAGATTTGTAGTATGTATGGTATGATGGTGCAACTTAGAAATTTTAAATATCTAATACCAGCCTTATTTGCTCACGACAATTTTAAAATTTCAACAGTTCAACTTTCAAGAATCAAGAATTTTCAAATAAAAAAAAATCTAACCCTTGTTTACTATTTAGTGATTTTAATTTTTAATTTATGTGATGGGCAATTTTTAATTTTTTTTTTTTTTTTTTTTTTTGTGCCCATGTTCAAACATCAAAAAGTTTCAAACAAAATGCCAAGGAATTTGGATCCTTTCTGGCAGTATGGTGAACCTGATCCTGTACCCGGAGCTGGAGGACTCAATAGAATGTATTTGTCTTGCAAGTTGTGTGGAAAGCATATGTCAGGGGGTATCTATAGATTAAAATGCCATATAGGGCAAATTCCAGGGCAAAATATAGAACTTTGCCCAAATCCGGGTCCAGAAATGATCCGACAGGCCATTAAAGCCTTGATGGAAAAAGAAGATGGCAAAGACACTAGGGCAGTAATGAAAAGGCAACTTGTAGGGAGCTCAAGCCTGGGGGTAAGTGAGAGTGCTTCTTCTGGTTCAGCATTACCTTCCAGTTCCAACCCCTCAGCTTTTTCATCCTTTTTTGTCCCTAGAACGACCCCTGGTGCACAACCTGGCATCAAATCAGTAATTAAAAAAAAAGAAAAGGCAGAAGCTGACAGGTTGGTGAGTAGATGTCTTCTATGGAGTGATGTTCCTTTCAACATTGCCAAGAGAAACCCATTCTACCAACCTATGTTTGATGCTGTTGCTGTCGTTGGCCCGGGGTACAAAGCCCCTACCTTTGCACAGTTGAGAGGGCCTCTTCTTCAAGAGGAAAAGAATGATTGCACTGCTAGACTAGAGGAGTTTAGGGCATCTTGGGAACACACTGGATGCACAGTCATGTCAGATGGTTGGACTGACCAAAAGGGTAGGACCCTTCTTAACTTCTTGGTTAGTTGTCCCAAGGGGACAATGTTTATAAAATCTGTTGACGCATCTGCACACATTAAAGATGCGCGTTTATTATGTGAGTTGTTGGACATCTTCATTCAGGAAATAGGCCCACAGAATGTTGTCCAAGTCATAACGGACAACGCTGCAAATTATGTTGCAGCTGGCAGGTTGCTTATGGAGAGGTATCCTACCCTGTTTTGGACACCTTGTGTTGCTCATTGTATTGACTTGATGTTGGAGGATATAGGTAAGATTCCTATGGTGAGACATATTGTTGAATCATCCAAGAGCATAACAAAATTTATTTACAATCATGCATCTGTGCTTAGCTTGATGAGAAGATTCACCAACAACAAAGAGTTGGTGCGTCCTGTGATAACACGCTTTGCCACTACTTTCATATCTCTTCAGTCTCTGTTGAATTCTATGTGGGACGTGAAGAGCATGTTTCTTTCACAGGATTGGCGTGACTTATCTATTAGCCGCAAACCAGAGGGAGAGGGCATATGCAGACTTGTTTCATATGATCAGGAGTTTTGGGCAGGAGTAGAGGAGGTGTGTGCCATTTCAGAACCTTTGGTAAGGGTTCTTCGGTTGGTTGATGGAGAGAAGCCCGCAATGGGCTACTTGTATGAGGCCATGGATAGGGCCAAAGAAGCCATTCATGCTTATTATGCAGATAAGGGAGATGAGGGGTTAGAGAAACAACAGGTCATATGGAGAGTGATTGATGACCGATGGAACAATACCCTCCATCGCCCCATTCATGCTGCAGGTATCTACTTCAACCCCGCATTTTCTTACTCCTGTGGTTTCAGATTTGATGCTGAGGTGATGGATGGATTCTTCACATGTGTTGAGAGGATGGTGGTATCTGAGCAAGAACGTGAAGAAATTTCCAAAGAAATGGAAATATATAGGATGGCTGGTGGCACATTTAGTTTTAACATGGCTATTAAGAGTAGGATGACCAAAATTCCAGGTAAGCTTCACTGTTCAGTTTGTTTCAACTTTCAACTTTCAAATTTAATAATTCATTGTCTCTTCATAATTTTTGCTTCTCATTTTTATTTTAACTTGTAGATGCTTGGTGGACAAGCTATGGTGGTAGAGTACCCCATCTCCAAATGCTTGCCATCCGAGTGCTCAGCCAGACATGCAGTTCCTCTGGGTGTGAGCGCAATTGGAGTGTCTTTGACAAAATACATAGCAAAAAGCGCAATAGGTAAAAAAATTTCAAATTAAAATTTTGAAATAATTTGATTATTTTAATTTTTTACTATATAAATTTTCCAAGTACTAATTTATAATCTATGACCCTTTTACAGATTGGAATCCCAACGTCTCAATGACATGGTGTATGTCTACTACAATATTCGATTGTGGATGAGACAAATTCAGAAAACTCCTGATATGGATGCCATTTCATTGGACAATATTGATACCACTGCTGCATGGAGGGTCGAGACTGAGATGCCGGTCATGGAATCGACCCCTGATTGGTTAGATGTGGATCCAGAGGCATTAGTGCCAGAGGAGGAAGCAGATGCACAGCAGGAGGAGCCAGTGGTAGAGGAGGAGGAGTAGAGTCAGGAGGCAGAGCAGGAGGAGGATGTGGAGGAGGAGGTGACACCATCTAGGATGGGCAGTAGCAGTGGCAGCGTCAGTGGCAGAGCACAGAGGCCACCTATTTTTTTTGCTTCTAGAGGACGACTGGGTCCATCTGATTCCCGAGGGGCAGGGCCTTCCTCCTCTAGAGGAAAAGGAAAAGCCATTCCCTATTCCCGTAAAAGGGGCAGGGGATCTTCATCTTAGTGACTTACTTTATGACATGGAGATGACTCATGATATACATTATTATATTTTTTGTTGATATTTTGACTCTTGAGACTGAGACTCAAGATTCAGGACTTGATTCACTATTTTGATATGTGATGTAGCACTAGACTTCATATACATATTATATATTAGCTTTCTTTACATGTTTATGTGGAAATGCATTTATTTGATGTTGTGGATACTTTAGATGCTAAAAAAATTGAAAAATTTTGAATAATTTTGTATTTTTTTAATTTTGCCGACTTTTTCGAAAAAATCCCGACTTTGCTGATTTTTTCAACTTTTTTACCCTTGCCGATTTAATCCCGACTCCGACTTTTTCCACATTGGTCTTTACAAATGACCCCAAGCCTTTCCTTTATACTCTTCTCGTTGGGAAAACAACGGCCATGATCAGATCTTGAATCAATGGCTAAGATTAAAAGAAAACTTGATCCATGTGACTTAAGACAATTTCATCACATGTTTAATTTAATTAACTTTAATTATTTAATTTTCCTAAGTTTAGACTTAGGAAATACATTAAAATAATTCATGAATTAAATATCTCCCAAACCAGTTGAAATTTCCCAAATCCCTTTCTGGGTCTTGTAGATCAGGTGTACTCTAGTCCCTCCACAAATTTTGGGAGCTAGAGCACATCTGATGCTACCCCAATACATAAAATATCAACAGCTCAGTGCCACAGACTTTTGCTTCCTACTACACCAAGTAACTACCCCTAATCCAACGTTGAAGCAACACCCTTATATGCTCTTCCAAACCACTGAACTACCTGCCCAATCTGCATCTGTGAATCCACATAACTTGATACCATCACCTCGAGTATACCTCAATCCATATTCGACTATGCCGCACAAATACACCATAAACTGACTGAGAGTGTTGACCGCGACGCAGATATCTGGCCTAGTGTTGACCAGATCTACATGAGGGAACCGATAGCTGTCTATACAATGTGAGGTCAACATCCTTGTCCTTTGATGCATCTATCTTCCTCCAGTTTGTAATCATAGGCATAGACATAGGCCTACAATCCTGCATCCTGAATCTCTTCGAAATCTCTGTAGCATATCTTCCTTGACCAAGGAAGATCTCCCTGTCATTTTGTCGTACTTCCAACCCAAGGAAATAATGCATCAACCCCAAATCCTTCATGTCAAACTCTGCTGCCAAGTTTCTCTTGCAGTCCTCTATGAGCCCTGATGACCCTATCAAGAAGAGGTCATTCACATACAACACTAGGATGAGTGGCTCATCTTCTACCATCAAATAGTAGAGGTTGGGATCTGCATCACTCTTGACAAATCCCATCTGCTGCAAGTAGTTTTCAATCTAACCATACCATGCCCTAGCAGCCTGCTTGAGCCCGTATACAGATTTCTTCAGTCTGGACTCTTCACACATTCGTGCCCCTCTCATGTGTCTCAAATCCCTCTGGTTGTTCTATATATACCTCCTCTTCTATCACTCCGTTCAAGAAAGTTGTATTGACGTCCATCTGGTGAATCTGCCATCCCATCTTCTCTGCTAAAGATACAATCGATTGGATAGAAGTATATCTGGCAACCGGGGCGAAGGTCTCCTCATAATCTATGTCTTCCTTCTACGCATACCCCTTTGCCACGAACCTAGCCTTGTACTTCTCCATGTTGTCATTTGCAGCATACTTGATCTTATAGATCCACCGAGAACCCATAACTGACTTATCCACAAGTCTCGGCACTACCTCCCAAACATCATTAGTCATGATGGAGCTATACTCTTCCACCATGGCATTTATCCACACCTGATGTTGTGCGGCCTCTTGATAGCTAGAAGGTTCTACAACCTTTGCCACCAATGCTTGGTACTTGTCTGGCTATCTGGGTTCTCTTTTGTTCGTCCTAGGAGCTCCAATGAGCTTCTCTGTGTCCCTCAATGTTTGACGAACTTCTCTGTTGGTGCGTCCACTAGTGGTGGGAGGATTGACCAGCTCCTATCATCCTTCCTTCGTTGCTCCATCTACTGCAAACTCACAAGATCTCCTGCACTTGAGGTCATGTTGCTACTGGTAACTGTACTAGAACCTTGTCCGTGCAGTTGTCCATATGGTTGCCCTTGTTGTTGGACTAATGGAGTTCCTACTACCTCATTCTGATCATTTGCTGGCAACTCGCGAGATCTTTGTTGGATGGTGTTGTCATTTATGTCAACCCATGGAATTGATTGGGTTTGACTTTGACTAAAAACACCAGTAATTGATGTCAAATGGTTAATGAACACTTCTTAGTAATTGTCGAATTACATCAAGTTGGCAGCTACACTAATGAACAGTTGAAAACCCAAGTCCTAGGGTTTAGGTTCCCTAGACTAAGGGTGTACCCCAACTATGTTGAGGGTTTTTGAAGGGTCAAAACATTGATTTTGACTTCGAGATCCATGTCATTGGATTCTCCTCGACGATATTTTTCTATTGATATGTGGTACGCCACATAAGTCCCCCTGGTTTGAGAGATTCACATTTGAAGTCGATGGCCCTAATTGGTGGGATAAAACCCCGAGGGGTAGTGACATGACACCTTATCATTAATTTAAGGGTTTGACCTACTTATCTTAAAAGTGATGTCTCCTCTTGAAAACTGAAGGTACTCAATAAAGTAAGCAGTGTATAGGAAATTTACTCACCTACGGTTGTCAACATATGACAGTAATTCTCATCGCAATCTCATTGTATATAAGTTGAATAACTTCAAGAACCAAAGGCAATAACCCAATCATTGACTTCACAACCTTAGTAGGACCAAATGCACAAAGCCAATCATTGATTTCAAATTCTAGTGGAATTGAAATATTTCTAGGTATGATCCTTAACACAAATATTAAATAATAATTATTATGGGCAGTCTTAATGTTTGTATCATTCCTCACACCCTCAGGCCCTCATCATCTCATTAAAACTAAAGTAGTTCTTTCCTTAGGACACAAGAACACAATTAAATAACAATTAGTTAATTAGTTAATAATTCATAAAGGAGTCTAAGGACCTACACTCCATTCCAACATACACTTTAATGAAGCCACCAACTAGCCCTACCTTACACTATAAAAGGCACCTCATCTAACTTTAAAAGATGTTGAGAAATCTAAAGGGCAATGATTAGAGTGATTTCTCTTTCTATGATAACTACTTGTGACGTATTTTCACTTTTTCTTACTTATTAGCTTCTTTGGTGATTATTATGTTTGGATATCATCAAATAGCTACCAAAAACAAGAAGAACAAGAACACAAAATATAGGCTCCAAAGCCAATCCAAAACCTCTACTCTTGAGAGGAAAACCCATTAATCTCGTATCTTCCTTGTAGATCCTTCAATTGACCAATTCAAGACCTCTAAACCAAGACCAATACCCTCCAAGACCAAGTCCAACCTTTCAAGATGATGTGCTTTCCTTGTCCAAGTTAAACCCAATCAAATCTCTTCCAGTAGCACAACTTCGACCCCCAACTACAAAATTTCGACCTCCACTGCAGACCTGAAATTTTCGGCCTTCTTGCAGTTGTTGCTACCACATGTGTGAGTTTCGTTCAGCCTTCCAAGGCTTCCTTAGACCTTCACTTGGATTTCTCTTCCTTTTGTAGCTTGTGGATGGCTTCTTGTGACCTTCACTTGACCTTCTTTCCTCCCCTTATTCAAGATCAAACTTGTAGAAGAAAACCCTAGATCTATTGCAAAAACCCTAGCCTTCTTTCGCACGGGGGAGAGAGAAACAACCCAAAACCAAGTCTTCTTTGTCCTCTTCCTTCTTCGTTGACTTCTTCTTCCTCCTCCACTTGGATGAGTGAAAGATGAATGTGCTTCAAGGAGGTCGAGTTTCCTCCTTTATATAGGCTTCTCAAGGGTGGACGTGGCTCCTCAAATTAGGTCGACTTGCCTGTTGTCAGGCCGACTTGGTCTTGAAGGGTATTTTGACTCTTTTAATGAAAAAAATAGTTTTCTTTACAAATTACAATGTGCCCGATGGGGTCTTCAACTTATGACAATGACCCTTTTGACTTCTTGACCTAGGACAAATGCTAGAAGCACTCAATGGGTGCTTGACCTATAAAATAAAAGACCTTGAGCATGAAACCCATGCTCCAAAAATAACGATAATAATTTTTCTTTCATTTTACAATATACAAGAATCAAAAGTACACTTCATATTTTATGAAGACCGGCCCTAGTTACACATTTTTCAACACTCCCTTTTAACAAGGGAGGTATTCATAAATGGTACATGGACATTCTCAATCTGAAGAGATCTCATAAGAAGAGTCGGATTGGTAATCTATCTATATAGCATCATATCAACCAGCATTGTCATATAGCAAGGCCTTGACCAACAGCTCTATCTCTCGACAAGATCAAAGCACAATGCTGGCGAGATCAATGATTTATAGACACCATCATCATTGTCTCTCAAGGTACATACCCCACCCGAGTGTTCACAGAGTATGACCTTCCTTGGACTATTCTTATCTTCGATAGCTAGTCCTTAAAGAATATCGGTCCACAAATAGTCTTATCTTGGATGCCCTACCTCATCCTTAAAGACTATTAGATGCCAAATGCTTACCCAATCCTCCATTTTGTCTTCCCAAGTGAAGACAAGAATGATGTGCCTATCTCTCCCTCTCAACCAGAGAGGATACATCAACCAAACCATTTTCCCACCTTTATCCTTTC
The DNA here is from genome assembly GCA_034641835.2 of Pinus albicaulis. Taxonomy (NCBI): domain Eukaryota; kingdom Viridiplantae; phylum Streptophyta; class Pinopsida; order Pinales; family Pinaceae; genus Pinus; species Pinus albicaulis. The sequence goes on from MU968317.1 coordinate 2,448,938, forward strand.
AAGAGAGAGGCGTAAAGTTTTCCTTGTTGGTTGATCCGACAAAGCGACAGGAGCTCAGCATGGACCAACATTCACCTAGTAGACTTGTTCTATACACAAGTGTCCATGCATTAGATTCTTCCCATGAGTTAGATTGGCAGGAGATCTTGAATTGGTACCCTACTGATGGAGGGATATTTTTAGTCAGGGACATAGTATAGCAGGAGCCCTTAGATGTGAGGGATACTGCATGTTTTAGTTGGCAGTGGGATGCATGCCAACAGTTCTTCAACATTCCAACCCAGCATCAGCAGAGTAGGATTGGCATTGGGGGATGTCAGGGGTTGAATTGGAGAGAAGTGATGAGTTGGTATTTAATTGATGGAGCAACAGCTACAGTTGGTGACAGGGCACAGTTGGAGCCATGGGATAAAGGTTTTGATGATTGGCCATGGTGGCAATGGGATCTAGGGGGATTTGTTGGTGGCAAGACGAGTCAGAGTTTAGTCTGGGATCTGGGCATTAAGGGATCCGTTCATGGTTGGGTGGCACGAAGGCATGGTATCACCCTGCGGTTTGTATAGGATCCAAGTATTGGTTCTTAGCTACACAAGACCACCAAGTTGGTCGACAGATATGGATAGCTTGAGGGCAAGCAATCTTGTGGCGAGAGAATTTTTCATGTTCCTCTTTCTGGTTTCCCTTATGGCGTGGTCAAGATGGACTTCCATGGTTGGAGGTAGTTACGTAACAGGAGCAAGTTTACTCCATACGCGGGCCTAGCAGCTTCTGGAGGGGCTTTATGGAGTTTTGAGGAATTTCGTTGGGATTTGTTGGCATTCACTTGGCATATTCCAACATTCGCACATCTTTCTTTTGTTCCATTGCATTCCAATAACTTTCAAAAAACAAGGTTATTATGGAGCCTAACTCAATTAATTACGCTTAAGGTGGCATTTCGGGAGGAATACTTAACGGAACACCTTAATGTAATACTTCGTTGGAACCAGAATGAGAAGATCTACAAGATGAGATGGTAGGAAGTGACTTTCAGTGGCCTCGGAAGGAATGGTAGCCAATTTACCATTTTCCCAAATTAAAATGTATTTTAATTAAAATAAACTGAGAGAAAAGGTACTAATGATTAAAATAATAATAAAATAAAGGCTTCTAGAGGGGCCCATAACATTTATAAAAAGAGGAGGAGACCATTGGAGGACATATTGGATTGTTGATATTTTCTGTTGATGAGGTTTGGGAACTTATTTCCCAGCTTCTATAGCCCCAGGACAGAAACCCTCAGGTTCGATATTGGGTGTTGGAAAAAAACCCAACACCCTTGAGGAGACTTCACCGAGAAATCTCATGGTGCTTTAGTGGAGCTTTGGAGAGAGCAGGTTTGCAGTAGCAAGTTTGCAGCAATCTTCTCACTGGGTTGTTTACATCATTGCTAAGGTCATACATCATTTTGGTCAGAGATCCTTTTCTGGGGTTTGCTCTGCTTGCTTAGCAAGCTGAAGTTCCACTATTTCTTCATGATGATGTACTCTTTCAGGTGGATTGATAAAATGTCTCAATGATTTTATTGGCATCTATGGTTATCAACTCACTAGCTGTATGTCTATTTACAATTATTTTGTTGTTCAAGTTCATTTTTGGTATCTACTATTAAATTTTCCATTAGGGATATTACAATATCTCCCTCAGTTGGGAATACATCTCAAGATAAGTTTGTGCCATATATCATAAAACGATTTCTAAGTGTTACTCTTCTACTTGCAATACAAAGACAATATAAGTTAATCTCATAAGCCTATATCAAAAGAAAGCATAGAGACAAGTTCAGAACCTTGTAAAGTCTTTGAAATTCTAGTAACAAGATACCCGTCAGCAAAAGGGAAATATTCATTGACCTCTTATGGTCTGTATGACTACAACAAGAAATTCTATAATTAGCTAACCCTAGAAGACCTAAAAGATATGTGTAAAAGAAAGGTCTTTGCCATAGTTTGATCATCTGCCAACATCCTAAGATATAATGACAAATTGCATTTGTGCCAAGAATTTTTGACATCCTAAAGATAAGTTGGATTAAAATCTTGTATATAGTTGTGTAAAAGATATCTCCTTTATACAAGAATATGTTGTTGAATGGTCTTGTCATTGATGTCAACCCTAGAGTTTGACTTTGACTAAACACCTATCGTTGATGCCAAACTGTAACTGAACATTCTTAATATTTGTCTGAATTACATCAAGTTGGAAGTTCCATTGTTGGTGGTTGAAAACCCTAGTTCTAGAGTTTAGGTTTCCTGGACTAAGGATGTACCCCGCACTTGTTGGAAGTTTTTGAAGAAACAAATCATTGAACTTGTCATGGAAATCCTCACCACTAGATTCTCCTTGTCAAGCCAGTTCTGATGGTATTTGGTACGCCCTGAGAGACCTCACAGTTTGTGAGATATCCTCATTTGTGTTGAGAAATCCAAGGAGGTGGTTGTTAATCGATTTCTCTTATTAAGACTTTATCTTGTAAAGTTTTCGTTTTTATTATTAGATCTTTTGATTTATCTTTTCTTATAATCAAGATTAATGCCAAGCAACAAATAGAAGAGGACACAAGCTGTAGGCACGCAACCAGGGCAAAACCCCATGCTTTGGGGAAAACCCGGTCAAAATTCTTCCTTCAATAGATTCAAGATGAGATGACCAAGACCCTAGACTAGAGACTCCCTCCATTAAGTCATCCTTTCACTGTGTTAGCATACCAAGATCCATGTCATTGTGATTGCACCAAGATCATCAACTCATCACTCTCATGGCATCGAGATCTCCTCACTGTGATATCCCCGAGACCTCATTGTTGTCATGACACCAAGATCTCATTACTGTAGTTGCACCGTGACCTTCTCTTTGTGGTAGCATCAAGACTTCCTTGTAAGAGCACCAAACTGTAGTCACTGTGATAGCACCGAATCTCCTCACTGTGATAGCAACTAACTATGGTTCATGTGGTAGCATCGAGATCATCTCCTATCCGAGATTCATTCCTATAATGACACTGAAACATTTATCTTTGAAATTATCTTATCCAAACTTGTCTCTGCAATTAGCACGAATTTCTATGATCACTGTAATGTGAGCTTATCTTTGCAATAACACCAAATCTCTCCTTCTGCAATGGCACTGAAACCTCTTCCTGAAGTTACCCAAACTGTGATATCATCTGAAGTTATTTCAGAGAGAGATCTGAACTTCTGTGGTGTCATTTGAGCGAAGGTCACCCTCCCTTATATAGTTGTTTCCCCTTGAAATAGGCCAACATGACTTCATGAACTGTTGTGTCTCTATTTAGACCGACTTGAGTTCGTTTGATAATAATTCATTTGAGGCCGACTTGAAGATGAAGAGGCTGACTTGAAGAATTTGATTAAGAGCTCGAGTTGATGACTTTGCTTGAAGAGGATGACTTGATTGAGGAGTCTTTGACCAAATAAATGACTTTGACAATAACCTAGAGCCTACAATGGAGGCTTGACCTATTGATCTGGATTTATGCAGCAACGCAACAGAATACACATATAACCATAAATACAAAGATGCAACGGAAATAACACTTCATTTCATTAATATCAAAGAATTGAAATTTGCTTACAGACAAAATGGAAATAAACTAGCTAGGGCATTGGTAGCTTATCTCTGAGAAGAGATGTGACGGCTACAGGCCTCTGAACTGTGTTACAATGAGGCTCGAAGGCCTATTTATTATTTAGAAACAATGGAAAACCCTAAACATCCAAAACCCTAACCCTAGGAGATGAAACGCTAAAACTATGGGCCCTGTTTGGGTAAATTGGTGTTTCAACTTCCCGAGGACGTAACTTTGGCATACGATCTTTGTTTGACATGCACCATACCTCATTAGAAAGATCTATCCGACGATTACAACTTTTGATGTGAGCAACATCGATCCATGGACCCATGTTGCTCCCGGTTTTCCCAAAATGCATCGTTTAGGGCCTCAAAAAGGCTCTCAAAGTTCAGGACCCAAAAAATTGCTAATAATAGTAAGTTGTGCCAAAATTGAAAACTTGAAAGAGAATGATGGGGCCCCAAGTGGAATAGGCGGGTGGCCACCAATATCCACCTGGATCATTCCTCCCCCCTTAGGAAGCAATGGTCCCCTAACCCTAGGAGATGAAACGCTAAAACTATGGGCCCCGTTTGGGTAAATTGGTGTTTCAACTTCCCGAGGACGTAACTTTGGCATAAGATCTTCGTTTGACATGCACCATACCTCATTAGAAAGATCTATCCGAGGATTACAACTTTTGATGTGAGCAACATCAATCCATGGACCCATGTTGCTCCCAGTTTTCCCAAAATGCGTCATTTAGGGCCTCAAAAAGGCCCCCGAAGTTCAGGACCCAAAAAATTGCTAATAATAGTAAGTTGTGCCGAAATTGAAAACTTGAAAGAGAATGATGGGGCCCCAAGTGGAATAGGCGGGTGGCCACCAATATCCACCTGGATCATTCCTCCCCCCTTAGGAAGCAATGGTCCCCATTGCATTGAATTCCTCCATGAGATGAGGAAAATTCTGTTGAACTTGGCCCCTGGTGAACCACTTGCCTTGGTGCAAGAGTTGGCTAGCTTTGACAACCCGATATAGTTGGATCTTCTGTTGGCGAGTGTTCTTGATTTGCATGTCCATGATACAATATATGGTGGCCTGTTCCATGCAGTCTGGGTTTAACTCTGTTGGTGTGAGTTGTTCTACAATGTCAGAGGTGTCCAGTAGAGGGGGGAAGTAGGGACGAAGGCGGTCCACATTGAATACTGGGTGCAGACAAAGGAATGGTGGAATACTGAGCTCGAAGGCATTGTTCCCTACAATCTTGGTGATGGTGTACAGCTCATAACAGAGCGGGCAAAGCTTGTGGTGGGGTCCAGTGAGGCGCTCCTTTTGCAAATTTAGCCACATTTTGTCGCCCACCTAGAAGTTGTGTGGCACCCAATGTTGATCATGTCGTTGCTTGTACTTAGCATTGGCTCTGTCCAATATGTCATGAACCTATTGGCAGATGTGCTGAATGCACTCGATTAAGTTGTTCGCTTTGTCAGCTTGAGACTGGTCATGAGCCGAATCAGCCTGAATAGCCGCAAATAGCATGGCTACGTCAATGGGACATAGTGACTGGAATCCCAAGCCCACCTGAAAGGGGTTGTGGCCGATTGAGTTGTGGAGAGCCTGGTTATAACTATGTTGGACATAGGGGAGGTTGTCATCCCATGTGCATGGATGCTTTGAATTGTACATGCGTAGAATGTGTACAATCATCCTGTTGACGACCTCTGTCTGACCATCAGTTTGGGGATGGAATATTGTGGAATTGGTGAGCTTGGTGTCCAGCATTGACCAGAGGTTGGACCAAAATGTGCTAAGGAACCTGTTGTCCTGATCTGATATGACAGACTGTGGGATCCCAAAGTGCACCCACACTCGTTCAAAGAAGAGTTTAGCAGTGGCTTCTGTTGTGATATTCTTTTTGCAGGCCGCCATAATTGCCATCTTCGAGAATTTGTCGACGACCATGAAAACACAATCGTTTCCATGCTTAGTAGAAGGAAGGCCTGATATGTAATCCATGGAGATGGATTCCCAAGGTCAACTAGGGGTAGGTAGCGGAGTATAGACGCCTTGCTTCTTGATGGTCGGTTTGGCAATGGCGCAAGCAGTGTAGGATCTGATGTACTTCCCGACATCCTGTCGAAGGTTCGGCCAATAGAAATACTTCTGCAGTACTACCACTGTTTTCTCGACCCCGAAATGCCCAGCAACTTGACTATAGTGTGCTTCCCATATCATCTTTGCACGCTCGCTTGAAGGAACACAAAGTTGTCCCAAGTGACATAACAGTGCACCCTGGAGGTGAAAATTTGGAACTCGTGTACCCCCCAAGAGTGCCTTGTATGTGTGGCCGAATTCTGGATCGCTCTCATAGAGAAGCGGCCAATCAAAAGTCGCGTGCCCACAAGAGTTGAGAACGGTGGTTAGCACCACGATCGGTGGTCGGCTGAGGTAGTCTGCAACATTATTGGTGCTACCCTTCTTGTACTTGATGTTCAAATGAAACTATTGCAGATATGTGGACCACTTCTGATGGCAATCGTTCTGCAACTTCCCTTGTCTCTGTATGAACTGCAGGGGTCAGTGGTCTGTGTGGATGATTGTTTCCTTCCCCAAAATGTAATGCTTCCATTGTCTACAAGCCTGCACAATGGAATACATTTCTTTGTCATAAGTGGGATACTTGCGAACTGTGTCAGACAATGTCTCACTGTGATATGCCACTAGATGCCCCTGTTGAGTAAGAACTGCCCCAATAGCATAGTCAGAGGCATCTATCTCAATCTCAAATGGTTGTTGCAAGTCTGGTAATGTGAGCACTAGGGCAAAACAGAGGCGATGTTTCAATTCTATGAATGCCTTCTGTTGAGATTCCGACCAAAAGAATTTTTCTTTCGCTCCTCCCTTTGTGACTTGACTCAAGGGCCAACTGATATGAGAGAACCCAACACGAACCTGCAGTAGAAATTAGCAAGACCTAGAAAGTTGCGAAGCTCTGTTTGAGTGATTGGGGGTGGCCAATCCCGAATGACTTGGATCTTGGATGGATCCACATGCACCCCCCTTTCATCAATAATGTATCTCAGATATTGAACCTGGGTCATGCCAAAAGTGCACTTCTCCAAATTGGCACACAACTTGTGTTGCCGCAGTGTTTGGAGGACTTGTCGTATTGGTGGAGGTGCTCTTCCCAAGTCTAGCTGAAAATCAGAATGTAATCCAAGTACACCACTACAAATGAGTTGGTGAATGGCCGCAAGATGTCGTCCATCAACCTCATGAAGGTTGCGGGAGCATTCGTCAACCCGAAAGGCATGACCAGCCATTCAAAAAGGCCCTCCTTGGCTTTGAAGGAAGTCTTCCACACATCGGAGGGTTCGATTGGTACTTGGTAATACCCAGACTTCAAGTCAATCTTACTGAAATATTTCTCCCCTTTGAGTTGGTCCAGAAGGTCATCAATCCGTGGGATCGGGTACCTATTCCAGACAATGATCTTGTTCAATGCCCGATAGTAAATACAGAGTCTCCAAGTCTCATCCTTCTTCTATACCAACACGATCGGGCTCCCACAAGGTGATGAACTTGGTCGGATGTGACCTTTCTGCAGCAGCTCCTGAATCTGCCTCTTGATTTCATCGTTCTCCAGAACAGAGCATCAATAGATCGGTCCATTGGGTAGCGGCGCACCTGGGGTCAGATCAATGGGGTGCTTGACCTGGCAGTGCAGAGGAACCCCTGTGGGTGAGGTGAAGATGTCCCTGTACTCCTCCACAACCTTGTCCATTTGTTGTTGTCGTGCAGAGGAGCCATGTCTGTTGGTCGTGGCCACAGTCTTCTTCTTGCCCTGGGGGCGGATCATCAGGAAAACAAATTTCCTGGTTTGGGAAATGATCTTACTACATTATTTTGCAGTAACCAAAGAGATAGCGGCAGGCGATGGTACCTCTGGTATCCTATACAGCTTATTTCCCAAAGTAACAATAACAGACGAGGCTGGGACTCATACACAGCATGTCGCTTCCACAAGTATGGTTGGCCTAATAATACATCAGAAACATCAAGAGGAGCAATGTCACATAATACCTCATCCGTGAAGGGCTTGATGCTATAGGGAAGGCAGCACTATTAGCTGACGCAGAGATCCCGTCCTTGGTGAAGCCACCCGATGGTGTATGGCTGTGGGTGTGTTGTGGTCGGCAAGCCCAACCGCTGCACGGCGTCTGCTGAATTGAAGTTCTTTTGGCTCCCATTGTCGACAATGAACTGTAGCGGGGAACCCTTTACCCACATCTGGGAGTGGAAGAGACGCTCCTCTGGATCTTCCGGTTCCTCCCTCTGGATCTTCGTAGTGGCAACAGTAGCATTGGGCTCTGCATCAATAATATGTTTCTCTTTGTCACTCCCCTTGTCAGGTTCTGATTCAGAGTCGGTACATGCATCTGACTCAGAAGCCCTCATCTCGGCCACCAGCGATTGCTTGGCCCGACACTCACTTGTGTTTTGTGTTGTGGGTGGAGCTCTTATGGAACTCACACCACTTTTCCGTGTCCTCCTTTGGTTTCACGGTGTTGTTCTTTGCTTGTGGCTTTGACAAGGTGTCTTGGGCCGCCATGCCTTGGCTTTGTCCTTTGTTCTACGGTTTGGGGGCACCTTTCCCTTGCTTTTGATTTGTAGATCCAAAGTCTTGCTTCTTCTGTTCGAATTTCTGCTCAATCTTGGCAGCATACCGGTATGTCGTACCAAGCGAGGAGATGTCGAGGAACTCCATTTCCTCCTGAATGTATCTGTGCAGACAATTGCAATACTTTAGCACCAAATGTTTCTCCGAATCTTTGATACCCAACTTTGTGCGCAGGGTATGGAACAGATTCGTCAGCTCATGCACATCTTGATCCCTTTGTTGCCGCAGTGTGGTCCATTGTATGTACTTGTCCTCATAGCTCCCCACGGGATAGTATTGTTCCTTGATGGCATCTCGAAAGGAATTCCAAGTGGGTACGGTTGAAAACAGAGAGGGTTTTGTCTTGTCCTTTTTCTCACAGTCGGTTTCCCACCAGTCCTTGACATAGGGGGTAGCTTTGAGGATTGAAGAAATAATCTTCTCCCAGTGGGAAAAGTCATGAACCAAGAAATATCCTTCTAATAGATTCAACCATCTATCTACGGCATCTGCATCTATTTGACCCTCGAATATGGGAATGTCAAAGTTTACTTGTACCTTAAAGGGAGTCGCGCCTCCGGAGTGGCTGCTGGATGCAAATGTGCTGCCAGTGGGTAGTTGTTGAAGGATCTGGGCAAAGTTATCCATCATCGCGTTCCTTTTTTTTTCGAGGGCCTCCTTGAGCAATATTTTGATAGGATCTCTTGCTCCCTCATCTTTCTTTTCATCCCCCATGGGCGGCCGTCGGGGTTTGTGAGGCTGATCTTGCAAAGGTTCCACCAGATCGAGCTCTAACTCCTTATATCTCGACCTCGTTGGGGACATGCAAAGAAGGATCGAGAAAAAACAGACAGCTTTGATACCACTAATCCGGATTTATGCAGGAACGCAACAGAATACACATAACCATAAATACAAAGATGTAGCGGAAATAACACTTCATTTCATTAATATCAAAGAACTGAAATTTGCTTACAGACAGAATGGAAATAAACTAGCTAGGGCGCTGGTAGCTTATCTCTGAGAAGAGATGTGACGGCTACAGGTCTCTGAACTGTGTTACAATGAGGCTCGAGGGCCTATTTATTATTTAGAAACAATGGAAAACCCTAAACATCCAAAACCCTAACCCTAGGAGATGAAGCGCCGAAACTATGGGCCTCGTTTGGGTAAATTGGTGTTTCAACTTCCCGAGGACGTAACTTTGGTATACAATCTTCGTTTGATGCACACTATACCTCGTTAGAAAGATCTATCCGAGGATTACAACTTTTGATGAGAGCAACAATGGTCTATGGATATATGTTGCTCCCGATTTTCCCAAAAAACGTCGTTTAGGGCCTCAAAATGGCTCCAGAAGTTTAGGACCCAAAAAACTGCTAAAAATAGTAAGTTGTGCCGAAACTGAAAAACTGAAAGAGACAATGGTGGGGCCCCAAGTGGAATAGGCGGGTGGCCACCAATATCCACCTAGATCACTTATAATTGACCCAAGCATGAAACCCATGCTTTAACAAGTCAATAAAATAATAATAAATTCTTTTTTACAAATATATTAATAATAAAGACTGAACCTAGTTACAGTTGATTTATGGTAGCATCGGATGTGCTCTAGCCTTGTAAATTTGTATATAGGCTAAGACACATGTATTCCATTAAAACCCAGAAATGGTTTTGGAAAATTCCACTTAGAGATGATTTAATTAAATTAATTAATCATTTTTAATGTTTTCCTAAGTCTAAACATAGGAAATTTGATTAATTAAAGTGTATTAATTAAATCAAGTGTTAATCTTCTAGATAAAGGCATGGATCACCTCCAAGTTAATCTTAGCCCTTGATTATGTTTTAATCTTGGCCGTTGAAGAGTCAATGAAAGAATATAAGGAGGAGGGTGAGGGGCCTATGGAAAACACACTTGACACTTGAGCCATTGAGCATTTTCGAATTTGTGTGAGGAGACAGTTTTTTGATCAAGAACAAATCACTAGGGCTGGGTTTGCTAAGTGATTTGATTCAGTGATCAGATCCGGAGAGGGGCAGAAGCAGAGATTAGTCAGGAGGGCCAAGAATACATTTCAGAGAGAGGCAACATTAACGCGGGAGAGAGACAATGCAGTTTCTGGCAAGGGTGACGCAGTTACTGCAGAGAATCAAGCAGAGCCAGTGCAATGTCTCTTGGAGTCAGTCCGGAGAAAGATAGAGGCTAGGATTTTGAGCCGGGAGGGCCAAGATCCAGCTTCAGATCAACCAGATCAGCTATAGGAAGGGGTGACGCAGTCCCTCTAGCTTGCCTATGCAGGCTTACGCAGATCCAGCGTAAGCAATCACGCAGAGGCAATGAAGGCTTCATCAAAGTTGTGTTTGATCAGTAGAAGACTTGCTGAGTGAGGTATATCTCACAGTCATTTTTGTTGTCTAGATTTCTCTAAAGGGTTTTCCAGATGTTGGCACCCTAGTTGTATTCAAAATTTTGCTGCGTAATAATACAAACCCTCAGATCTGCTGCACCAGTTTTCCCAAGTTGGGTTTTTCCGAGGACTTAGTCCAAAAATAACTGTGTCAATGTGGTTTTTTTTCATTGAGTTTTGTTCAGATTGTTTCAGCACTTAGATTTATTCCGCAATATTATTTGTGTAGACTGCTTCAGTTATTACTTCGGTATTTCAATGTAATGAAATAATTATCAAATAATAGGAGAAGTAATTCAGATTTGTTGCAGTAATCCAGATCTAGGATTTTTCACAGTTACATTCTTCAACACTCCCTCTTAACTAGGGAGGTATTCATTGTTACATATAATCATAGAAGTACATGGAAGATCTCACTTTATCTATGAAGGAGTTTAGGTAACGCAATGCCATGGACTAGATTCCTGACCAGGGCAATCTATCCATTTGGTCTCTCAACAGTTTAGGCAACGCAATGCCACGGACTAGATTCCTGACCAGGGCAATCTATCTGAGTGGGACTAAGATGGACTCAAGCTTTCAGCCTCTCTAGGTACCATCAGGCTTACTTACTAAGCATCAAACTAGGGATCTTGGTGTGCATCCACCCAATGCCACCCTTCCTACCAGACATCAAAACAAAGTGTTGGCCTGATGTCCTCCCAGGCAATGTTTCACTCACAAAGCCTTCACAACAAATCTCTCCCGATCAAACTGATCAGTAACCATCATGCTATCAATACTTCAAGAGATTCACCTATAAAAACACAACCCCAATCAATAGTACACTTTCAAATATACATTATCAAAACAAACGTTTGGGGTCTTGATGTTGCTCTTTAGTAGGACTACCAATCAAATCTTTGAGAGAAGATTCCTCAATCATTTACTTTCCTACTTCACAACATATCAATCAAAACTATGTTATGCCCTCCCTCTTAACCAGGGAGATTTCTTCTATCCAGGCTCCCTCTTGATTTAGGGAGATCAACTTGTTCCTTTGGTGTTGGAGAATCTTTCATGGCTTCCATCCTTCTCATCATGCTTATCATATCAACTTCTCTTACATACATCTTCACCATCTTGAATATGATGTACCTGCACAACTTAGACAGCAAGTACAACCAAATCTATAGAAGCATGAAGTTAGTCATAACGAAATCTTATGGTAGTTGAAGCACTAGACTTTATAAACATAATTAGCAAGAGACTATACTTCAATACTTCAACTACTAGCCCGGGTTTTGTTACAAACCTTCAATCACATCAGCAACTCAATCAAGATGTCAGAAGACAAGTTATGTCATATAGCGATCCCTAGAAATAAGTCAAAAGAAAAGAAAAGTATCTAATAACTATCAGAATTCATATGTTAGACTTCCCGCTAGGATTTCATGTAAACCCTAGATTTCATATAAAATCAATCACTGCTTGATCAACATGAATAAATTCTACTAAGATTCCCATCTACAAATTCTCAACAAACATTATATAGATTTTATACTAGAGAATTTAACTACTACTAAGGTTTAGTTACACAAACTCTAGATTTCCAAAACGTCATCCCAGAACTTCAAACTTTGACTAAGGCTTGTTTCCAAACCCTAGGACTTATGACCATTAATAATTAGGTCAACAAATATCTAGGAATTCATTTATCAAACATAAGCATTACATATGTCAGACAATATTAATACATTTGACATATACCAACCTAAACCAAGCTAGGGTTTTGACAGAATGGACACATACCGAGGGTTTCATTCCTAGGACTATAAGTACATAACAGGGATTTTGCTTGTAGACCCAACCAAAACCTAGGGTTTCGGTTCATAACAAAGCAAACCCTATTATACCAAAACTTCAAAGGTTCAGGATTTCGGAAGCACCATTTTAACCCTAACAAGTTAGAGTTTTCATTATCATACCAAAACCCAAAACATGACATCATCAACATTATAGCAATTTCTTCATCAATAACCCTAGGTAGGTTTAGGGTTTCAAAAATTATTATCATACCCTTAGGTTAGGGTTTTCCAGAGAACCTTTTAGGATTCTTTTATACAAACAATCAAAGATCTAAGGTGGGTAGATTTATCAAATGATGAATCACCCTAAACAAGAATCTTTTATATTCAAGAGACATAGACATAACGATGTTAGTAACACAAATTTCAAAGTAAGATGAAGAGAATTTTATAAGATGTATGGTCTAAGACATACCTAGAGATGTTTCTTGACAAACCTTGTAGGAATTCCTTGAAGTGTAAGTCATGGTCTTCTGTACCTATAATACATACTTTCCAACAGAACATGTGATACCAAGAACATAATTTAATTTCTTAAGATAGATCTCCTATGTAACCATGGAGGATGGAATCCTATAAAAGTTATTCCTTCTTTCAATCAAGGACTTCTACCTAACATCCTAGATTACTTATAATCCCTAGAAGATAAGGATGCATGTTGCAATCTTTACCCTAGACTAGTTGCAAACAAGGATCATTGGAAAACTAAAAACTTATGTACATACGTACCTTGTGATTACATAACTCTGATTTGATAACTTATTGGACTTGTTGTAGTAACAATACTTAACTGTTTCTTTGTACTCAAATCCTTAAAGAGTGCTTCCTTCGAGCTAGTTCCTTGTGTTAGTATTATTGTTAAATTTAGATAACCATGGTATGTTCTAAGCTTAATGCAGTTTTACTTCAATCTTTCTAATAGGCCCGATTCAATTTAGCACTCACATAAACATGAAAGTAAAATGTTGATAGAACATAATAATAGATCAACAGAAGACAAGCAAAATAATATATCAGAATTTGTAATTCTTCCTTGTCCAGCAAATGAATAGATAAATGTTTGTTACAGTGGTCAACAGGATGCCCCAACCAGCGAAGTCTTGAGTTGGTCAAACCAACTTCTCCAAAAGTCAAATCCGCCTTCCACAAGTGTCACACGCACACCTCAAAGATAGCTCCAAAAGTCAACGCAAGTCAACCCAAATTGGTCACCGCAAAAGTCAACATTGTAGTCAAAGGGGCTTTGGTCAAAGTCAACGTTCATCCTCGATTTTTGTGCCCAGTAGTATGGCCTTCAAAAATCAGAATTTCTACCCAAAAAACGCATTCAAAGTCCAAGCATTGACCCAAAGTCAATGCTGGTCAACGCTGTCCAAAAACCCTAAAAACAGTCTTAAAATTGCAACAGCTTCTTCAAGTTCAAATTCACATGTGTGAAGGAGGGAAGCCTCTCCTAGGCTGTACGAACCAATTAGATCACAAGAAGAATGTGTGTGATGAGTTGATGATGAAATGGACATCATCTCTCTCCAATTTATATCCATCAATGAGGGTGTGTGACATATATGTAGGGCTTGTGAGCCTACATTACAAATCTGGCCGACCATGCATGTGTGGAAAGTAAAATCAAAATATATGTTCTGCTCATCCAAACAAGATGATCTTTAGATCAATCTTGCACTTGTCCGAAAGAGGAATCCAACAAAAATATAATCATCATCATATGAGCAGTGCAACTTGGAGTTTGGACCTAGTTGCCCAAAATTAACACTCCCTCTCAACTATAGGGAGAACTCCATCTGTCCACCTGTGTCATCCAGAGATCAATACCATCGTGTACTATCATCATCATCATCATGTGTTCCTGCATCATCCTGATGTAACATGCTTTGCCGGCTCAAGGGAAAACAAACAAGAGTGAGTCACAAAGACATCACGCTCCACTGACCCAAAGTCAGCCTAGAGGGTAAAACCTCAATAAACTCAAAAAGAGTCACATACTAACCCGAAGTCAGTTTAGAGGTAAGAACCTCATCAGACTTGATCCCAGATCAAGGTATTGGACATAACCCATCCTAGATATAGAGAGTACGGAAATCTCTGATGCATCCATCAGTCTTACTATGGACTCTATCCACATTTCCCACCTCAATGGCCAAATGAGAGGTACTTCCCATGAGTCTGAAACTCCATGGGTAGGATGCATGCAGGGCATAGATAAAAGAGAAGGTAAACCAACTCAACATCATAATGGTGGGGTAGACGCAGAACAAAGTTCGGCAAGCCTAGCCCCATGTGTGCTTATAGCTCTAAGAAGCTATCCACAAGCGCCCTGGAGCTCAAGAGCTCATTGTCCAACTCAAGCAGGACCCTCACAATATGGTCTTTCCACGATTCCAAGCTTCTCACAAAAGGTTAGGAACTTGACCTTCCCCAGGGGCTTTCTGAGAATATCTGCGACCTTCTCATCAGTTCCTATATGATCGAGCCTTACGGCACCTCGTTGTACCATATCTCGGATAAAGTGGTACCTAATATCAATATGCTTGGATCGATTATGGAACACAGGATTCTCAGAAAGACGTATCCCACTCCGGTTATCACAAAGGATAACGGTGGTATCTAGCACATGTCCAAACAGCTCACTAAAGAGCTTTCTCAACCAAACAATTTCACAACAGGCCATACTCGCTACAATATATTTGGCCTCAGCGGTGCTCAAAGCCACCGACTTCTGCTTCCTGCTCATCCAAGATATCGAAGCAGAACCCAAGGTGAAGCAACATCCAGATGTGCTCTTGTGATCCACCACGCTGCCAACCCAATCGGCATCAGTATATCCATGGAGTCTTAAACTCTCGGCAGTGTATCTCAGCCCATGGTTGATTGTGCCCCGAAGATATCTCAATAGATTCTTAGCACCGATCCAGTGAATGTGATGAGGATCAACCATATTTTGACTCAAAATGTTAATTGCAAAACAAACGTCCGGACAGGAATTCACTAAGAACATCAGGGCCCCTACGAGTTGTTTATACTCGGTGGGATTTCCCAGCTCGGGCCCAGCAGTGCTTCCACACAACTTTTTAAAGTTCAGTTCCATCGGTGTCGACACAGACTTACAGTCCACCATACCAAATCTCTCCAATAGCTTCACGACATATTTTCCTTGAGAAAGGAAAATCTCGCCTGGCCTTTGCCAGACCTCCAAGCCTAGGAAATAGTGCATCAGTCCTGGGTCTTTCATCTCAAACTCGGAACCTAGCTCCCTCTTACATTGGTAAATGAGGGGGTCAGCACGTGTTAGGAAGAGATCGTCCACATAGAGAACCAGAATGAGAGGTCTTTCTTTATCAACCTTAAAATGAAGGTTTGGATCATCATCACTTCGAGTGAAGCCAAGCTTCATCAAGTAGCTATCTATCTTCTCATACCAAGCCCTGGGGGCTTGCTTCAACCCATAGAGGGATTTCTTCAACCTACATACATAGGTGTCTCTATCTTGGACTTAGAACCCCAGAGGTTACTCCACATAAACCTCTTCCTTTATTGAACCATGCAGAAAGGCAGTCATCACATCCATTTGATGGAGACTCCATCCTTGCGTTGCAGCAAGGGCAATGATAGATCAGATGGTGGTACAGCGGGCGACGGGTGCAAATATATCATCATAATCTATGCCTTCTTTTTGAGAGAAGCCTCGGGCAACAAATCTTGCCTTGTATTTTTCAGCACTTCCGTCGGCTCCATGCTTGATCTTGAAGAGCCATTTCGAGGTGACAACAGATTTGTCCTCCAGTCTCAGGACCACTTCCCAGACATCATTCTTGATAATGGATTCATATTCTTCATGCATAGCATCCTTCCAAACTTGATTCCTTACGGCTTATTCAAATGATACAATCTCAGATTATACAATTGTACTCATGGCTGCTAGGTACCCTTGGTACCTATTCGGCTTCTTGCTTTCACGGTATGTCCCCCTTAGGGCAATATGTCTCTCAGCATCTTCGAGAGTGTCCCTGAGACATGAGGGTCTCCTCTTATTTGAAGGAGGTGGATCAATAGGATCCATTGGTCCTTCAACATCGGGCATAGGTTCATCCTTCACTTCTTCCTACTTTCCAACTTCTTCTTATTCTTTGTCTTCCTTTGAGCTAGGAAGATTTCTTACTTTCTTGAGGGCAACATCTTCATTGAAGGTGACATCGTGGCATATCTCCACTTCTCTTTGACCAAGCACGTAGATTCTATATGCCTTCGAAGTTTCACTATAGCCCACAAACATTCCCTTCTTTCCAGAAGCATCCAGCTTCTCTTTTCTTTCGGCACATGAAAATAAACAAGACTTCCAAAAACTCTAAAGTGGGATACATCAGGCTTCTTACCAGAGAAGACTTCTTAGGAAGTTTTGGAGTCTAAAGCGAAATGCGGGCATCTATTTTGAACGTACACAGCAATGTTCGCAACTTCTCCCCATAGAAACTTCGAAAGACCTTGGTCATACAGCATGGCATGAGCAACTTCCACAATGGTCATGTTCTTTCTTTCAACAACACCATTGTGCTCAGAAGTATACACAGTTGTGGTCTCCCTGCAAAAGTCATTGAACTCATTTGACTCATACTCGGTCCTCAAAATTTTGATTTTCTTCTCGATTTGATTTTCCACCAAGGCTTTGAAGGTACAAAACCATTTGAATGCTTCGTCCTTCTTCTTCAAGAAATATATCGAAGTTTTGCGAGATAAGTCATCTATAAAATCCATGTAATAGGAACATCCTCCCAAGGATGTCACGGGCAGCATACCAGATAAATCAGAATGTATCAATTGCAAGATATTCGATGTCTTTGTGACACTTTAGGGGAATGGTCCCCTTGTATGCTTCCCTTCGGCACAACCCTGACATATTCCTTCATGATCATCTTTAAACTCAGGCATCCCTGTCACCACCTTCCTTACTTCGAGAAGGGCTTTGTAATGAAGGTGTAAAAACCTCCAGTGCCATAACTCAATTTGAAGAGTTGTATCACATGACATAGCCCCCAACGAACTTCCTCCAACCTAGTAGAGTGTATCAACTCTAAAACCAATAGTAAGAGCTTCTTTGAAGTTCTTCTTCCAGATGCATACCTTTCCATCAATGAATGCCACCTTGAATACTTTGTCTTCCATTGCCGAAATAGACACAAGGTTCTTCTTCAAATCAGGTACGTACAACACATCTTGTAAGCGAAGGACTTGACCTTGAGATAGATGAAGGGTCACCGTCCCTATCCCTTTCACGGGATAGGTGGCATTATCTCCGAGGGTAATTTCTAAATTAGTATCCTTCTCAATCAAATCAGATAGGACTTCTTTATAACCAGTGAGGTGCCTTGAAGCACCACTATCAATCAACTAGACATCCAGGGTGTCAGGAGGAGATGCAGCAGAGAGGGCAGATACAAGAATATATTCATCTTTCTTATTATCAACAACATTAGATTCATCGTACCTAGAATTTCTTGACCTCTTGAAAGGTTGCCCATTTCCACTTCGATCAGAGGGAGCCTTCCTCTTTCCTTTGAACCTGTTGTTCCTTTGATTGCCATTTCCCCTGAAGTTTTTGTTGTCATCATCCCGGGGAGAGTTCCTTCTATTAGGGCACTCTCTTGCATAGTGACCCAACTTGTTACAAGTGTAACATCTTCCCTTCCTTCCTTTGGGCCTCGCTCTTCCATGGTTTTGATTTCTCGGGCCACCATGGTTCTTCTTCTTTGCATTAGCGACGAAGGCAGTAGGGTCACCTCCATTTCCATTAGAGGGATGATCTCTCTCCATCATTCTTGTTTCCTCTTGAGTGCATCTCGTCAACAATTCATCAAAATCAGGAATCACATTGTTATTAAGAATAGTAGTACTGAATACATACCAATCACGGGGGAGACCTCCAAGCGCAATGGGAACCATCTCTCGATCAGCTATTTCATCTCCAATAGCTAAGAGATTATTCTTGATTTCAGTGAGCCTCATAAAATAGGATTGAATGGATTCTTCTTTGCCCTTCTTGATATTCGTCAATTGGTTCTTGAAGAAAAGAACTTGAGTAGCATTGTTAGCCCTGAACATGCTAACCAACTTATCATACATCTCTTTAGATGTGCTCAGCTCGAAGATATAAACAACCAAGTGCTTATAAATAGAATCCCCGATAATCATCTTTTCTTTGATTTCCCCTTTTCTATACTTGGACTTTGTGGCAACCGGTGCATTTGATGGTGGCTCATGAATATTCCCCTGCACATGATCCATTACATCTTGATCTTCTAATGCCAAATCCAAGGACATCTTCAATGCATGATAATTATACTTGTCAGTCAACTTATCATCAGACTTGAGACCCTTGTATGCAGAGGCCATTGATCCCTAATAGGATTTCTTCTTCGATGATTTCTTTTCACACTATCTTGGGCTTTGTCTTCACCTAAACTCTGGTTCCATGTTAAATTTAGATAACAATGGTATGTTCTATGCTTAATGCAGTTTTACTTCAATCTTTCTTATAGGACCGATTCAATTTAGCAATCTCATAAACATGAAACTAAAATGTTGATAGAACATAATAATAGATCAACAGAAGACAAGACAAATAATATATCAGAATTTGTAATTCTTCCTTGTCCAGCAAATGAATAGATAAAGGTTTATTATAGCAATCAACACGATGCCCCAGCCAGCAAAGTCTTGAGTTGGTCAAGCCAACTTCTCCAATAGCCAAATCAGACTTCCACAAGTGTCACACACACACCTCAAAGACAGCTCCAAAAGTCAATGCAATTCAACCCAAACTGTTCAACGCAAAAGTCAATGTTGGTCAAAGGAGCTTCAGTCAAAGTCAACATTCAGCCTCGATTTTTGTGCCTAGTAGTACGGCCTTCAAAAATCGAAATTTCTACCCAAAAAATGCAATCAAAGTCCAAGCGTTGACCCTGTTGACCACACTTTGTCAACAACCCCATAGCAGTACACCCCCATTTTTTTTTATGGGATTCATCATGTTGGACGTGTTCGCGCCATTCAGATTCCATCGAGCAGCCGATAGTTTTATGAACGATGTAAACCCATTCTGCATGTTTATGATGTAAATGATCTAAGTAAGACCATCATGTATGTAACAACCTAGGTAAGCCTAGTATGTTGGTGACGATTTCTATCCTAGGAGGTTTTTTGTCTCACTGATTTACTTGTGTTTTTTGACACAAGTTATCGGCAGACTTTCCCCTTCAGCCTCACCCCAAAGCTAGGGTGGATTTTGTCATCAAGATGCTAAGTGAGTCCTAGTGTTTTCTATCGAGTCTTTGTAAAAGTAGTTTGGGAATAATCCTAGCTAGTTGGCTAGATTATTTTATTACAAGCTACTTGGTCTACTAGATCATATTTTGAGTCACAGAATTGAGTACCTATTTGAGGGTCTATACGAATGGGTATTCCCCCTTCATTTATCTAAATGTATTTATCTTATGTAAAGAGGGTTGGAAAAAATAATTAAATCCCCTCTCAGTCAATTAATTAAATTTTCTAGCCAAATTATTTAAAAATCCTAAGCCAGAAATTTAATTAATTTTAGGTCCTAAGTGAGTTAAAATTCTTCAAAGGTAAAATTCGTTGGTCCTTAAAAAAAAAAAAATTTAAGGTCCCAGGCCAAGGGAATATTGAGAATTTCAAGAAATTTTGGACCCTTGGACCTAGGTGGTTAAGTCAAAGTCAAAATTTTGAGGTAATTAACTCAAAAATAGTATTTTTGAGTTAATTAAAATGGAATTTAATAATAAATTCGTTTTTCCCCAAATTTATAATTTCGACGGTCCAGATTAAAATGTGATCAAATCTTTTCAATGGTCGAGATTATTTTGACATGGATCAACCGAACTAGACGTTAGAGATTTTACCTTATAAATTAGAGGTCTTTGTCAGTCTTCCAATCATCCGATCTCTGGATCGTGCACTCGCTCTTGAAGCTCTCCTGTAATATTTTCTGGAATAATACAAACGAAGACTTTGGGGTTTTATCTTGATGGTGATGTTCCTCTTCAGCATTTTATGGTAAACTTGTTCTTAATATTCTGCTGGTGATTATTTTAATGGATTGTTGATTAATGGCTCTTGTAGAGTAATTTTGGGTATAGGTATCTTGCCCAGGCTACTGGATCTAGGGTAAAAATATTAATTGGATTGAGCTAACTGTTATCTCTAGCTCATGAAAGTTTTATGTTTTATCACTATTTCTCTATGAATCTAACAATTTAACTTTAAGTTTGCAGAAATCTTCAGGATTTAGAACTGGGCGTTTGGGTAAGTCCTAGTTTGGACCAACTGACTCCCAGGAGATAAGATCTGAAGAGCCCTCCGGATCTAATTCCCCGGGCTTATCTTAAATTCCGTTTTTTGCAGAGTTCTTTCTTAGGCTTGTGTCTCTCTTTTAAAATTTTATTTTCTGAATTGCGCTGAACTGTTTTAAATCTGGCCAAGAGGGTTTATGATCTGTAAATTAGCACTGTAAATTTGTAAATATTCTATAGGTTGTAAGGGTTTATTTATTTTTTGTGCATAGTTTTGGATCTATTCTGGTTTTGCAGGTTTGCAGCGGGATTTCTCAAAAAAAAATTTAGATCCGAGTCAGATCTAACCCCCAGAGGGTAAGATCTACCCTCAGGATCGCTTTTGCTGGCAGATCTGAGTACAAAAAAGAATATTTCAAGTGTATCTAAATCAGCATTCTAATAAATCTGAGTTATATGGGAAAATTTTAAATCTACTGGACGAATTTTAAGTGTACTGGGTTTTTCTTTGCATCCTGCCGACATAAAACACAGCATACGCTCTCTCTTTTTCTCCATCGTTGTTTCATCTCCATTCCTCACCTTGTTGTACTGCATTCTCCTCCTAAACCGTCAATTTTTTTTTGTGCTGCCTCTACCCTTGTCTCCTTCTCCGTACGCCTTTTCCTTTATTCCCTTCAGCTTGTCGTCCTCCATTACCTGCCTCTTCCCTTAGCCGTTGCCTCGACCTGCAAAGTTTCTCCGTCGTCCAGCCTTCATTCCGCTCCCTTAGCTGCTGTCGTGCTCCTTGTCTCTGCCTTCTTGCCGCAGTCGTGCTCCCTCTCTAACCTGCAAACAAAAGTCACGCATACCACAAAGTTCAAGAGCTCACGTATATGTCTTCTTTTAGTTTGGTTTCATTTTACGATTTCATTAGTTTTAGATTTTAATTTTTTTTATTTAAGTTTTAGATCTTAAATTAAAACGTAGATTTCAGATTTTAATAAATGTTAAAAGTTTAGTGTAGCTTTAGTTTAGTTTTAAAATTTGTTTTAAATTTTAGTTGTAATTTAATTTAGTTTAGCATTAGGTTCAAGTTTCAATTCGATTTTTCTTAAATTTTTAGTTTAGTTTTTACATTTTAATTTTTTTTTTAGATTTAGAAAAAGTCAAAAACAAAAAAAACAAAAAAAAAAATTGCCTTTTAGGACTTTAGTTTAATTTTCATAACTTTTAGGATTTCATTTTTTTTTAGATTTTATTTTTTATTTTAGCTTTAGATGTATATGTGTTTGTTCTAGATATTTTTGTTTTATTTTAGATTTTAATCTTTTAGCTTTAGAGATAAAGAATAAAAAGGGAATAAAAATTTAAAAAATGTCCAAAAAGTTTGTACATTTTCAACTTTAGAAATTTCTCAAAAAAACATTTTATTTCATAATCAAAGTGGGCTTTTAAATTTTTTATCTAAAGTTTGACGATATGAAATTTTTTAAATTTCTGAATTGGGTTATTTAAAACATCATAATTTCGGAAATATTGTAAAGATCTGGCATTTCAATTTGATGGTCATCTTATGATAACATTGTTGTGGGTTCAAAGTACTTAAATGCATAGTTGTGGTGCGTTTTATCGAATATCATTGTGGTGAACTTTTTTTTTATAGCAGCAGTTGCATATCAGATACTTGATTCTAATTTTATAACGAGATGTTTTGACTCCATAAGGCACTGGTTTTAAAGTTTTGAATCTAATTGGATCTATAAAATCTCGTGAACCTTAACAAGTATTTGTTTATCTAGCTATGTCTCCTAAATTGGTTGATTTTCAACCAGTTCTTTTCCTTCATCTTTGTCAGGGTCTACCTCCCTTAGCTTGCAAGGAGACAACTTAGATAGAGAGATTGGGAATCAGGGTGACAGCTTCCGATCTGAGCCATTGTCGCGGTGCCTAGACATTTTGTGCAACAACATTGTTTGGCGTCGTTGCTGGGGATAGAGTTTTTCTGTCCTTGGTCTTAACGACATTTTCTAATCTTCTAATCTTTCCTCGCCATTCATTAGCCTGTCACTAGGAATCACATTTTCTGGCATCATTTCATCTTTCATCATCTCACTAATCATTTCATCATCGTATCTTTAGCACCTGGACATTTCGGTTGGCTTCTTGTTTGGGTGGTGACTCCACTTATTCATCTATTTACTCCCAGACAAGAATCCCCCCCTGATATCCATCTGCGACTCTCGATTATTTCTTATTTTTCAGAATTAGTTTCATGTTCAAGTGGCGACTCCAATTCTTTCATTTCTTCCAAGAGTTCCTGCTAAGAAGTTCGCTTCTTGAGAACCTTTTGACTATTCTTGAACACGGATCTGTTTCTTAACTTTTAAGCAGGTCATCATGGATGACACCTTTCATGACATGCCAGAAGAAGCCATTTCTAAATTGCCTTTTTTCTCAGGTGGTAATCCAGGCATTGCTCTAGTGCATCTAAAGATGGTCACTTTTTTTATAAATAAATATTGTCGTCCTTCACAATATAATCATGAAGATGTCAAGATACGTATCTTTGGCTATTCCTTAAAAGGTGATGCTATCGATTGGTTTCGAAATTGTCCTGAGGAGTATTGTTCATAAGACATCATCAATGCTTTTAAAGATAAATATATAAAACAAGCTGACTCGCCTTGTGCTCCAAGTATTATGCAAAATAATGAAATTCATCTTGTAGAGAACTCAACTATCAACAAGAGATTTCCAGACAGTTCCCAGGATGAATCCACTTGTACCATGACAGCACAAATCAATGAAAGTGGTGAAACAGAAACTAGTTGTCAAATCAGTTTTGACAACGATAAGCATCATGTTAACGAATTGATTCAGATGGTTAAGGATATACAACTAAATCAAGCTCAGGTAATCAAGAATATGGAGGCCAACTAGGCTCAAATCATTAAGTATATGCAACTTAATCAAGAAAAAACAATAGCGGATCACGCCAGGGAAATTGGTTCTATGCAGAGCAAGTATTTGGCCTTAGAGGAAAAGATAAAAAACATGGAAATTGGTCAGATGTCTCTTCAACACATATTGTGATCCAGGTGGATATCGGTGGCCTCCCACCTATTCCATTTGGACCCGCAGCATCAATTCTTTCATTTTTCCAGCTTCAGCACAGCTTACTATTTATAGCAGGTTTTCGGGTCCTGCACACCCGGAGCCGTTTTGGGGCATTAATCTAAGAATTGGATATTGGTGGCCACCCACCTATTCCATTTGAACCCCCACCATCAGTTCTTTCAGTTTTCAAGTTGCAACAAAACTTACTATTTTTAGCAGTTTTTCGGGTCCTGAACTTCCGGAGCCGTTTTGAGGCCCTAAACGACATTTTTTGGGAAAACGGAGAGCAACATGGGTCCATGGACCCATGTTGCTCATTCAAAAGTTGTACTCCTCGGATAGATCTTTCTAACGAGCTATTGAGCGCGTCAAACGGAGATCGGATGCCAAAGTTACGTCCCCGGGAAGTTGAACCACCAATTTACCCAAACGGGGCCCACGGTTTTGGCGCTTCATCTCCTACGGTTAGGGTTTTGGACGTTTCGGATTCTACATTGTTTCTCAACAATAAATAGGCCCTCGAGCCTCATTGTAAGACAGTTCAGGGGGCTGGGAGCCGATACATCTCTTCTCAGGGATAAGCGTGACCAGTGCCCTAGCTCGCTTGTTCTCCATCATGTCTGCATTGTAACGCAGTTCAGGGGCTGGTAGCCGCCACATCTCTTCTCAGGGATACGCTGCCAGTACCCTAGCTCATATTTTTCTATTATGTCTGTAATAGGCCTGCGAGCCTCAATGTAACACAGTTCAGAGGCCTGCGTACGCCACATCTCTTCTCAGAGATACGCTACCAGCGCCCTAGCTTGTTTCCATTATGTTTGTAAGCTTATTTCAGTCATTCGTTTATTAATAAAATGAAGCATTATTTCCGCTGCATCTCTGTATCTATGGTTATATCTGTATTTTGTTGCGTTCCTGCATAAAATCCGGATCATATTGTTAACTATTGAAGAGAGTCATGCGAAGGAAATCAGTACTATAAATATTAAGCATTCTAATCAAATGACTGATATTCAAAATAAGTTGGAAAAAATGGAAGGATCCCACATGCAGAACTTCCAACCCAAGTCAGATTTGTCAACAGATCATAGGCCTCCCAGTTTGCTGAAGCAATTTCCATCTCATCACACGGAGGTCAAACACTGTTACCGATGAGATAGGTAACCGCACTGTTACCTTCTTTTTTTTTGTAGCATAAAAAGCACCCAATTTTGAAAAGTGGTGATGCAGAATCACCCCCTTTTTTTTGTGCACATTTTTGACACTCTAATATTTTTATTTATGAAGTATGAATATTTGTTTTAAAATGTTAGTGATTTTCATACTAATTTTGAAACGTATTGATGCAGCATCAACTTTTTTTTTTAGAGCAGTGATTTTCATGCTAATTTTGAAACGTATTGATGCAGCATCAACCTTTTTTTTTAGAGTGGTGATTTTCATGTTGGTAATAAAACACAAACCTTAGATAAAAAAAAAAATTATAAAAACAATAAAAAAAACTAATAAAAATGTAAAAAAATAAAAAGTAACTCGTAAAAATTAAAAATTTAAACAAAAATAAATAAATAAATAAAAACAAAAATATTCGAAAATTATATCAAAAGAAATAACAAAATTTAAAAAAAAACACATAATTTAAAGAAAAAAAACAAAAATTAACCAAAAAAATTTAAAAAAAAAAAACATCAAAAACATTTTTTTTTCTAAGTTATTAAAAAAAACCATATAATTAATAAAAAAAAATTAAGTAGAAAATTTTAAAATAATTAAAATTACAAAATTAAAATTCAGATAAAAAAAATAAAATACAAAAAAAAGAAAAAAATAAATAAATTTAAAAATTTAAATTAAAAATAATAATAATAATAAGAGGAAAAGAAACAAAAAAACAAAAAAAAACAAAAAAAAAAATGAAAAAAACCACGTGCAAATAATTAAAAAACAAATATCCATAAATTTACTGTTTTTTTTAAATGAAACAATTTATAAATTTTAAAAATGAAAAACTCAATAAACTAAAAAAATTAATTAATTAATTAATTAAAATTTAATAAATAAATTTTAAATTTTAAAAAATAATTAATCTAAAATATTAAATTTAAAAACAAAATTTCAAAAAAAAAACCAAAAATATTAAAACAAATTAAATTTAAAATAAAAATTTAAAATTTAAAAAAAAAAAAAAAAAAAAAAATATATATATATATATATATATATATATATTTTAATTTTTTGAATTTAAAAAATAATAATAATAATAATAATAATAAATTAAATAAAATAAAATTAAAAACAAAAAGGAAAAAAAAATCAAATTAAATTAAAAAATATATTAAAAATTAAAAACAAAATTTAAAAAAAAAACCTACGAATTTAAAAAATAATAATAATCATTTATTAAAAATTACATTTAAAAAAAAAAAGAATTTTTTGATCGTGGTGGCGACGCCAATTGGCCTCCCGCCACGGGAGGCCGATTCCTGGAATCGACCTCCGCCGCCACCTAGGTGGGAGGCCGATTGGCGGCGCCACCACGATCAAAAAATTCTCCTCCTTTTTTTTTTATATTTGAAATTTAATATATTTTTTCCCCTAAATTTTGTTAATAATTTTTATTAAACTTTGTATTTTTTTTTTTTATTTAATTGATATTTTTATTTTTTTTCATGTTTTTTTTTTATTTTTAAATTTTATGTTTAGTTTTTTCATTTAATTTTTTAAAATTTAATAAATTTTGTATTTTTTTTTAATTTATTTGAATTTAATATTTTTTTTTAATTTTTTATTATTATTTTTTAATTACATAAAATTTTTATATTTTTTTTATTTCAATTAAAATTGTGTATTTAAAATTAGATTTTTTTTTTTTAATTAAACTTAATATTTTCAAATTAATTTGTTTTTTATTTTAATTTTTATTTAATATATTTTTTTTAATTTATTTTTTTCAATTTTTCATTTTTAATTGATTTTTAAAGTTTTTTAACTTTTCATTTAAATTTTTGTTTTTTATTTTTCAAAATTTATTTATTTATTCATTAAAATTTATTTTTATTTCTTTTAAATTTAATTTTTTATTTTAATATTAATATTTTTTTTAATTTAATAAAATCTAATATATATATTTTTAATTTAAGTTCATATATATATATATATATATATATATATATATATATATTATTTTTTATAATTTAAATTTAATATATTTTTTTTAATTTATTTATTTTTTTAAATATAATATTTTTATTGTATTTTATTTTTCATTTTTTATTTTTAATTAATTTTTCATTTTTTTACTTTTAATTTAAATCTTGTTTTTTTTTTTTTTTTTAAGTTTTAAATTTATTAAAATTTAATATATTTCTTTAAATTTAATTTTTTATTTTTAAATTTAAATTTTTTTTTTAATTTTAATAAACATTTTCTTTTTCTTTTTTAAATTTAATTTCTATATTTTATTTTTTATAATTTCTTTCTTTTTATAACCTTTTTTTTTTAATATTTTTATTTTATTTGTATTTTTATTTTTTTATTTCTATATATTTTGAAATTTTAATCTTAAAATTTTTTTAATGTTTGAATTAAAATTTTTATTTGTTTTTATTTTTATTTTTGTATTCCTATATATTTTTAAATTTTAAGCGTTTTGAATAGTCTACTTAGCACTCATTGCATCATGTGATGCTCACAGGGGTGAAGAAGTGGGATTGAAACTAGGGTGAAGAAGTGTCCTCCTCCTTTTTTCTTTTTTTTTTCCCTTAAATTTTAGGTTTTTTTTAATGTTTGTATTTTAAAAATCAAAAAATGTTATTTCTATTTTTAAAAATGTCAAAAATATGACTTCTTCTTCTTCTTCTTCTTTTTTAAATTAAAAAATGTTATTTCCATTTTTAAAAATGTCAAAAATATGACAATTTTTTTTTCTTAAATTTTATGTTTTTTTTAATGTTTGAATTTTAAAAATTAAAAAATGTTATTTCTATTTTTAAAAATGTCAAAAATATGACAATTTTTTTTTTGTTATTTCAGCATTAACTAGTTTTGTTTTGAGGGTATTTTTCAATCCTTTTTTCAAGAAACAATTTTGTTTTTAGCATAATTTTATAAAATGTTGAAATTTGACCTTAAAAAAAAACCAAGTGCGTTCTGGGATACTTTTTTTTTTGTTTTTGAGGTGTTTTTTCATGTTTTTTTAGTGTTTTTGGGCTAGAGTTCCCGTTTTGAGGTCAAGTTACCTATTTCATCGATAACAGTGTTGTCACTTTTCCCATTAAGGAAAATTTAACTATGGTTACAAAGGACGGTAAGAAAGACCAAGCTTGTGTGTCACCTTTAACAGAGTATATTTAGAATAAGATTGGTCACACTCCAGGTTCATCAGATATTTTGTACAAGGATTTTCAAGATAAGGACAATAAATCTACAATGGTCTCATTGCTGACATCACAACCCACTAAGAAGAAGAGAAAAAAGCAGAAAAGAAGTAAGCGATTTGATTCATCTAATGGCCAAGAGCAGCTTGACATTCGGATAAAACGGAATCCTACAATATGCAGGATTGGACATGGCACATCTGAAAAGCAGCCTACAGACTTGCCTACTTAGCATGCGCTATACTGAGCACATTTGATGCCACAAGGGCATCCTTTGTATTGTATCTCTAATCCTGCAACTTGTTATTTCAGCATTTCATTTTGTAGTTAGAGTAGATTTACTTTTCATGTTAAGTAGAATAATAAATTAAAGAAGAGCTTCTATTTTTTTGTGCTTAATGTTATATGATGATATTTGGATGGATGCTTCTTATGTAATTTTGAGTGTTACTTCGATGCAGATTCTGGATTCTCACATTCCTCCAATGAAGCAACATGTCCCCAAGTAGAGCCAGATGTTGACAACACTTTGTCAATGACCCCATAGCAGTACACCCTCATTTTTTTTATGGGATTCATCGTGTTGGATGTGTTCGCGCCATTCAGATTCTATCAGGTAGCCGACAATTTTATAAACAATGTAAACCCATTCTGCATGTTTATGATGTAAATTATCTAAGTAAGACCATCATGTATGTAACAACCTAGATAAGCCTAGTATGTTGGTGACGATTTCTATCCTAGAAGGTTTTTTGTCTGATTTGCTTGTGTTTTTTGACACAAGTGATCGGCAGAGTTTTCCCCTTCAGCATCACCCCAAAGCTAGGGTGGATTTTGTCATCAAGACGCTAAGTGAGTCCTAGTGTTTTCTATCGAGTCTTTGTAAAATTAGTTTGGGAATAATCCTAGCTAGTTGGCTAGATTATTTTATTACAAGCTACTTGGTCTACTAGATCATGTTTTGAGTCGCAGAATTGGGTACCTATTTGAGGGTCTATACGAATGGGTATTCCACCTTCATATATCTAAATGTATTTATCTTATGTAAAGAGGGTTGGAAAAAATAATTAAATCTCCTCTCAGTCAATTAATTAAATTTTCTGGCCAAATTATTTAAAAATCCTAAGCCAGAAATTTAATTAATTTTAGGTTTTAGGTGAGTTAAAATTCTTCAAAGGCAAAATTTGTTGGTCCTTAAAAAATAAATTTTTAAAGGTCTCAGGCCAAGGGAATATTGAGAATTTCAAGAAATTTTGGACCATTGGGCCGAGGTGGTTAAGTCAAAGTCAAAATTTTGAGGTAATTAACTCAAAAATAGTATTTTTGAGTTAATAAAATGGAATTTAATAATAAATTCGTTTTTCCTCAAATTTATAATTTCGACGGTTTAGATTAAAAGATGATCAAATCTTTTTGACAGTTGAGATTATTTTGACATGGATCAACCGAACTAGCTGTTAGAGATTTTATCTTATAAATTAGAGGTCTTTGTCAGTGTTCCAATCATCTGATCTTTGGATCGTGCACTCACTCTTGACGCTCTCCTGTAATATTTTCTGGAATAATACAAACGAAGACTTTGGGGTTTTATTTTGATGGTGGTGTTCCTCGTCAGCATTCTATGGTAAACTTGTTCTTAATATTCTGCTGGTGATTATTTTAATGGATTGTTGATTAATGGCTCTTAAAGACTAATTTTGGGTACAGGGATCTTACCCAGGCTACTGGATCTAGGGTAAAAATATTAATTGGATTGAGCTAACTGTTATCTCTAGCTCATGAAAGTTTTATGTTTTATCACTATTTCTCTATTAATCTGACAATTTAACTTTAAGTTTGCAAAAATCCTCAGGATTTAGAACTGGGCATTCGAGGAAGTCCTAGTTTGGACCAGCGGAGTCCCAGGAGATAAGATCTGAAGAGCCCTTCGGATCTAATTCCCCGAGCTTACATTAAATTCTGTTTTTTGCAAGGTTCTTTATTCAGCTTTTGTCTCTCTTTTAAAATTTTATTTTCTGAATTGTGCTGAATTGTTTAACTGTTTTAAATCTGGCAAAGAGGGTTTATGATCAGTAAATTAGCACTGTAAATTTGTAAATATTCTATAGGTTGTAAGGGTTTATTTATTTTTTGTGCATAGTTTTGGATCTATTCTAGTTTTGCAGGTTTGCAGGGGGATTTCTCAAAAAAAATTAGATCTGAGCCAGATCTAACCCCCAGAGGGTAAGATCTGCCCTCAGGATCGCTTTTGCTGGCAGATCTGAGTACAAAAAATAAGATTTCAAGTGTATCTAAATCAGCATTCTAATAAATCTGAGTTATATGGGAAATTTTTAAATCTGTTGGACGAATTTTAAGTGTATTGGGTTTTTCTTTGCATCCTGTTGGCATAAAACGCAGCGTATGCTCTCTCTTTTTCTCCATCGTTGTTTCATCTCCATTCCTCACCTTGCCATACTGCATTCTCCTCCTAAACCGTCAATTTTTTTTTTTTGTGCTTCCTCTACCCTTGTCTCCTTCTCCGTACGCCTTTTCCTTTATTCCCTTCAGCTTGTCGTCCTCCATTACCTGCCTCTTCCCTTAGCCGCTGCCTCGACCTACAAAGTTTCTCTGTCATCCAGCCTTCATTCCGCTCCCTTAGTCGTTGTCGTGCTCCTTGTCTCTGCCTTGCTGCCACCATCGTGCTCCCTCTCTGACCTGCAAACAAAAGTCACGCATACCACAAAGTCAAGGGCTCACGTATATGCGTTCTTTTAGTTTGGTTTCATTTTACGATTTCATTAGTTTTAGATTTTAATTTTTTTTATTTAAGTTTTAGATCTTAAATTAAAATGTAGCTTTCAGATTTTAATAAATGTTAAAGTTCAGT
Organism: Pinus albicaulis; assembly: GCA_034641835.2. Lineage (NCBI taxonomy): Eukaryota > Viridiplantae > Streptophyta > Pinopsida > Pinales > Pinaceae > Pinus > Pinus albicaulis. Next base: position 2,480,134 of record MU968317.1, read on the forward strand.
GTAGCTTTAGTTTAGTTTTTAAATTTGTTTTAAATTTTAGTTGTAATTTAATTTAGTTTAGCATAAGGTTCAAGTTTCAATTCGATTTTTCTTAAACTTTTAGTTTAGCTTTAGATTTTAATTTTTTTTTAGATTTAGAAAAAAGTCGAAAAACAAAAAAAACAAAAAATTTGTCTTTTAGGACTTTCGTTTAATTTTCATAACTTTTAGGATTTCATTTTTTTTTTTTTAAGATTCTATTTTTTACTTTAGCTTTAGATTTATATATGTTTGTTCTAGATATTTTTGTTTTATTTTAGATTTTAATCTTTTAGCTTTAAAGATAAAATAAAATAAAAAGGGAATAAAAATTTTAAAAATGTCCAAAAAGTTTTTAAATTTTCAACTTTAGAAATTTCTCAAAAACACATTTTATTTCATAGTCAAAGTGAGCTTTTAAAGTTTTTATCTAAAGTTTAACTATATGAAATTTTTTAAATTTCTGAATTGGGTTATTTATATCATAATTTCGGAAATATTGTAAAGATCTGGCATTTCAATTTGATGGTCATCTTATGATAACATTGTTGTGGGTTCAAAGTACTTTAATGCATAGTTGTGGTGCATTTTATCGAATATCATTGTGGTGAACTTTTTTTTTATAGCAGCAGTTGCATATCAGATACTTGACTCTAATTTTATAACGGGATGTTTTGACTCCATAAGGCATCGGTTTTAAAGTTTTGAATCTAATTGGATCTATAAAATCTCGTGAATCTTAACAAGTATTTGTTTATCTAGTTGTGTCTCCTGAATTGGTTGATTTTCAACCAGTTCTTTTCCTTCATCTTTGTCAGGGTCTACCTCCCTTAGCTTGCAAGGAGACAGCTTAAATAGAGAGATTGGGGATCGGGGTGACAATGCCCGATCTGAGCCATTGTCGCGATGCCTAGACATTTTGTGCGACAATATTTTTTGGCGCCATTGCCAGGGATAGAGTTTTCCTGTCCTTGGTCTTAACGACATTTTCTAATCTTCTATCTTTCCTCGCCATTCATTAGCCTATCACAAGGAATCACATTTTCTAGCGTCATTTCATCTTTCATCATCTCACTAATCATTTCATCATCGTATCTTTAGCACCTGGACATTTCGGTTGGCTTCTTGTTTGGGTGGCGACTCCACTTATTCATCTATTTACTCCCAGACAAGAATTCCCCCCAATATCCATCTGCTACTCTCGATTATTTCTTATGTTTTAGAATTAGTTTCATGTTCAAGTGGCGACTCCAATTCTTTCATTTCTTACAAGAGTTCCTGCTAAGAATTTCGCTTCTTGAGGACCTTTTGACTATTCTTGAACACGAATCTGTTTCTTAACTTTTAAGCAGGTCATCATGGATGACACCTTTCATGACATGCCAGAAGAGGCCATTTCTAAATTGTCTTTTTTCTCAGGTGGTAATCCAAGCATTGCTCTAGTGCATCTAAAGATGGTCACTTTTTTTATAAATAAATATTGTCATCCAAGCATCACTCTAGAGCATCTAAAGATGGTCACTTTTTTTATAAATAAATATTGTCATCCTTCACAATATAATCATGAAGATGTCAAGATACGTATCTTTGGCTATTCCTTAAAAGGTGATGCTATCAATTGGTTTCGAACTTGTCCTGAGGAGTATTGTTTACGAGACATCATCAATGCTTTTAAAGATAAATATATAAAACAAACTGACTCGCCTTGTGCTCCAAGTATTATGCAAAATAATGAAATTGATCTTGTAGAGAACTCAACTATCAGCAAGAGATTTCCAGAGAGTTCCCAGGATGAATCCACTTGTACCACAACAGCACAAATCCATAATAGTGGTGAAACAGAAACAAGTTGTCAAATCAGTTTTGACAACAATAAGCATATTGTTAACGAATTGATTCAGATGGTTAAGGATATACAACTAAATCAAGCTCAGGTAATGAAGAATATGGAGGCCAACCAGGCTCAAATCATTAAGAATATGGAACTTAATCAAGAAAAAATAATAGTGGATCACGCCAGGGAAATTGGTTCTATGCAGAGCAAGTATTTGGCCTTAGAGGAAAAGATAAAAAAACATGGAAATTGGTCAGATGTCTCTTCAACATAAATTGTTAACTATTGAAGAGAGTCATGCGAAGGAAATCAGTACTATAAATATTAAGCATTCTAATCAAATGACTAGTATTCAGAATAAGTTGGAAAAAATGGAAGGATCCCACATGTAGAACTTCCAACCCAAGTCAGATTTGTCAACAGATCATAGGCCTCCCAGTTTGCTGAAGCAATTTCCATCTCATCACACGGAGGTCACTTTTCCCATTAAGGAAAATTTAACTATGGTTACAAAGAACGATAAGAAAGACCAAGCTTATGTGTCACCTTTAACAGAGTATATTCAGAATAAGATTGGTCACACTCCAGGTTCATCACATATTTTGTACAAGGATTTTCAAGATAAGGACAAGAAATCTACAGTGGTCTCATTGCTGACATCACAACCCACTAAGAAGAAGAGAAAAAAGCAGAAAAGAAGAAGTAAGCGGTTTGATTCGTCTGATGGCCGAGAGCAACTTGACATTTGAATAAAACGGAGTCCTACAATATGCAGGACTGGACATGGCACATTTGTAAAGCAGCCTACAGACTCGCCTGAAAGCAGGCAAATGCTCAGCATGCGCTATATTGAGCACATTTGATGCCACAAGCGCATCCTTTGTATTGTATCTATAATCCTGCAACTTGTTATTTCAGCATTTCATTTTGTAGTTACAGTAGATTTACTTTTCATTTTAAGTAGAATAATAAATGAAAGAAGAGCTTCTATTTTTTGTGTGCTTAATGTTATATGATGATATTTGGATGGACGTTGCTTATGTAATTTTGTGTGTTGCTTGAATGCAAATTCTGGATTCTCACATTCCTCCAATGAAGCAACATGTCCCCAAGTAGAGCCAGATGTTGACCACACTTTGTCAACGACCCCATAGCAGTACACCCCCATTTTTTTTATGGGATTCATCATGTTAGACGTGTCCGCGCCATTCAGATTCCATCGAGCAGCCAATAGTTTTATAAACGATGTAAACCCATTCTGCATGTTTATGATGTAAATGATCTAAGTAAGACCATCATGTATGCAACAACCTAGGTAAGCCTAGTATGTTGGTGACGATTTCTATCCTAGGAGGTCTTTTGTCTCACTGATTTGCTTGTGTTTTTCGACACAAGTGATCGGCAAAATTTTCCCCTCCAGCCTCACCCCAAAGCTAGGGTGGATTTTGTCATCAAGATGCTAAGTGAGTCCTAGTGTTTTCTATTGAGTGTTTGTAAAAGTAGTTTGGGAATAATCCTAGCTAGTTGGCTATATTATTTTATTGCAAGCTACTTGGTCTACTAGATCATGTTTTGAGTCGCAGAATTGGGTACCTATTTGAGGGTCTATACAAATGGGTATTCTCCCTTCCTGTATCTAAATGTATTTATCTTATGTAAATAGGGTTGGAAAAAATAATTAAATCCCCTCACAGTCAATTAATTAAATTTTCTGGCCAAATTATTTAAAAATCCTAAGTCAAAAATTTAATTAATTTTAGGTCATAGGTGAGTTAAAATTCTTCAAAGGCAAAATTCGTTGGTCCTTAAAAAAATAAAAAATAAAGATCCCAGGCCAAGGGAATATTGAGAATTTTAAGAAACTTTGGACCCTTGGGCCTAGGTGGTTAAGTCAAAGTCAAAATTTTGAGGTAATTAACTCAAAAATAGTATTTTTGAGTTAATTAAAATGGAATTCAATGATAAATTCGTTTTTTCTCAAATTTATAATTTCGACGGTCCAGATTAAAAGATGATCAAATCTTTTCGACGATCGAGATTATTTTCACATGGATCAACCGAGCTAGCCGTTGGAGATTTTATCTTATAAATTATAGGTCTTTGTCAGTCTTCCAATCATCCGATCTCTGAATCGTGCACTCGCTCTTGAAGCTCTCCTGTAATATTTTCTGGTACAAACGAAGACTTTGGGGTTTTATTTTGATGGTGGTGTTCCTCTTCAGCGTTTTATGGTAAACTTGTTCTTAATATTCTGCTGGTGATTATTTTAATGGATTGTTGATTAATGGCTCTTGTAGAGTAATTTTGGGTATAGGTATCTTGCCTAGGCTACTGGATCTAGGGTAAAAATATTAATTGGATCGAGCTAACTGTTATCTCTAGCTCATGAAAGTTTTATGTTTTATCACTATTTCTCTATTAATCTAACAATTTAACTTTAAGTTTGCAGAAATCTTCAGGATTTAGAACTGGGCGTTTGGGGAAGTCCTAGTTTGGACCAGCTGACTCCCAGGAGATAAGATCTGAAGAGCCCTCCGGATGTAATTCCCTGGGCTTATCTTAAATTCCGTTTTTTGCAGGGTTCTTTATTGGGCTTGTGTCTCTCTTTTAAAATTTTATTTTCTGAATTGTGCTGAACTGTTTTAAATCTGACCAAGAGGGTTTATGATCTGTAAATTAGCACTGTAAATTTGTAAATATTCTATAGGTTGTAAGAGTTTATTTATTTATTGTGCATATTTTTGGATCTATTCTGGTTTAGCAGGTTTGTTTTAACTCAGTTGCTGAAAGTTAAGCAACTGAAAACATCACCCAAAAATCCTGACATACAAGTCAGTCTAGGTGCACCTCAATACTGAAGCACCCTCTGCTGCTAATCTGCATTGTCCCTCTTGTGGCTCTGCGCTGCTGCCGCTCTGCACTGCGTAATCACTGCCTCTGCACTGTTGAAGTCCATCAACCTCTGTGTTGCTATTGCTTCTTATTTGCGCTGCTCCACTCTTCAGCGTTCTAGCTCTGTCAATGTTGCTCCATCATCCCTCGCACCAACTGACTCCAATCATCCTACTATATTCATTAAGGGCTCACATAACTCATATGTGATTCAAGAGTTTGGGCACCTCAAGGATCCTGCCCCTCACTGCAATTCGAAAGAACTACAGATCTATATCGCCCCACCTCTTCTCTCGAGGCACGTGAGCACTCATGACCACATCGTCATCATCTCCATCATCGTCCTTAGCTGCGGCAGCCTTCGAATCAAAATCTTCTTTGCCCTTCTTTTTCATAGGGCATGTTGTGGCGAAATGTCCTAATTCACCACCTGAAGCATGGTCTTTCTTCTTCTTCCTCTGCTGCCCATGTTGTCCTTTAGATGTGATAGCCGCATCGTCCTCCTCCTCCTTGATCTTGATCCCTCTATTGTTGATGCCCGCCTTGGTCATCCTCTTCATCTCTTCTTGTCGAAGAGCTACCCACATGTTTTCCCAACTTGGAAGTGTTGCTCTACCTAAAATGCCTTGGACAAAGTTCTCCCACTCATCAGAAACTGCATTCAGAGCAGTCCTCACCATAAGACCTTCATCAGGGGTGGCCCCCACAGCAACCAGTTGATCACGAATCGCCTTCAATCTAATGAGGAAGGGGTCGACCTCTTCTCCCTTCAGCATCTGGAATAATCGGAGCTAATTCTCAAGAAGCATCCTCCTCTGAACAGAAGTCCCCTGATACAATGTGGTCAAAGAAGTCCACATCTCATGTGTTGTGTCGTTCTCAGCAATATGTGGGACCACATGATCCTTGACTCCGTCCATGATCAAGCGCTTAGCCTTCGCTTGAGCTTCCTCATACTTCTTGAGCGAATCAGGGTCAACAGGAACAGCAACTGCACTCTCAGTGAGATGCTTGATATGATGCTCATCCAATATTGACAAGATTTTGGCCTTCCAGATGACAAAGTTGGATGCTCCATCTAACCTGTCTTGATCCCTCAGTACATGTGAGGCCATTTCTGCTCAACAAAAGATGTTGAACTGGTTCTCTTCTCCCTCTTCTGTTGTTGCCCCAGCAAACTCAGATCTGGGTTTCCTGGTGCTAGAAACTCTCTAAGGAACCATGCTCCCTCTGAAAAATGATTTCTCTCCTAGAAATCCTCTGCCAACTGATGTCGAATCAGCCCTCACCAATCACTCTTTGTTGTTGATCAGCACTGGATCTAGACTTTTGGCGAGAAGTCTTATGAGGAACTGGTTCCCTCTACTTTGTCACAGCGCCACTAGGCATTGTTCTGCACCAACTGAAACAATGTCCCACCAGCAACTCCTGACAAAACACAAACTGCTCTTCCAGCGACGACAACCGTAAAAATGGAGGCTCAAACCTCTGCGTTGGCCCAGCAAACATTGTGTTGCCTCTGCTGCAACTACAGCATCACCCCAGTTCGTTGATGCGGGCTCTGTGTGAGCCACTTTTGTGACTGCGTCACCCTCACTTGCCTCTTCCTGCATCTGTGCTGTATTGAAAAGTGTAACTAGGTCGGTCTTCATAATAACTATGTAATTAAGTATTTATGTAAAGAAGAAGACAAAGATAATAAAATGTATTTTTGGTTGTACTTGCTTCATGGGTTTCATGAGCAAGATTATATAGGTCAGTAGACTTCTTCTTGATGTCTACTAAGATTGTCTTACATTCACAGATGTAATTAAGTGTCATATGGATAAAGGGTCTAGTTATATGCTCCAAAGTCAGGTCATGATACCTTGAAGAAATGGCTTATGGAAGATGCTCAAGATACCTTCATAAACGCTGGGATAAATGGACTACAAGTCGGCCTATATTCTCAATGGTGAAGTCGGCCCTCATACAAGATGTATGGCTAGCCTTCAAACAGAAAATGTGCTATATATATATGAAGAGACTGCGGTTCAGTTGATCAAGTAATATTGCGGATCTCTCTGAAGTTATACAGAAAAAGGAAATGTGGATCAATATGAACTTAACTGCGGATCACACAGATTATAATGCCGATACATCTGTGATGGACACAAAGTTTTGAAAAGATAGAAATGCAGGTGTAGGACAGATTATAATGCGGATACATCTGAGGTAAGGAAAATGTGATGAAGCCTGGTTAAGAATGCGAAAATAAGATAGGGTTTAAAGAACCAGTGCAGACAGTATCTATCTGTGTTTGAAGTTGGCTTAAGACATAGATCTATGCGAACTTAAGACAGAGAACCAGTACAGGAATATCTGAGATGTAACAACATGGTGTAACCTGGATGCAATGCGAAGTTAAGGTAGTAATGAACTATGAAAATATGCAGTCAAACAGAAGTAAGATGTGAATCCAGTAAAGTGATATGCACTTGCAAGTACAAGTATAAAAGAAAGGTAAATTTATGATTTACCTTCCTATCCCCAGTAAACAAAATAAATGTATGTCAAGTGAAATTGAAGCGAGAAGAAATGCTTTTGGTGAACAAAGACGAAATCAAGAAAGAGACCGAGTTCTCTAACGTCAGTGTAGATCAGTGTAAGTTGGCGCAGAAATGAAGGATCAGCATCAGCGACAGACAAAGAAGCAGTGACAAGGTTTTGGATACATATATATAGGTCAAGGGTCCGAGTTTGGTCATGGTACTTGTCATTTGAAGATATATAAGAAGAATTCTTTGCGGGTTTTCCTCTCCAAAAGGGAGAGGTCTTGCCCTGGATCTAGGAGCCTAAGTTTGTGTCTTGTTTAAACAAGATAACGAAGAGAAGACATAAGTAACTCAAGTAAGCTCACAAGTAATTATCAAGAAGAGAATTTGTATTAATCATCAGCCCTCCAAAATTCTCAACATGGAATCAGAGCTAAGGTGCTAAAGACAAAGGGCTATTTGACAAGAAGACACTCAAGGATCAAAATTCAGTTTTCGAGAAAGCATCAAGGCAAAAGTCAAAGTCTACAATGTAAGGTCAAATCAGTTTGCAAGGAAATCCTCAAGTCATCTCAAGAAGACTCTCACCCTTATTCAAGGAATCCACACATCGGGAGGAAATCTTTAACATCAAAGATTCTTGATATTGAAGACGTTGATGGAAGACACATCATTAAGCATCACTCAACACTATTGAAGACATCTTCATTATGAAGTAATCCTTGACCATCAAGGATCCAAGATCACCTACTTTGAAATCAATCTAAGAGGGAGTTCTTGCTATCATCTTCAACAAGGAAGCTGATAGAAGAAGAAAAACATCTACTCAAGTACCTCAGAGACTCCATATGAATCCATCAAAATGTTTTCTTTACAAAGAAAGCAACAAACTAGTTAGGGTTTCAGACTTTCCTAGAAGACAAGGCCAATGAAGTCATGCCAAATACATGAAGAGAGATTTAAGAGCCCAAAGGATTCTTACAGAATCCATAAAAGACTCTCTTATCTCCAATGTACCAAATCTAGAATCATCGAAAGAAATATATGAGAAATTGGTGGAGCTATTCTCTATGAGTATTGCAAGAGAAGCAATCTCTCTGAGATCATCTGCAGGAAGTGGGAAAAGTAATGTTTGACACTGAGATGACTAAAGTGGTGTTGGAAGCTCTGCCAGATGAATGGGGAAACTTCACTTCAGGTTTATAATTGAAGAAGGAAGCCACACCATTCCTTGATTTAGGGTCTCTATGTAAAATAGAGGAAACAAGATTGAAAGCCAAAGGTGTTATAGGATCAAGAGAAGGGAATAAAACCTTAGTAGCCACGTCAAGGAAGAAAGGAAGATTTGGTAAGCTTGGTCCTCAGTATAGTATGGACAAAGCACGATGCTTTGGATGTGATGAACTTGGGCATTATAAAAGAGATAGTCCTAAATCTGAAAAGGACAAGAGAAATAGGGAAGAAGTCCATATCTCATAAATGAGAGAAGAACCTGATGCAAATAAATCTAAGAAAGAGGAAGCGAGTGATCTCCACTATGATTGAGATCATCTTCTCCTTTAAGTGATTTATGTTGGTTGTATGATAGGAAGCAGTGTAACATCCTGATCAAAGCATGGTAGGATTTCTTGGTAAAATAGCTCCTGGAAAACCTCTCTGATAACAATACTAATGGAAGGCAGCCATCAAGATCAAGGGTCATCATGAAAAACAGAATTTTGGGATGTGATGACATATTGATGGAACAAGCCAAGGGAATGAAGCTCTTCATTCTAGTAAAACTGTTGAAGGATGACTTATATGTTGAGGTATGAGGTATGAGGTATGTATATATTTATATGTTGACACTGGATGCTATGAAGTCATGTCATCTGGTTGCAGGTAATAGACTTCTAGATTTAGAAGTATGAAGGAGGATCTCTTGGTGCATTAATAGATGAAATCAACATTATATATATATCCTCATGAAATATGAGGTGGTTGTATATGAACGAGGAATTGGAAAATGTGTAAGTTCCTGGGAAAGAAGAATATGCAGAAAGGAAAAGATCATGAAATGCAACCATGTCAAAAGGCAGTTATCATCCGGAAGCCAAGAAGATGCGACTAGGAGATCTCCTGAGAGGATATGTAGACTCTGACAGAAGTCTGGTAAAGAAAAAGACCCTTGACAAAACATATCATTAGGAGATGTGTCAATCTGAATAAAGGATGTCGATGCCTACAGGGATATGTCGTGGTGAAAGATCATCACTAAGGTAACTTTTGCTTTAAAAGTTCATATGTATATGTTTATTAGGATTAATTTGTGCAGGGATGCTAATAATGAGAAAGGATGTATGATCCTTGGAGATGATTTGAAGGAAAGCAGCATGGCATAATGGTGAACCAGATGAAAAAGACAAATGAATCACTTTCTGGTAGATGACATGACTCATGAATGAAAGTGATGGATGATCTATGCCCTATGAAGCTAAAGTCGAAGATTCCTCAATATCGAAATCCATGACGTCGAAGGGAGGAATTCTTCATGAGAAGCTGGGTGTCTCACCATTGCTACTGCAGGTCCCTGATTGAGAGGGTGCCTGGTGATCAATTTCTTACTTGGAAGAAACTGAGTAATTCCTAAGAATGAGCTTAGGTACATTCCTTGTACAGGAATAAGTATATTCCCTTGTGGAATAGGTCCTCCCTAGTTGAGAGGGAGAAATAGACACATCATTCTGGTCTTCACTTGGGAAAACAGAATGGAGGATTGGGTAATCATCTGGAATTCGATACTCTTTGAGAATGTGCTAAGGCATTCAAGATAAGAGTAGTCGGGGACTGATATTCTTTGAGGCCTAGCTACCCAAGAGAAGAATAGTCCAAGAAGGTCATACTTTGGGAACACCCGGGTGGAGTATGTACCTTGGAGAGACAATGACTATGGTGTCTATAATTCATGCGTCTCGTTGAGAGATGGGGATGTTAGTCAAGGCCTTGCACTATGACAATGTTGGTTGATATGATGCTATACAGATGCGATTACCAATCCGATTCTTCTGATGAGATTCTTGACTTTGAAAGTGACCATGTACCTGCATGAATACCTCCCTAGTTAAGAGGGAGTGTTGAAAAGTGTAACTAGGTTGGTCTTCATAATGACTATGTAATTATGTATTTATGTAAAGAAGACAAAGATAATAAAATGTATTTTTTGTTGTACTTGCTTCATGGGTTTCATGAGCAAGATTTTATAGGTCAGTAGACTTCTTCTTGATGTCTACTAAGATTGTCTTCTAGTCTCAAATGTAATTAGGTGTCATATGGATAAAGGGTCTAGTTATATGCTCCAAAACCTGATCATGATACCTTGAAGAAATGGCTTATGGAAGATGCTCAAGATACCTTAATAAACACTGGGATAAATGGACTACAAGTCGGTCTATATTCTCAATGGTAAAGTCGGCCCTCATACAAGATGTATGGTCGACCTTCAAACAGAAGATGTGCTATATATATATATATATATATATATATATATATATATATATCAAGAGACTACGGTTCAATTCATCAAGAAATATTACGGATCTCTCTGAAGTTATACAAAAAAAGGAAGTGTGGATCAATATGAACTTAAGTGCGGATCACATAGATTATAATGCGGATACATCTGTGATGGACACGAAGTTTTGAAAAGATAGAAATGCGGGTCAAGGACAAATTATAATGCAGATACATCTGAGGTAAGCAAAACGTGATGAAGTTTGGTTACGAATGTGAAAATAAGACAGGGTTTAAAGAACCAGTGCGAACCGCATCTATCTGTGTTTGAAGCTGGCTTAAGACAGAGATCTATGCGAACTTAAGATAGAGAACCGGTATAGGAATATCTGAGATGTAACAACATGGTGTAACCTGGATGCAGTGCGAAGTTAAGGCAGTAATGAACTATGAAAATATGCAGTCAATCTAAAGTAAGATGTGAATCTTGTAAGTACAAGTATAAAAGGAAGGTAAATCTATGATTTACCTTCCTATCCTCAATAAACAAAAGAAATGTATGTCAATTGAAGATGAAGCGAGAAGAAATGTTTTTGGTGAATAAAGACGAAATCAAGAAAAACACCGAGTTCTCTAAGGTCAGTGCAGGTCAGTGTAAGTTGGCGCAGAAATGAAGGAACAACATCAGAGACAGACAAAGAAGCAGTGACAAGGTTTTGGATGCATATATATAGGTCAAGGGTCTGAGTCTTGGTCATGGGACTTGTCATTTGAAGATCTATAAGAAGAATTCTTTGTGGGTTTTCCTCTCCAAGAGGGAGAGGTTTTTCCCTGGCTCTAAAAGCCTAAGTTTGTGTCCTGTTTATTTTGATAATTGACTTGATGAAAGACTAAACAAGATAACGAAGAGAAGACATAAGTAACTCAAGTAAGCTCACAAGTAATTATCAAGAAGAGAATTTGTATTAATGATCAACCCTCCAAAATTCTCAACGCGCTGTCACTCGAGATAGCTGCCTTCCTTCAGCAAAATTTTATTTTCGTCTCTTCACTGATGGCTTCATCTCTACTTGATCTGCAACAACTCTAATACCATGTGAAATTTTTTGAATCTAAACCGGAAACCCTACTGTAGCAAATATGATTTACTTCTCCTACTTGTTTTTCGTTAATTAACAAGTTATTTTCTGAATAATTCAGGAAAACACCAAAGTAAATACACTGCAGCCTACACAATTAGAGAGATCAAGTGTTGAAAAATAAGTAAAGTACACAGACAAAGGACACAAATTTTTCAGACAAATGTCCCCGGAAAACCGAATGCGAGAAAACCAGTGCAACAGTTCTGAAGGTTTATATTATTAAGCAGCAGTATTTTGAGTACATCTAAGGTACCATAATCTAGCTCACCCAATAGAGAAAATTTTGGCAAACAGAGATAAATTGTGAGTTTTACCTCACTCCGCAAGTCCTGGCTGATCCGGACCAGATACTGGTGAAACCCCAGTTGCCTTTGCGCAATCTCTACGTTGCCACTGTGTAAGCCTACATGGGTCTCACTGATGGACTGCGTCACCCTTCCTCTACGTTGATCTGCCTCTCCAGAAATCGAGTTTCAGCCCTGCCGAAGTAGAAACCCCGACCTCTAGCTGATTCTAGATTGTCCCTCGGATGCTCTGCGTTGCCCCTGTGCGAGCCTTGCGTCAGTCTGCGTCAGCACTGTAGGAATTTACAGAGTAAGTTCCGTAGATCAAGAACCAAAGGTCACCGCTCACAAACAGATCACAAATCAATACACCAGCATAATCACGTCGTTAAAACCCTCAAAGAGGGAAACAGTCCACGGCCTGAGCCAACGCGGCCACTTCAGGCAATTTATTAATATAAAAAAAAAAGTTACATATGTTTCTCTCATAAACGGGTTTTTCGGACAAATGACCCTACATGCTCTTTAAATAGAGGTCATGGACCAATTGGGTGTTAAACCACGGATCAAGTGTCGTTAATACCGAGGAGAGAGATAACCGTCGGATTATAAGTTACAAATGTGCATGGTAAAGAAACACGCTTTACCTAACTCTACACTAGACTAAGTTATTCTTAACTATTTCTTATGTGTCGGAATATCCTAACATCCCCCCTTAAGAACAACTTGGGATAGGATTGAAGGATTTACAAAAGGTGACACAAAAGGAGTCTATTTCCTATGTGTCAAAATATCCTAACATCCCCCCTTAAGAACAAATTGGGATAGGATTGAAGGATTTACAAAAGTGACACAATAGGAGAAGGAAGGAGGCATTAGAGCCTATCCCCCCCTTAATGACAACTTTCCTGAACTCCAAGCATGGATCGAAGTTTGGTAAACTTCGTTTCTGTGAGAGCCTTTGTAAAGATATCGGCTACTTGATCATTGGTTGGACAGTACTGCACTTCAAGAACAAGACTCACAGAAGAATGCCCAAGCGTGAAGGTCATGTATGGGGAGCTAATGTGTTTGGCACGTTACGTTCAATCCGGATCTTTACATTGAACTTCCATCTGATTATCACACCAAAGTGTAGTTGATGTCGATGTGGAAGACCACCGGACAGATTCATCGTAAGCCACATGGCTTCCTTGCTGGCTTCAACTGCACCACGATACTTTGATTCGGCCGAAGAAAGAGAGATGGCACTTTGTTTCTTATAAGAACAAGTAATAGGTCTTGAACCAAGAGTGAATAAATATCCTGCAGTAGACTTTCGATCATCAGGGTCACCAGCCCAATCAGAATCAATGAAACTAATCAATAATGGAGATGCCTTTGCACTGTAATGAATCCTTATTTGAATTGTACCTCGAATATATCAAAGTATTATTTTAGCTACTTTCCAGTGACTTTCATGAGGTTGGTGCATAAACTGCCGACAAGCATCACTAGCAGCACAAAGACGATGGTGTTGATATGTAGCTTGCCAACAAGCTGACGAGAAGTAGCATCAACTTGTGGGTATGCTTAATTCAAAGTTTGACTCGTACCAAAGTATGGAAGGCTACGGCGTGTTCTGCTGCGTGAAAGTGGTAGAACATCACAAAGAAGAGCGCCTGACCGGAGAGAGGGTAATGCCTTCCAGATTGCAAAGGACTGAAGACCAAGGAAACAATGCAAGTGTCCTAAGTCTGTCATTTCAAACTTATTTTTGAGGCTAGACTTCACATGGTTTATATGGTTTGGATCACTACCAGTGAGGATAAGATCATCAACATAAAGAACAAGGTTGGTGAAGGACTTACCCACTTTCTTGGTGTAGACAGTGTTGTCAGAATGACACCTAGAAAAGCCATTATCTAAGAGAAATCTATCCATTTTGGCATACCAAGCCCGAGGAGCTTGTTTGAGACCATAGAGAGATATCCTAAGGCAACAAACAAGGCTGGAGTCTTTTTGGATAAAGCCAGGGGATTGTTCCATGTAGATTTGTTCATGCAAATCTTCATGTAAGAAGGCAGATTTAACATCCATCTAATGGACTTCCCATTTAAAGGAGGCAGTGAGTGAAAGAACAAGGTGGATAGAATTCATTTTGGCAGCAGGGGAGAAGGTTTCAGTATAGTCAATGCCTTCAACTTGTGAAAATCCTTTAGCGACAAGACGAGCTTTATGTCTATCCACTTTTCCATCTGGTCCAAACTTTGTTTTGTAAACCCATCTGCATCTAACAAGTTTTCTTCCTTTTGGAAAAGGAACAAGATCCCAAGTATTGTTTGCCAATAAGGAGCGATATTCTTCATTTATAGCTTCATCCCAATCTGGATGACTGGAGCCTTCTTCAAAGGTTTCTGGATCAGGATTTTCTAGAACTTGAGCCAATAAGGAAGACGCTCTTTCAAACTAAGAACGTCTATGTTGTCGATTGGCAGGGTCACCTACAAGAGAACCTGCTGCATCCCGAGTGGAGCGGACCCATCTTGGAAGTGGTGGAGTAAAAGGAATAATTTCAAGAGGAGGAGGATTGTCATCCTTGCTGTCATCATCTGAACTAGAAGGAATGCTATTAAAAATAGAAGAGAGAGAGAGAGGTGGCACATATGCCGAATCAGGCTCGCAGGCCAAAGGTGGCACACCCGCCGAACTAGGCTCGCAAGCCGATATATTTTCATCAAATTTTACATCTCGTCTAATGATTATATTTTTGGATTTTGGTTAAAGAAGTCTATAACCTTTGATATCTTCAAAATATCCAACAAAAATGCATTTTTCACTCTTAGGTTCTAAGGCTTTATGTTTCGCATCTGGAATATGGGCCCAAGCATCACTTCCAAAAACACGAAAGTGACTTACATCTGGTTTGATTGAGCTCCAAGCTTCTTCTGGAGTTATATTCTTTAAAAACTTTTAGGAGTGCGATTTACTATGTAATTTGCACAGTTAATGGCTTCTGCCTAAAAATTAAGACCAAGTCCTTTAGATTGAAGCATACAATTAGCCATTTCTTTTAAGGTACGATTCTTCCTTTCAACTACACCATTTTGTTGTGGAGTATATGGAACAATATGTTGCAATTGAATGCCATGCTCAGTGCAGAAGTTGATAAATTTGTTGTTAACATATTCTCCTCCATTATCTGATCTTAACTTAAGAATTTGATGTCCAGATTGTTTCTCAACAAAGGCCTTAAAAGCCAAGAACATGTTAAAAACTTCACTCTTGAGTTTTAAGAAGTATACCCAAGTGCGTCTGGAAAAATCATCAATGAAAGTTAAGAAGTACTTGCAACCAGAGAAGGAAACAACAGGAAGTGGACTACATAAATCACTGTACACAAGCTACAAAGGGGTTGAAGCGTGCCAAGAGGCACATTTGTCAAAACTATCCCGATGATGTTTTCCGAGTACACATCCGGAGCAAACACCATCTTGGCAAGATACCATAGGAAGACCCGTCACCATATTTTCCTTACATAGAGTTTGAAGAGAGCAATAGTTTAAGTGACCAAATCACTCATGCCAAAGTTTGCTCACCTCATCATTATGAGCAACAAAAACAGAGGGAAGACATGATGACCCAAAGTTGTCAAACTTATACAACCTTGTGGAATCATCAGCAATGCCAGTAGCTAAAATATGTTTAGGATCTTTGAGGTCCTTGATTACAACATCATGAGGTGAGAATTCAACTATTTTCCCTTCACCTGAATGAGGTATCTGATAAACAGAGAAAAGGTTGCATGACAAGGTAAGAACACATAGTACATCATTAAACTGACCATTATCGAGATGAATAGTTCCAGATCCTACAACACTAAGAGATCTATCATCACCAACATAAATATGTTTGGTGTTACAAACATTTAAAGAAGAAAACATGGCTTTATTTTTGGCCATGTGATAAGAAGCTCCAAAATCAATGAGCCACTCATGAGAATGAGAAGAGGAAGACACATTTAATGCATAACCAGATCTTGATGCTTGACAACCACAAGCAGAAAATGCCATTCCTAAAGATGAAGGTGAAGAGTGCTCCAAATTGATGTTGTGCTTCTTCATTGATGCTTCTAAGGCTTCCATCATCTTAAAACATTTGGACTCTATATGGCCATCACGATTACAAAAGTTGCAATGTCTATCGGTCTTCTTCCCTTTGTTTTTATTTGCCTTATCATTTTGGTGAGTTGCTTTTTCAATTTGCGACTGAAATTGCTTAAGACCCTTGTTTGGTTTCAAACCATATTTTTTAGGATACTACTTCTTGGGATTCTTTTGATATGATTGTTGTTGGGCTGCTAAGGCTTTCTTAGAAGCGTTTCTAGGAGTGATAAGACCAAGGTGTAAGAGTTTTCCTTGTTCTCTTATCAAAGAATCACAAAAGGAATCAAAAGAGGGATTCTTGTAGGTGGTTCCTGAAGAAATGATAGCTTCTCTAGTGGAATGGAAGGCAGAAACAAATACAGAGTATGCAGGGCCAAGCTTAGCAAGAATGCAATAGATGAGGCTACTATCTTCCTTTTTGACCTTACAACCTTCTAAAAGAAGTCTAAGGGTCTTGAATTTGGACAAAAAGTCTTCAATAAAGGAGAAATTATTGGGGTCCAAAGTAAGCAACTCATTTTCAAGTTGATGGGCCCTGATTTGATTTTGAATGCCAAAGACAGTATTTAGGTTGTCCAAGGTTTCATAAGGGGTGTCAATGTCAAGGATATGAAATCAAAGATCTTGAGCAATGGACATTCCTATCAACCCTCGTGCTTGATCTTGTTTATTTTCCCATTTAGCGACTTTATCATCATTAGAAGGTTTAGTTTCTACTCCGGTGGCTATTCTATAAAGCCCTTTACTTCTAAGTATATCTACCATGTGAGGTAGCCATTGGAAATAATTGTTGTTGTTAAGAATAATCGAGCATGCACTTTCCTTTTTTTTTCTTTCCTTTTTTCTTTTTCTTTTTTTTTTTTTTTTTTATAAACTGAAGCTGAGAAAAGCTGAAACTAACTGCTCCAATGGAAAGATCTCGAAAAATTAGGTCGTTTCAAAAAAAAGGGCTCGAAAAACAACTTTTGAATGAAGAATTTATGCCTTTTTGAAAAAACGAGTTGAAGACGCCGAATAGTTACGAGAACGGGATGAAGTGCAGCGTTTTTAAAAAAAAAAATATCCGCCCCTTTTAACAAAAACATTTTACAAAAGAAGCTTGAGAAATAGACTTGAACCCAAGACCTCTATTCTCATAAACTAACTCCTCACCAAGTGAGATAGTCAAAGGATTTTGTTATTGTTTGAAAGGAGGAAGGGGTTTTTTTTTTTTCTTTTTCTTTTTACTCTTCGGTGTGCGTGCCTTTTCCTGCACAAAAAAACACAAAAACCGAGCCAAAAAAAAAAAACGAAATGCAAGCCTTACGGCAGAATGTTAAATTTTGATTAGCCTTACCGAAAACTATCAATTTTTTCACTATTTCTGATTTCCCGAGATCGCACAAAGACGCGGGGAAAGAGCATAAGAGCATACGTAGCAAAAAAATCCATTTTCCTGTTTCTGATTTGCCGAGATCGCACACAGCGCAGAGCAAAGAGCATACACAGAGAAGAGGGTATAGATCCGGCAAATAAATAAAACCTAAAAACCGAAAATAAACAGAGGGAACCGAAATAAACAGAACTATTAACAAATATAACTGCAAAACAGATGCTTTATACCTCCAGATCTAAACTGTCATAACTTGGGTAGCCGGAAATCTTTTTGCATGAAACAAAAGGTGTTCCTCACTGTAACAGACGCTCCGAACACAACAGAGCAGTTCTCCAAGCCAAAAAATGTTCAGAAATAGTAGATCTACAAAACGGCATTCGCATGCAGTCAAACTGGCTTCGGATTTTGATCAACAACGGACGCGGCCCTCAAAATAGCTATGATACCATGTAGGAATTTACAAAGTAAGTTCCTTACATCAAGAACCAAAGGTCACCGCTCACAAATAGACCACAAATCAGTACACCAGTATAATCACGTGGTTAAAACCCTCAAAGAGGGAAACAGTCCACGGCCTGAGCCAACGCGGCCACTTCATGCAATTTATTAATATAAAAAGAAAAGCTACATATGTTTCTCTCATAAATGGGTTTTTTGGACAAATGACCCTCCATGCTCTTTAAATAGAGATCATGAACCAATCGGGTGTTAAGCCACAGATCAAGTGTCATTAATACTAAGGAGAGAGATAACCGTCGGATCACTACAAATCGTGACCGTCGGATTATAAGTTACAAATGTACATGGTAAAGAAACACACTTTACCTAACTCTACACTAGACTAAGTTATTCTTAACTATTTCCTATGTGTCGGAATATCCTAACAAGCCCCTCTAGGAATTGCGTCACCTCTCCTGGTGGTTGCGCTACTTCCTCTGTGTCTCTGTTGCCCTTGCTCTGCTATGTACTCTTGGTCCTCCAACCAATTACTACATCTACCCCTCACTGGTTCTCTGAATCACTCAGATCTAATCTTCGTCCGAGCACTGATCCGTCAAAAGAATTCAATCTCTTAGATCCACTGTGTGTATTCTCCAACTAACCCCAAGCCTTCCTTTATTACTTTTCCTGTTGATGAATCAACGGTCGTGATCTAATCTCTAATCGACGGCTAAAATTAGAAAATACTTGATCCTCGTCACGTAGAACATTCTCACCCACATGTTTAAATTAATTCACTTTAATTATTTAATTTCCCTAAGCTAGATTTAGGGTCCCCATTAAAATAATTAATTATTTGAATAAGTTAAGCTCTGGGTGGAATTTCTCCAAACGATTTATGGGTCTTGCAGATCTCATGTGTTCTATCCCCTCCACAAATTTTCGGAGCTAGAGCGCATCCGATGCTACCCAAAAATCAACATCAAGATCATCTCCTATCTAAGCTTCATTTCTGTAATGACACCGAAACATTTATCTCTGAAATTCTCTTATCTGAACTTGTCTCTGCAATTAGCACGAATTTTTATGATCATTGTAATGTGAGCTTATCTCTACAATAACACCAAATCTCTCCTTCCGCAATGGCACTAAAACCTCTTCCTAAAGCTACCCGAACTATGATATGATCTGAACTTATTTCAGAGAGAGATCCGAACTTTTTTGGTGTCATTTGAGCGAAGATCACCCTCCTTTATATAGTTTCTTCCCCTTGAAATAGGCCGACATGACTTCATGAAAAGTTGTGTCTCTATTTAGGCCGACTTGAGTTCGTTTGATAGCAATTCCTTTGAGCCCGACTTGAGTTCGTTTGATGATAATTCCTTTGAGGCCGACTTGAGTTCGTTTGTTAATAATTCCTTTGAGCCCGACTTGAAGAAGAAGAGGTCGACTTGAAGACTTTAATGAAGAGGTCGAGTTTCTGACTTTACTTGAAGAGGATGACTGGATGAAGAAGTATTTGACCAAATAAATGACTTTGACAATAACCTAGAGCCTATGATGGAGGCTTGACCTATAATTGACCCAAGCATGAAACCCATGCTTTAACAAGTCAATAAAATAATAATAAATTCTTTTTGACAAATATATTAATTATGAAGACCAAACCTAGTTACATTCTTCAATAATTTGAAGATACTGCCCCCATAATGTGGACAATAACACCAAAAGTCAAAAGGTCAAAGTCGTGACAAGGGTAAGTCAAAAGGTCAAAGCCATGACAAGGGTAGGTCAAAAGGTAAAAGCCATGACAAGGGTTTAATGTCTTTGTTGAAGTTCCAATAGCTCAAAGGTTAATTAACCAGGTCAAAGGTTGAAGGGCATTTATTAATTTTAAAAAAAAGTAGGTAAATCACTCATCTTTTGGTTTTTAACCTTAACAAAATTTAAAAATCAAAAGGAGAAAATCCCTCCTCAAAATCCCTCCATCATTCATCCTTGAAGCCCCTCAAATATCTATAAAAGGAATGAGATTTCCATTGGAAAGTGTAACTAGGTCAGCCTTCATGTTGACTATGTAATTATGTACATATGTAAAGAAGAAGTCAAAAATAATAAAATGTACTTTTGTTTTACTTGCTTCATGGGTTTCATGAGCAAGATTTTATTATAGGTCTATAGACTTCTTCTTGATGTCTATTAGGATTTGTCTTATCTTCGTAAGTGTAATTAAGAGTCATGTAAATGAAGTCTCTAGTCTGAAGAATGTCCTCCAAGACCTTGCGGAAGAATGGCCTTCAAGACTGCCCATATTCAACCTTGAAGATAAGCGTATTTGCTATGAGAAAGTCGGCCTACAACTTGGTGTAGGGTCACCCTAAAAGTCATGTCAAAGAACAATATATATATCTTGAAACCTGTAGCTTATTTCATCAAGAAAATGTGGATTCCTCTGCGGTTTAAAAGAAACAAACAGTGTGGTTTAAAAGGTCAAACAGTGCGGGTTTGAAAAGGTCAAACAATGCGGGTTTAAGAAGACCACAATGCGTAATTAAGGAAGAAAACATAAATGTGGTGATATCTCTGAATTTCAAGTGCGGACAGTTGGACGGTTTACATTCTTGTGTAGAAGCTACGGTTGATTGAAATAGAAGTGAGTATCTTTATGAAGAAATTCAGCGGACAGTTTTGAGCGTGAATGCAAATAGTGAATGGAGATGTCAAGAGAAGGTTACAGGACAAGTTTCAAATTGCTCTAAAATACGATTACTCCTGTACTGAATGTGGATTGCAAGAGAAGGTTACCGGACGATTTTAAAGAAGACACAATGCGCATTTAAGGTAAGTAAAAGACTATGTATTGCTTTGAAGAAATTGAGGACATCTCTGTGTTGACTACTGCATGATCAAGTCTGGGTTGAAGCATTAGACGCGGATCTGTTTCATGGAGCATTCTGAAGTGACAAACGTTGATTAATATGAAGGACCTACGAGATATCATGATGTGTGAAGGTCTAGGTAAATGATCATGCTATGATAAGAAATTTGAGAGCTATTATAGTATGGAGAAAGGAGGAAGGTAAATCCTAATTTACCTTCCTACTCACAGGTCATAAAAGAAGGGTAAGCGCAAGTTGGCGAAGTGAAGAAGGACAAGGTCTTGGAGGCTTTCATAGGTCAAAGGTATGAGTCTTGGTCATGGTACTTGTCATTTGAAGATTTATAAGAAGAATTCCTTTCGGGTTTTCCTCTCCAAGAGGGAGAGGTATTTCCCTGGCTCAAGGAGCCTAAACTTGTGTCTCTTGTGTTTTGGTAATTGACTTGATGAAAGACTAAATAAGTTAAAAAGAGAAGACATAAGTAATTCAAGTAAGCTCACAAGTAATTATCAAGAAGAGAATTTTGAATTAATCACTAGCCATCCAAATTCTCAACAATTTCTTCTCAAAATATATGAACTTAATGATTAATATGATGTGACATTGTTCTGAAACAATTCGACCACTCTAGAGGTAGCAAAGATATCTTCAGAAAGGGTAAGTTTGGTGTGGTTTTCAAGCAGAGACTCGACTTCATTAGTGGAGTGCTTTTGTGGTACCAGTAAAGGCAAACCAACAAGAAGAGCTTGAATTTTTCTCTTGTTTTGGTATATGGCTTGGCAGAGCTTCGAACCCTTTTAGGGCATCGTTTGGGGTATGGTCACTAACATTTCAATTTGATCCTACACCTAGTGGCTCGGTCCTTTAGGACATTTATCTTCAACATCTTTACAAGACAGCGAGAGGGCTATTCTAGTGCGGATCTAAGGGAAATCTTGAAGGATAATTTTGTGCTCTAAAGACATATCGTTCCAGGCATCCTTGTGGCCTACTTAATAGTCCATCTTTGCGGTCCCAATAACAATGTATGAGTGCAATATTCCTAACAGGAAATATTAAGTGATAACAGCGAATAAAGCATAAACTTGTAACCATAAAACTAACACACCAACATAATGGCAAATTGCACCAAAAATTGTACCAAGAGCTTAGCCATTTTATTAACTGAGAAAACAAGGTACATATAAATGAAGAGGAGGAACTTGGGCTTGCTACAGCAAGCTAGTGAAGTCCCAGGAGAAAATAGAGATGCCCAAGTGTTGGAAACTGCTCTCCCAAGTCTATGCGTTGGCCTAGTAAATCCCGTGACTGCTGGCTGGAATGGAATGGATGTTTCGGGCCTCTAAACTGCTCAGAAAATTTCAGGAAATTCATTGGAGCCTCCTCACAAGGAACCCTAAAATAACCCAGAAAATCCTCACGGACCCAGGTGGTGGAAATGGTCCCAGAGTGAATTGTGCCCTTCTCCAATAATTTTTGTTGTTGGTTGCTTAATAGAACACTGTTTTTTGCCAGGAATACTGCCCAGAAAATTCTACGAAATTAACCCCAAACTCCTCTCACCAAACCCACAAAAACTCAGAAAGGGTTTGGGCTGAATCCATTGGCTTCCGGTGACCCCCAAAAAGTGCAAATCCCCCAATCTGACCATAAAATGCCCCACCGTTGTAAAAACTTATGTTCCCAACCCTGGTTTTCAGTTTCTCTTTATTTCACCCATAAAGTTAAATGCCCATTCCCATAGCCATACATTCAACAAGTTGGAAAAATAAATATTTTCTGAAAACACAAATTCTGGAAATTTCACAATGCTGAAAATGCAGAAATAAAACTCAGAAAAATAAATCGCGACACACAAAAAATAGACACGCTCATTTTTGGTCAACTTGACCTTGGAAAAACCCCCTACAACTCTTGGGGAAAACCAGTTCGAAAGCTCTTCGTATTCCTGATAAATAGCTTTTACAATGAGCAGGAAAACACAATAAAAATTACAGCAACCTCATAAATGTACTTATCTCGAAAACCGTGCAAAACTCCACCTCGATTTTCGTGCGAACGCAAGACAGAAATTTACAGAAAAATGTGCAGCATTAAATGTTGTACGGACAGCATAGAAAACCGTGTTGTACGGCTGTCCAGCCTCCTCGAAAACAGTGTTGTATGGCCTATTGAAAACTGTTGTACAGCTACCTCGAAATCTGTGTTGTACGGCTGCCTTGAAACTACTGTACGGCCTCGATTTCTGTGTTGTTTCTCTGTTGTACGGAAATCAGAAAAATAGTCCCTCAAACTGTTGTACAGCCTCCTTGGGAAACGTGCCGCTATAGTAGCAATAAATGTTGTTCTCCTCTTCTCAATTTTTGTGCCCTCTTGCCTTGAAAACCATGCTCTGTCCTTGTTGTACAAATTTGCTGAATCTCCTTGCTGTTGTCCTCTTCCTCTCACTGCTCAGAAATTTCTCTTTAGCTTTCTCTCCTCCTCTCTCAATCTGCTCATGAAAAAATGAATGATCTTTTCTCTCCTTTTCCTCCTTTAACCTAACCCTAAGTGACTTTTGGAGAATCCCTAAATCCAATGGCTGAGATAGCTTTAGATCTAAGGCTGAGATTAAATGCTCATTTAAATCTCACTTTCTATTTTTTAATTCACCCCACTTTAATAAAGACCCACTTTGTCATTTATTTCCAAAGTCACTTTTCACTTTCTAATTTCACATTGACTTTATTAAAGTCACTTTAAAATTAGACTTAGTAACTTTATCACTTAAAGTCACTTTTAAATTAGTTTTGACTTTATAACTTTATAAAGTCACTTTAAGAGAAAAATTAAATTCCTTTGGACACTTTTCCCTAGGCCAAAGATCAAAACCTTAGGGAACCACCTGTCCTCCGGTAACCAAATTTCAACAACCATTTGATATTACGGAATTATGCCCAAATCTACCACTGGCTAAATTCTCCATTGAGGTTTACCTCCAATCTCCGGCCCTTATCTCTCCACAATTCTTCTCCCTTCCCTTGCGCAGGCTAAGCCAGAAACCCCTACGCACTTCCAAATGAAGAGAATTTCGTCCCACATATTTGCTGCTCTCTATCCCTGCTAAATCACCACAAAACTCCCGGCTCCAACTAGGAAAATTCTCTTGCAAATAACCCAGACTCCAACTTGTCGATTGTTGGACCACAATGAATAACTCAAATTGCCTTTACGCCCAGGAAATACGCAGATCTGGGAATATTGTTGTCAGTGAAGCTCTATGAAAGCTCGGAAATGGACTCTCTGAATTCCCCACTAGGGAGGCACTCGAAGTCATCCGAAGATGGGGTGGAATCCCGCCTAGAACTCCTGTGCTAAACAGCACTCTATCCTTGTGCTAAACAACTCCAAGAGAAAATGAAGTGTTAAGTGTAATAGTCAAAAGATGATCCACAAAAATGAGTCCCTCCTCCTTTTATATTTTCTCTCCATCCTTCTAGACTCTTTTTGATATTATTTTATTGGTGAGGGCCATTTTCCACTTAGTTACTTTTTCACCATTTTAATAAAATAATAATTTGCCACCAATGTGCAATAAAATAATACTTGCCACCTTTCTCCAAAATATTAGTTGCCCCCTTTAATTAATATTACAAAAATTGGGAAAAAATCCCATGCTCACAAAATTGGGGATATTACAATGAGCATAAAGTGAAGTCCATGACATGGATCTGCGGATTAGGGAAGCCAACACAGGAGAACTCTTGCACAAATTTGTGAATTAGGGCTCAACACTTTCCTTTGAGATTCGGATAACACACAAGCATCTGCGGCCTCTCTAAGTAGCAGAGGTCAAGGGTTTTCGGCCCTATCTCAGATCTAAAACTCCTCATTGACTGCGGCCTCAATAGATTCAAAAGGACTTGATCTGTGTGACAGCTTGAAGGTGTCTCATTGCTTGTAAGATCTTTTGAAGAAGCATTCTAAGCAGTGACCTAGCTGTGGTCGTTTGGACACATATATATAATTTTACTTACTATATTTGCATCCATTAAAGCCGACCTTTGTGAGCAGTCCAAGCCACATATCTAGAAGCAGTGTCTAAGTTGAAGAGCAGTGGTTGAAACATTGAGAGAAGAAGCCAAGTTTGGAGAAGTAACCTAACACGTTGACAGCGTTGAACAATTGTGCAAAGCGTCATGATTTGGTCAAGGAATTTGCAAGGAGCTTGGCAGTAAGTGTTCTTGACAGCATGAAACAAGGTATGTTTCATATGGTGCTCTTATTTTAAAGGCATAAGCTTAAAAGAGAACCAAGATTAGGTTTCATTGTCCGAGGGTTGCAAACCACCTGAACATCCCTGAGCACAAATTATTGTGGCAAAATGAACAAAGTGTTTTAAATAAAAGGGACTGAGGTACTATGTTACCTACAGTGGCAGCAAATAAGAAGGCAGTATCAAATACATATGCAATCTGGAATATGCACTTTGCAGGTTGGTTTGAAGACGGGGTCTTAGAAGCAGTCTTCACTGACTTAAGTATTCAAAACCATATTAGTAGTATTGCAAGGCATTGACATCTACAGGCAGCGACATCAGCATAGTTGGCAGCAAGTCTTAAAAGATTCATTATGCAGTCAGTGATGCCAGGACTTCTAATGTCAGCGGATGGATGAGGCAGATTTGACTGATCAGATTTTGTATTACAGGTTGTTGAAGACATTTAAGCAGAGAGGATTATGTATTACAGATTGTTGAAGACTTTTGAGCAGTGTATTTTGGATGTTGAGCAGAAGTAGATGTTTGAGCAGATATTGAAGATACATTTGATTATGAACTGACTGTACATTATTGCAGAGATACTGAACAGTGAATTGGTTGAGTCTGATGTTTGGTGCAGCTAGAGTTTGATGGAAAGATTGAGAAGAGGCTGGATTTGACAGTGAGCAGAGCAGCAGAGCTTTCATTACAGTTTATTTACGAGTAGTCTTTAGTGCGACTTTTTGAAGGCTTTTACGGTGACTTTTTCCGGTGTAATTTCTCTAAAATCCGGCAGGAATTTATTGAAAAGAGAAGTTTGATTTCTAACCTTGCACATTTGAAGTGCCCTAGGGGTTTTTGAGGGTGCTGAATCCATATATAGAGTCAAAAAACTAATTTAAATAACAAAAATCAATATTTTACATCAAATTTTTTCACTGGATTCCGGCATCTGAAACTCCAAAAAGTTGCACTAAAGACAACTCCGTTTATTTATATTGATTCCAAGCACATGTGGATCCAGTCTGAAAATTGTAAAACATGGTCTGCTGGTGTGAATTGAAGGTTCGAGCCTTCAAGGCAAGTGGCAGCTTGTTGATTAGGGTGGCAAGGTGGTGCTAGGGCAGGTTGTAGCTTGCACAGGGCGTTGGAGCATTCGTCCAATTGCAGCTGGTACACAAGATGTTGGAGCATCCGTCGGGTTGGAGCCTGAGATCTAGGGCTTTGGAGCATCCTACCAATTTCAGTTGGTAAATAGGGTGTTGGAGCATCCTACAGATTGGAGCCTGTAAATCAAGGGCTTGGTGCCTCCTTCAGTTGGAGCTGAAAACTTGTTGTAATTATTTTTGAAGACAAATATTAAGAAGCGTCAGTGGTTTTTGACCTAGAGGGGGTTTTCCACCTAAAAATTGTTTCTACTGTCTTGATTATTATGCTTTATTGAATGGTGTTGTTTATTGCTTAAGTGCTATTGATTCATATTGATGAAATGATAATGATAATCAATGCTCTGTGAAGATAAAAATACTAATTAATAAGAAATATTGATTCACCCCCCTCTCAGTATTTCCAACATATGTCACCTCTGTGAAAATATCATATCAGATATGTAGGAAATGTCTTGCATTATGAACGGTAATCTGATCTCTGAAGTTTCATTTTGAGCCAAAGGAAGTTAAGAAAATTATTTGCAAGAAGTCATTGGCTATCAAATCTGAAGAAAAATTCTTGAAGTCTCTTATTTAAGGCAAAATGCATCCTGGACACATTTACTAATTTGAATCATGCTCAAAGGAAAGTTGACACACTTGATTTAAGGAGGCATGAAGATTCTATGATCATCTTGGACATGGAAAGATAGTTGGTTAGCGATGAAGAAAAGGGTACACTTGTTGCTATTGTCTAGTTACAAGGGTTGTTGAACAATGAAGAAGAGGTTGAGCTCCTATTTCAAATTTGAGACCGAAAACACCTTAAGAAAATTAAGTCATTTGCAGAACCTTTTATTATTATCACTAATAGGCTACTTGGGTTGAAAAGATAAGAATCAATGTTTAGCTGAGAATATTAGAACAATAACCAAGTATGTTGTGGGATCCTTGATCTTCATTGTTTGCTAAAAGCATAGGGATTTTATGGATTCTGGAATATGACTTGAAAGAGGTGCAAAAGGGATCTTTGAAAAACTAGGGTTTGGAAGACTGAAAGTCTTGGATATAAAAATTCTAGGTTTTTACACATTTGGATATCTAGGGTTTGTAAACCCTCGCAGTACAAAACCCTAGGATTGAATTTAGAGCAAAGTTTCCACTGAAGAAAAAGAAACCCTAGCTTATGCAAGGAAGGAATGACATCATGATGACAATGTGGATGAGGTTGATAAAGTTGCAACTTGCAAGATGGATGCAAGAAGGCTAAGATCAAGAGGGAGCTAACATTTTTATAAAGTCCTCAAAAGATAAGTATTTTATATCCCTCTTGTTTGATTATTACTATTGTTGTTATTTTACAATTAGTTAGTCTCTTTTTTTTGAATTCCTTTCTTGGTTGTAAGTGTTCTTCCATGGCCTCCTAGTGAGGATTGCACGTACATAGTAAAGGATGTTGAGACTTTGGCAGTAGATGAAAGAAGTGGAAGAATAAAGAAAAGCATGTGACAAGAGGACTTTCCCATAATCATGAGTTGTGTTGAGAGATATTGCACTAGATGAAATCTAAGCTCAAAGGGAGCTAGTAGATCAGCAAGTTTGAAGTATGCCTTGACTATGCCAAAGAAATTTCAATGGTATCTACAAGATCTAGCATGCAATAGTTGCGAAAAATGAGAATAGAAGGTTCTCCTAGTAAAAGGGAGAGGATTGTGACAAAATGTTTGCTCCAAGTTGTGAGGTACACTTTTGTTTATTATTATTGCTTTGAAAGTGTACCAGGTAGAGATGCAAAGATCGTTCTTCTCAATAATTGAAGAGGAAGAAGTGTACTTAGAGCTACTTCAAAGTTTTGAGGTACATGAGAAGAAGTCTCATGATTGAAGAAAGCTTTGTACAATCACAAGCAAACACGTTGGGTTTGATATTCTTGGATTAATGAATATCTTATGAGTCTTGGTTGATCTTATTATTAGACTTGTCTCTGACAAAAGCAAAAAGAATCATGTGTTAAAGGGAGCAACTGCGGCAAAATGATTTACTTACAGAGGAAGAAACCAAGAATCCTTGTTCTAGCTTTAAAGGGAGTTGACCTCTGAGTTCGTAATGATGGATTGTCATTGACATTATCAGTTGATATGTTGGAAGATAACAACGGCAGAGGGTGCAGCCAGAATTACTATAGAAAGATATGTTTCAATGTGAGAGGGAGCACCCAGTCAGGGTGACAGGAAAGCAATTGTGGTGTTGGACCCAGTGAAAGGAAGTTGATCAATTTTATGAGCCAAGGCATGTTGCTCAACATGGGTTGGAGTCAAGGTTACTTGGGAGCAGGAGCGAAAGCGGGGTGCGGGAGCGGGAGCAGGAGCGGGAGCGGGAGCGCCATTTTCAAAAGCTCCTGGTCTGGGAGCATTTCAGGGAGCGTTTTTTTTAAATATATATATATATATATTGATGCATATATGTCAACAAAAGCATGTAGAATGATGAATTAGACATAAAAAACATGAAAACATAGATTGAACCATATAACATCAATCATCTAGAAGTTATAATCTTCATCAACCACGCCCACAAGTTAGAAACATACAACATATTGACTCTTGAGTCTCATGTTTCATCAATCTTAAAGTTTCAAGCTTTCAAAATTCAATATATAACATTTATCATCATTGATATATATCATTTATCATCATTGATTCATTGATTTCAAAATTCAATATATAAAATTTATCATCATTGATATATAACATTTATCATCATTGATTCATTGATCACCATAGTTGTACTTGTAAGCTAAGTGTAACCAATAATCATTACAACAAAGAATATTTAACATGAAATGAAATGTTATAAAATTAAACAAAATGAAACAACTTTCAACTTTCATGAAGCATCATATTCATAATTCATAATGACTTATAAACTTATAAATGCCAACTTCAAAGTTTCACCTTTCAAATTCAAACTTCAAACTTAAATTGTCATATATTGTTTGCAAAAATTATCATAATAAATATGAAAGAGTCAAGTTTCAACTGTTCAACAGTTATAAAAAGTTAAAAACTACTAGAAAATAGAAAGACTAGTAAACTATAAATCTATTTTATCTATTGGCTGGCCCCTTGCCATGCCCATGAGAAATGTATAAGTTGTGAGAACCACGAGGCAGTGGTGGTCTTCTAGTAGTCTCCTGAGTACCACGACCATAACTAGAAGGCGGAGGGCCATAGGAGGATGTAGGTGGAGGGATGAATCTGCAAAGGAACAATAGCTAGACCTCGAACACTAGCACTAGCACCCGCATTGCTGCTGCATGGTGGGACTGGCCCTGGGTGTGGCGGTGGCATGCCTGTTGTTGCTTCATCCTCATCCCTCAAAAGTTATGCTTCCAATTCTTCTAGATGTACAGCCTTGTCCTCCAAATTATCGTCTTCTGGGTTGTTGTCCCAAACTTTATATGATTGATCCTCATAAGCCCGATCACAATAATGACTCAACAACCTCAAGTTGTAGTGCACATAAACCAAGCTTTCTGCTCGGTTTTCATTCAGCATGTTTCTTCTCACATTATGGATGAAGTTGTAGGTGCTCCAACACCTCTCTACAAAATAAGTATTTACAAATTGTGAGAGAGCTTTTTTTTCCAACTTTGGCAAAAGTCCCATGCCGCCATATGCTTCCCACCATGTGAGAGCATCAAATCTGTCTCTATCTTCCATTGCATGGAAAGAACCAAAGTTACCAATACAACTGAAGTACCTGCCTAATTCATGACGCAATTTAGCACACTCCTCCCTGTCGGGAACCAACCTGTCTAATGCCTTCATGTATCCCTCTTGTACCTCTGGATCTGTGTGAGGTTTGATCCTAACCCCACCTCCAGGTGCAGGTTGGCCCAACCAAGATGGAGAGTAGTATTTTGGCATAAGGATATACGCCAAGGCATGTAGTGGAACATTAAGTTTATTCCACCGTGCACACACACAGTCGTGAATCATTGAATACAAGTTGGGATCATTTTCCTTAACATCTTTTATTTGCCCCAACATGCTATCCATCTGCTCATACACCTCCCCAATCACTGGTTTATCTGTATCTGAAAAGTGAATCATGTGATAAATGGGCTTGGTGAAATTCAAATTTCCCTCACATGTTCCCAAAACAAAGGATCAAGAGCAGTCTCCTCCACCTGTTCAAAACCTTACCTGTCACCTATTGTTGTTGCCATGTCCTTTAATACCTGCCAGTGTGGACTTGATACCATGGTTGCCAATGACTCTCTTACCTTCAAAAGGCGCCTGAAGGTGAGGTAATAGCTAGCAAATCTAGTCTTTGCTATCTTCAACAACTCCAATCTTGAGTGAGTACGGAAAAGCCCCTGGGTATTGCTATTATTTGTAATAAATTTTATCATTTTTTACCTCTCTTGTACAAATCACCAAGCCATTTGTATTGAGGTTGTTTGTTTTTAATTATATCATGCATCAAAAGGTTCATTGTGTGAACCAAACACCCAGACCAAAATATGTTGGGGCATTTATCCTCAATAATTGCTCCTATTGCCTTACAATTAGCAGCATTATCAGTGATGACTTGGACAACATTGTATGGCCCAATACGTTGAATTGTTTCAAGTAATGGTTCTACAATGTTAATGTCAGTCTTCAACTTATCTGAATAATCATATGCTAAAAGGAATATTGCACCACTAACAGACACAGCAAGAACACTTATCAATGGCTTTCCTTTTACAATTGTCCATCCATCAAATACAATGGACACCCCATGCTCATTCCAAGAACTTATCATTCTACTCAAAGAATGAGTTATTTTTGCTTTTTCATGATCAAGTCCCGCGGTTCTGGCCTTGTCATACCCAGGGCTCTTGTATCCTTTGGGGGCATCATTAATGGCAGAAACCATTTCATGCCAATAAGGTGAGCGAAAAACATTGAATGGTACCCCACATGCATAGAGAAACCAGATAATTTTTTAATCAACATCACTCCTAGACCCTTCGTCAAGGAAATCGGATATGGTTCTATGCCTTAAAGAGATGTTTGGTCCAGGTTTGCCTCCATATCCACTGCCATGGGTGGAAGTTGATGGACTTCTTTGTCCATGATGTGATGGACCTGATGGTGGATAAGATTCAATGAAACCCCTAGATATTTTAGATTTGTGTTGGGCAGCCTCCTCTTCCTTTCTGTATTTCTCTCTATTTGTTGCTGACACACTTCTACAAATTTTGATTCCTATATTTTTATCTCCATCCCATAGCATCTTCCCACAAAGGTGCCTTCTGGCACGAGTGTATGAACCTGTGTATTCTTTATTGCAATGGGGGCAAAGAACTTTAGTGGTTCCACTCCCTTTCCCTCCTTCCTGCCTATGAACATATTTCCACAATGGTGTTTGGTCATGTTTAGTTGGTGTCTCTGTGGTCTCATGTTTTCCACTCTCCCCTTCCACCTCAGCATACTCCTCTTCAGGGTTTTCATCAAATCCACTATAACCCACTTCTTCATCCTCCTCTTTTGGAATGGGCCTCTTTCTTCTACTCTCCAACACCATAATAATAAAGAAAGGAACCAGCATGAAGAAAACCCCAAGCCATATAGCCATGATGTTTCAAGTTTCAAGTTTTTAGACTGCAAAAAAATGGAGGAATGCCAAATGGTAATAAGAAAAAATGCAACATAGAAAAAAACAATTCAATTTTTCACTTTTCAACACATTAAAATGCAACATAGAGAAAAAAATTCAAGTTTTCATTTTTGAACAACTTAAAAATGCAACATAGAAAAAAAAAACTAGATTAGAGAGTCCTACCACTTTGTCCTTCAATCCTCCTTGCTCTCTCCAAGCTCCGAGCTCCTTGATCTCTCCTCTTGCTCTCTCCTCTCTTCTCTCCTCTTGCTCTCCTTGCTTTCTCCTCTCCTCTTGAACAAACAATAGACAAATGAGGAGAGGGAGGGATTTTTATTACCGACCCTCCCCCCTCCCTCCCTCTTTCCCTCCCAAAAACTCGTCGTCCAATTTTTCCGCGCGTGGGGAGCATTTTTTTGCTGGGGAGCGAACGCTCCCCGAGCGCTCCCTCCATTTAAAAAATGCTCTTCAATCGTTTTTTAATGGAGGGAGCGTTCGGGAAGCGTTCGCTCTCGAGCGCTCCCTAAAACGCTCCTAAGAAACCAGGGAGCCTTTTTTAGCATCGGGAGCGCACTCCCGAACAGAGCGTGTTTTGGGAGCGGGGTCGAGGGGGGGCGCTTCCCAGCGACCCTAGTTGGAGTACCAACATGGTACAGTTGGTCATGACAAAGTCAGTTATTATATGAGATTTGTCTCAAACGGTGAAGTATAACTATAGATTCAGATCCGCCAGAGAGTGTTGAAGACAGAAGAGTTCATCAAGATATTGGTTTATTTTGGGCCTTCTTGGATGAGCATGAAGCCGACATCTATCGCACTCAGTATTGCAGAGGCCGAATATATATTGCATCTGGATTTGCAATTTGAGAAGCAATTTGGCTTCAAAGGATACTTACAGGATTGTCTTGATCAGGTGCAGTTGATGACCATAATGAAAGGTCGAAACACAGGTAGTAGTATGGCTTCGGTATTATTCTACAATATCGCAGATTGTTGACAAAGCCTCTATCCAGAGCGAAGTTTGTATACTTCATGGACAAGCTTGGACTTATTGAGAATGCCTCTCTCATTGAGAGGGAGTGTTGTTGAGATAGCATCGTGGATTGACATTCTCCCTGTGTCATATATGACCAAAATTAGGGAGAATGGTCCGACAGAGGATAGTCATTCTTCATGTGTCAAACATATTGACCAGAATTAGGAAGAATGGTCCTAAAGGCCCAAAATTACTCAGATAGAGTGGCCTTTCAGCATCAAGATCATTTAGCATTAGGTCCAAAATTACATAGATAGAGTGTGGCATTTGGGGATTCACCATGTATCAAGTACCGACCAGAATGATGGTGAACATAGACTATTTTGTATATCATGTAACAGATAGACCAGAATTATGGTGACTAGTTGATGCTAATGATGTACCATGTGTCAAGAGTACCGACCAGAATTATGGTGAGCATGCACCAGGTGTCAACAGTACCAACCAGAATTATGGTAGCCTATTGATGTTGTTGACTTACCATGTGTCAAAGATGTTTGACCATATTATGGTAATCAATTAATGTTATTAATCTACCATGTGTCACAGTTGTTGACCAGATTATGGTAACTTTTTTTACCATGAGTCATAACTATTTACCAGATTATAGTAAATGGATTTGTTATAACCTTTTCCCAGAGAAATTTGTCAATGTGAGAACATCTCAATAGTCATTATGAATACCTCCCTATATAAGAGGGAGTGTTGAACTTTGTAACGTTTTACAAAGCATGTTCTTCATGCTATTTGTCAAAAGAATAATAATAATAAGGTGTGTTCTTCATGTCCTTGTCAAAAGAAGAGAAATTGAATTTTTGAATTTGAATTTATTGGCTCCAAAAGAAGCCAAGTTGGCCTCCTCCTAGTCCAATCGGCCGCAGTATCGATGGTACCCATTTGGCATAACAGATGACTATATAAGAACACTCGTCCTCCCACATTTTGCATGTTGACCACTGTGTCAACTACCCTATAACAGAACCCTTTTTCATCAAAGGGATTCCATCATTTTCGAGTGTTCAGATCATCCAGGATTCATCATCATCAGTCAATAGTTTGTTCAAGTTTTAAATCCATTTGCAAGTTTGTAATGTAAATGATCTTAGTAGGACCATAAATGTATGTAACAACTTAGGTAAGCCTACTATTTTGGTGACGATTTTCATCCTAGGAGGTTTTTCGTCTCACTGATTCAATTGTGTTTCTAAACACAAATGATTGATAGAGTTTTTCCCTCCAGCCTCACCCCAAATCTAGGGTGGATTTTGTTGTCAAGATCTTAGGTGAGTCCTAGTTTTCTAATCAAGTCTTCGTAAAAGTGATTTGGGAATAAACTTAGCTAATTGGCTAAATTATTTTATTAAAAATCACTTGGTCTACTAGATCATATTGATTCGCAAAATTGGGTAAAAAATTGAAGGTCTATAACAAACAGGTGTTCCTCCTTTGAGGGTTGAAATGTAATTATCTTATGTAAATAATATTTTAGCATTATGACTATAATATTAGAGGGTGGAAAAAATTATTAATCCCCTCAGGTGTCAATTAACAAAATTTTCTAACAAAAATAAATTAAAAATCCTAAGCCAAAAATTTAAGTAATTAGAGTCAAAATTAAAATCCTAGGGAAAATATATTCTCCAAAAGAAAAATTTTGTGGGTCCTAGAGAAATTAATTTTTGGAGGTCCCCCACCAAGTGAACATTGAAACTTTCAAGAAATTTTGGACCCTTGGGCCTTGGTGGTTAAATCAAAGTCATTTTTTTAAGGAAATTAGCTCAAAATAATTAATTTTGAGGAAATTAGCTCAAAATAAATAAATTTGAACTAATTAAAAATAAATTAAAAGATAAATTCGAAAATTCCTCAAAAATAAATATTTTCGACGGTGGTGATTAAAAGATAATCAAATCTTTATCAATGGTCGATATTACTTAGATGCGGATCTGTTGAAAAGTGTAACTAGGATCGGTCTTCATATTGACTATGTAATTATGTATTTATGTAAAGAAGAAGACAAGATTATAATATATATATATTGATATGCTTGACTCATGGGTTTCATAAGCAAGGTTTTAGGTCAAAGGACTTCTTCTTGATGTCCTCTAGGGATATTTCTTCTGGTCATAAATTGTATTTAATTAAGTGTTATGTTTATGAAGGGTCAAAGTCTAATTTGTATGCCTCCAGAGTCCATACTGTCACATAAGCCTTGAAGATTGCACCCAAAAGATGTTCAAGAACAAGCGTTGAAAAACCCCTCAAGTCAACCTCCTTAATGCTGGAAGACTCTCTATACAAGTCGGCCTATAAACTAGCGTTCAAGTCAGCCCCACTACATATGAACAGGTCGGCTCAACTACAAACGGAAACAACTATATATACCCTACTCATACTGTGCAGAAAAACACAGATTGTAACTCGCATCTCTTCTGTGTTTCGGACAAGGTTTAAAAACAGAAAAATATGCGGATTGCTCTGATGTAGTGCAGAATTTCTAGAAGTTTTATTGAGCAAATAAAGTGCGGATTTATGTGGAAGTGAACAGGGTCTAAGTGCGGATATATTACTGTAGTGTATGGCAGATCGTTATAAGGTATTACAGCACTAATATAAGTCTGTATATGTGGATCTGTCTCGCGCTACATTTGTCTTAAGTAAATATGCCATCACAGTAAACACGAATCAGCAAGGAGACAATACAGACATCTAGAAGAACCGAAGTGCTGAGAATTGGTAACTAAGTCTGGGTAAAATACAATAGGAAGCAGTTGATATAAATTTGGTTTTGTAAATTCATCCTGAAGCAACTGAAGTGCAGTCAAGCCTGAGAATAGTCCTATCTTCAGTATTCAAAAAGACAATAATATATCTCAGAGAATTTCAAGGGAGAAGAAATGTTTTGATCAGCAAAGAATCAAGGAAGATAAAGTTAGAGCTCGAGTTCTCTAATATTGGTGTAAGATCAGTGCAAGTCGGTGCAGAAATGAAAGATCAGCATTCAAGGCAGATAAAGAAGTTGTGACAAGGTCTTGGAGGCATTCATAGGTCAAGGGTCTGAGTCTTGGTCATGGTACTTGTCATTTGAAGATCTATAAGAAGAATTCCTTACGGGTTTTCCTCTCTAAGAGGGAGAGGTTTTGCCCTGGCTTGAGGAGCCTAACTTTGTGTCTTTTGTATTTTGATAATTGACTTGATGAAAGATTAAATAAGCTAAAGAAGAAAAGACATAAGTATCTCACGTAAGCTCACAAGTAATTATCAAGAAGAGAATTTGAATCAATCTTCGGCCCTCCAAATTCTCAACAGGATCAAGCCAACTAGCCGTTTGGAGAATTTATATATAAATTAGAGGTAATTTGCTTCACAAATGATCCAATTTGTGAATCGTGTACTAGCTCTCGAAGCTCTCTCTTATGATTTTTTTGGAATAATAATAACACAAAAGTCTTTGGGGTTTTCATTGATGGTGGTGTTTCTCTCCTACTTCTTATGGTAATATTGTCCCGAATGCTCTGAAGAAGTATATTTTAGGAGTCGTTGATTATTAGCCTTCATGGAATAACTTATTGCACAGGTATCTTGCATAGGTTATTGGATCTAACATAGCATTTTAATTCAATTGAATTAACAGGTATCTCTAATTCTTGAGGATTATATTGTCATTTTATATCTCTATCGATCTAACAACTTGATTTTGAGTGTGCAGAGATCTTTTATATTCGAAAAAACTTAGGCGTCAAGGGAAGTCCTCGGTTGGACCAGCCAACTCCCAACGCATAAGAGCTGAAGAGCCTTCCCGATTGAATCCCAAGACTTATCTAAAGAAGAATCTCGTGCAGGGTTTCTTGGCTAGTGCCTCATTTAAACTCATTTATATTTTATGTATTGTGTTCATTAGATCAATATGGCTAGAAAGAGCTTATTTCTATTGATCTGGGAGCGGAGTTGGACTCATACTCCTTAGATCTTGCAGATCTGTATTCTACTTGTATAGATCTGAAAAAAATTTGGTAAAAAAAATTTAATTTTCTAACTTTTTGGGGTTTTGGGATTTATTTTCAAATTTTGTATATATTGGGTCTTGGGTATTTTATTTTTCACTTGTGCAGGGCTATAATGAAGCATTATTCGATGAAAATTATTTGAACGAAGATCTGAGGTTGACAATGGGCAAATTTCTGAGCCCTTGAGGCCTAACGTTGTCCTTTAAAACCCCTACCATGGCCTTATCCCCTTCCTTTTCCCTTGCGACATCTTCCTAACCCTCACACTGCCTTATATTTCCTTGTCGCAGCTCTTATCAGACTCGGCCTTGCTTCTTATCTCCTCCACACCCTCCTCCGTTGCTTTTTTTTTCCCTGCGGCATTGGTTTTCAGACCTCCCTAGGTTTGCAAACCCTCCATGTTGCCTCCTCTCTTTCCTACCACTGCTCCCTACCCTCATCCACAGCCTCCTTTTCTCCCTGTTGCATTGGTTTTCAGGCTTCCCCAGCCTTCAAACCCTCTTCCGCAGTTCCCTATCTCCCTCTCGGCCCTTTCCTTAACCCTACTGCAGCTCATTCTGCCCTTCCACAACTCCCTTCCACATCAGCTGCCCTATCTTCCTTTTCTGCTGCCTGTAGCAGCCTCCTAAGCCTTAACACAACCCTCGTTCGTTGCCTTTTGTTGCCTGTAGCAGCCTTCAAGGCTTAAGCAGGTCAGCATTGGCCACTGGGTCTTCTCTCCTCCCTTGGAGTGGCCTCTAGGCCCTTCAAAACCTCAACTTTTACTTTATTCCTCAATGTTGTCTTAAGCTCTCACTAATTTTGCCTTCCTCTAGTCATTGTGATGCAAATCTGAAGTTTTTACTGACTTAAGATCTGAGGTGTGGATTAATTTGCAGATCTGGAAAGTGTCTTCAAGCCCTAGGGCTTCCTAGTGTACATCTTCTAACCCTTACCTTGCTATTTCAGTCAAATAAAATTTGCATAAGCAATGGCATTAAACTCATCTTACACTGAAGATTTTTTAAACACACCTGGGCATTTACTTAATTAATTTTATCATAGATTCTATGTGACTGTCATAAGGTTTTTCAAAGGACTGATATAACTGTTTGGGCATTCTCTGCTGTCACAAATCTATTTGTTGCTCTTATAATCATTGAACCTAACTATTGTCATAAATATAATATATGAAATCTTAAGTAACTTTTTGTGAAAGGGAACTGTTCGCATCATCAATAAGGTTGGGTACAATTGTTGGCATTTGGTATTTGAGAAGTATAATGCTTATTATCTCTTGAATTTCATGATCTGAATTTGTGCATACATAAGCTCACATCCTAAAGTACAATTATTTCACATATTTGGTCAAGCAGATAAATCTAAGGAGTTATTGGTGTCTAGTGTTCTAATTGGCTCAAAGGCATTCATGTTTCATTGACTTGTGAAAGATAATTGTGCTAAGATCTAGTTCTCTCTAAGCTAAGTAGCATTGAAGGTGATTTACTCCAATTGCACATCATTGAGTAATTTGTGATAATTGATTGGTTTGAGATTTAATTGCATATTGGACATCTCTTAGATAATTTGTTTTTGGAATTTCAAGTAATTGTCATCGGCATTTTACATTGAGATTGGATAAGTACTCTATTGTGGATCTGTGGCAAATTGTGCATCTTGCAATTATTAAGTTTCATTTTACTTTGTGGGCACTTTCAAAGTTGGCATTCATTCCTATGATCGAGATTGTCTATTGAATTTCTTAAATAAGTACTTGCAAATATAACTCAAGATAAACCATAGTCTAAGTACTCTAAAGAAGTCGCATCTTCCTTTAATAATAATCCTCTAATTTCACCTTGCATTTGCATCCTAAGCTAGCCGTGCATATTAAAATTTACCTCCAAGCATAAGCTTGGTTGAAATATTTTTAGGAGAACCTTTCTCATCTAGCTTAAGGGGCCCAAGCAACTCTTTGGTAGTTAACACGGTGACCTTGCTTGCAGTCATCAGAGCCATAGTCTCTGCAGCGCCGAAGGCATTGGGTGATAGGAGGACAACAGGAGGTATCGTTAATCAAGCCCTTGCTTCCTTCTTGTTGGCCTCCTTCCCACAACTTACCTTGGAGCCCAGCTTCAAAATAGTTAAGGGAAAGTAAAACTTAGAGTAGGCATTTAATTAATATCAACCAAGATTTCTGCATTTCACATAGGTCCTAGGAATTTGCATTTCATTTAGGATAGTAAGGCATTGAAGCAGCAATTACCCATCCAATACTTGGTATTTGTAAAGACCTTAACTTTCAAAATTTAACCATCATTAACAAAATTGATACTACACAATCCAGAGTGAGATTTTTTTTTTTTTTTGAAGCAGAATATATATTAATTGACTATTTAATACTTACCTGGAACCGTGTTTGAAGATGTTCCTAAACTGCCATGGCTCCAACTCCCGTTACCAAACCGTCGTTTTCCTCCAAGCCTATCTGAGGTCAACCTCTCCGGTCCCCATATCCAGAAGACAAGTCTTCTGGCCATGCCCAAAACTCCAATAACAATCGAAATCACTCCATGACTCCGTTAGAACTCACTGCTCATGTCTCGCGCAGTTAGAACTCCTCTAAAAGCATCTAGGTCAGTTTTCCCACCTCACTGACTCAAGCCCATCAAGTTGCCCCCCCTCTTCTCCTTTTATACACAAACTCCATTCAAGATATTTATTAAAATATCCTCTTTTAATAAATATCTTGGATTTCTAAAATATCTTACTTTTATTAAAATATTATTATTTAATAAATATCTTGGATTTTTAAAATATCTTAAATTTGTTAAAATATTATTATTTAATAAATATCTTGGATTTTTAAAATATCTTAGATTTATTAAAATATTATTATTTAATAAATATCTTGGATTTATTAAAATATCATCATTTATTTGCATAAGTCAATGCTTTTAATTTTCTTTGAACAAAGTATTAGTTTATATTATGATAGTGGTAGGTATAACTAATACATTCATTATATTCTGGTGAGTTAGGTATTTCCTCAATACTTCAATAATTCACTCATTACTCTACACTGAGATATTTCATAATTGATTAGTGCATTTACTAGTGCAGTACACGTGATACATGCATATGTAGCTATCATATGCAGGTTTTATATGCATGCTAATATTTCTATGTTCCCTATAACTCGACTTGGGTCATTACAGTATTAAATTTATAAAGCAGGGGTGTTGACTCCATAAGGCATTGGTTTCAAATCTATAAATCCAATTGAATCCTTAAAATCTTGTTAAATCAAAACAAGTGTTAGGCCACTCAACAGTGTCTCCTAGATTTGTTGGTTCCCAACTTATCCTTCTTCATTTCAATTCCAGAGGGTCTACCCCCCATAGCCTGTTGTTAGGAGACAGCTTAAACGGAGAGGTTGGAGATTAGGGTGACAACCCCTGACTTGAGTCGTTGTCATGATGCCTATACATTTTGAGCGACAACATTTTTTGGCGTCGTTCTCGAGGACCAAATTATTGGACTTTGGCTTTGCTACATTTGTCTTAATCATTTTCATCTCCTCATTTCTCATTTCATCTATTACCAGGATAAGTTTCTTGTCCTTAGTTTACTAACTTCCTTCCCAGCATCTTGGGTTTCTCAAAGTTAGATTTTTGTTCGGGTGGCGACTCCACTTCTTTCATCTTCTACAGTGTGTACTAGAAGGCATCCAAGAAACTTGGTTAATCCTACTCCAGATACTGAAAAGGCTTTCAGAGTTTGATTACACAAACTCTCTTCCCGTACAGTTCTTATTAATCTCGGACAGGGAGCTCTCTTTGATATCCAATTGCTTTTTCTTGACCCGGCTAAGCAAGACATCATGGACTTGTTTTCCCCTTGTAACTTTGCTAACATTCAAGGTTATCCCAATGCTTTTCCAGAGAAAAGGATTGATAAATTGCCCTCTTTTCAGGGTAATAATGCCATTAGTGTTCAAGCTCAACTCAAAGCTTTTAGCTCTTAGTTGGCTAAACATGCTAGAAGTGTTGATTGTGATCATGAAGATGTGAAGATGAACCTGTTTATTCTTACCTTGGAAGAAGATGCTTTGGATTAGTTCACAAAAAAGCCTGATAATTCATTTGACTCATTACAATCGATTATTAATGGCTTTAAGGATAAATATGGAGTTAAGAGAGAAGAGAGGCATCTAGTTAAGGCTATCAATGTCATAAAGAAGAAAAAAAATGAAATGGTAGAAGAGTTTAATAAGAGGTTTAATGGTATTATTAAAAAATTACCTCAGGATTATAAGCCTCCTGACAAGTCTCTTTTGGATTTTTACATTGATGCTTTTAATGTTGATACTTCTTATGAGTTGAGATGTGCTAAAATTGGTGATTATAAGGTTGCCCAAGCCTTAGCTAAAGAGCTTGAAAAAGATAAGAAAGCATCTGGGAAGTCTAAAATTCCAGGCTTTGATAGGGGTTCAACTAAATTAAAAGAGTCTATAGGAAAAGAAATTAAAGAATCTGATGATGATCCTATGCAAAAGTTGAGGCAGAAACTTGAAAGCATGGAGCTAAATTAGGCTAAATTAATATTTAACCATGCTAAGGAAATAAGTGCCTTACAATCTAGGTTGGTCCAAATGGAAAGGTCTCAAGCACAAAACTTCCAACCTAGAAATAATAATAATCGGAATAATAATGCTTGGCAGAAGAAAGGCCCATCTAATGAGCATAGACAGCCAAATCCTCTTGAATCTGCCAATCTGGTAGATGAAGTTGCACCTTATTGTACGGCCTGTGATGCTCTTCATGAAGAGGCTACGTGCCCCACTGTTAAGAGAATTATGGATAGTGGAATGCTTGGGACAAGTAATCAAATAAATGTGATTGGCAAGGAATATCACTTATCTATGGAAGATTGGATGGAAGTTAAGGAAAATAGTCATGATGTCAAACCTTTTACATCTTCCTATAGTATCAATAACTTTGGACATGAAAAGGATTTGATGGTTGAATTTTTTGGTGAAAAGCCTTCTTCAATGAAGGTCCTGGAAATTGCAAAAGATAAAGGGTTGACTTATCAAAGAAGGGATAAGGACCAAAGTGAAAATCAGTTTCCCCTCGAAGTTTTAACCCTGGTTCAAGTTCTGAAATGAATATTGACTTGGGAGGATGGTTGAATAGTTCAAAAATTTGGGTGTTTGTCACTGAGATATTGAAGATTCCATCCCAAAAGGCTAAGTTATTAAATGCCATTCAAGCTCCTCGTGTTAATGTTTCTCAAGAAAAGGCTCCTGAGACTGTCTATCAGGATGCCCTCATATATTTGCAAAGTATGGATTCCGATAACAAAGACCATCAGCCATTTTTTATTACCTTGATGGTTAATGGCTATAGATTGTATAACTACATGTTGGATTATGGTGCCTCGGCTTGTGTTATGACCAAGAGGGTCATGGAACAGTTTAATTTGAGAATTTCTAGGCCTTATTACAAGATATGTGCCATGGATTCTAAGAATATTGAAGTTTGTTGATCAAGGATTTACAAGTTCATTTATCAGTCTACCCTGACATAATGATTGTACTGGACATAGTTGTAGTTGATGTACCTGATGTTTGGGGAATGTTATTGTCAAGGAAGTGGGCCTCTAATCTAGGAGTACGTATTCAAATGAATTGGCCATATGCTACGATTCCTTCTCCTAGAGGTTCTGGATTTGTTAGACTTAATAGAGAGCCTGAAAGGAGATTCCATGTTGAAGATCCAAAGAGACCCCATCATGAAATAATCACCGAACAGCCTAACCTAGGGAAATTATACCATTTTGTCTAATTCCATAGTCCCCTTAGAAGTTAAGGTGGGTGATTTAAAAAGTAAAGTTTGGTATATGTATTTTGATGGTGCATCTTCTAGGCATAGTTAAGGTGTTGGAATTGTGTTAAAGTCTCCCCTTGGTCACATTTTCAAAATTGCCTAGAGATTGGAATTTGAAGCAATAAACAATGTTGTCGAGTATGAAGCTTTATTGATGGGTCTGGAATTGGCAAAAGATTTGAAGGTTATGTTGCTTAGTATCAAGGGAGACTTTGATTTGATTATCATGCAGATTAAGAACAAGTTTACTTGTAAAAATCAAATATTAAGAAACTATCCCAAGCTATCCCTAGAGAAAATAATAATTTGGCTGATGAGCTTGTTGTACAAGCATCTACTTTACAGTTATCTGATGCACTGTTGAAGGATAAGGTTAAAATGGAAATTATTTTTAGACCTTTTGTGCCTGATAATATGGAGCATTGGCAAGTTTTTTATGATGAAAAACAGGTGATTTTCTTTCTTAATAAGTTGGATGAATTTGAAAATTTTGAGGTTAGTTATAAAGAGGATGGATCTGACAACCATGAAGATATAACTAATCCTACTCCCAGGAACATTGTAGCTTTGGAGCAACATTTTGATCGTCATGATGCCACAAAGAAAAAAGATGAAATTAAGATGGATCCAAAGGAGTTCATTGAAGTAAACATTGGTAGCTCTAGTGACCATAAAATTGTGAAAATTGGTAAAGGTACTAGTGATGAAGAGCGAAAAAGGTCGATTGATTTGCTTCATGAATATAGGGATGTTTTAGCATTTTCTCATGATGAGTTAAAAGGATATAGGGAAGATGTCATGGAACACACTATCCCTTTAAAAGATTAAAATGCTAAACCCTTTCATCAAAAACTTAGGCAGATAAATCCTAAGTTGACCCCCTTAGTTCAAAAGGAGTTGTCAAAGATGCTTGCAGCGGGTAATATTGCTCAAACTAGGCATTCAACATGGTGTTCTAACGTGGTGATTGTTAGGAAAAAGAATGGGAAAATCAGACTTTGTGTCGATTTTAGAAACCTTAATCTAGCATGTAAAAAGGATAATTACCCTTTGCCAAACATGGAGACTATGTTGCAAAGAGTAATGGGTTCAGGGAATGATGTCATTGCTAGATGGTTTTTCTGGGTATAATCAAGTATGGGTCAAGAAAGAGGATCGACATCAAACTACTTTCACCACACCATGGGGTTGCCTTTTGGATTAACCAATGTTGGAGCCACCTTTCAAAGGGCTATGGATTATGCTTTTAAGGGTTTAATTGGTAAAATCATTGAAATATATCAAGATGATCTTACGCTTTTTTCTAAGGATGGCATCAGTCATGTAGGTCATCTAGGGA
Source organism: Pinus albicaulis (assembly GCA_034641835.2). Classification (NCBI taxonomy): domain Eukaryota; kingdom Viridiplantae; phylum Streptophyta; class Pinopsida; order Pinales; family Pinaceae; genus Pinus; species Pinus albicaulis. The sequence goes on from MU968317.1 coordinate 2,524,459, forward strand.
AAGTTTTTGACAAATGTAGAGAGTTTGGAATTTCCTTGAATCCTGATAAATTCGTATTTGGAGTAACTAAAGGGAAGTTACTTGGTTACATTATCTCCAAAGATGGGATCAAGATAGACCCTGAGAGGTTTGAGGCTATCCAAAAAATTCCTCTTCCTCGTAATCTTAAATCCCTTCAGCCTTTCCTTGGAAATACCAACTTTCTTAGGAGATTTATTCCAAATTATGCAGAGATAGCTAATCCTATTCAAAGTCTTCTGAAGAAAGATACTAAATTTTCGTGGAAATAAGACGGTAAATGTGAAAATTCATTTGTTTGAATCCTATTGCAGCAACTAATGAGAAATTTTCTACTTGTTAATTACTTGAACAAGATATTTACTGTTTTCTACGGTAAATATTGAAACCCATACACTATAGCCTTCACAAAATGAAACTGCAGAAAATAAATGTGCAAAAACAAGATCTGAGCAAGAATAAATCATAGACACATGACACTGTTATTTTTAGACCAATGTCCCCGGAAAACCCAATGTGGGAAAGCCGATGCAACAACTAAGGGTTTGTTTATTATGCAGTAATTTTCTATGTACAAATATATGATTGTCAAAACTGACAAATCATACAAAGAAAACTGACAAATAAAATCTCACGAGAATATCTCACTCTCCCACGGGAATCTGGCACTGACCTTAGCTAGAGATGAGCTACTTCGCTGCCTCTACGCAGTGACTGCGTCACTCTGCATAGTCTCTGCTTCACGACTGAAGTTTCCCTCTCTCTCTACGTTAGATCTCTCTGCTGACTGGAAATGAAGCCCTTCTGGCCTCCGAAAACTCCCTCTGGTGACTGGCACTGAACCGCAATTGTTTTCTCAACAGAAAATAGAACTCCCTCTGAAGCTCTACGCAATCCTTGCGTTGCTCTCTGTGGCCTTTACTGCCTCCTCTGCTTTGCACTCTCTGGATCAGGAAACTCTTCCAACCAAAAATTATCTCTACCCCTCTCTGCAAAAATCTTCTCGATAGATTTTCTCCCTGAGCATTGCTCACTAAAGGATTTCGATCTCTAGATTTTCTCTCTCGATGTATTTTCCAAATGATCCATCAAGTCCTTCTTGTAATCTTCTCGTTGAGTCTTCAACGGCTAAGATTAAATCGTTAATCAACGACTCAGATTAACTTGAATTGATCTCTGACTTTTCTAGAAGATTCACACTCTGTTTTAATTAATAACCATTCATTATTTTAACTTCCTAAGTTTAGACTTAGGGTCCCATTCAAAATAATTAATTATTTCCATAAAACAAAATCTGAGTGGAATTTTCCAAAATCCATTCTGGGTTCTTTGGAATACATGTGCCTAAGCCTCCCTGCAAATTTTGAGACATAGAGCACATCCGATGCTACCACAAATCAACACTCCTCTTAGCGAGGAATGTGCTCTAGCAATACATCCAGCTGAAGTGCTGCTCTAATTCTACAACATCTCCCTCTGTGTTGTTGATGTCTGACATTGTTGCCCACCAACACTGCGTTGTGGCATCTGAGCTGTTGTTGACCCTACATACTGATGCCAACTGCCACTGCACTGCAACTCTGTTGCTTGCTGCTACAGAAAAACATCCAAAATCCGAACTAAGTGTTTAGTAGGATGCATCTTGTACTGAAGATCTGACTGTTGCTAGTCTCCGCGTTGTCCCTCTAAAGTTGTTGCATTGTTGCTAACTCTGCACTGTGCCTTCCTGCACTACTGCCAACTCTGCTCAGAGTTTGGTGCTCACTAACCACTGCGTTGTCACTTTTGCACTCCTCTACAACTACTGAAACTTGTCCGTCCTGCTACTTCTGATTTGGGCTCTCGTAGCAAGGTGATGATCCGAAAGGTGTACTCCTCAAGGATCCTTACCAATCTACAGTTCTGTTGACCTACAGCTCCAAATCACCTCAACGCTCCCTTGGCGATATATGGGCAACCATGGTGAACTCCTCCTCCTCTATCTTCGCAGCTGCAGCCTACGGATCATGCTTCTCATCTTTATCCTTCTTCTTGAGAGGACACTGTGTGGCGTAATGTCCCATCTCGCCACACCAAAAGCACTTAATCTTTGAGACGTCCTTCTTTCGTCTCCGCTGCTCCTATTGCCCCTTTGATGCAAGGGTTGCATTCTCGTCCTCCTCCTTGGGCTTCGTCCCACTACTACTACTACCATCAAGTTTGCACTTCAATAGATCTCTCTTCATCTCTTCCTACTAAAGAGCTAACCACATTCCTTCCCAGTCCGGAAACTTCTCTCTGCCCAAGATGCTCTGAACAAAGACCTAGTACTCTTCAGACACTGAATTCATGGCAAGTCTGACCATCTTTGTGGCCCGAGGAGTTGCTCCCACAGCTGCCAGCTGATCTCGGACCTCCTGAAGTTTTTCAAGGAACAAATCAATGCGTTCTCCATTTTACATCCTGGTAGTCCGCATATTCTCCTCCAAAAACATCTTCGTCTGCTCGGAAGACCCCTGATATAGCTTGGCCAACGCATCCCACATTTCCTTGGTTGTCCCTTTGCCACAAATGTGTGAAACAATATGATCCTTCACCCCGTCGAGGATCAACCGTTTGGCTTTCGCCATGTTCTTCTTGAAGACTCTCAATGGTGCAGCATCTATCGGTTCAGCCAATGTATTGTCGATGAAAGTCTTGAGGTCATGTTCATCTAGAAGGAAGGAGATCCTTGTGTTCCAAATTACGTAGTTGGAGGCACCCTCCAACCAATCTTGGTCACACAACCCACTGGCTACCATCTCACCCAATCATTGTCAATTTGTTGCCTCTAACCTCTGCATAGCTAGCTCTACGCACTCCCTGCTGGAGCAAGTCAAATAATTCACGATCTCGTTGCTTCTGCACGGAAATCAGAGTTTCTTGGGCAAGAAACTCTCTGAGGTCAGAAATCCCCAAATGTGTCTTCAGCTACTTTCTTTTGATGCTTTCTGCACCAGCAATCACTGCTACACAGAAACTGCATCCCACCAGCTACTAATCTGCGTTGAATCTGCTGCGTTGCTCCCTCTGCCTCTGACAAACTGCAAACTAGAAAATCCTACCTCTTTGTCGGCTCACTTAGAGAGAGATTTCCTTGCAGATTTATCCCTCCTGGCTTGGACTGCGCAATCACTGGGGAAATTGATTTGTTGCTTACGCAGCACTTTGATATCCAGGGATCTACTGGATCTGCTCTCTTGCTCCTCCTGCATTGCTAAACAAGCTCTGATACCATGTGAAAATTCGGTTGCCCGAATACTACTACAACAACTACTAGAAATCTTCTACTTGCTAATTACTTGAACAAGTTATTTACTGTTTTATACGGTAAATACTGAAACCCATACACTACAACCTTCACAAAATTAAAATGCGGAAAATAAATGTGTGGAAACAAGATCTAAGCAAGAATAAATCATAGACACATGACACCGTTATTTTTGGACAAATGTCCCCAAAAAAACCCAATGCAAGAAAATCGATGGAGCAGCTAAAGGTTTGTTTATTATGCAATAATATTCTGAGTACAAATCTATGATTGTCGAAACTGACAAATAAAATCTCGTGAGAAGATCTCACTCTGCCACGGGAATCCGGCACCGACCTTAGCTCGAGATGATTTGCTATGCGAAGTGACAGCATCACTCTGTGCAGTCTCTGCGTCACAACTGAAGCTACCCTCTCTCTCTCCGTTGGATCTCTCTGTTGACTGGGAACGAGGCCATTTTGGCCTCCGAAAACTCCCTCTGGTAACTGGCACTGAACCCTGATTGTTTCCTCAAAAGAAAATCGAACTCCCTCTGAAGTTGCCCTCTCTCTCTGCGTTGGATCTCTCTACTGACTGGAAAGGAGGTTGCTCTCCGGAAACTCCCTCCAGTGACTGGCACTAAACCCCAAATGTTTCCTCAACAGAAAATCAAACTCCCTCTAAAGCTCTGCGCAGTCCCTACGTAGCCTCTGCGTGGCTAGCTCTGCGCTGCTCTCTGTGGCATTTACTACCTCCTCTACTTTGCACTCTCCGGATCAGGAAACTCTTCCAACCAAAAATTATCTCGTCCCCTCTCTGCAAAAATCTTCTCGATCGATTTTCTCCCTAGGAACTGCTCACTAAAGAATTTCGATCTCTAGATTTTCTCTCTCGATGTATTTTCCAAATGGTCCATCAAGTCCTTATAATCTTCTCGTTGAGTCTTCAACGACCGAGATTAAATCGTTAATCAACGGCTACGATTAACTTCACTTGATCTCTGCTTTTCTAGAAGATTCACACTCTATTTTAATTAATATCCATTAATTATTTTAATTTCCTAAGTTTAGACTTAGGGTCCCATTAAAAATAATTAATTATTTCCATAAAACATAACCTAAGTGGAATTTTCCAAAATCCTTTCTAGGTCCTTTGGAATACAAGTGCCTAAGCCTCCCTTGCAAATTTTGAGACTTGGAGCACATCCGATGCTACCACAAATCAACAATAAAAAGGCTTTTCAGGAAATCAAGGGTGTTATTGCAAAAGCTCAATTTCTAGCTAGCCCTGATTATTCTAGAGATTTCATGGTTTTTTCATTTGCTTCAGAAGATACAATTGTTGGTGTCTTGTTACAAAAGAATAAGGAAGATCATGAACGGCCTGCTTTCATGAGTAGAGCTCTTCAAAATTTTGAATTAAATTATAATACCATGGAAAAGCAAGTGTATGCCTTGGTCAAGTCTCTCGGGCATTTTAGGACTTATGTGGGTTATTCCAAGATCATTGCCTTTGTCCCACATTTTGTTATTAAAGATATATTAACTCAAACTAATTGCTTAGGGACTCGAGCTAGGTGGGTTACTAAGATCCAAGAGTATGACTTGGAAATTGGACCCACTAAGTTGGTCAAAGGTCAGGGATTGGCTGAGATGTCAACTGAAAATAATGGAAAATTTCTTGGTTTTATTTGTCTTAATGATTTATCATCACCTAAACTGCAAAGATTAGGAGAATTTGATTGGTACAAGGATATCATTTATTATTTGTTAAATCTTACATGTCTTGACAATCTAGTTGCTCATAAAAGAAGGGCTCTTAGATTAAAAGAAACTACGTATTGCCTCATGAAGGATGGGCTTGGATGGAGGAATCCTGAAGGTATTGTACTTAGGTGTGTTGATGAAGATGAGTCCAAGAAGTTGATTTTTGAGTTTCATTCAGAATTTTGTGGTGGTCATTATGCTGCAAGAACTACTGCCCACAAAATTCTTAGAGTTGGTTATTACTAGCCTTCAATATTTTCTGATGTGCATAAGTTTGTTAGGAATTGCCAAGCCTGTCAACTATTCACTATGAAACAGAAGTTGGCTGTCCTGCCTTTACAACTTGTGGTTGTCGAGACACCTTTTCAGCATTTCCCTGCCTTTACAACCTGTGGTTGTCGAGACACCTTTTCAGCATTGAGGTCTGGATTTAACTGGGAAATTTCATGAAAATTCTAGCAATGATTACTCATGGATTTTAACCAGTGTCACGAACATCTCGATAACATCCCGATTTTATCTCGAAATCACAATTTTTTGGCCTAGACAATGTTTGCCAATTTTTTAAGATATTTTTATGGTATCTTAGTTTTGGTGATGTTTGCCGATTTTTTGCCGATATTTTCCCAATTTTTACGATATTTTGGTTTTCCATACCCTTGTCGATTTTATCCCGATGCCGATGTTCGCAACATTGTTTTAACTACTATTGATTATTTCATTAAATGACTTGAAACCATTCCTGCTAAGAATGCCACTGAAAAGGTTATTATGGATTTTATTGAAAATCAAATCATTACTAGATTTGGTGTCCCAGCTAAGATCACCACTGATAATGGCAAAGCTTTTAGTTCTGTGGAATTTTCATCTTTTTGTTTTAAGTATGGTATTGTTTTATCTCATTCATCTAACTACTATCCTCAGGGTAATAACCTTGCGGAATCAAGTAATAAAAATCTTATAACCATTATCAAGAAGATAGTAGGAGATAATAAGTGGTCCTGGGATAGCAAAATCAAGTATGCATTATGGGCAGATAGGATTATAAAGAAAAAAAACTATTGTTAAAAGTCCCTTTGAATTAGTTTAGGGTTTGGATGTAACTCTACCTGTGCACGTTACATTGCCAGCTTATCAACTCCTTCAACATTTTTCCAATGATAAAGATGTTGTCCAAAATAAAATTAATCAGATTATGGAGTTAGATGAAACTCGAAGAAAAGTTTTCGATAATGTGTAAAAGTCAATCTAGTGTTAAGAAAAGTTTTGATAAATCTTCTCGAGCTAGATATGGTGCTACTTTGGGATCGCGGAAATGAGAAACCAGGAAATCACAAGAAGTTTGACAGCTTGTGGTTGGGACCTGACATTATCAGAGGCATTGTTGGACTAAATTAATTTCACTTGAGCACATTGGATGGTGAACCACTTGACTTACCTGCGAATGGCCAAATGCTCAAGTTGTTCTTCAAAGATGATATCTAATGCCATAGGGCATCCTCTGTATTGTCTTTCTAACCCTATGCCTTGTTAATTCAGCATTTCATTTATGTCTTTAGGTTAGATTTACATATCATGTTAGTAGAATTGTTATTGGTTAAACAACTTATATTTCATGTACTTAATGTTATATGACGATTTTTGGATTATATTTGGATGGACGCTACTTATATGATTTTGTGTGTTGCTTGGGTGCAGATTCTGGATTCTCACATTCCTTTGGTAAAGCAACGTGTCGCCAAGTAGAGCCAGATGTTGACCACTCCATGTCAACTACCCTATAGCAGAACACTTTTTCATCAAAGGGATTCCATTATGTTCGAGTGTTCAGATCACAGAATTCACCATCATCAGTCGACAATTTTTCAAAGTTGTAAACCCATTCTGCAAGTTTGTAATGTAAATGATCTTAGTAGGACCATAAATGTATGTAACAACCTAGGTAAGCCTACTATTTTGGCGATGAATTTCATCCTTCGAGGTTTTTCGTCTCACTGATTCATTTGTGTTTCGAAACACAAATGATCGGCAGAGTTTTTCCCTCCAGCCTCACCCAAAAGCTAGGGTGGATTTTGTCGTCAAGATCTTAGGGTGAGTCTTAGTGTTCGAATCGAGCCTTTGAAAAAGTGAATTGGGAATAATCTTAGCTAATTGGCTAAATTGTTTTATTACAAATCCCTTGGTCTACTAGATCATATTGAGTCGCAGAATTGGGTGAAAAATTGAGGGTCTATAATGAATGGTTGTTCCCGCTTTGAGAGTTGAAATGTAATTATCTTATGTTAATAATATTTTAGCATTATGGCTAAAATATTAGAGGGTGGAAAAAATTATTAATCCCCTCATGTGTCAATTAACAAAATTTGTTGGCAAAAATAAATTAAAAATCCTAAGCCAAAAATTTAATTAATTAGAGTCAAAATTAAAATCCTAGGGAAAATAAACTCTCCAAAAGAAAATTTTCGTGGGTCTTAGAGAAATTAATTTTTGGAGGACCCCATAAAGGGAATATTGAAAATTTCAAGAAATTTTGGACCCTTGGGCCTTGGTGGTTAAGTCAAAGTACATATTTTGAGGAAATTAGCTCAAAATTACTTTTTTTAGGAAATTTGCTCAAAATTATAAATTTTGAGCTAATTAAAAATGAATTAAAAGAGAAATTTGAAAATTCCTCAAAAATAAATATTTTCGATGGTGGTGATTAAAAGATGATCAAATCTTTATCAACCATCGAGATTACTTTGACGGGGATCAAGCCAACTAGTCGTTTAGAGCAAAGTTACTTGGGAGTAGGAGCAAAAACGAGAAGCGGGAGTGCCATTTTCCAGGAGCGTTTAGGGGAGCAATTTTTTATAATATATATTTTTTTATATTTTGATGCATATGTCAACAAAAGCATGTAGATTGATGAATTAGACATAAAAACATAGATTAAACCATACAACACCAATCATCTATAAGTTATAATATTCATCAACCGTGTCCACAAGTTCGAAACATACAACATATTGACTCTTGAGTCTCATAATTCATCAATCTTAAAGTTTCAAGCCTTTTTATGTGATGGTAGCTTAAGAAAAAAAAATGGTATCTTGCCTAATAAAATGTAAAAGAGTTAAAATCTTAGAGCCGTAAGTCAGTCCCCAAGGGGAGAATAGGCTCTACACTTTAGTTGACTGCTTAGGTATTCGGCATGTCCAACAAGTGGAGAACATGTAGAATGTGTTGCTAAGGAATAAATTAATTTCTTTCAAGGAAATGGGAAATTCAACCTAGAAGGTATATCATTAATTATCCAAAGTTTAAGCAATTGAATTTTCATCAACTTGTTACCCACTTTTCCATCAAGGTCGTAAAATCTCTAAGAAACAGTAGATGGGAAAATACACAAGCCCCCATCTCATGCAAGCAATATGGCCATGACCTAAAAGGGTAGAGACATTGATGAGACAACAACAAATATTTAGGTCATCCATCATTGTCTCCAATAAGATGGCATATATTGATTGCAAAGGACTGTCAACTTGGTTTCAATGTGAGAAAGGAGTAGGTGTAAGGCATTAACAATAGTACAAAGAATCATTTCATAAAATTTAGGCCCTTTTTACAGTGGAGAGAAATTGTTGTTGAATTAAATACTGAGTTTCAAAGGGTCATATATTCTGCTTATAATAACTACGGCGTAATCAGTCTTAAAGCTAAGCTTTTTCTTTTATTCCTTAATGAAAATTAGCCTTTACTCATATCTTGACATTTGATCCTTGCATAAAAAGAATATGATGTATGCTTTTCCACTAATTTGAACAAAATCCATTCCACTTTATGGTAGGAAATTTTGTCTCAAGATTGTTAAAAGATATACCTTTCTTGGGTTTACAATAAAATAATGGCCATTACCAAATGGAATTGTATCATAATATGTTAAAAAATAGTTGATACACAAAAATTATATTGACAGTATAATTAGGTTGGCAAAAGGATGATTTAAGCAAATGGAGAGCAAGAAATTTCATTTAGGACCAAGTCTTTGTGTGTGCCAGTCTTCTAGCAGTCTGGTCTTCTAGCAATCCTGCAATGTTGATTTTAGTCTTCGACTTATTTGAGTAATCATATGATGAAAGGAAGATTGCACCATTAACAGACACAACAAGAACACTTATCAATGGCTTGCCTTTTACATTTGTCCATCCATCAGATACAATGGACGTCCTCCCTAAAAATAACACTCCCTCCCTAAAAAGATACTCCCTAAAATGCTCCCTCCCTAAAAAAAATGCTCCCTCCCTAAAAAAAAACGCTCCCTTCCTAAAAAAACACTCCCTCCTACTTCTTATGGTAATATTGTTCCTAATGCTCTGTTGAAGTATATTTTAGGAGTTGTTGATTATTAGCCTTCGTGGAATAACTTATTGCACAAGTATCTTGCATAGGTTATTGGATCGAAGGTAGCATTTTAATTCAATTGAATTAGCAGGAACCTCTAATTCTTGAGGATTATATTATCATTTTATATCTCTATCGATCTAACAACTTGATATTGAGTGTGCAGAGATATTCTGTATTCAAAACAACTTGGGTGTGAGGGGAAGTCCTAGGTTGGACTAGCCAACTCCCAAGGCATAAGAACTGAAGAGCCATCCTGATTGAATCCCAAGACTTATCTAACGAAGATTCTCTTGTAGGGCTTCTGGGCTAGGGCCTCATTTAAACTCAAATATCTTTTATATATTGTGTTCATTAGATAGATATGGCTAGGAAGAGGTTATTTCTATTGATCTGGGAGCGAAGTTGGACTCATACTCCTTAGATCCAGTAGATTTATATTCTACTTGTATAGATCTAAAATAATTTTGGTAAAACAATTTTAATTTTCTAAATTTTTGGGGTTTTGGGATTTATTTTCAAATTTTGTATGTATTAGGTCTTTTGTGTTTCATTTTTCACTGGTGCAGGACTATAACGAAGCATTATTCGGTCAAAATTATTTGAATGAAAATCTGAAGTTGACATTGGGCAAATTTCTGAGCCCTTAAGGCCTGACAGTGCCCTTTAAAACCCCTATCGTGGCCTTATCCCCGTCCTTTTCCCCTGTGGCATCTTCCTAACCCTCACGTTGCCTTATATTTACTTGTCGCAGCTCCCATCATTCTTGGCCTTGCTTCTTATCTCCTCCACACCCTCCTCTGTTGCTTTTTTTCCCTGTGGCATTGGTTTTCAGGCCTCCCTAGGCTTGCAAACCCTCCATCCTGCCTCCTCTCTTCCCTACCGCAGCTTCAAACCCTCCTCCGCTGCTCCCTACCCTCATCTGCAGCCTCCTTTTCTCCCTGCTGCATTGGTTTTCAGGCTTCCCCAACCTTCGAACCTCTTCTGTGTAATATTCCCAATTAGCCTTGCTAATTGGAATATTTCATTTTTGCTTTATTTTGCCGCTTTAGCTAGAAATAATAATTAAAGTGAGAAATAAGAGGGGTCACCTCACTTTAGTCACCTCACTTTATAAATAAGGTGTTCTTTTCCTAGTAGATTGACGTTGTAACTTAGAGAGGGGGCCTTGGGGGTCCACATGAATATGATGGGGGAGGCATCAGGCTGACCCAAGGTAAACTGCGCAAGTCAAAGGAGAGTAAGGACGCAGTTGAGTTTTGGAGGGAGTTTGGCATTATAAAAGGAGAGGTTCTCACCTCATTTGGATCATCCATGATTTGATATTATTATTGAGAGCTAGACTTCTGTCTGCTTCAGCACGTCGGTTGTTTAGTCGGTCTGCAGCACTGTTTAGTGCAACTGAGTGTCTCCGGTCGGAGATCTCACCCTTAGCCTCGGGGGACTTCGAGTGCCTGCCCTGGTAAGGTTATTTCTGGTTTCACCCTTAGCTTCGGGGGACTTCGAGTGCCTGCCCTATTAAGGTTCTGTTCTGAGTACACCTTTCAGTTTCAGTAGCAAAGTAGCAGCAGCTTCTGGTGCAGATTTGGAGAGGGAGGAGCCCTCTTGTGGCTGCGCAGTTCAGAGGAGGAGGGACGCTGTTCCAGGAAGAAAGAGGATGCTGATCAGCATAGGAGAGTGAGGACGCTGTTCCAGGGAGGACGCAGTCCAGATCTGAGCAGAGAAAACGCTGGCCAGGAGAAGGAAGGACGCAGATCAGTCTTGGAGTGAGGACGCTGTCCAGTTCTGAAGAGGAGGACGCAGATCTAAAGGCACATTGATAGATCCAGCCTTGGAGAGGGTAGATCTGAGCAGATATTTGCAGATCTAGTTCTGTATGGTGCAGATCTGAAGGTATAGCACTAGATCCAGCTTGGGAGATTGCAGATCTGAGGAGATATTGGCAGATCTAGCCTAGACCCAAGATAACATCGATCCACTTCCTTGGAGGCCGCATTCGAAGAGATATTGTCACATCCAAAGATAAATCCGAAGGTCGTAGCGTATCCGACTTCAAGGAGGACGCGTAGATCAGAGGGGGATAGGACGTAGACCGGTTTGGAGGCTTCGTATCCAAGCAGATCCGGGAAAGCATTCAGAGGCAGATCCACCAGGTAGGACGCTGATCTGAGGAGCAGGCTTGTGTGAGGTGGGCTCAACAGCGTTTTCTAGCATTCAGTAGCTGATCCATCTATCTGGAGGTTTTGGTGATTAGTGCTTCATCTGTTTCTGCGCTGTCACTAGCAGAGACAACGTTTTCCATTGATGAGGATTTGGAGTTTGAGATCAGCTATTTTCCAGTCTTCAGCTCATAGTACCAGCGCAGTCCAGCTTCGGTCTTCAGAGCAGCTAGGACGCTGTCCTTGTTGCAGCCATTATTTATCTAAGAGGGTCTCCACTTGCCTAGGGCAAGGATAGGTGCACTTACTCTGATTTTCTTGTACTCCTCTGGACAGAATTGAGACTAACAAACAGCTCGCCTTTTCATCCACAAACAATAGAGGATCCAACTGATTATTTTCATCCCACCGGCAGCAGGCCTCGTTATTAAGGTTTCTAGAGGCTATGCATAAAACAAGTAGACCCAGTCAAGCCTGTAAATATAATGACAGATGCTGTGATAACTCTCAATCACGAAGAGTCTCTTCAATGATTCTAATTAGACAACAATGAATCCAATGGAAGACATAGCTGAGAAGTTGGATACACTCATCCATCACATGCAGGATGTAACCAAGAGGGTTGCAGCTGTAGAGGCAGCACAGAGAGAACCCCCTAGGGTTCACCAGGTAGGAGAAGGATCGGGCGTGTCTCGCTACATACCAGACACTATTCCCATTGTGACAAGCAGAGACCCTATATGCCCACATTCGAAGACGCAGAGACAGGAGTACGGGGTGGTGCACAGAGGGTCAATTCCGCACCCACGCGACCCACCATGCCTACCTTTCCGGTAGAGGACGAGGGGTCGACAGCACCAAGAGATGGGGGTCCAGCTCAACATGCGGCCATTTTTGCAGACTGGCAGAGCCTAGGTCAAGCGTTCATGGATGCTTTCCCCTTAGACCGCTATATCCAGTTCCGATGTGGCGGCAAAGCCCATGAGCAGGACCAACACAAGGGACGTGGATCCCACCGTGATAGTCACCGTGCAGTGAGTAAATTCCATTTGCCGATGTTTGATGGTTCGCAGAAGACTACGGCAAGGTCCTGGGTGGAGAAGCTGGACATCTATTTTCAGCTTAACCAGATGCCAGAGAGGGAGGCCATTAAGATGGCTGCATTGCATTTAGAGGGTGAGGCCTAGGACTGTTGGTTTCATGGGATGACAACACTGGGACATGCCGCAGTGACGACATATGCTGAGTTCACCAGGAGAGTGGTGGAGCGTTTTGACAAGAAGGACCCGGAGCAGCCTTTCTTTGAGCTAACCAAGCTTAGACAGACGGGGAGTGCAAAGGCATACATCTCAGACTTCTTGAGGGTCTCAGTGATGGTACCTGACTTATCGACAGCTCGGATGGTCTATATGTTTGTGGAGGGGCTGTCAGAGCCACTTCGTGGCCTAGTCCGGTCAAACAAACCGGCCACACTACAGGATGCTATCAGTAGGGCCCGTGACCTACAAGATGTCTTGCCTAGGACTCGGCCACCTTATCCCCAGAGACAGGCTTTCCAGCCTAAGGGTAAGGACACGAGGGTTCCGCCTCCCAAGGTGAATCCAGGACGAGGACAGTATGATGATGAGGCCAGGAGAGAGCTGAGACGGAAGCGATTATGCTTCACCTGCCAGGAGCCGTGGGCACCGGGACACAAGTGTACGGCAGGGAAGGCACATTTCATAGAGGTCTTCTCCGAGAGCACCAGGAGAGAGCTGAGACGGAAGCGATTATGCTTCACCTGCCAGGAGTCGTGGGCACCGGGACACAAATGTACGGCAGGGAAGGCACATTTCATAGAGGTCTTCTCCGAGAGTGGCGGAGAAGAGGAGGAGGAGGATGATGAGGAGACAGGTGAATGTTACGCAGCACAGAGTACCTTGCCACCTCCACCACCTGAGACAGGTGGGGCATCATTTGCACCTACTGGGGGAGCTCTAGCAGCCTTGAGAGGAGTCCCCAAGTACTTGACCTTGCGCGTGCGGGGAACAGTGCGCGGACAGCGGGTTTCGGTCTTAGTTGACAGTGGGGCCACCCACAACTTCATTGATGCCCAGATGGTTGCGCGGAGAGGCATACCGACGGAGGGCTTTGATGGGTTTTCCGTTTTGGTACCCGGAGATCAGACCATGGCATGTGCTCGATATGTACCAGAACTGTCAGTGACGATGGGCACCTATACATTGACCGATAACTTCTTTGTGGTGGACATTCCGGACACCAATGTGATATTGGGAGTTCAGTGGCTTATTACTCTGGGGAAGGTCACGACTGATTGGAAGGCCTTGGAGATGGAGTGGGATGATCCCAAGACGGGGAAGCATGAAAAGATACGAGGGCAGAACACATATCCACCCCAGACAGTATCGGCACACAGCATGGAGGCGACATTCCGCAAGGGAGATATAGAGTGGGCGGTAGAGTTGCGGGCTTCGGAGGCAGTAGATACAGGACGGACGGTGCACCCTGATCTACAGACTCTTCTCGACAGATATGCGGTAGTTTTTGGAGACATTCCGCCAGGACAGCCACCAGATCGGGGGTTTGAGCACACGATCGAGCTGGAGCAGGGGATACAGGCAGTGATCACCACACCGTATATGCATCCCAAGGCTTATCGGGATGAGATAGAACGGGCCATTCAGGAGTTGCTGGCCCTTGGGCACATTCGACCCAGCACCAGTCCTTTCGCTTCTTCAGTAGTGCTGGTGAAGAAGAAGGACGGTACATTACGCATGTGCATTGATTACAGGGCTCTGAACAAGAAGACCCTGAAGAACAGGTACCGCATTCCCAGGATCGACGAGCTGATGGATGAGTTGAGAGGAGCACGGTTCTTCTCAAAGATTGATTTGAGGTCCGGGTACCATCAGATACGCATGAGGGAACAGGACATTCCCAAGACTGCTTTCCGGTGTCATTATGGGCACTTTGAGTTTCTGGTCATGCCATTTGGGTTGACCAATGCACCTGCTACTTTCCAGTCTTGTATGAACCATATTTTCAGGGATCATCTGAGGAAGTTCGTGCTGGTTTTCTTTGATGATATCCTTATATACAACAGGACCTGGGAGGAGCACCTACAGCACATTGAGACGGTCTTGCACATTCTGGAGGAGCAGCAGTTCTTTGCCAAGCTCTCCAAATGTGAGTTTGGATTGACGGAGATGCTATATCTGGGGCACATCATAGGAGTGGACGGGGTGAGAGTCCACGAGGAGAAGATCCGGGCTATCAGGGACTGGCCAGAGCCACGGAATGTAACAGAACTTCGTGGGTTCATTGGTATTTGCACTTATTACAGGAAGTTCGTCAAGGGCTTCTCTCAGCTTGCTGCACCCCTCACGGAGTTGACGAGGAAGGGAGCATTCAGTTGGTCGGATACGGCACAGCGGGCTTTTGATAAGCTCAAGGAGGTGATGAGCAGTTGTCCCGTGTTGGCATTGCCAGATTTTACGCAGCCCTTTGTCCTAGAGTGCGATGCATCAGGAGAGGGGATTGGAGCAGTATTGATGCAGGAGGGTCACCCGATTGCGTTCGAGAGCAGGAAACTCCTTCCACACGAGAGACTATATCCCATATATGATAAGGAGATGCTGGCCATCATGCATGCGTTGGCCAAATTCCGGCAGTACCTGGTAGGTGGTAGATTCAGGGTGAGGACAGATCATAACAGCCTGAAGTACTTTCTGGAGCAGAAACAGTTGCAGGAGAGGCAGCAGAAGTGGATCAGCAAGATCCAGGCTTACGACTTTGACATAGAGTATGTCAAGGGGAAGAATAACGTGGTAGCTGATGCCCTTTCCCGTAGACCAGCCACGTTATCACTCATGAGCTTGGACGCTGACTGGAAGGCTCGACTACTGGTTGAGTACTCCAAAGATAGATTTGCATGCGAAGTGCTGGATGGACAGGTAGTAGATAGCAGATACAGGGTGGCCGATGAGGTCATCTATTACAGGGACAGGATCTTCTTGACTGAGGGGTCTCAGCTCAAGGAGAAGATACTCCAGGCTTCACATGATTCACCATTGGCGGGCCATCAGGGGTTCACCAAGATGTACAGGGCCATCCGGGAGAGGTTTGCATGGAAGGGCCTCAAGGAGGACGTACTCCGGCATGTCAGGGAGTGCGAGGTTTGTCAGCGGAACAAAGGAGAGATGAGCCATCCCGCGGGGTTGCTGCAGCCACTTCCCATCCCGGAGGGGAAATGGGAGAGTGTTTCGATGGACTTCATCACGGGGTTGCCCACAGTACAGGGCAAGGACTGCATCTTCGTAGTAGTTGATCGGTTAACGAAGTATGCTCATTTCTTCGCCATTTCGGCACATCACACAGCGGCACAGGTGGCAGAGTTGTTTTTCCGGGAGGTTTTCAGATTGCATGGTCTACCCAAGACCATTGTTAGTGACAGGGACAGCCGTTTTATGGGTGGATTTTGGCGGGAGCTCTTCCGACTAGTGGGGACCGAGTTGACACCGAGCACTAGTTATCATCCCCAGACGGACGGGCAGACGGAGATAGTTAACAAGTGGCTAGAGGGCTACTTGCGTAACTACGTCAGCGGGCAGCAGAGAGCGTGGCTGAAATGGCTACATCTGGGCAAGTACTGCTACAACACAACCCACCATATGTCTATCGGTATGACACCTTTCTATGCATTGTATGGATATCATTCCCTATCTTTTGTGGACATGATGTTTGGTGTTAGCAGGGCTCCGCGAGCCAAGTTATGGATCCAAGAGAGCCAAGATATCCTTCGGACTCTCAAGGACAACATAGCCACAGCACAAAATCAGCAGAAGTTGTATGCTGATAAGGGTCGGGTGGAGAGACACTTTGAGGTAGGGGACCTAGTCTACCTACGGTTACAGCCATACCGACAGTCTTCACTCAAACAGAAGGGGGCGGAGAAGCTAAAGCCTCGCTTTTATGGACCATACAGGGTGATACGCAGGATCGGGCAGGTTGCATATGAGTTGGAACTGCCCCAAGGCAGTCGGATTCATAACATCTTCCATGTATCATGCCTGAAGAAGGCATTGGGTCAGCATGTGACAGTCACCGGGGAGCTACCGCCTACAGATGATGAGGGGCACTTGGTGTTACAGCCGGAGGCCATTATTGACACCAGGGAGAGACAGCTGCGGAGCAGGAAGATGAGAGAGTTCTTGGTGAGATGGAAGAATTTGCCGGATGAGGATGCCACTTGGGAGGATGAGAGGATCTTACAGCATCCATCACTTCAGTTGCTTGAGGACAAGCAACGTTTTGCCGGGGGAGACTGTAATATTCCCAATTAGCTTTGCTAATTGGAATATTTCATTTTTTGCTTTATTTTGCCGCTTTAGCTAGAAATAATAAATAAAGTGAGAAATAAGAGGGGTCACCTCACCTTAGTCACCTCACTTTATAAATAAAGTGTTCTTTTCCTAGTTGATTGACGTTATAACTTAGAGAGGGGGCCTTGGGGGTCCACATGAGTATGATGGGGAGGCATCAGGCTGACCCAAGGTTAACTGCGCAGGTCAAAGGAGAGTAAGGACGCAGTTGAGTTTTTGGAGGGAGTTTGGCATTATAAAAGGAGAGGTTCTCACCTCATTTGGATCATTCATGATTTGATATTATTATTGAGAGCTAGACTTCTGTCTGCTTCAGCACGCCGGTTGTTTAGTCGGTCTGCAGCACTGTTTAGTGCAACCGAGTGTCTCCGATCGGAGATCTCACCCTTAGCCTCGGGGGACTTCGAGTGCCTGCCCTGGTAAGGTTATTTCTAGTTTCACCCTTAGCTTCGGGGGACTTCGAGTGCCTGCCCTAGTAAGGTTATGTTCTGAGTACACCTTTCAGTTTCAGTAGCAAGTAGCAGCAGTTTCTGGTGCAGATTTGGGGAGGAAGAAGCCCTCTTGTGGGTACTTGTGATTCGAGAGGAGGGACGCTGTTTCAGGAGAAGAGAGGACGCTGATCAGCCTTGAGAGTGAGGACGTTGTTTCAGGGAGGACGCAGTCCAGATCTGAGCAGAGAAAACGCTATTCCAGGAGGAGGAAGGACGCAGATCAGTCTTGGAGTGAGGACGCTGTTCAGCAGGGAAGAGAGGACGCAGTTCTGAAGGCACATTGATAGATCCAGCCTTGGAGATTGTAGATCTGAGCAGATATTTGCAGATCTAGTTTTGTATGGTGCAGATCTGGAGGTTTAGCACTAGATCCAGCTTGGGAGATTGTAGATCTGAGGAGATATTGGCAGATCTGGCCTAGATCTGAAGAGATAACATCAGATCCCGGCCTTGGGGTTACGGATACGAAGATATTGTCGAGCCGGCATAGATGCGAAGGGTTGGTAACGGATCGATCTAGGAGGACACGAATGCGGAGGGATGACCAACGAATCCTTTGGTTTGGAAATCGAATCCGATAGATCCCGAGCATTCGGGGACGAATCCACCGAGGTAGGACGGCGGTACGAGGAGGCGGGCTTGCGTGGGGAGAAGCGGCGGCGTTTTCCCGGCATCCGGGAGCTTCGGTCTTGAGCCAGTCTTAAGCCGGCCTGAGCCATTGTCCTTGTTACGACCATTGTTTATGTGAGAGGGACTCCACTTGCCTAGGGCAAGGATAGGTGCATTGATTCTGATTTTCTTGTACTCCTCTCTATGTACTTTCAGATTAATAAAATGGCTCAGTTTCCTGGCACTCTATGTGTATTTGTTCCATGATCTGGTTCAGTATTGTATTTTCTATATCTGTCTAGCATATTTCTGTGTATTACTGGTTATTTCCCCTTTGGGGATATTACATTCTGCAGCTCCCTATCTCCCTCTTGGCCTTCTCCTTAACCTTGCCACAGCTCATTCTACCCTTCCACAGCTCACTTCCACATCCGCTGCCCTATCTTCCTTTTCTGCTGCCTGTAGCAGCCTCCTAAGCCTTAACGCAACCCTCATTTGCTGCCTTCTGTTGCCTGTAGCAGCCTTCAAGGCTTAACCCAGGTCATCATTTGCCATTGGGTCTTCTCTCCGCCCTTGGTGTGGCCTCTAGGCCCTTCAAAACCTCAACTTTTACTCTATTCCTCAACGTTGTCTTAAGCTCTCACGAATTTTTCCTTCCTCTAGTCACTATGATACAAATCTGAAGTTTTTACTGAGTTAAGATCTGAGGTGTGGGTTAATTTGCAGATCTGGAAGGTGTCTTCAAGCCCTAGGGCTTCTGGGTGTGCATCTTCTAACCCTTACCTTGCTATTTCAGTCAAATAAAATTTGCATAAGCAGTGGCATTAAACTCATCTTACACTGAAGAATTTTTTGAACACACCTGGGAATTTACTTAATTAATTTTATCATAGATTCTAGGTGACTGTCATAAGGTTTTTCAATGGACTGAGATAACTGTTTGAGCATTCTCTGCTGTCACAAATCTATCTGTTGCTCTTATAATCACTGAACTTAACTGTTGTCATAAATATAATATCTGAAACCTTAAGTAATTTTTTGTGAAAGGGAATTGTTTGCTTCATCAATAAGGTTGGGTACAATTGTTGGCATTTGGTATTTGAGAAGTCTAATGATTATTATCTCTTGAATTTCATTATCTGAATTTTTGCATACTGTAATATCCCCAAAGGGAAATAACCAGTAATAAACAGAAATATGCCAGACAGATATAGAAAATACAATGCTGAACCAGATCATGGAACAATTACACATAGAATGCCAGAAAACTGAGCCATTTTATTAATCTGAAAGTACATAGAGAGGAGAACAAGCAAATCAGAATGAGGGCACCTATCCTTGCTCAAGGCAAGTGAAGAATCCTCTCAGAAAATAGGAAATGGCTACTACAGAAACTGCATCCCAGCTGCTGGAAGAAACTGCCGTAAACTGCTGCTGCTGGAGTGAACTGAAGCTAGGGACTGATCCCCTTGCCGGAATGAGCTAAAAATCTACAGATCACCTATACTCGCTGCTCCGGACAAAACCCAGAAACCGTGAAGCAAATGGACCACCTCCGAAAATCGCCCCCAAAAACCCTCCTCCTACAAAAACGCTGTGCCTTCAGGAACAGCTCAGAAGCTCAAGAAATATGCTGGCAAAAGGGTTGGATCTACCCACAAATCCTCCAGATGAGATGACCAACTCCTCAAGGCTGAAAACACTGAAAAATGCTGCCAGAACCCCACATAAAGACCCTACTCATCAGATCTGCGTCCTCCCTGACTGGATCTGCGTCCTCTCTGCCCAGATCGGCTGGATCTGAGTCATACAAGGCTGGATCTGCTACTATCTCTCCGGATCTG